>CM060581.1:0-677500 GCA_030625065.1 Alectoris magna | reverse complement strand
GGCTTGTGTGAGCTCCCAGCAGTGTGTCAGGATAGGACAGGGACACAGCAGCATGCTGACCACAGGAACCACATGCGTGGGCACACTGGATGCTCAAGGTACCAGCACCCACAGCCCTGCCTTCCTGACCCCATGCTGGCCAGGAGGGGATCACAGCCCCTGGGTGGTCCACGGTGGGACCCCAGTGTGGCCAGACCCTCATGGGTGACATTCCCTGTCAGGGTGGCCTCAGCTCTCTACTCCATGAGCTGCTGACAGCCCAATGAACTCAGCCCTGCGAGGCGTTAGCTCATCTCTCTGCTGCTCGCGTGACTTGGCAGGCGCCCTCCTGTGCTCTCGCCTGTTTGAGATCCAAGGGATGACCCCAAGAGTGGGCTGGTCTCACTCCACTCAATGCAGAGAGTCAGAGAGCAGTGCCCGGTACCCTGTGCTCCCCAGCTGCCCTCCTGCCACCTGTGGGTCTGCAGTGCATGGGGATCCTCACCTGGGGATTGTCCTGTGATGCTGGGACCCTCAAAGGCCTGTGTACCATTGGGAGACAGCACCATTGCCCCCAGCAGTAGAGGAGACTGTGCAGGTGGTGGGACTCAACCCATCTGTTCACTCATCTCTCAAGGGGTGGAGAGAGCAGCGCAGAGATCAACACCTGCATGCACAGTGCAGGACCTGGACCACCAGCAGGACCATGCATGGTCATCGGCACTGTGACTCCAGCAAGGACAAAAAGAACCTCCAGTTGCACACAGGCATCCAGGAGAGGTGTCTGCTGTCCCCTCTATTTTGTACATGCCAGAGTGGCCAGAGCAGGGCTAGGACAACGGTCACGGCAGAAGGGAGCAGCCAGAGTGGGAGGAATGTGCTGTTGCATGGGAGGGAGGAGATCACGGCAAAGGAATGTGCTGTGCCACAGCCAGGGCTGAGGGGAGCGCGAGAGGAACCAGCAGGCAAGAAAAATAAAGTCTGTCTCTCCCAGGGCTGCAGTCCTTTTGGTCACAATTTTTTTCCTTCTCCCACTTAAATAAAACATGATGTCAGCCATTGTTCTGGCTGCAGAAGGGCTGCCAAAAGTTCTGGCCCTCTCTCAAGCATCCTTCAAGCCCTGGTCACCTCCAGAGCCTAGGACCATGTGAGACCCATAGGTTAGGGTCACCCCTTAACCCAGAACCCCTTGGGCTCTGGGACCAAGGAGCAGTCACGGGATCATCACCCACTGCCCATCCCTTCATCTGCCCTGTGAGCATCACCCCACTCTGTTGAGTCTTTTGATTGCCAGCATCCCTGTTGGCTTCCATCAAGACTTCGGGAAGCCGAGGGACCCCCCAAAAAGCTTCCAAGCTGATGATGCCTGAGCCCAGACATCTGTGAGCAGCTGCTTCCAGCTCCATGAGGAGATGCTGGCCCTGCAGATGCAGCCCATAAAATCAGAACATCACAGGCAGAGAGCACCCCCATCCCTCCCAATCCACGTCCACCCCAGCTCCAGGTGGATGTCAGGCAACTGGGACAGTGCCCTGGTCCCACCACAGGCAAAGCCTGGAGCTGGTGGCTGTTGTGTTGCTCGGGGTTGCAAAGAAAGTTGACTTTGAACATGGTAGTGGGTAAAGACCCACCAACCCCAGGAAGGCTGAATGCAGTTTGTGGGCTTGGAAATAGGACTGCTTGGGCAGGATGCAGGCAATGGGGCTGGTGCTGGCCTAACCTTGGCTTTCTGTGCACCTTTGATCACAGCCAGAACAGTGCCACACTCATGAGACCATGTAACAGGAGGGATTCTGAGCCCTACACCACTGGGCAACCTTGACCAGTGCTACCTGCACTTGTCTGAGCACAAAGCTCCAGGACAGGGGAGGGCTATGGACTTTCTTTTCCACATTTATGGCCAGTTAACATTATTTTCTTCCTGTGCCAAGACCAGCCACATGCTCTGGCAGCTTTCATCCACAGCCACCTTCTCTCCCTTTTGAACTTTCTGTCCCGGAGTCAATGTGCCATGCAGTCCCTGTCCCTCACCGCCCTCGGGATGGGTTCATTGTACCACTGGCACCAAGGCACAGTGAGACAACCACTGCAGGGCCCATGGTGAGTTCCTATCAGGCCTCCTGGACTCATGAGTTTTACCTTGGGAACAGGTGCCCAGGGCCCTCCCCTCTGAGCAAGGACATGGGACATCACCTTCTGTCTCCCTGCTCACTCGTGCAGCTCCAGCTTGGTGCAGTGTGGCAGCACATAGAATGCAGAGATGGGTGGCGAGGAGGCGGGAGCCCTGCAGCCAGAACTCTCCTCATATCCTGACACTTTACTGTCCTTGCATGGCTGCAGTAAACAACTCCTCAAGAGAAAAATGTGTGGGAAGCAGGGGAAGAAAGGGGAGCTGTTTCCAATTCCGGGCCTATTAAGACATGTCCTTCCTGGAATGAGGAGAAAAACACGGTCTCGATCCTGGAGATAAGGCCGGCAGCAGTTGATATGTGAGATGTGTGCAAAGATCTTGAGCCATCCCAGCCATGGAAGGAGAGTGGGGGTTTTGCTAACGTGTCCTGCATGGATCAAACAACAGCTCGGATGCAGCGATGGCTTCTTGAGGTGGCATCAGCTCTTCACCAGAGTGACAATGGAAGGTTATTGGTGTTGCATCCTCAGATAAGGAGTGCAGAGGAAGGGGGATGAAGGTGTCCCCTGGGAGACTCTAGAGAGACCTCCTTATGGCCAACCACAGCTCTTGGGTAGAGCAGTGCCAAACTGTGCACCTATGGAAACACCGCAGTGCCCATCCCTGACACCCACTGCCTCTGCTGGGACACAGCTCCACGCATTAAACAGCAGTCTTTTTCCACCCATGTCACTACCAGCCTGATCAAGTCCCTCTTATAAGTTGAGAAATGCAATTTTCCTTGATCTTTATAAAAATAAAAACAACAACAACAAGAATAATTTAGTTTGAGGGAAACATCCAAAGTTTACAGTCTTAGCCATGATCAGAGTAGGGCTAACTCCACAGCCAAACCTGTTTCCTCAGGACCTTGTCCATGAGACACCTGATCTGATCCCTGTGCCACGGATGCACAGTCCATTTTTTCCCTTGTGTCTACTGGCACCTTCCTTGCTTGCACCTTCTGCTTGTTGCCTGGTTTCTCTTTATTGCTCACGTCTGAGTGTAGCTCCATCTTCCCTACAACTCCTATTTAGAAGCACAAAGATGCAATCAGATTCCCCTTTTGGCCTTCCTGATGCAGGCTGAATGACCGCAGCTCCCTCGGCTGCTGCTCACACAGCTTCTGTCCAGATGCTGACTGCGCTCTTGCTAACTCAGCACGCTTTGCAGTTGGCTCTCATCACTGCTAAGGCATACTGCTGATTCCCAGTCAACGTGTCCAGCCGGACCCTCAGGTCCTTTGCTGCAGGCGTATTGCACCCAGCCGCTGGTCCCCCCACACGGGGCTGTCCCACCCCCGGTGCAGGACACGGTGTTCGCCTCTGCTGACCATCATGAAGATCCTGCTGGCCCATCCGTCCAGCTTGTTGAGGTCCCTCAGACTGGATCAACGATTGCTTCCTTCCAGTGCATTTCACAGAATCAAAGCGCGTTTGGACTATCCCCAGCGTGATTGCTGTTGATGTTTTTGCAGACCGATATTTTTGCTGTACTCCAGACTTCTGGAAAGCAGTAGCTTTAATGTTAGATTGTCTAATTCAGTTGACAGAGCAGCTGCTACATTCTTCGTCTCCCTGAGCAGTCTGAGCTCTACCATGTGGATCTGGAGTTTTCTTTTTAAAGTATCATTTTGTTCCAGCACTTTGTCTTCTGCTAGCTCAGTGCGAAGACATACGTCTGCGTTGCGAACATGTGGGGTGGGTTAAGGATGTACTTCTGCCTGTTCATGGGATGGGCATGGAAGCACTCTTCAGTGCAAAGTCACCTAAGTTACTCTCAACTGCCAAAAGGAATTGGTTGTCCAGGTGCCCTTCCTGCCCTAAAGCAAATCTGGAGCTGTCCGTGTGTCCTACTCTAGTGCTGAAGCCGTTGGCAAGAATCTCCAGTGAAAACTACTGGAAAAGAGATCAGCCCTCATGGTTCAAGTGATGCCTCTGCACCAAGGAGAGATTTCAGGCTCGTACTGGCTCCAGGAGGCTTGTGGTCTCCCTTTGGAAGCACAGAGGTCTCCTTTTGACTGTTGATGCCCTCCCCCACTCCTCTAATCTCCAGCTTGTGGACTTCAGTTAGATATCAAAACAGAGTGAAGGTGTTTCTGTATTTCCCCTGATTTCTTTTTCTCCCTTTGCCTGCCCATGGTTTCACAGCTTATTCCCTCCTGACCAAATTAAAGTGATGATTGTTCCTGCTCTCTTTCTTCACCCAATTTTTGTGAGTCCTTAGTGGCTTGTACAGATGCTGAGGCAGCCTCTACATTCAGCTGAAAGACTTTAATTTAATTGCTTTTGTGCTCAGGGCATATTTATCAGCTTCCTGATTCTCTTGAAAACTTGCAGTCTCCAGCTTGGAATGATCCTTCTCATTTTTCCCATGGTTTCTCCACAAAATATTGACTCTGTGTTGGAGTCTCTCTTACTGGCAGCTCAGTTTTCGTTGCTATAGCACTTTGTCTGTAGTTACTTGAATGTCATTCCTTGAACAAATGCCCCGTAGTTAAGAATCAGCACTTGGACAGGCTTCATTGGTTTCTGTAGGTGATGGATCAGGAGAAACATCCCAGGCACTCAGGTATTTAACTCCTCTCCACACTGGGGAGAGGTGAGCACCCAAATGCCTCGCAGACCCTCACGCCAATGGAGCTCCTCATGGGGGTGAGTGTTCCCTCTCCACCTAACAGGAGGCCTGACAAGTTGTGGATCTGATGGGTAAGGTCATGACCTCTGCGATGGCTTGATGTGAACTCCACAAACCTGCCATATTTCAAGGATATTTTCATATCATCTTTCAATGGCTCTGTCCCACCCTAAAGATGCTGTGCAAAGCCTTCCTCATCTCTTTCTCCACCCCACCAAGGGCTGAGCTTTCCCATCCTCCTCACCAAGGGCTGAGATCCCTTCTGCAACATCAGTCCTCATTCACCTGCCTGCACCCGGGCACAATACTGGAGTGAAAGTCTTCCCCAGTCTGGAAATTCTTCCCCTTTGCTTCTCTTCTCAAAACTCAACCAGCTACCCAATGGTAGCTTGGTACAGCACACAAAAAAAAAAGCCAACAGGGAGAAACTCCAGCACAAACTCATGGAGCTGTTGGGCTATCAGTGAGATGCACACAGCCCCTGTTAGACCACTGCCCCAAGAGTCTTCCTTTTCTGTAGAGTCTGGGCAATGGCAGTGTTTGCCTTCTCCTTGTGTGAATCGTTACAGCTCTTTTCCACCTCCTCGTTCCGCATCTTTACATTTAACCCTCAGTTTGCACTGGCTGACCCCTTCACTGAGCACTTTCAGAAGGTGCCCGGCTGTGATCTGTGCTCTCCTTCCCTGGGATATCGCCTTTCCAGATGCCGAGCACCGCACTGAAGAGCTGCAGTCCTTTTGGCTTCCTCGCTCCCTACGGAGGTCTCATCTGACTGATGATCGGGCCGGTCCCTCTCTGAGAGCCAGGCATGGGCCGAGCACAACACTTCCAAATCATGAAGCTGATTTTGAGTTCTCTGACAGCTAGCGAGGATGAGAAAAATGTTTGAACAGAGGAAAACATATTTATTCTGATGCTTACATAACACAGAAACAGCTGAACGGATTTTGTTAAAACCATCCCCAAATAATTCTTCGTTTTTTTGGTCCGAGATCAAGCATGAACAAATTCAATCCAAAAGGATATTTTTTGAGCGATGTATAAACAACTGAAAATAGGGGTTTCGACTGGAATGTGTGTCTGAGCCGTAACGCGAGTGTTGCAAGAGCCATTCGTGTGTGTTTCTCCAGGGAATGTGGTTTGGCGGTGACGCGTGGGCTTTAGCTCTCCATCTCTCATCCTCTGCTATTGGAGAGGGCTCCTTTACTCTAAACTTAGAAGTATCTTATGGGATCTGTTCCACTCGTGATGGGGCCTCACTGGCAAGCAGCTCCGGTGTGTAATTGTCCCGTCTGGTAGAAATGTTCCCTATGTTTGACTTCAGCCTGGCCCTTACTCCGTGTGTGCGCACTGCTGCGATGCGGTCTGCAGCCACCCCTGTCATCAGCGCCTGGTCACATCCTTGCTGTTCTCCTTTCTTTACATGCCAGCCTCAGACTTCCCTTCATCCTCTCCCCTCATCAGCTGGCATCCAGGCTCTTCCTGCTCCCAGCACTCTTGCAGCTCCGGGGTGATTCTGAAGCAGGCAGACAGGCGATGTTGTAGGGGCAGGAGTTTCCCCTGGAACACCAGGGAGAGGCTGTCATAGGATCGTAGAATCATTAAGGTTGGAAAAGACCTCTGTGATCACCAAGTGCAGCCTCAGCCCACCCGCACCATGCCCACTGCCCACATCCCTCAGTGCTACATCTCCACAGTTCCGGAACTCCTCCAGGGACGGCGTCCTCACCACCTCCTGGGCAGCTGTGCCACTGCAGCACCTCTCTTCTGGAGAAGAAACGTTTCCTAATATCCAACCTGAACCTCCTCTGGCAATATCATGGGCAGAATCGAGGAGGGGTGCACTGGAGGAGGACCCAAGCTGCAGTCCCCTCCAAAATGTTCACTATGGTTGGCTGTGTTCTGGCATGCAAGACAGTCTTTGGTGCCTGAGAACAGCGAGCAGTGTTTGGACCCCCATCCTGGAGCTAGTGGAAGACGTGCTTCTGGACAGACTCCTCTGGGTGCCCCTGCTGCAGCAGGTTTGGACCACATGGACCCAAATGTCTCTGCCAGCCAAAAGCAGTCTGTGACTTTGTGAACACACAGCACCGCCTCCACAAATCCTTCTTCAACTCATCATTCTCCTGGGATCCAAACCACTTCTTCAGCCCTTCTTTCAGGTCAAGCTCTGCAGAAGTGAGAAGGTCCTGGGTCAGATCTGGAAGTCACCAGCATGGTCTGCTGCGGGCCCTGCCCTGCACATCAGCCAAGCCAGCTCTTCTGCCCATTCCCCAGAACAAGCACAGAACAGTCCCGGCCACAATATTTTGCCTGGCATGGATGTGCTCTAGACAAACGCACGTGTTATTTCTGTCTGCTCATCCTGGCTTTGTGCGGGTGACTAATGCTTTTTCTGGCTGGTGGAGGTTTAGGGACATGTTAACAAAGTGGCTGCAGGAGAACAAGCAGCTCCTCTGGTGCCACGCTGCAGGTGGCATCACCTGTCCCATTTATCCAAGCAGGAGTTTGGCTGGTGGCCACGTCTTTGACCACCACCGTGGTGCTGTGGGGGCCAGCTGAGGACACCAGTACCCCCGGGCTGGCAGCTGGACAGCTGTGGGGCAGCCTGCCCTTGCAGCATGTCTGGGCAAACACTTCATTCCTTCATCTGGAATCCTTCGGATGCGTCCAAAGAGACGGAGCGTGGTCTCAATCCAACACTGAGGCTGCACTGCAGTACACAGGATGAACAATATGCACTTATAGCATACTGGTGTTTCCAAGGAAAAGCATAAACCACGGTGCTAGAAGCCTGCAAAGGTCTCCAGGCATCGGGGCAAGGTTGAAAATCCTGGCACACGCTGCAAAGCTGGGGAGGCTGTTGAGCCATCAGCATGCCCTCTGTTGGTGCTGGGGAGCTGGGGAACGGTTAGAACTGCCAGCTTTTGAACCATGATTTCTCCTCCAAGCAGAGACGTGGACATTTCTCCTGGCAAACAGCATGATACAGGAACTGTGGGGCCCCCCATCCCCAGCCCAAAGCTGTCCTCCATTGGAGGACCCCCCCCCCACCCCCATGGATGCAAGAGCTGGATCAAGAAGAGCCAAAATGAGCAGAGGTATCGGCATCATCTGCCAGGATCTGGCGAGGGGTCTGGGATCATTTCAGGAGTGGCAGAACTGCTCTTTCTGCCGGTTCTCAGCTCATCTCTAAATTTATTCCTTCCATTACAGAAGTGTTTGGGATTCCTGTTATCTCTAAACACAGATCTGCATTCATATGAAGGAGATGTAATTTGATTACATCCCACTCATATTTTAATTCCTCTCCGTAATGTCTCGGTTGTGCTCGGTTTGTGCTGTTCGTTTTTGGTAGGATCCTTTCGGCATTTCATTAGAGGAAAGACTTGCTTAAGTAATTTGGGAAACAATTTGCAAGTATTTTTGCTTATAAAAGCAGTGAGTTCAGTTTGCTGTCAGTGGTGGATTTATACCTCCTTTGTTTGTGCGCATCCAGATGGTATTCTCTGACTATTAAAATGCTTTTCACAATGTTCGCAGTGATTATTCACTTAGAAATTCCCACAGGAAGCCGACAACCCACAGTGCGTTACTCTCCAACTTGGAAAGCCCCGGCCAGTCCGAGCTGGGGCTGAGATGGCACTGGTCACTGGGCTGCAAGGTACTGTTGCTGGGCATGCCATGCATCCCAGTAATGACGTGCTGTGATGTTCTAAAGCAGGACTGGCCCAGTTGGGTCCCATCAGCCCATCCCAAACGCTCCCTGGGATCCCTGAGCCCCACGGTGTGCCTGGCTGCGGTGACGGCTGTGAGGAGAGCTGGCTTTTTGGAGAGCCGAGCACTGGGAAACCTGGCACTGAGCTCTGCTGAAATCTGGCTCTTGACACTTAATGACTTTCTCTCGTACGATGTGCTCTGTTATTTAACTGGGAATAAAAGTGGGATGCTGACTGCCAGACTCTCTCCATCTCTTGCTTTCCCTGAAGCTGCTCTGCATCAGCCTCCCTCCCACGTTCTGCTGCTTTCACCATTGCTCATGACTTTACACAAGTGCAGCACTCTGTTCCTAGGGTACTTTCTGTGCATCCCTAGACTCACTGTGCTGGGCTGTGCCGGGTGGAATCCTGCACCCCCTGCAAGGTCTGCTCCTCCCTCACTGTCCTGGTGCCACCTGGGCCAGGTGCAGAAGGCACGCATCATGAGACATCCCCATTCCCTCTCCTAATCCCATTGGTGGTCTCTACAGTACTCCACAGCTCTGTTCCCAGACCGACCCTTTGTGTCCAAGCCCCCTGAGTCCCACCAAGCCATGCATGGCAGTGCTGTGCTCGCAGCCCCCTGTGCTTCATCTCCTGCCAAACATCCCCAGACCATCCCGTGTGCGGCCCTTTCCTCCTTCCTGGGGAAAAGAAAACAGCCCAACCGCTGTGCTTGTTTACAAGTGCAGCTCAGAATGCTTCACTTCTTTTTTTTTTTTCTGGGGCTGGAAATTGGCTCCAGGTGTTTTCACTCGGGCCGCGCGCAGGAAGGGCACTGCGGAGGGAGAGGCTGCGCCGTGGCTGCTGGCCCCCAACACATTGCACCTCATCAGTTGCCAGGGCAGGGGGCAACTGGAGCCACTTCCCCCCTCGCACATCCCGGTCGGGGTCAGCTTGGTTGAAGACAGGAGCTATAGCCACCATTCTTGGAATAGCATCCCTGCGTGATCGCGTGGCAATAGCTATTTTCAGCCCCAAAGATGTCTCCGGAAGGAGGATGGCATGTAACTGCCATGAGTGTGTGTGGTTTTCCAGCTCAGCATTGCTCTTGTACAAACTTGCTTTGTCATGTAATGGCATAGTGGCACATACAAGCATCCTGATGCTGCTGGACACATGTCCCACAGCACAAACAGCTCCTCCTCCACGGCAGAAGTGCCGAAGGACTTGGAGGGTCTTCTAGTGGTGTCCTGCTCACCAGTGAGGTCAGAATGGCACCCTGTTCTGCTCAGCTGCCCATGCCAGGAGAGAAAGCAGGGGTGAGGGATGTCCCTTAAGAGGCAGCAGAAGCTTGAGGACTGTTAGATGTCCTCAGAAGAGAAGGAAAATCCAAACCCCTCATGTGGACACAGAGGAGTTAACCCTAACTCTAACCCTCCACCAATGACCTCAGCACCAACACCTGGGGCATGTCCCAAGGCATCTTGTCCTCCACACACCCAAATAGCTCAAGGCTGGGTCTCATCTGCTGCTGAGCACCATCCCAGCTCGCTCCAATTGTGCACCCACTCTGAGAACAACCATGGGGCTCCTCAGGCTTTGCTCCTTGTGGACTGATGGGGCTGCTCAAGACATGAGGTGCCCACTCTATGCTCCTCTCCCATCCATTGTAGGCTCGTCGGGCAGCCTGGCACTGCTGGGGTTCTTCCAGGGTATGGCAGAGCCCAGGCTGGGGCTGGAACAGCACGGTCCCACCTGCCGCATCACCAGACAGGGCCATGCGTTTGAAGAGCTTTTTCCTTCAGAAACACAGCCAGAAGGAAAAGTGAGAAAGCCGCCGCACGAGAGTTGGTCAGAAACATTTAGACAAGACATTTCCCCATTGGAATGTGCTGGCTCATTGCAATGTTTTGTGAAGACTGTTTGATTGCAGGCAAATTCTGCCAAGAAACTGCCAGACCTGCTGCCTGGCCATCCTTCGCCTCCCCCGGCTCCTGAGCAGCTGCCTGGGGCACGGGAAGCAGCCCAGCAGCCCCAGGGCTCCATGAGAACCTCGGCCCCATGGCTGCCTGGGCTTTGGCTGCTGGACAGAGCAGCAAGAGGAGTAGCGTGAAGTCAGCTTTCCCAGGAATTCCCTGCGCCTGGGCGGCAGGGCGGTGCTGGATCCAACCCTCCGCCCCCGAACAATTCTGCCGCCAGGAGAGGTGCTGCGTCCAGGGCTCGTTCTGAACCCGAACTAAACCAAATCTTGAGATGGGATGGTTTTTTTTGGGGGGGGGAAACCAGCGCTGTGCTGGTAACATGATTTGGGTGCAGCTGTGAGAGATGCTGGGACTTGATGGTCCCTGGTGGGTTCAGACCTCAGCCTTGGTAAGGAAGAGCAGTGCTGAGCATCAGCAGTGCTTTGATGTGGATTAAAAATCATAGAACCATAGAAACATTAAGGCCGGAAAAGGCCTCTGAAATCATCCAGCCCAACTGTCCACCTACCGCCAGTAGTGCCCACTGCCCACGTCCCTCAGTGCCACATCCGCGTGGCTCTGGAGCACCCCAAGGGACTGCGACTCCACCACTCCCTGGGCAGCTGTGCCACTGCAGCACCGCTCTTGAGGAGAAGAGATGTTTCCTAATATCCAACCTGCAGGCTGCACTACTGCCAGTACAAGCCAGGATTCCACTGGCCTTCTTGGCCACCTGGGCACGCTGCTGGCTCATGTTCAGCCAGTTGTCAACTAACACCCCCACCTCCTTTTCCTCCACACAGCTTCCAGCCACCTGCCCCAAGCCCGTAGCACCGCACGGGGCTGCTGTGACCCAAGGGCAGGACCCGGCACTCGGTCTTGTTGCAGCCCATCCCATTGGCCTCAGCCCATTGATCAGCCTGTCCAGATCCCTCTATGGGGCCTTCCTACCCTCAGGAAGATAAGTGCTTCCTCCCAACTTGGTGTCCTCTGCAAACTTACTGCAGGTGCACTTAATTCCCTCATCCAAATCATCAGTAAAGACATTAAACACAGCCGGCCCCAATACTGACCCCTGGGAAACACTGATCACAACCACTCTGGACCCAGCACTCCAGACAGTTTTTTACCCAGCAAAGAGTGACCCTTTCCAAGCCATGGGCTGCCAGCTTCTCCAGTAGAATACCGTGGGATCTCCATATTTCTGCAGGTTTCCAAGCCTCAGGTAGACAAAGCCATCCCAGCACAATACTGGAGATGTCCCTGCTGTGAGCCAGACCATCCACACCCCCATCCAACCACACCTTGGGGCTGCATACCGAGAATGGGGCCACCCCAACCAGACATCTCCATTTCCTACCAAGATATCCAGAAGCCCAGCAGCCCAGCTGACCCCAGTCATGGGCAAAGGGTCTGCGTGTCGTGAGACGCAGAGAATGGCTGGGAGCACAACAGCCGCCATGCATGTCCAGGCAAGGGATCGTGTCCAGCACACACGACAGCTCTCTGATGTAATTCCAGCCGCGGCAGTTGTGTTTTTGCAGCTCGCTGTTGTGGGACAGGTAATTCAATACTCCTCTGGATTTCCATTAGAGACTAAACACTATGAAAGCCACATGGCATACGTGAAATGTAATTGAATGCTGGCCGAGAGTCAGCTCTCAGAAGTGGCTGTGGAGAGGCCCATCACTTAAAATGTTTGTTTTCAGAGAGTTCCTGCAGTTCTCCACTGTTTAACACTGCTGTGGATGAAAACAACGTGATTAACGTCATTAGTGATTAATGGATGAAAAACATGATTAATATCATCTGCAGATGGCACGGGCTGCAGAGGGAGAAGCAAAGCCCATGTAGATCTGGGCGCTCCAGTGGGACTGGGGGCTCTAGCCCTACAGCTGCAAACCTCATTGCCAGGGCTGGGAGACTCTTCCCCAGGAGGCAACCTGGGAGTCTGGCAGGTAGTTTGTGAGTGTGCGGTGACACAGAGAGCCGGAGAAGCAGGAAGGCTCTGGGTGTCTTGGTGTGAGCCTATGGGGGGCTGTGCTCGTTTCATCTGTGTGCACTTCACAGGGGAGGCTGGATGAAAGTTTTGGGAAGAATCATAAAAATCATGGAATCCTACAGTATTCTGAGTTGGAAGGGACACACAAAGATCACTGAGCCCACCTCCTGTATGGAGAAAGAAGCACTGGGGCCATCTGAGCCAGCAGGAATGGAGCACTCAGCAATGTGCATAAAGACACAACAGACAGTGCTTAGATTCTCCATGTTCTTATCCTCACAGTCATGTCTGGGATACTTTAGGTGAGTGGTTGCATTAAGAAGTCCCTCTAGAAGAAAAGGGCACCATCTGTCTCCAGGGGGCGGGGAGGCCCTGAGTGTCACCAGTGTCCCTCACTCAGCTTGGTGCCAACAGCCCCACAGGGCCAAGGGGCCATCACCATGGAAAATCATGTGCCTTCCAAGGACCGGCAGGCCAAAGATTCAGAGAGCATCATCTGTTACACGAAACACAAAAGCTCTTCTTGCGACTCTGCAGCCAGTGTTGTGAGCCAAGCATGGGCATGGTGGGATGGGTTGGGGTTGGAATTGGAAATCTTAGAGGTCTTTTCCAACCTTAACAAGTCTATGTCTGCCCTCTGCTCAGCACTAGCGAGGCTGCACCTGGGGCACTGGGTCCAGTAATTGGATCCACAGTACAAGAGAGATATGGAAACTGCTGTAGGGAGTCCTGTGAAGGGACAGGAAAATGGCCTCCAGGAGTCCCTGCCAACCTCACAGGCAGTCTGTCATTCTGTGATTCTGTGAAACTGAGGGCATCCAAGTGCTGATGCTTTGCATCCCTTCACCTGACTCAGAGGGGACACATCGCTGCCACAAAGAAATGCCACCGCTGGCACCGCTCCACCTCCGAGGGCCAAGCAGAACTGGGGGCGGAGGGGACGTGGGACTGCCCAGTGTCCACAGAAACAGTGAGCTCATGTCCCTCCCTGCACGCTGCCGCCACTGGGAGCTGCGGGAGGAAGGCAGTGGTGACACCAGTCCCCTGATGTCCTGCTGCTCCCAGGGACAGATGGACGGACAGACAGCGGCCAGGGGAAGCAGACGTGTGTGTGCGGGGAGGAATGTTTGCTCTGAGCAGGTCCAGGCCCTGTGCTATTTCTGGTCCCAAGAGGCCCCGAGGGAGAGCTGTTTATCAGGGATAGACTGTACCAGATGGACTTGGCACCTTTAAAAAAAAAACAAATCTTGGGGTTTTTTTGTGCTTTCTTTTTTCTTTCCATAAGTCGAGGTAATTACTAGGGAGGCTGGAGGAGGAGGCGGGTGACACGGGATCGTCTGGGCTTTATAGAGAGGACGGGCTGGAGGGCCAGGGAGGGCAGAGCATGGAGCTGCTCACAGTGTGCTTTGGGGGCAGGCTTATCAGGAGCAAGGGGCACAGCAAGGAGCATGTGGCCAGGAGTCTTCACAGGAGCTGTGGATGGGTGGCACTGAGAACTGGAATACGGGAAAGCAGGGGTGGTGTGATGCTGCAAGGCTCCGTGCTTTCGGCTGACCGAGGGAGCGACACTGTAAGGGCTGTGAATGTCACCCTAAGCTGGCAACAAGGGATGGCCTTGTCATGAGGGTCCTGTGGTGTCACAGAGGCTGGGATCTTGGGATCAAGGAGATGGCATCCCAGGGATGGGGCTTGCCACATGTGTGGCGGTGCTTGTCCCCCACGTGCCATCTCCTGGGAAGAACATACCGATGATGGAGCTGTGCAGAGGTGTCCACAAAGTTCCCTGAGGTCCTGGCGGATGCTCACCATCTCATGGCTGTCTCCTGTCCAGCCACATGCGGATCCGATGCTGGTGGTGGGGACTTGGAGGAGGGCACACAGTTCCTGTGTGATCTCTGTTCTCTATAGGGACCCAGTGACTGGAGTTCCACCAGAGCTTCTCAAGAAGCAAGGCCTTGGCCACATCCCCCTTCTGCTCCTGTGATGGGCACACAGTGGAAGTCAAATGTCCCTGATAGAAGCAGGCTGTCCCCAGATGGTCCTCCTACTGTCCCACTGCTCCCTAACCCAGGTACCATCTCCTAACCTTGGTGCTCTCAGATCCCTCCCAGCTCTGCTTCCTCCCATGTCATGCCAGCAAGACCAAGACCAAGGTCTGCATGGAGAGGCTGAGTGGTGCCAGGGGATGGAAGGGATCTTTAAGTGCTGGGGATGCCCGAAATGGGGAGCAGGTGTCCATATGAGACTGGAGGTGTCGGTCACAGGGTGGGCTCATGGAGCGTTCACTCTAGGTGTGCTGAGTGCATGGCTGGACTGATCTCAAGTCATGGGGAGGCCCCAGCAGCAAAGAACACCTTCTTCACCCCACTCAAGACTGTGAGGATCCCTGTGCTGCTGGGAGCACAGGAGGATGTATGACATGGGGAGGAGCTGCAGGGCTATAAGCATTATTAGTCATGGGTCATACTGGCACTTGGGATGTTCTCCATCCTGGGATTGGGGCCAGCAGCAGTACGGGGCTGGGGATGGGGGTGGTGACAGTGGTGACAGCAGTTCTTGGCCACACATCCACAGGAATAGGGCTGGGATGAACAGCTGGGCACTGGCTTTGGGCACACTTGGACTTTCCATGCTCAGAGCCCTGCCCATAGGGAAAAGTAGGGTTGCAGAGGGAGCGTGACTGTACCCGCCAGGGCAGTCTGTGGCCAGACAAGAGCTGGCACAGAGCAGACAGTGCCACGGCCAGTGACTCCTTCCAGGAAAGCTGGCCCATGCTCTGCAGGACTCGCTTGCTGGCACCAGGAGCCTGCTTCTAGGAACTTCTGGCTGCCTAGGAAAGTCTCAGCTGCCTGCGTGTCTCCAATCTTTTAAGGAGCTTGTCCTCCACAGCTAAACTCCTCCTGCCTTCTCCAGGCATCCACAGCATGCACCACCAAGAGACAGCCCTTGCCTTGGGGACACGCCAGCAAGTTGAACGAGGCAGGATGGGGCATGGGGACTATGCAGCACCTGGGCTCCGTGTGTTTGTCTGGGTGCTCTTTATCTGTAGCCATGTCCTTAGACACATCTCTGACCCATAGCCACGCTAACAAGCATGGCCCCAGCTTTGTCACTCCCAGAAGAGATTTCAGGACTTGCCGAGGGGCACGGCTTCCTCCAATTGTCCCCAAGCTGCAGTGGTGGTGTTGGCACAGGGCTGCGACTCACCCACGGCCTTGGCACAAGGGAGACCACGCTCAGAGGTGGGGCAGGGAGATAAGGGACCCAGACACAAATAACAGCAAAGCCAAGGCTTCTGAGGCACCAAGGTGGGCGGTTTCAGAACGTGCACCTTCCGGAGGGACAGCTTGTCCTTAGCACGGGTCATGGCCAGGGATGCTGCCTGCAAGACTCGTTGCATTCTGGTGCTGTTATGGGGCACAGGGGGAGCCCGGGGCATTTTTCAAGGCTACTTCAATTTTTGATCAGCATCTGGCAAAATAGTGAAAATGATTGTGTTGTGTTACTCTTTTATAATGCCTATCTGGCTCCTCAAACCTACTTGTGACTCTCTCCATCTGAAATGGTTCAGTGGGGCTTGGAATATTTTGGGCATCCCATCCCATCCCACCCCATTTCATCCTGGCAGCCACTGCTGGACAATTTCTCATCCAGAAACAGCTCCTGATAGACTGCTGGGCAGGGAGAGCTTCCTGCATAGCCCTTCACATCACATAGCACTCTGCCCATCCCATCCTCTTCCAGTCATGTCTCCAAGGCTGCAATTCCCCAAGGTCCCCTTGTAAAGATAATACCTCTAAATCCCAGGGATGTGAGATATGGAGGGGTTTCTGGCCAAGGCTGTGCATCACCTCATTTCCCCTCGGGGCACAAGGAAGGAGGAGGAGGAGGACTGGCTCTGTGCAAGGTGTGTCAAGCCCATGGCTGCCTGGAGTGAAGCAGCACCCAGGTTGCAACTGGGATTTCAGGGTCTGCAGACACAGAGAGATGCACCAGGAGGCTGCCCAGGGTCTCCTGTATGTTTGCTCTGTCTTCCCTCCCTTTTCACGGGAGCACAAAAAGGAATTTTGGGGGGACTTTGGCTGGAGCCTGGTGGTCCTTGGGCTCTCTGGGACATTCTTATAGGAAATTACTCCTCCAGATGTGTCCCAAGATCATACCCACCATGATCTAACATTGCCTTTGAACGAGGGTTGACCCCTCACTCTGCAGGCAAGGCAATGGCCTGGCACCATCAGAGGAGCACCGTGTGCCTCAGTTTCCCCCAGAATCCAGCACATTCATCAAACTTGGACAGATGGGACACCAGGGTTTGGCCATGTGTTGGGTAGCTCAGGGAGAGTAGAACCTGGGGACTGGCCACCGTAGCACCGTGCATTTCCCTTGGCATGCCATGGGCATCCAGCAGCCAGGACGAGCCCACCACTGTGCAGAACCCCCTCTCATCCCCTTCCACCTCTCTCCCTGAACCAAACATCAGGCGATCCCCACACCTGCCCAGCCCCTGGTGTGACCCAGACAGGCCCTGCTATGAGGGAACAGGGGGTCAGGGGGCACGCGAACATCTGGAGGCAGGCGCAGCCCTGCCCAGCCCCTGCAGAGGGGTCAGGGCTGTACCCATGGGCTGTGCCCCAGCCCCCAGCCAGCGGGGCTGCGTGGGGTGGGGGGTGCTGACAGCGTCCCTCTGCTGCTCACGGCCCCCGGCAGTGCTGCACATCTGGCTCATCGGCTGCCGGCACATCTGGAGAAGCTCAGGCAGCTGCCTGGAGCGGGTGGACAGGAGCGAGGGACGTGAGCAGGCTGCAGATGGAGGCACGGCTGGCTGGGGAGGGTCAGCCCCCCACCCCTGGTCTTGTTGGACCTTGGTGTCAGTGTTGGCCATCCCTAGGGACCTTGGGATCCTCCTGTCATGCAGCCTCTGTCCTTTATGTGAGATTCCTGTGTAGGAAGAGACAGGAAGATCTCAGGTAATTTCTCCTGGAGATCGTCACCCCTTGGTGAGGAGGTGAGTGGGATGACCACAAGGGAGACATATGTCCTAGCCCCTTTCTGTCCCAGCACTACCAGCCATATCTAGCCCATCTCCAGTGACTGGCACAGCACCTCACCATCCCTAACAAGCCATCAGGTCCCAGGGCCAAGAGAGTCCCAGGCCCCTGCCTACTCCAGATTGGCCAGGCTTTCCTGTGCCTCTCTCCAAGATGAGTCCCCACTCCTCTGCCCTAACACCACCCATCATTCCTGCAGCTCTTACACCGCCATCCCTCTCTCTCTGGCCATGACCCCCAGCCAGGCATGGCTTTCTCAGGCTGGGAGAAGATGCATCCTCAGAGTGGGCAATACCTGGGTGCTCTCCAGGTGATGTTGGCTGGGTTGATTCCTACCAACCCGCCATCCAAGGAAGACCCTCGGTGTGCATGCGGTGCTGCCTGCTGCAGCAGCTGGACCACCTCCAGAGCATCCCCTGAGCACCAGCCCTGCTCCAGCTGGGGGGGGCCTGCAGCTGCCTTGCTTGCAATCAGCTGTCATGGGAAGGGGAAAGGAGTGGTGTCCCAGCACTGGAGAAGAAAACATCAATAACAAAGCATCAGTAGCTCACAAGGAGAAAGCAAGGCTGTTCTCAATTAATTGAGATCTAGATTAGGCAAGAGAGGTGAGCAACAGCATGGGCTGGGCCCATATAAAGTTATTGGCTCAAAACATAAACTGGGAAGAAAAAAAAAAAAAAAAAGAAAAAAAAAAAGGAAGAAGAACAAGAAGAAATATCACATTCAGGTCTGGTTTGTTTATTCAGAAATAGAGAAAATTAAAACATAAGCGCTAGGACAAAATATGCCAGCTCTAAATTCTGCTTGAGATGATGATTTTATTAGCAAAGAATCTGGATCTCAAGTGATGTCTCAAAACAACACAAAACCAGATGCAGAGGTCAGTACTTTCCTGCCTAATAACAATGCTTTCAGTGACATCCTTAAGGCAGAGATGGGCTCATCAGTACTGCAGGAGACTTTTCAGATGGATTTGGACGGCAAAGAAGACAGCAAGATTTTGCTGTTCGAATCTGCGAACTGGGACAGAGCATACTGAAAGCTCTGTTCCAAATGCAATCCCATGACATCACTAAGACTCAACAATTAACATCAGCTGCTTCTCAAGTAGTTTCAAAAATGATGATAAAGTCATAACTCATCTACTGGAGTCATCCCACAAGAAAAGTCTGTGCTGTCCTGAAAAGAAAAGGTGTTTGAAGTCTCAACATAAAGCCGTTTCCAAAGGGAATAACAGCAAAACTAGTAGGAAATAAAACATTACGTGAAAGTCATGCAACTGGAAATGTTTATGATAGGACTAATTCTAATGGCAGAAAATAACAAACTATCGCAGCAGAACCACGTCCCACGGACAAAACACTCTTTTATTCCAACCGAGGATATCTCGAAAATCAGCAGGGGCAGATTCATGTTTTCCAGGTCTGGAAGAGGCTGCCCGGTTCCAGGGAGTAATTTGGGTATCACAACAGTGTCGTCCACATTAAAAATGCCAAAGAATGTATTCAAAAAAACAAAACCGAAAGGCTGTCGAAAGAATGGCGAAGAGATCCGGCAACAAAAACAAGCACGGGGCTCAGCAGACCAGATGGCATCTGTTCCTTGGCTGCAGATCTTCGCTCCCTTGTGCCCAAGACAAGCAAACTTTCCTTTCAAGGCAAGAACAGCCCTGCGAGGGGGAGCTGCAAAGGGGCTCACAGGAGAATGAGAGTCTGGACAGGGAGATGTCTGGCAAGCTGCGTGCCTCCAACTGCTGAACAGTGAAGATTGGTCTGAGGGCGCCAACGGCCGTGTAGGCAGACAGATGTCTCACAGGGGAAAAAACATGGAGACAAGCGAATGGAACGCTCCAAAGCTCATCCTCAGATAAGCTTCTGGTTGCCCAGGCAGTGCGATGCACGGCTGCTGCACTCCTCCAGCTCCACGCCTACGGACGTGGCAGGCACACAAGTGTGTCAGTGCTATCACCACTTGCTTGGGGCACGCCGGGACTCCCATCCAAAGCTGCAATCAAGACGTGGCTCATGTCTGGCAGAGTCTCCCAAGAGGACTTCTCGGCTTGGCTTCCCATTGTCTGCCCTGGTGGAAAAGCTGATGAGGCTCCACCACAATAAATGCCACTGTCAGCCCCTGCTCATCGGTGGTACTTCAGATCCCACAGCACTGTGTCTGTGTTGGAGATTATGATGGCCTCTTGCAGTGTAAACAAAGGTGGTATTGCAGCCATTCTGAAGGGGCACAGTGGGAGTGGAACGGAGCCTCCAATAGCAGGGGAGCCCTCTCTTATCTTTAAAGAGAGCTGCAAATAGATGGCATTGGGCATTTTAGGGTGTGCTTATCAGCAGCACTGATGGCAAGAGAAACTCCTTTAACTCTTGAAAGCCAAACTCGGGGGAAAACCAGGCTGTTTTCAGACACTTTCTGCCTATGGCCTCACGGTGTTGATGTGGGAGGACAAACACCAAAATAACCGAGTTGATTGGAGGGGGTGACCAAGAAATGTCATCGTGACCCAAGGGTGGGTGCTGTCAGTGTTTCTGCTCTGAAGCCTTTGTGGTTAGGGAAGGGGTAAGGGATCCCAGAAGAAGTGCAAGGTTGATGTCAGCTGAGAAGACAGGACAAAAGTGGAAGGGAAATGTGGAGGAGCCCGCAGTCTCTTGGATCCTGCTCGCCATCCTTTCAAGGTGCCTGGAAGAAGGTGAGGAGGATGGAAGCTGTGGGCAGGTTCCTTTCCTGCCAGGTCGCTCTCCAGATGCAGGTTTGGTTCGTGGTTTGGTTTCCTCTCCCATTGAAGAGCTTCCAGCCTACGCCACAGCCCAGTGCACGCTGCCCACAGCTCCCAGTGGAGTGACCACAACTTTCTAGAGGAAACCACAGCTCAGTCGCTGTCTGAGGGCCTCGAACACAGAGCTGAGGATTGCACTTAGCAAATACCGTGGCTTTTTTGTGGTGTTGGAGCTTGGCAGTAAAGCAAGAGCTCATCCATCTGGGTGCACAGTCTACCAGCCCTCTGGCCCTTGTGTTGCCCGGGCTTGCAATGAGAGCACAGAAGGTTCAGGATGTCCAGTGATGCGGTTGCCCAGCACTCTCTGGGCACCAGGCTGCAGGTGAGCATTGTTGAGCAGGAGCAAATGGCAGAGCAGCATTACTGCACTTCTGTTTTTTGGATGCACCAAATTGATGGCCGTAATCTTACAAAACCTGAACATCAGAAGCCTGTCAGTATTGCCCTGCTACCACCAAGACCAGGAATACCTTTTGGTGTAAGATCACATTGAGATTCACAAGGATAACTCAACCTCTTCCCTCTGTAATTTCCACAGTCGGTGTTGAGATACATGAGAGTCCACGTTTGAGGCTTAGCTTTGATGCTCAGCCTGTTCTTCTCAACATATTAACTTTTCTGCTAAATAAAAGCCATCTTTTGCTTTGGTTTTTGCAAGGAGGAAAGCCCAATGCAATCATGTACGTGTGTGTGCTCGTATCCTCCTAATTAGTGGAGAAGTTTGACAGACAGCAAGTGGTCTTTGGAGATACCTTGTAAGGAAGTTTAAAAATCGGGCAGATGTGTGAAAGGAGAGAAATTCCGCTGGATTCTCGCCCTCCACAGAAGAAATCAGAAAATTCTTCTGGTCAAGAATGTGGAAAATTCTTCCCTTGGTGCCCACACCTCTGTCAAGAAAGAGGATCTGGGAGGGCACCCATTACTCAGGCCTCCATTATCTCAGTTAAAATATTGACCCACCAAGAGACAACCCCTTGGAAACCTGGTGTCCATGCAGGGAACAGGACAGGACGCCCACCCCACGAGCGCCTTATCTCTGGTGACGACACCATCTGGGGGTCTCACGTCCACAAGACCACGCTTCTCGGTTCTTGTTCCCCTGGACCTTGCTGTCCTGAGCACATCAGTGCCTGGGGAGGAGCAGAGCCCTCCCAGCGCTCCCCACACAGCACCCAGACCGTCTCCTCTCTCTCCAGATCTGAGTGCATTGCTCAGATTTTGCAAAGGGAATTTTCCAGGATAAACAGCTGAGTTGAACTCATGGAAATCTGTGGCTTCTTTGCCGTTGTTAAAGCCCCTATCAAAAGGTGGGCATTTTGGCAAGGACAGCTTTGATCAGGTTTAATGAGGGCTGTGGTGGGGGAGCCCCGATGGAGCTGCTGGGCACGTAGGGTGGGCACTGCGTGGCGCTGGGGCTCGCAGGGCTGCACAGCCTGTTCCGCAGGCTCGGCCCAGTTAACATCACCTCGGAGAATGAGGTCATCGGAGCAGGCCAGACAGTCTGGGAAAACACTTTCACAGCTCCAGGAGGATTTCCTTTTTCCTCTTTTCAATTGTTCCTCTGTGCTGCCTCTCTCCGCTCCCCCTCCCCATCCATGTCCTCAGGGCTCCTCTGCACGTGGGCAGAGGCAGCTGCTGGATGCTGCTCATGGTGAGATGAGCAGAGCCCATCTCAGCCTGCACGAGGGTGTCACCTGTGTGCTGGGGGTCCTGCTCTGCCCACACTGTCATTGGAGGGAGGTGGCTGCAGGGCTGCTCTCCTCATCCCCAGTGAGAATATCCCACCCCTGGGAGTGGTGGGGAGGGGACAGGGCCAGCAGCTCTATCCTCACCTCCTCCTGGTCACCTGCTGAGAACTATGACAACAGCTCAGCGTGGCAGAGGGGAGGTCTCTGTACATCATCACTAAGAACATGGAAGACAACTACTACAACTATCAAGTGGATGCCTTCAGAGTAAATATTTATCTAAAAACACGTCTTGCAGCAGCATTTTGGATAGCAGTGAGCTGCTTTTGCTTCCTCGCTGCAGCTCTCCCATCCAGAGATGCAGAAGTCTGGAGATGTGCCCCAAGTCATGTGGGTCCCTCTGACCATTCCTGTGGGGCCGTTCCAGCTGTGCTCACAGCTGTCCCTGCGCCCCAGGTCCATGCCTGACCCCCCATCAATTTGCACTGGGGTGCAGCCCCTCTCTTGGGGTCCGTCCCAGTCCCTGACTCCTCCCTGCCTCACCATGGCCCCCATGGCAGCACCCAAGGGTCACTACCATGCTTGGCAGTGGCTACCACGTCCTGCATGTGTGTGTGCAAGATGGGATCCTGCTCTAAGCTGGTGTTGAAGAGTGTGGGACCAACCCATGAGCAGCATCTCTTGCAGGCTGGGAAATAAACTGTGGAACAGAGTGAGTCATGATGGGATAAGAAGTGGATGGGCTGCACTGGCCAAGCTCTGGTGTATGGCAGCTCCAGGCCCACACTCAGTGCTCCCTCCACCCCCGGGACTTGAGAAAGTTCTACCTGACCCTGGCACCTGCAGTGTCATTGCCATAAAGCACAGCAGGCTGCTCCGTCCCTCCAGATGTCAGTTCTGCTAGTGAAGAAAGCACTCCGGGCTGCTCTGAAGTGGAGAAACACAGTGATGGAGTCTGCAGGCCGTGACTGACCCTCTCCTGGCCTTGCACACATCAGCACCTGTAGGTGCAGAGTATGGGCACAGACTGCATGCTCCAAGCTGCCTAACACCCCATGAGCTGCCACTCAGCTGCTCCCCAGTGCCACACCACTGCTTGTGGCCTCCTGAGGTCTGCAAGGATGGGCAGTGCAGGTGAGTGGGCAGCAGCTCCTGCTGCACCACGTGGCGTGGTCCTGCAGCATCACCCCCTCACTTGCTGATGGCTCTGTGCTGCACAAGGGGTCTCATTCCAAGCTCTGTGGCTTTGCACCGCTCATCCTCAGGGCCCAAGGGGTCTGCTCAGTACTCAAGGACCCAAGCAAAGAGATGGGCACAGTGCAGGGTGCAGCATCACACCACGTGGAGACGCTGGGAGAGCTCGTGGCTGTGGCTCTCTATGGATCAGACTCAGGGGCCTTTCTTCATGCCAGCACCCACTATCTCTCTGCACCTCCCCTGTGCATCATCGCTCCCCCTGAGCTCACTGCCCACCCGCTGTGCACAGCAGACGTCCCGGCATGCAGCTGCCAGGCTGCCTTCAGACATGACCTCAGGCCCGTGTGCAGTGTGCTCCAGAGGTGCCTGTTTTCCCCTGCGGAAGAATCCATGGAGTAGCTCGGGTACAGGGATACACAAAGCTGTCTGATGTGTTCATAGAATTACTGAGCATCTGCAAGGAGAGGGAAAGAAAAACAAACACGCGGATGAAAGGATTCCTGTAACATGACAAAGAGGAAAGGAAAGGAGAGAGGGATGAAGAAGGCCACCCAGACAGGTCCTGGGCGTTTCAGGAGCCCACCGTCTTCTCGAGGAGGGGGACATCAGCACTTGCTCTGAGCCAGGGGCTGTCCCTACCTGCCTGTCCCCTTCCTTCTGCCCAGTGAGGTATTTGGTGGCACTCCATCCTCACAGGGCTCCTTCCTACAATGCAGGGACATTGCTCCTCAACTTCCAGACCTCTGCATTTGGAGCAGCTGATGGCTGTCTGGCTGTATGGTGGTACCCCGGCCCTTTTGTAGCCCACCAGGAGCTCCGCTTTCCCAAGGAGGGGCACACACAGCCCAGCAGAATTTTCTCTGTCCCAGTACCAGCAGTCGGGCACATCCATCCAACTTCCAGTCGTGCACAGCTTGCTCCAGTGACATTCGGAAGTCTCCCAGTTACAATCCCACATCTCCCACTCCCCATCCCAACATCAAGTGCATGGTTTCATCCATCCAAAACAACAGCAGGCTGTGCACGATGAGTGCATCACACACCTGTGCTGTCCTGGTGTGCGATGGGACAGGGTGCAGCTTCCAATGGGAAGCAGAGCTCTGCAGACAAGGTAGGAAGAAAACCCTTTAGTGGTTTCAGCCTTCAAACAGACTGTGCTGGTTCCTAAAACAAACCCATGTCGCTTGTCCCTGGGAAGGTGGGGAGGGGGCAAACCAAGGCCTGCTGGGCTGTGCAGAGGCAACGCACCGTGGCACCTTGGACACGGCAGCTTCGGGGACAGCACTGGAGGAAAGGCAGCGTGAGGCACAGAGCAAAGCCCTTTTGGGGCTGCACAGACATCAGCTCCTGGGTCTCAGGCTGAGCTCTCCTGGCAGCGAGCGCCAAGACCATTAATAGTGTGGTGACAATGTTTAAATTGGAGCTGCCACCGCCACAGACACAATAACTCCTCGTGCCCGAGGAACAGATTAGCAATGGCCCCGTGCTGCGTTTCCTATCTCTGTCCATCAAGAGAGGGGAAAAGGCTCCAGCCCAGTGTCTCAGGGCACCCTGCTCTCACTGGGACCTTCCCTGCAGCGGTGGCCCAGACCCTGCCCTGTGTGTCTGAATGCTGCAGCCCCTTCTGCAGAGCTTCGGGGCTGTGCTGTGACCTATTGTCGAGTGTTTACTGTCATTGCCGGGGAGACATTAGTTCAGATTATGTCAAAACAAAGTTATTCCAAGCTCAATCCTAGAGAAAAATATTATTGTAAGCAGTGATTGGCGAGGGGCAGCGTGTCTACCGCCAGCAATCCCAAAGCCCAGGGGGTGGGGGGAGATAGGATCTTTGTTTTCAAGCCAGGCTCCCAGCCAAGAGCAGCCAAAGCCGAGGTAGAAGGGAGATGTTGTGAGGCAGCCAGCAATTCAGGTCAAAGCTTCGTCTTCTCCAGAAAAAAAAATCCTTTAAACTGTAAAGAGAAAGTCCTGCTCCAGCTCCAGCCTTGGCTGAAGAGCGTGTGTGCCATATTGTCCAGGAATTGAATGTAAGGAATCCAGATATGCCATGTTATCCAAGAATCACATGTAGGAAATCCAGGAGTGACTTGTTATCGAGGAATTATACGCTGGGCAGCCAGACATGGCCCATGAGACAGGGCTTGTATGCAAGGAATCCAGATGCGGCACAGCGACCAGGGCTGGGCATGAGGAGCCCCGAGGTGCTGCGTTACCCCAAGGTGCTGCGTTACCCTGAGCTGATGGGGCAGAACACGAGAGCTGCACCTCACAGGAAGCACGGGTCCCCAGCTGGCTTCAGCTGCAGTTCAGAAACAGACCAAAAGCAAAAAGTAGTCTCAAAAGCAGGGGATGAGACAGGCCAGGCACGAGCTGGGAGTGTGCATGGCAAGTTTGTGGCTGGGCAGAGAGCAATGGGTGAGGAGAGAAGGATGTGTTTTCAGCATCCTGTGGGTTCAGACACTGGTTCTGGAGTGGGGGTTGTCACAGAGAGGCAGTGTTCCTCCTCACTGGTGCTGACCACCAGCCCCAGAACCACCAAATGATGTCCAGGAGCCAGGAGGGACCCTGAAGCCAGTCCCAGTCCTGGCAGAGGGAAAGAGATGCACCCAGGAGGAGAGGAGACGGGGCATGAATGAGCCTCAAGAGGTGCAAATAAGGACATGAAAACGCAGGCGAAGTCTCAGGAGACATTCCCAGACAGTGAGATAGAGTGGGCAGTGGACATCTCTCCCCAGGCTGGCAGCTGGTGGGAGCAGGAAACCGAGTGCCCAGGAGCATGAGGACAGGGCTGAGAGACCCAATGGGGTGGGCACTTGTTCCTGGGGAGCTGGAGGGGACTCCCAGCCCACTGCCTCCAGCCCAGGGCAGCATCGAGGATATGTGCAAGGACGAGCCCCGGGTCCACACAAACCAGCTGGCAGAGATGCTACCCTAGCACTCCAGGAACCCTTTCCCAACCCCACTGAGAAGTCTGGGAAGGAGCTGGGAGGAAGGAGACATTACCCACCATGTGTCCTCATGGTCAGTGGGCCCCAAGGTCACCCACCCCAGGTACATCTGCCCACAGGTCCTCGGTCCTTGCAGGATGGCACAGCGTCCCGGCCTCCAGGACCAAGCCTGGAGCTGCTCCTTACAGCCTTCCCAAAGCTGTGAGCTTCCCATAGCAGTGCCCTACAGGGCTCAGGCACATTGCACTGGCCACACCCCATCCTGCTCAGGATGTGCTTTATTCTCGGCTTCTTCTCATAGCATCTTTTGTGCCCCCTTCACCTCCCACCCATGGAACTGTTGCCAAAGAAATGAAAGGCTCTGAGAACTGGCCAAAGCACAAGTTCTGCAAACAGGCACAATGGCTGGCATTATTCTAGCACTGAAACAGGCTCTTTAGAGTCTGGCCAGAGCCCTCCCTGTCCCCAGAGCTCATGGAGGGAGGGGTGCCTGTGGGGTGGGGGTGAGTTGTGCCCTGGTCACGGCAACGTGCAGACTCGGCAAATCCACATGTTGAGGTTGGGGTGCAGGATGGGGCAGAGGAGGAGAGGCCACGGTGGGGCGGCAAAGATGCTTCCAGGCAGGTGGATGTGGCAACAAGCATCTGAGCGTCCTGGAGGATGCACCCCAAACCTCATCCTGTCCGTGCTGCCATCCCAGAACCTCTCTGGGTGACGGCTCCTCCAGCATCCCATCAGCACATCGCATCTCACTCCCCTTGTCCCCAGCTGCTTGTCATACCACGTTTGGTGGATTATGTCTGTACCCCATAGCACCCTCTGCTCCTCTTCACTGCCGTGTCCACCTCCGGCATCACTTCCAGTGCTCACCACCATCCCGGTCCCACGGTCCACTCTGGTGCTGCCCTCACTGCCTGGGGCACCGACACGGGTCACAAGCCCCTTTTTAACAAGAAGCCGAGCACACCATGAGCACTCCAGCTGGTTCCTCACGAGGGCTGGGAAGGAATGGGATGCACACCATGATTTCTCCTACAGGCTGGCCCAACGCCTGGCCGCAGGAAGATGTTGTGCTGCTCCAGGCAGCAGCGAATCCTCCCCGCATCCAAAAAGCTCCTCTGGTGACCCGTGGCCTTTGAGGAGTGGGAAACCGCAGCGCGTTTTGAGGCTGAATTTGTCTGAATGAGGCTTCCAGCCAGTGGACCGTAGCAAACATTTGTCAAAGCTCCCGAAAGCCTCCCCCACCAGGAAATGTCTTTATGTGCAAGGACCTATAAAAATGATCACGTCACCTTGCAGCCTTCTCTTAGCAAGCGGGACACGCTCAGCCTCACACCGTGCAGTTATTTCCCAGCCCGTGGGACTACGATGACTGCACAGCAGGCATGGTCACTGTCCCCCTCCTCGGCTTTCAGCCCCCAGCTCCTGGCAGAGCTCCATGGGTTCAGTGTCGTCCTGTCTTTCCAAGGCTTGTTCAATGTCAATGTCAGCACATCAGAGGCTCTTCCAGCAGCTCATTCTTGGCTCAAGGGTGTAAGTCCATCGGGCCCGCTGAGCCGTGGTTGCACGGCCTTCTCCATCACAGATGTAAATTTTTAGCCCCAACGGGGGTGAACGCATCTTTATGCTCCAACCCAAGCACAGACTGGAGTCATCTGGTGCATGCTTATGGTTTTACATGCTACGGTTTGACTCCATCTCTTTTGCACAAGGCTGAGATTGGGTTTCGCTTGATTTGGTCACACTTAATGTATATTTTCAAAGGCTTCTCACTGCCATTAGCCAGCAACAGCTCACTGACTTCTTTGGCTTCCCGTCTCCCACCCGCACGCTTTAACCAACAGTTCTTTAGGTCGCTGCAGACCTCCCCTCTTCCCACCCTTCCAGGCAGAGCCAGCTTCTCCAGCCCGTGGGTCAGACAGGTTTGCCACAGCCCATTTGGTACAGTGGGAGATGCAGATGTCCTCTGCCTGCCTTGCGCCAGGATCAGGATGGCTGAAGCAAAGAAGGAGGATGAGGAAGAGGCGGAGGCTCATTGCTCTCTCTAAGGCAATGAGGCAGAGCAGACACTTGGCTCTTTGCTCCCCTCCCCTCCCTGCACCCAGGCTCACACCAGGTCCCACCTGCAGCATTCCTCGGGGTGAGCGGGGCCTCCAACAGCCTCTTCCTTGGGAGGGCTATTTTGGTCTATGAAATCATGGCTTTGGGGCACTGCTGGGATGTCCTTGAACGAGTCCCAGCTTTTGCTAACACCTCCCATTCTGAATTTACAGCCCCAGGCGGTCATGCCAGCGACTGCTTCATGTTTCAGAAAACTGACCTTTTGGGTGTCCAAATAAACACGCCGTTCATTGACGTCCAACGCCAGCCCGTTGCCTACGGATCCTGAGCGCGGCAATTAGCTCGTGGTTAGCACAGCACAGTCCACTCACTCCTCACCCTGACAGCGTCCAGAGCCCCCCGCAGTCACCGGCTCTTATCTACGCTTTTTAGAGACTCTCAAGATGTTACTGGCTGCATAAGACATCCGCTGAGCGTCTACCAGGCATCTCCAGGGGAAGAACATTCCCCCCGTGGTTCTTCCCCGCAAGCTGGAATTACGTTTCTCCTAAAGGCTCCCGTCGCTGATAAAAGCATCTCCGTGTGACCCCCCATGAGGCAATAAACGCTGTACCTCGGAGGGCTTTGGGGCCATTATTTGCCATGGACAGCTCTGAAAACGTCGCAAAGGGCATCAAGCTTCCTTGCGGGTGCGGCGAAAGAGGTGCGAACTCCTTGGCTGGTGCAGAACAAAAGACCTTCATTGCTGGTGCTGAGAGCCTTTTGTACCCGCACAGCACAATTTTCCCGTGCAACCAAGACCGGGTACGTGTAAGGGCTGGGCGCCTTGTGGGTGTTTACGTCTGGCTCAAGTTCCTGTTGAGCTTTAACACTCATTAGCGATACAACGACCTTCTTTACCCCACCGAAAACACCTCGAGTCCCTCCAAAGCCGGTCTGGTCCTTTGCTGTACAACCAGCAGCCGCGGGGATGCGCTCCCTCCCACCGCCTCCATCCCCCGGTCTGTTTGCCGTAACTCGCACAGCTCCTGGCGGTGGTTTCGCTGGACTGACTGCTGCCGCTATATTTGTACTGCGTGTTGGGTAATAGCTTGAGGAGACTTCGTGCTTCTAAAGCTGGCTATTTTTGGGACACGACTGCAGCAACGCTGAGACTGAGGTCAGCCTTCCAGCCACGTGCACGTGCCGACCTCCTGCAGGCTGCTTCACCCCGCCCCATCCGACTGGACGTGCACGGGCTGTCGTGGCTCCGGCTGTGAGCCAAAGGGCTCAGCCCATCAGTGCAGGTCATGCACAAGGGACCATCCAGCGGCAGCTGACTGGGGTGCTGTGCCCACCAGGCTGCCCTCACCCACATGGATGGTCCACATCGACCTCTCAGGGTCTCCTTTGTCTTTATGGTGGGACCACGTGCAGGAGGAAGGCTGGCAAGACTTGGAAGGTAGGGTTATGAGGATGCCCCGTGCTGTTAAATGCTGGCCATCCTATGCTAGGTGCTGGAGATGATGCAGGCAGTGCCAGCTTATTGGTCACACCAGGAAGACCACCCAGTTCTGCTCGATGTCATCCCGCGTTCAGCTGCTCCAGCAGTGGTGGTGTGACCCCAGCTCCTGTGCACCGTATGGATCATGAATCTCAATGGCATCCAGGTGCCTCTGTGGGCATCAGCCAGGGCATGGGTACAGTGAGCCGCTCTCCCATAGAGTCACGTCTCCAGTATGAGGTCCTACATCACGCTAAGGGCAGGGCCAGGTCCTACCACATGAAAACGGGCACTGCTGAAGGCTGCTCCCACAGGCCACAGGCCAGCAGCCATAGCATCCTTTGGGCTCCAATGACGCATCCAGTTCCCACCCAAGGAAAGGGGTTGGGAAATGCTGTTGGCTCCCCCACAACTCTGTTCTCCTCCAGGACAGACCTTGCCCTGCAGGACAGAGCCCTGCCCTCCCAGATCTGTTACTCTGTGACACAGGTAACATCACCAGGGGCCGGAAGGCATCACCAGGCCCAGGGGATCAGTCGGAGAGGTGCAGGCAGAAGTGCTGGGCGCTCACTGACCCCCATGGGAGTGGAGCAGCCCTGCCCCAGCATCTGCAGCACATCCAGCCAGAGCAGCACGGGGCCATTGCGCCGCGTTTCGGAGCGTCAGCGGTGACTCATGAAGAGAGAACACACAGTTCTGTGGGACCGGAGAGCCCAGAGAGACAACAACAGTCTGAGATTTATTCCACAAAGCAGCCTGAAAACAAACCCCAGGAATGTTTATTATTTTTCCTATGCAGCGAGGAAATAAAGCACAATTGTCTTGCACTTTGGAAATGCTGGCATCCCCACACACAGCTCCTCCGTGGAGAGCACGGCCGCAGCTGGACGCTCCCACCCTCAGCCCAGGCTGCCTCCCCGCAATCTGCAGCAAGCAGGGAGGGAGATTTATAGAGTGGCTGAGCTGGAACCTGCTGGGAAGGGTCACCCCAAGCCATGGGAGCACCTGCCATAGGTGTGGCCTTGTAGGATGGAGCCAACAGGTTTGGGAGTGGATCCCCATGTAGAAAATGGGGTCACTCACCTGCTCTGTTGCTCATGTGTGAGGGGTGGGATTGGATGCTCCATCCCAGCACGCAGAAGAGATGGGGACAGAGGGAGCTGGGGGACCAGGGGACAGGAGCAAAGGAGATACTCAGAGCATCGGGGAACACTGCCATCACTGCCAGCCCCAGTGCTGCTGGCACAGGAGAGCTGGCACCTGGCTCAGGGCTGCTATGGCAGGGTGCTCACACCAATGGCACATCAATGGGAGGCTGTGCCCTCCCTCAGCATCCTCTTCAGATCCCCATTTTAGGATACCTGTGATGCCCAGGCAAGATAACACATCATCTGCTCAGCTCCACCCCAGCAGATCCTCCACAACAAGCAGACAGCAGTGGTGGAGTCACCAGGCAGGACATCAGAGACAGCACAGGGCACACAGGGCACAGCCAGCCCTGATGCTGGCAGACCCCACAGAGACAAACCGCCCAGAACCCAGCACATCCCATCCACGTGCTCTGCCTCACTTCCCAACAGATGCCAACCTCTGCACCCCTTCTCAGTGTACCAGCCCCCAGGGTGCCATGGCTGCACCCCAGACCTGCGCAAGCACATGGGGCTGGGAAAACCAAGGGCAAGCTGCCCCAGAGGGTGGAAGAAACCACTGAAATTCAAAAGCAGGGAGATACGCGCCATCAAACTTTGGTACAGAGAGCAAAAGCAGCGAGCACAGGGACTTCCAGCAGCACCAGCCCCGGGCACAGCCGTTCCGACCGCCCCAGCTCACGTTTTCCACGCATTGCCACCCCCCAGGGGCGACGGGCTCTGCTGGCCGGGGCCCCTCGTGCAAGATTTTCCAGCTTTGACCTCAGTCCTGCTGCAGTGCACGCAGCCTCGGCAGCCTGGAGGGCTGGAGCCGGTCCCACTCCCTGCCCTGTCTCGCAGGGCCCGGCCCTTTACAAATCAAGAATGTTTATTTAAAATAATTTGGGGAAAAAATAAAAAAAAGCCCTCGCGTAGAGCTAGGGAAGCCCTGAGACAACAAATGAACACGAGTGTGATCCTCAGCTTCAAAAGGGCAGGCAGAACTGGTCTGTGCCTCATAAAATAATGAGTGAGTATTAGGAAAAGATCCTTAAATACCACAGATAAAAAAAGCAAAAGCATCTGGCATGGCCTGTTTGCAAAGAACATCTCTTGCCTGAGAAACTTAATTGTTTTGTCAGGAAGAATTACTGGACGAGGCCAATTAGAGTGGGATTCTGGTTCCATGCCCGGTGCGATGGCCCCACAGATTAGCACCCACACGCATCCCAGTGTCCTGAGCAATGTCGCACCAGCTCTGGCCCAGCACACGGAGCGGTGCAGAATGCAGAGCCGTGTGTGACTCATACAGCCACCGTCACCCCTAGGAGTGGGGTACAGGGATGCTGGGCGCAGAAGTTCCTGCTAAATGGAGCAGTGAACAACGCCCTTGGCACCAGGAGCACATGGATGGTCCGTGAGGAATGTCCAGGAAGCCACGCTCTGGAGAGTGGCCCAAGTGCTGGAGAGGGCATTAGGAAAGGTGATTTTGTACCAAGATGGGCAGCGGGGTCATCCCTTTTCCTTGAAACCTCCATTAACGTTTGCCCCTTGTCTGACAGCCCCAGCGTGGCCGTGTCTCAGTGCCGTCAGCCCCGTGGGCATGATGGTCAGCATCCTTCACGGTCGCCTCGCTGTGGCACATCCCTGTGTGCCACCAGAAAATGGATTACCGAGGTTGGAGGGGGCCTGGGGAGGCATCAGGTCCAGCCCCAGCAAAGCAGGTTCAATACGATCACACTGGGGTGGTGTCCAGTCCGGTCCTGAACATCTCCAAGAGTGAATGTCTACCACCTCCCTGGGTCCTCGTTCCAGTGTTTGAGCCTCCCTCGCAGGGAGCAAAAGACCATTAGGAACAATTCTGACAAAAAGTCCCCGTTTGGCAGCCAGTGCCCATTACCTTTGGTGCCTTCCTTTCTCCTCTTCATCTTTGAAGCTCTGCCCCATCACCCCAACCACTCCTGCTCCATCGCCCCAGCCAGCCCTGCTCCATCACTCCATGCTTGCAGATCTTTTCAGATACTTTCAAGCCCTTTCCAGCAGCCTTTGCTCCATGTGCCTCAGAGCTCATGCTGCAGAGACTCGGTGTGAGCGGGCTCAGGGCCGAGGGGAGGGCAGCGAGGGCAGCACTGGAAGTGGAAAAGGGCAGACACAGGCAGCGGGAGGAGCAGCTCTTAATAACGGAGAAATCCATTCATTTCAGACAGCAACTCAAAGCATGAGTGAAACCAGACCCTGGCGGGGAGATAACAGAACAATTACAGTGAAACTGGAATTCAGACCACAGCTTGCTTGCACTCGGCGGGAAAGAGCAGACAAAATAACAGAGACCTACCACACACACAGAGCTGCAGGCATCGCTGCCTTGGAGCTGTGGGCATGGGCACGTGGGGCCAGGCGGTGGGCAGAGCTGGGCAGGAGAGCTTTCCCAGGAGGACTGAAATGGTGCCCAGGATCTCATTTGTTTGGATGTGATGTGATTTTATAAATCACCTGCAGTCGTGGAGTTTGGGACGAGTCCCTGGTGCTTTGCTGCTTGACCACAGAGGTGACCTGAGGTGATGGCCTGGTCAAGGCTGCACTCCATAGCTGCAAAAGCAAGGACTGCCCGGGCAGGAGCAAAGAGCAGTCAGGGGTAAACCCTGGCACAGCAAATCCACTCACTGACTGCTCCAAGGGGAGCGCAGCAATGCTGTGCTGCGTTGCCCTTTGCTGCACACCACCAGCATCCAGGGCTGCAGCTCCATGCCCACTGGCATCACACTCACACTGTAGTGCAGGGCCTGAGCACGACGCATCGTGCATAGCCTGTCCCCCTGTCCTGGTGGTGTCAGATCCCCCAAACAATGGGGGCTTCCATTGAGTTGCATTCATAAAACATTATCTGTTTATTAAGCAGATGAGTCTGGGCTGCACCCATTGCACCAGTCTAGGAACAGAGCAACAAGGGGCTGCAAATCTGGGGCCTCAGCATTGGATCCCAGGCACTCTCATCATGGGATAGAAAATATACACTGGTAAAACACACTGGGGGGAGAGGGGGGCCCGCATTCCCAGGCCTGGTGCGCTGCCCCAGCCTGGGGCTTACATGGGGACAGAGCAGCTCGGGGGCACCATGCACTCCTCCTTCCCATCCAGCTTGGTGCAGCAGCACCCACTCCCAGGATGTGCTCACCAGGAGGAGGGAAGCAGGCCATAAATCACTGCAGCTGCGACGGGAGCTGGGCTGGGGCCACGGCCATGGCAGACCCCTCTGCTCCCCTTGCCAAAGGGAACAAGTAGGGCACGGGGTGCTGGCTGTGCTGCTGGAGGACGCAATCTGTCTGCAATGCTGCTTGTCCGGCCAGGGGGCTGGGCAGCCACGCAGTGTATTTATATCAAACAGGGGGAAGGCTTGGATTTTTTATTTATTTATTTATTTTCAGTACAGCAGGAAATAGCTGGGATAGTTACATACCTGGCGAGATGGCCGAGGAGCTGGGGGCCAAGAAACATAGAAGATCTGGCATCACCCAAAGCATCTGTGCTGCACACAGCCTGCAAGCATCCGGGGCTGCGTGCGTGGTGGGGCAGTGGGTCACAGCGAGGACCCCAGGTCTGGCCAGCACCTTAGGGACACACAGCTAACATGCAAGGATGGGATGGAGACAAAGCTGTAAGCTCCATGCACAAGCAGTGAAGCACAGCCCCTTGTCCTGTTGCTGGGCTCCCATGAGAGGAGCCTGGCACCGTCTCCCTGACCCCACCCTTTAGATACTGTTAAGTACTGATCAGATCCCCCCTCAGCCTTCTCTTCTCCATGTGAACAGCCCCGGGGCTCTCAGCCTTTCCTCATAAGGGACATGCTCCAGGCCCTGACCATCTTTGTGGCCCTCCGCTGGGCTCTCTGCAGCAGTTCCCCGTCTGCCTTGAACTGAGGGGCCCAGAACTGGAGCCAGGGCAGAAGGGAAGATCTCCTCCCTGTATGCAGTGCACCCCAGGACACTGCTGGCCTTCGGGGCCACCAGAGCACACTGCTGGCTCGTGTCAGCCTGTTGGCCTCTTTTCGATGTCTGTTGTCCTCTTGAGTACCTAGAGATGATGTATGTTCTCCTTCAATTTCCAGCAGGGTTGGAATCCCGGGACTTTGGAGCTGGCACTGTCACTTTGCTGCATCCTCAATCAGGCCAGGTCCCTGCTCTGCAGAGCCTGCTCACATCACCACTCTCCCTTTCGCTCACGTCCCTCTTCCAACACAGCAACCCAGCCTGGGTTCAGAGCCACAGGCTGTTTTGCTCCAATATGATCATTCCTTCAACTGGATTATGTGAACATAGGATTATGTGAACAAGGATTGTGCGTGTCTGCAGATGAAATCATGGGCTGAACACAAGGGCGAAGCAGAGGAATGCTCTTTGGGAGCCCCACCTGCACACAGGCTGCAGAAGCACCAGGTGGCTCCGCTTCCTGCTGACCAGTGCTGCAGAACAGCCCAGAAGACGTCCCTGCTGCCGGGATGGGGTGCTGTCCATGTGCAGTGGGTGGGGGTCCATCCCTGCACATTGCCCCCGCAGGACTGAGTAGCAGCCACCTGCAAAGGAGCAGACAAGCGAGGCCCACACAGGGTGACACATCCTCAAATGCTTTCCCGGATTACAGCAGCTTGCAGCTCATGGACCCTCTGAGCCAAGGCTGAGCCCTTTTACGTGATAATCCACCGTGGATTTTGCTTCGGTGAACTCGAGCTGAACCCACCCTTTGAACTCACGTGAGCTCCGAGTTTGTTGTTCTCAGAGATAATCCACAACGTGATTCCTTCAGCCAACGTTCGAAGCGCCCCAAGACACAAACTGCCCAGGCTCAGCCTGTTCCTCCAGCACCCATCACCTTTGTGTACCTCCAGCCCCTCAAGCCAAGGCGTCTGTGCTGCTGAGGGGGTATCAGCTGCATTCCTGACCAAGACTTCCAGCAAAAATAGGAGAGAAACAGCACAGCCACCCCAGAGCGGCCGTGCCCACTGCAGGAGCACCCTCCAGGGACCACCGCCACCCTCCCCGCAGACGCCCAGATGCACGGCAGCCACCTCCTCCAGGTGACTTTGTGTCCATCCCTGTGCTCGTGCTACCCCGAATCTGATGATTTCATGTTGTTTCCGCCGTCTGGGCCCCTCCTCCTTGTTCTTGAGATAATTGCAGAGATTTCGGTGTTGCCAGATTCCTAGCCTCTCCCTGAACTTACTCCCTTGAATTGTTCCTGTGAGGAGAGGGCAGCTGCCCTGCAGGATCCTCCCCTGCACGTGCTTCCCAGGAGTCAATACTACACAGCCGTCCTCAGCCCGCAGTCCCCTCTGCTGCTCTCCCTCCCTCCCTTTCCAAGATGTTAATTGCACATCCTCTTCCAGCTGCAACTGTGAGTTAGGATAGATCCACCACTACAGGGCCTAACCAGGTCATTTGGATCAGCACGGGCTGGAGAGCGTTCAGATGAGCCACTCAGGCCAGGAAATCCAAAGATGCAATCCTCCAGCAAAATCCTCAACTGAAATCCTCCGGCAAAGGGAGGGCAAGCATCACCAGCCAGCAGTGCACGGCTGCTTCAACCACAGGAGACCACTGGGAGCACAATGGGATGTGCTCTCGTCTACAGTCACCATCACCCAAACCTTCATCACCACCCCTGCCCACGCACGCTCCTCCTGTGCACACACTCCCTGGTCCATGTCTGCGGATTGGCTTCCACGCTCAGCTCAGGTTCAGCTCAACCCATGGCAAAACCAACACCTGGAGCTGTTCTGCATTCAGCTCCTCTGCCCTGGGGAAGCCCACAAACCCCATTTGGGAAGTGAGGCAGCCAAGGGTTCCTCCACCCCCCGCAGAGGGAGCCGCCAGGCTCAGGGCAGAGCTGAGAGCACAGAGGTCCCTGCAGGAGATCAGTACGGGCCTGAGGATGAAGTATAAGAGTGAGGGGAAGAGGGTGAAGCAGCCTGACCTCCCTCTGGATATCCGTACCGTTCAGTGCTGCCTTCTGAGATCCAGATACCAAAACACCCCCAGGTCCTGGTCCAGGCAGGGTGAGGTGGGCACCACGCATCCTTAAATGCTTTCATCTTGCCAAGGACCCCCACAGCCCAGAGCCTGCAGCCTGCCTGGGGCCAACCTCACCAGCAGCACTGAGTCATCCCTTGCAAGCTACAAAAGCCTGCTGTGTGATCGCGGTCAGTAATCCACTCCTAATTCCCGTTGCAGTGAAAGTTTGCACGTTATTACCGAGCCAGACCACACCAAGGCAGCCTCCATTCCCTGGGGCACGGGGAACTTGGCCTGGGGGGTCCCACAAAGCCAGGGTCAGGGCGCTGGGCTGTGCCCCATGGGGTCAGGCTGTTTGCAGGGATGTGGGGCTGAGCTCTGCCCAGGTACCGCAGCCACGCGCCACGATTTACACCACGTGGCTGGAATGTCACCAGCGAGTCACAGTCTCGGGGTGCGATCGGGCAGCTCCCCGGTGTCACCAGGGTGTGCCCTGGGGATCGATGCCAAGTCACGAGGGTGTCATCCCAAGAGTGACACTGAGTCACCGGGCCGAGGTGCTGAGCGATGGCACAGCGGGTGTGGGAGCAGCTGGGCTCAGAGCTGGGTGTGGGCACAGAGCTGAGCTGGCACAGGGAGCGGATCCCAGGGGCAAGGCATGTGGACAGGGAGGAAAGTGCCCCGTCACAAGGAGAGGTGGCATCTGGGGCGAGGAGAGGGAGCGGGTGAGGTTGGGGACACAAGGAGGGGATGGCAGTGGGGTCTGTGGGGTGGGTGGGGACGTGGGGCTGCTCCATGGTGGGGAAGGGGGTGAGCTGGGCAGCAGGGGCTTAGCAGAGAGCTGCAGAGAGGTGCTGGTGTGAAGGGTAGGGTCAGAAGTGGGAATGTTACCAGAGTGGGAGCAACCGTGCCCCCATGATGCAGTGACTTGGGATTTGTGTGCTCCAGGGGCACAGGGGAGTGGGAGCACCACGCTTCAGGGTGGGATGCAGATGACACAAGTGCTGTGTATCAGCTGGAGCTGATATGGGAGTAATCAAACTCTGAAGCCCTGCTGAGCCACCATGGGCAGGGCTCGGCCACATGTCATGTCCCCAGGGGTTGCAGCAGTGTGGCACCGTGGCTCACAGGTGGAGGACTGTGCCAGTCGTGCCAGCAGCTGTGAATCAGCTGTGAGCTGCTCCTCAGCCCTCTCATCTGCACTGCAGGTCTGATCTCCAGCCAGCTCCGTGCCGTGCCGCTGATTTATGTCTCAGTCTCTCCTTGCTACCTGGTCGTGAGCCACGCGGGTGTCAGGGGCCGGTGCAGACGGTTCAGTGACAGCAGCCCTGGCCCCGATCAATCACAGCCATGCTCAGATTTATGAACTGAGAAGTTGGGCAGGGGCCCAGCCTTCGGGGCGGCTCATGGTGCCGAGTGGTGTGCGTGAGGGGGCAAAATCCACTTGTCCTTGGACACCGGTAGGTTGGGCTTTGGGGAAGGATGGGACGGTCCACGGGCTGATGGACTCCAGCCACGTTTGGATGCTGGGAAATGAAAACAGTGCACTGCACAGACACGCACGCGCAGAGCCATCCCAGCCGGCAGCAGCAGCGCCGTGTGAAGGGCTACCACATCACTGCAGAAGTTCGAGGGGACCAAGTCCCCAGCTGGCACCAAGGAGCATCTGTCCCCTTGTCCAGCCCCAGGAGTTACTTGCATCCCAGAGCTGAAATACATCCAAGCACCAGGGGGGTGACCCGGCCGTGGGGTTTATGCGGGATGTTTGTGATAAGAGAAGTACAAGCAAAGCCATTCACAGAGAGGAGGCACCACTGATTTCTCCATTAACTCAGAAGGGAGATGCCAGCAGAGGAGGGATGTGAGCACTGAGGCAGCTCTGTTGGAGAACTGCTGGGCTCAAGCACGGCTGCAGTTCTTGGGGGCTCCCTGCAGCCAATGCCAGCAGGAGCTGCTCAGAGGATGTGTGCAGGGAGGCATGAGCAGTGATGCTCCCTGTTCCCATAGCCTCCCACCCCTCACCCTCCAGCACAGCCCTGGGGAACACTCTCAAACCACCCAGACCTGTCAGGTGCCCACAAAAGCACCGGAGCACATCTCCCTCCATCTCAGGGATTGCATCACTAACCACAGCCAGCTGGGCTCAGGGTGCTGCACGCTACGGGGTGACCTGAGACAGTCCTTGGCAATGATTTCCATATCCTAGATTGGACAGACTGCTTCTGCTGGGCGTTCTGCTCACGTTCTTCCCACAGGACAGGCTTAGGGACTGCCCTAAGGCACAGTCAGGGATGCTCTGCAGGAAGATGCGAGCTTGGAGCAAACCCAGGAGCCCAGGACAGGCTGAGGCAATGGGGCCTGCAGGCAGGCGAGGCAGCAGATGGGTGGCATTGCTGGGCCTGGGGGTGCCCGGCCCTGCGGAGCATCCAAATGCAGCCTTGTGCTGCTCTTTTCCACTGCCTGTCCCAGCTCCGTGGCAGGTTGCAAGCTGGTACCAGCACAGGGAGGCACTGCATACACAGGCACGGTATGAGGACAGCACCTGAAGAACCGCACCGAGGGTGACACGAGCACGAACAAATGCAGCAGGAGCCCACCGTCGTGGGGCCGAGTGCCAGCACAAAGCACAGCCTCAGCACAGCTCCGGCCACAGCACCCAAACCCTCGCAGGGCTCCCTGCTGTCCTGCAGGACAAAGCATCCCCGGGCCCTCGGTGCTGGCACCGAGGCCGGCCCGCAGCTTGGCTAGCCGGGCTTGGGCCAAAGCCAGCCCAAAGCTGCCGCGCCGCGGGGAGCAGGAGCTGTTTGTGCAGCTGTGCGCAGCGCTCGGTGAGCGCCGGCCCCGGGAACGCGGCGTTTAGGAAAGTGCCGGCAAATTGCAGAGCGGATCCACGCACGTCGGGACCGCAGGAAGTGAAGTTCGGTGCGGGAAAGCGGCTCCAAAGCTGCAGTGGCAGCAGCACAGCCACCCGCCCGGGGTGCGGGACGGGACCCGTGAGCGGAGAGGGGGCAAAGCGCCAACGTCCGGCACGCGGGTCACCGCGCAGCAGCCCATCCCTGTGCCCCAGCCGTGCCCCGAGCCCCCATGTCCCCGCTGTCACCTCAAGGCCACCTCAGGGGCAACGTGAGGAGCCACGAGGTTGCGCTGAGCGCTGCAGCTCACAGCCCCGCGGCCCGGCCAGGCGGGCAGTGCCCGGAGCGGGGCTGAGCGCGGGCGGAGGGCTCCCTCTCGAGGCCCCCGCTCTGCACTGCCCGCGCCCACCCCGGGGGGGGGGATGGGGGCTGAGCCCCGCGGCTCTGTGCTGTGCCCTTCTGTACCGGAGAGACCTGGAGTGCGTCCAGAGAAGGAACGGAGCTGTGAGGGCTCCGCAGCACACGTCTGATGGGGAGCGGCTGAGGGAGCTGGGATGGGTCAGTGTGGAGCAGGGGAGGCCCAGGGGAGACCTCACAGCTCCCTACAACTGCCTGAAAGGAGGTGGTGGTGATGGGGGCCGGCCTCAGCTCCCAGGTGACAGCGATAGGGTGAGAGGTGATGGCACTGAGCTGCTCCAGGGGCGGGTCAGGGTGGATATTAGGAAGCATTCAGTCTCAGTGCTGCAGTGGCACAGCTGCCCAAGGAGGGGTGGGGTCACCACCCCTGGAGGTGTTCCAGAGCCGTGGGGATGTGGCACTGCGGGATGTGGGCACTGAGCACGGCGGGGTCAGGCTGGGGTTGGACTGGATGACTTTAGAGGTCTTTTCCAACCTTAATGGTTCTGATCGCTCACAGCCCCCAGGGGCCGCTCCCCAAACCCCTGTCCTCAGACCTCAGACTCCTCTTGAGCCGCGTGACCACGGGCAGCCAGGGATGTGTGTGTGTCAGCAGATGCAGAACCTGCCCGGGGCCGGGGAGCTGCTCAGCACCACGGTGTCACCTGTGGCAGCATGGGACAGGAACAGCTCCGGCAGGAGAAGACATAGAAGTGAGATGGAGATGGCAGTGCAGGACCAGGGCCGTGGGGGTAGTGACAGGAGGTGACCTGTCCCAAGAGCACTGTGCAGGAGACACAGTGACATAAAAGAAGACGCAGAGGACAAAGTGACGCCCTAATCGGGGCACACCCCCCATGGCACTGGGTGTCACCTCTCCTCCTGAAAGCACTCGGTCACCAGGAGATCCTTGGTGTCATCCCCCCCGCTCCCCCCGACCCCCGGGCACCTGGTGACCTCACCGGGGTGCCATCTCCGGGGCTTTTGCTCCAAGGCCATTAGCTCACGTCCCCCCCCTCCCAGCACTTGGTCCGTCCCCCCGAGGCTCTTCCCCTCTTCCCCCCGCAGCCGCACTTGGTCGCGCCCTCTCCCTAACGGAGCGCGACGGCCGCCGGGCGCCGACAGCCAATGAGGAGCTGGGGGCGTGCCCCCCGCCCTGCGGCGAACCAATGGAACGGCGGAAGGCGGGCCCGGGGCGGAGCTCTAAGCCAATGGAGCGGAGCGGGGCGGGGCGAGGGGCGGGGCTGCGATGCAGCCGGCGGCGGGAGTGCGGGAGCGCGTCGCGGCGGTGCACGGCGGCGCGGAGCTGTCGGAGCTGCTGCGGCTGTACGACGGCTGGGCCGGGCGCTACGAGCAGGATGTGGCCGCGCTGGAGTACCGCGCGCCGTACCTGGCTGCCGCCTCGCTCGCCTTCGCCTTCCCCTCGCCGCCCGCCGAGGCGCGGGTGCTGGACGTGGCGTGCGGCACCGGGCTCGTAGCGCGGGAGGTACGGGGGTACGGGGCGGGCGGAGCTGAGCGGTCCTCCCATCCTCCCGTCCTCCCATCCTCCCGTCCTCCCGTCCTCCCGTCCGCCCGTCCGCCCCGCAGCTGCACCGCCGCGGGTTCCGCCACCTGCACGGCGTGGACGGCAGCGCCGGGATGCTGGAGCTGGCGCGGGCCACCGGGCTCTACCGGCAGCTGCAGCGCTGCGAGCTGGGCCGGGAGCCGCTGCCCGAGCCCGCAGGTAACGGCCGGTACCGGGAGCGGTGCCGCACCACGTGCAGCCTACGGGTGGGTGACGCGCGCGCCCCGCAGAGCACTACGACGCCGTGACGGTGGTGGGGGCTCTGGGCGAGGGGCAGGTGCCGAGCTCGGTGCTGCCGGAGCTGCTGCGCGTCACCAGGGCAGGTGAGGCAGCGTCCCCGTGGTGAGCTCCGGCAACGGGACGAGGCCTCGGCCCCGCGTCCCAGCTAGGAGCGAGCCGGCGGCACCCCGGGGTGACGCGGCACCGCAGGCGGCTGTGACCCACCCGCTGTCGGCAGGGGGCTTCCTGTGCCTGACCACCCGCAGCAACCCCTCGAACCGGCGGTACCGGGCGGAGCTGGAGGCCGCCCTGCGGCACCTGGAGCAGAAGGGCGCGTGGCAGCGTGTGCTGGCGCAAGAGGTGCCGCGCTGGGAGAGGGCCGCCTCCGAGGAGGAGGAGAACGTGCAGGGCAGCGGTTACATCTCCGGCGTGGTCTACATCTACCGCAAGTGCCCCGTCCCGCCCCCCGAGGAGGGCTGAGGCACCCGGAAGGGACCCGGCGCAGTGCCTGGTGCTGGGCCACCCCGCGGGTGTCCCCTGCCCGATGGCCATACCACCCCCTCCTGGCACCAGGTTCAGCCACCTGGGCTCCTTCCCAGCACCTCGGTTCCTGTCCCCGCTGTGATACCACTGCAGAGCCACCCCCGTGTCCTCGCGGTGCCCACCTCTCTCACAGCCACGGCCACCCCCTGGATCCTGCCCCATCGCCCCCGTTCCAGACCCCAGCTCCGTGCCTGGGGGGGTTCCCATGGCCGCGTCCTGCACTGACCCCCTCACACCCTGCACACCGAGGTGACAGAGTGACCGCACCAGGAGCAGCGTGACAGCAGGACGCCCGCCCAGGGAAGTTTCCAAGCACCGTCAGCCTTTCATCCCGCCTGCTTAAGCCCTCATTTTCCTATGGCTTTGTAGCTAATGGGCCGGGTGGGAAATGAACCTGGAAGAGGCTTCAGGGCGGCTGTTCCCCACCCTGGAGCTGCCCGGCATCTCCTGCCCATCCTGTTCCCCGCGCCCCTCGTGTGGTGCCTCCACCCTTTCCTCCTCCACTGCTTCCTTGGGAAGTTTTTTACCCAAATCTCCCACTGGAATCTTTTTGTTTTCCTTCCCGCAGACCTGCTGCTGCTTGTCGCATTCCCATGGATGTGAGGAGCATCCATGTGCTTTCCTTCCTCACCGCAGCTCAGCCCCATCGGAGCAGCTGTTGGGGCACGCAGTGCTCCGTGCCCGCCTCGGTGCTACCACTGCAGGAGCTGAGCCCACAGCACTGGGGCATCCAAGCACCCCAGGCTGAATGCATTTTGTCTCCAGCACACGTCATCCCCCCTGGCTGGGCTCTGGTGTGCATTGTCTCCCCATGTCCTGGCGCTGTGGTGCCAGCCCCCACCTCCCCTCAGTGCCACAGGCACTGTCCCTTTGTCCCCAGTGCTGCCCCTGAGCTAAGTGGCCTGGGGCCGTGGCTGTCCCTGTCCCGTGCTTGGCTAATGAATAAACCCCATGTGCACTGTGTGATTGGGATGTGTGGTTCCTGTTTGCAGAGCTGTCCTGTGGGGTGGCGAGGTGGCACAGGGGCATGGTGGGCGATGGCACAGCAACACAGGGGTGTGGGAGTCATTGGAAGTGTCACAACACAGCTTCAAAACGAGCCCAGGCAGCCTTAGTGGCACCAAGACCTTTATAGAGCTGGGAGCAGCAGCAGTGCCCCAGGAGGGCAGCGGGATGGGGCCACACGCTGTCAGCAGCCTGAGGGAAGGGCAAAGCATGGGGGGGACACAGCTGGCACGGGGACACGGTGCACAGGCAGGGGATGTGGGATGTCGGGGGCGTGGGCACCGTGCTGCTGTGCCCACGGGCCGGTGCCCAGCTGGGGCAGCTCACACGTAGTCCTTCATGGGGTAGCCCATGGGGCCACAGCCCTTCACCGCACGGTATGACTTGGGGTAGTGGTCCCGCTCCACGGGCGGCCCCGAGCAGCACAGGATACCCCCGCCCAGCAGCTGCAGGGCACTGGAGGCCCACCCAATGTACAGGGCAGCCCCCAGCTCTCTCTTGAGGGCCTCGGGCACCATGGGGTTGTAGAAGTTGGTGACGATGCTGTTGGCAGACCAGGAGACGGGGATGAGCAGCACGATGCCGGCCAGCACGAAGATGGCCCCCGCGACGATGGAAACGCGGCCCTTGGAGCTCTTGTCCTCCATGCAGCGCGTGCAGTCGGCCCCCGAGATGGCGGTGAGGAGGCCGAGGAAGGCCACGATGATGGAGGTGACCACCAGAGCGCGGGCGGCCTGCAGGTCGGAGGTGAGATCCAGCAGGGAGTCGTACGCCTTGCACTGCATCTGCCCCGTGCTCTCGTAGACGCAGTTCATCCACAGCCCCTCCCAGAAGACCTGGGCCACCACGATGTTGTAACCGATGAAAGCCGTCACCTTCCACATGGGCAGCGCGCAGGTGAGGATGGAGCCCAGCCAGCCCAGCACGGCCAGCACCAGCCCGCCCAGCTGCATCGACATCGTCGCCATCAGCACCTGCGGGGACAGGCACAGCCGTCGCGTCACACACGTGGGCACCGAGCTGCTCGCAGCAGCTGTGCCTCTGTGCGGAGGCATCCCACTGCCATCCAGATGGGAATGGCTGCAGGATGCAGGGGGGTGTGCCATGCACGAGCATTGCTGCAGGGCACCATGAGGACACGGGGACGCATCCTGCATGGAGCATTCTGCAGGGCACCGTGGGGACATGGTGCTCTGAATCGAGCATCGCTGCAGGGCTGCGTGGGGACCCGTCCTGCACTGAGCTCCCACGTCCAGAGGAGGCTGAGCTGCAGGAGCCCAGGCGAACCATGCTTTCACCCAAAGTGTCCCGGCAGCACAGGGCACTCCTCACGGCTGCCCCAGGCTGCACTCTGCCCTTGGTGGCTGCGCTGCAGTACACTTTGGACCCTCTGGGTTTCCTGTCTGGGGCGCTGGGAATGGGCACGAGCCCAGGTCTGCCTGCAATACCAGCTGCAGGGCTCAGCACTTTCAGCGACACTGGCTCCTCATCCTTTAGAGAAGCAGCACCGGGAGCATGTTTGACAAACCAAGGCTGGTGCAGCCCTCCCAGGGCGCTACAGAGACAGGGCCACCGCAGACATAGGGTGCTGCTCTGGGATGGGGAACTCCAGGGCACCAACCACAGCACCACGCCATGACTGTAGGCTCATCTCAAGTCACTGCTCGGCCCCATGCAGAGCAGACCCTACAGCACTCCATGGACCCACACTTGACAATTGGGAGCAGCTGAGTTTTTATGGCCCTGTTGTGGCAGCGGGTATCGGCTGTGCCTGGCACACCCTGCGGCTGTTCCAGGTTTCACCACGGTTTTCCTGCTCCCAGTTTCGGTTTCTGTGGCCTCCCCTGCCCAGCTGTGCTCCCGCTCCATCCCTGCACCTCTCACCCATTGGCACTGCACTGTGGTGGAGACCTGGCCAGCCCTGTGCTCAGTGTTAGGGCCAATAACAATGTCCTTCTCTCCCAGAAGAAGAGAGGGGCCAGGGCTGGGATGGCGGGCAGCCACCCCTGGTGCCACAAAGCCATAAGGACATGGTCTGGGTGTCCTCACTGGGGACAGGCAGTGACCAGGTGGATCCCAGCACAGAGCCAGCGCATCGATCTCCTGTTGCAGACCACCCACCACCATTTCCAACACATTTGGGCCACCCACTTCCATCCCCATCCCAGCAAAGCGCTGAAGCTGGGAGCCCTTGATGTCCCCAGTGAGCACCAGAGCTGCACAGTCCAGGTCCTCTGCCCCACGCTGGGCGCAGTGTGCTGTCCCCACATGCCCCAAGGTGCACACAAAGGACATTCCCAGGGCTGGCCACACACCGGATGTGCACTGGCACAGTTCCAAGGCCAGAAGGCAGATAGGCAAAGCACTGCTGTCACCCACACCAGCCCCAAGGTGCTTCCAAGCAGCCCTGGGGCGTCCCAACCCATCCCAACACCCCGCGTCCCGCTGGCGCCCGCCTCTCCTTCCTGCTCGGTGCAGCCGGTCAGACTGGAGCAGCGTGGGGCGATGGCCCCAATGCCCGGGGCCCTGTGACAGCGTGGGGTGGCCTCAATGCTGTAAAGGCATCTCACCGCCGAGCCACCCGCCGTCACCTCCCCAGGTGGCCCAGGAGGGGAGCATGGCTGCCGTAGGGCCGGGGCTGAGGAGCAGGGGGTGGGAGGCTGGGGCTGCCCCTCCGGATTTGGGACGTTTCAGGCTGCTGTTCCCAGACACGGAGTCTGCAGCTTGGAACCCGCAGGTCACCCCATCACCGAGGCCAGCAGATAAAGACAACGGAGCACAGCGGGTGCGGCACTGTCATTTAATGCGGGATGGCTGCAGCGTGGGGTCGGGTGCTGCCACACCGGGGGTACCACGAGCCCCCCAGCTGCTCCTGCCCCACGGATGGAAGAAGCGCAGCGCAGAGCCCGGTGCCGCCTCCCCGACCGGTTCTCCCAGCCCAGCCGCTGCCTTCCCACTCCCAGGATAATGACACCCGCGCCCCGGCGAGCTGCCGAGAGAAATCCCAAGTGCGTACAGCAAGGCGAGATCGCCGAAAGTAGGTCAAAGTAAGAACTGGGGGCACGGGGCGGGGAGAGCACCGAACGCCCCTCGAGATTGCGCTGCGTGTCACTGAGCCACGGCGTCCCCTGTCCACGCGGGACAGATTTGAGGGACATCTCCTGGGGATTCTCCCCACCCTCTGCAGCAGTGTTTGGACGAGTCGGAGCCGCACGGAGCCGCGTGTCACCGGTGGGACAGCGCCCAGCGCATTCAGCGTCCCGGCACAGCACCCCCCAGCCCCCACTGAGGAGATGCCGCGGGTGCCCCCGAGCTGTCGGGCAGGCAGCCAGGATGGCAGCGCGTTGTTCCCGTCCCGGCAGGATTAAAGAACCAGCTCCAATCCCGGTGAACAAAGGCGGCTCTGTCTGCCCCCCTCGCTCCATCCCCTCCGCAGCGCCCCGGCCCCAGACCCGCCCCCCGCGGGGCATCCCCAGCCCTACACGTAGTTGCTGGCCGGCAGTGAGCGTGCCGCGCTGTACTTGGCGGAGTAGGGCTTCTCGCCGCGCGGCGGGCAGGTGCAGCACAGCATGGCCCCCCCCAGCAGCAGCAGCGCGGAGGCCGCCCAGCCCACGTAGAGCGACGAGCCCAGCTCCCTCTTCTGGGAGTCGGCCACCAGCGGGTCGTAGAAGTCCCGAATGATGGCGTTGGCCGACCAGCAGATGGGGATGAGGATGAGGACGCCGGCGACGATGAAGGTGATGCCGGAGAGGATCATCACCTTGGCTTTGGCCGTCTCGTCCTCCACACAGGTGGTGCACTTGCCGCCGGCGATGGCGAGCAGCGTGCCCAGCACGGCCAGCACGATGGCCACCACCAGCAGCGCGCGGGCGGCCTGCAGGTCCTGCGGCAGGGCCAGCATGGAGTCGTACACCCGGCACTGCATCTGCCCCGTGCTCTGCACCACGCAGTTCATCCACAGCCCTTCCCAGATGATCTGCGCCACCACGATGTTGTTGCCCACGAAGGCGGTCTCGCGCCACATGGGCAGCGCGCAGCAGAGGACGGACGCCAGCCAGCCGATGACGGACAGGGCGATGCCCAGCACCTGCAGCCCCATGGAGGCCATCGCTCTCCGCCACGCAGTGCCGCCCGCCGGGACCATGCCGGGCGTTATATGCCCTCGCCGAGGGAGGAGCTCCGCCGCCGCCCGCCGTCCCGCCAGCACCGGACGGAGGGGTAGAACCAGTTTCCCAGGATTCCTCCGCTCGCATTTCTCCCCACGGCCATGACACCCAATCGCTGCTCCCACGGACGGTGCAGGGGGCCGGGATGAGGCCACCCAGGAGCAGCAGCACGGCCGCATGCTGCCCGCGGGCAGGAGATGCCCGGATTGAGCCCAGCTCGGGGTGCTGAAGGGCAACGGTGGCATCCGGGATGGGAATTTCTCCGGCATCGCTCCCAGCACCTCCTCCATGACCTGCGCAGATGCCTCCGTGCTTCTCTGCCTCAGTTTCCTCCCCATAGCTCCTGCCCTTGCCTCCATGGGCCCGTGCCAGCCCCGTGCTGGGCTCCATGCCGGCAGGGCACAAGCACCTCTTGTTTGTTCCCTGGCATCGTACGAGCGCTTCCCATCCCTCCATTCGGCCTCGGGCAGGAGGCACCTCCCCACTGAGCCCCACAAACCGGTCGGAGCTGCCGCGGAATAGAGACAGAACTGCTCGGAGTGGGCAGGGGCAGCCCTCAGCCCAGCAGCCCCTCACACATGCACACCGCCCTCACTAAGCCCCCCAGCGTGTGCACAGAGCAGCACAAAGCCAGACAGAGCAAAAGGACAGACACTGCACCGCTTCCCCCCAGCTTAATCTCCGGGAATGATAGCAGGGCCCGAGGTTATCTCGGTTTCCCAAGCACGCAGGCGCGGGTGGATAAGGTATCAGGGAAACCCTGTGGGGTCAGAGGGGCCAGCCCCCACCAGGCACTGCATCCCCGGACCTGCTGGTGAAACATGACGGCGGCTTGCTGATATGATTAATCGCTAATTAATTGCTAATTGTTCAGCGTGATGGGCTCTGGAGCTGCCTCAAGAATGCCACCAGCACCGTGGCCAGGGACACCAGAGTCCAGCCAGGCCAGTCAATGGGGACACGGGTCTTGCTGCAGCCCTCCCTGCTGGCTGTCTGGGGCAGCCACCATTTGCCAAGGTGTGCTGGAGTGCTCCCTCAATTCGTCCATCCACACCTGTGGAGCACCCACATTGCTGGCATACCAGCGTGCCCACCGTGGAGCCAAAGTGCATTCAGGGCTCCCTGTAATCAGTGGGGTGGTGGCAGGGACCAATCTGCCCCACAGCATCCCCTGCCCGGGGCAGCCCCATGGGGAGGCAGCGCCAGGGCTGGACCCTGCCCCAGGCTGGATGTGGCTTGGGCTGGCAGCCGGCTGCGCCAACCGCACTGTCATTTGGGGTTGCAGCGGGCGTGTGCACACGTGTGTACAGCTCCATAGGAAAAGCCCAGCCCTGCGTAGGCCGTATCCCTGCAGGGCTCGGGGCCGTGCCTGGGTCTGGGGACAAACGGCAAGGTGGGAGCAAGGCACGGCCACGCGCGGCGCAGCAATGTCAGAGCCACAGCAGGTGCCAGCACGGCCGTTTGACAGCTGATGACCACAATTAAAGCCAAAATGTGGCACATCCTCCAGGTGGTGCCTGCCACCGAGAAGCAGCCTTCGTGCCCTTCCCATGACCCCCAGGCACCCCGCGTCCCAGCACTGCCACAGAGACAGGGCTCGGTGGGGAGCAGTGCAGCGACAGCAGCATCACATGGAGCTGAAGGATTCCACCCACCCGCAGACAGCAGGAGCCCCTCCACTCCTAAACGGGGGGCTCAGCCCACCCCGAGGCCCTCATCACAGTGGAACGGGGCCATGCCGCAGCCCCACAGCCAGGTGCTGAGCCCACGTCTGGGCAGGGACAGGGACCTGGGCAGCCACTGCTCACCACGATGCTCAGCACCACAGGGTCACAGAAAGACCTGTGCCAGACTCGACCTTGTGCCGCACCGAGGACACCTGAGGGGACAGGGCTGGCAGGTGTCCCCACGTCAGACATTGACAGCGTTTCCCCCTCTCCCTCAACCCTGCATTCTCTCCAAGCAAACGACCGCACAGTGTACCTTGAGGTCCCAACGGGGCGAGCAGAGGGAGCCGGGTTTGGAGCAGGGGCTGTGCTGGAGCCGGCGCAGCACTGAGCAGCCTCTCCCCGCGGCGCACACGGGGATTAGTTACCCACGCTCCTCAGAGACTCAATGTTCCCGAAAAGTTTGTGCCTGACATAAACCCCCCTGACCGGCTGAAATGTGCACACTAAGGTTGTTTTTCTCTACCTGAAAGCAAAGGTTTCCAAACTCAGCCAAGAGCCCATGGAAAGCGCTGTGCAAAGGAACGGCTGCCAGGAGCGGGAGCTTTAGCCTCGAGTCACCGAGAAAACAAACCCCCTATCCACTTACTGAGCAAAAAGCAGCTCCAAACGGGCAAAAGCGCTGCTAAGCCAAAGGGACGCGCGAGCCTGCAGCCACATCCCAGGGAGGTGACACGTTGGACGCGGCGTGAGGGGTCCGCGTGCGGGCGAAGCTCGGGGGGTGGCACCGCAGCAAAACCCGGGCCCGCTCCGAGCCCTTCGGGGTGGGGATGCCCCGGGCACGCCGCAATGTGGGGCGCACCGCCATCCCCCTGCGAGGCCCCGCAGCGCAGTCCCCGCCCCGCCGCCAGACAGAGCTGCCATTGATGCCGGAGCCGCCTTACCTGCTCCTCGCCGCCGCCAAAGGGGCTTCAACAATGGACGTCTGTGTGCCCTGGCCGGGGCAGATCGACAGCCCCGCGCCTGAAATATAAGCAGGGAGCAGCGCTCACCCCGCTGCCCTGGGGGGGACAGGCGCCGGCCCGGCCGCGACCGCAACCATGGGGGAACACCCCATGCCCCGCGCCCGCCGCAGCGCGCACGTGAGCGGGACGCGGCCCCGCGGTGCCCGGGGCGGTTTCTGCTGGTGCTGCTGTGCCGTCACCCGCCCCGGGGCAGCCGGCACCCCGAACTGCACGTGCGGATGGGGACCGGGATGGAGATGGGGACGAGGATGGGAACAGGGACGGGGACGGGGATGGGGGTGGAGGTGGGAGTGGGTATGGGGTCACCCACGGTGGCCGTCTCCATGCAGGTGCTCATGGAGAAGGGCCACTAGCACGGCAAAGCTCACAGGCCCCTTGGGTCTGGACCTTCATGTGACAAACCCATCCCACGTCATCGTGTGGCCTCTCTGGCCCCCATCACTGGGAGTGATGCTCCCCATCCCTTCCGAGCTGCAAGGGGACGGCTTCACTGGGGGGCACAGGGGACCCCCACAGGCCTGCCACCCCCGTGGCTGTTTCAGGTAAACACCATCAGGCTGCACTCCTCACCACAGGAATGCGTCCCAAAGCGTGCGGCAGCCGGCACCCCGAAACCCCGGTGATTTGCCCCTTCCTCTGCCGTGAGTCAGGCAGCTGCCGCTGCCCCAGGCCGGCGGCAGGGCGTGCAAACAGCCTGTACTTTGGGCAATTTGGGATGATGGGGTGGGGAGGCGGCGCGGCGCGTGGGGGCTGATTGCAGGGCAGCCGTCACCCCGCTCCCGTGCCGCTGCCCCACAGCGCTGCGTGGGACATCCCCTGCCCCAGGTCCTTCCCCTGCCCCTCCGTGTGTGTTTGTGTGCACCCGTCTGCGTGTGCTTTCGCTCCTGTTCTGTCTGTGCTGCCATGAGTGTGAACCTGTGTCTGCTCTCAGGTGTCCCGGTGAGTGCGTCTGCTTGTGCACGTTCCCCCGCGGGTTCCCTGCTGTGTGTGTGCCAGGTGTGCACGCAGCCGTGTGTCTGTGCAGCTGCTGCGCCTGTCTGTCTGTCTGTCTGTGTGTACCACTGTGTGTCTGTGCACCTGTGCCTTTCTCTTTGTCTGACTGTCTCTGTGTACCTCTGTGTGCCTGTGAGCACCCGTGTGCGATGGACTGCGCATGTGTGCACCTGTGCACCTGTGCCTTTCCCTGCCTGCACAGCTGTGTCCGTGCATCCCAGCCAGCAGGGGGGGTGTGTTTGGGTGTGTGTGCAGTGTCTGCCGTGCACCCAGTGCCTGTGCGCCCTGAAGTTCGCTCTGGCCCAGCTCCATCCTCAGGATGGTTGGGCACCCCCCCCCCCCCCCCCCAGCAGCACCTCACCTGGTGTGAGCCCCTGGGGTGTTGCTTGCACAAGGACCCCACGGGATCCCCGTGTGCCCACCAACCCCATGGGGTGCCGTGGGGTGGCAGGAAGCCACGGGGAGCCGGGGCCGGGCATGGGGTGCTGCAGTGCAGCGCGGTGCTGGATGCACCCAGACCAAGGGTGTGGGCGTGCCATGGAGCAGCAGGAGCTGATCCAGCAGAGTGGGGGTGTCGGGGTGCCGCAGGGCACGGCTGAGTGGGGGCCTCCCTCCACTGGGGGCCTGAGCAGGGGGGCTCCAGCCACGGTTCTGCCACCGTGCTCTCGTGTAGTTAATGAGTTGTAGGGGAGCCCTCAGCAGTGGCAGGGAACAGGCTGGAGCACGCCTGCAGGCACTCGTCAGCAGAGAGCAGGGGGCGAATGCATTCCTGGGGTGGGGGCTGAAATACCTGCAGCGCTCTGGCCGTGCAGAGCTGGGGGAGGATGGCTGCACACAGCAGCACCCTGCTCACTCAGGGGGCTCGCTGGGGGGACGCTGCCCCCCGGGGTGGGATCCCTCGCGGGGTCGGCTCACACAAGCCTTGTTTTTCCTTCTCCAGCTGCCACTGAGCCAGGCGGACGGGGTGACACTGCGGGAGCATTACGTGCCCTGTCTGCTTCCTTCAAGGACAAAATATTCGAGCACGATGAGTAAAGACATTTATCACCTGGTCGGGGATTCCCGTAGACACACCCAGCACTGCACGTCTCACAGGAGGGAACGGGGAGGGGAAGGGGGGGCCAGGAAGAAGGGGACAGGAGGAGACAGGAGGGGACAGGAGGGGACAGGTGGGTGCGGGCGGGTGGGCTGGGGGCTGTGTGGGGCGGGGGGCTGCAGAGGGCCAGCAACACAGAGCACATCGTGGCGAGGCGAAGGGGCTGCACTTTGCACGGTGATGCAAAGGTGCCCGAGTGCTCCCTGCTCTCGCTGAGCCACGGCAAGATAAGGAGCAATCTGCGCGCGGATAAAAATACCGACGAGGCCGTAATCTTAAATAAACTGCCTTTCTTTTGGACACTATGTTAAACGTGAGATCTGATAAAGCACTCCTGAAATACAACAGGCTGTGACCTACAGCATCCCTGCTGGAGAGGCTGGGCTGCAAGGCTCTGGGCTCCCACAAACCTGCGCTGTTCTGCGCTGTGTTGCGTTGCCCTACGCCTGGTGGGGGGTTGAGCCCCCATCCCTGGCCACCTCCAGCACTACCGGCGTGAAGCCGAGGGGTTCTCAGCTCTCACTGCTTCCTTTAGGGAAGGTCGGAGGGGTCAGCGGTGGCTGTGGGCTCCCCAAAGGGCACTGAGGTGTAGGTGGGCAGCAGGGCACACAGCAAACCAAGAGCCGGGCAGCCTCCGGCCGTGCACCGCAGCCCTCCATCTCACCGGGCTGCGACGATGGCACCCATCCCACCCCACGCCCCGAAACCAGGCCTGTGCTGCGGTGGCCATCTCAGGTGGCTCTCCCCCTCCCTCCACTGCGCCATCTCCGCAAACAAAGGGGAGGGTGTGGGACACGGCGACGGAGCCAGTGGAGAGGAGCGTCCGGCCGAGAAACCCCACCCCGGGCGGGCGCTGAGCGAGCGCAGCCCGGCCCCGGCCCCGCCAGCCCTTATAAGCACAGGTGCACCCAGGTGTAAGCTGATCCCCACGGCTGCAGCGAAGAGCGGAGCACGGGGCGGTTTCGGTCAGTGGGTTCCTCTCTGCCATCGCCTGGGAGCCGGACACCATGTCCATGGGGCTGGAGATCGGTGGGGTGGCCCTGTCGGTGCTGGGCTGGCTGTGCAGCATCATCTGCTGCGCGCTGCCCATGTGGAGGGTGACGGCCTTCATCGGCAACAACATCGTGACGGCGCAGATCATCTGGGAAGGGCTGTGGATGAACTGCGTGGTGCAGAGCACGGGGCAGATGCAGTGCAAGGTGTACGACTCCATGCTGGCCCTGCCGCAGGACCTGCAGGCCGCCCGCGCGCTGCTGGTGGTGGCCATCGTGCTGGCCGTGCTGGGCCTGATGGTGGCCATCGTGGGCGCCCAGTGCACGCGCTGCGTGGAGGACGAGACCACCAAGGCCAAGATCACCATCGTCTCCGGCGTCATCTTCCTGCTCTCCGGCATCATGACCCTCATCCCCGTCTCCTGGTCGGCCAACACCATCATCCGGGATTTCTACAACCCGCTGGTGATCGACGCTCAGAAGCGGGAGCTGGGCACGTCCCTCTACGTGGGCTGGGCGGCCTCCGCGCTGCTGCTCTTCGGGGGGGCCCTGCTCTGCTGCTCCTGCCCCCCCAAAGACGAGAGGTACGCGCCCAGCAAGGTGGCTTACTCCGCCCCGCGCTCCGCCGTTACCAGCTATGACAAGAGGAACTATGTGTGAGCCCCCGCGCCCCCCCGGGCCAGCCCTACGGGGAGCTCGGCCGCCCCTGTGCCCACTTCCAGCCCCACCGCCAGAACCGGCACCGCCGGGGACCCCTCCGCCCCGCGGGCCGGGGAGAGAGCTCCTGTCCCTGAGGGTGCCCGGCCCCGGTGGGAGCAGGCAGGGGAACGGCGGGGGGGGCGATGGGACAGGTGCCGGGGTCAGGGCCGGGCAGCGCGAGCGGGAGCCGGGCGGGCGGCTGTGTCAATACCGATGGTTTCATGTAAACAGAGCCGGTTTCGGGTTGCCAGGAGAGCTGCGTGCAGCAGCGCCAGGAGGAAGCTCCGTGCCCCCCCGCCCTGCCCCGCCGGCCCCCCCCCCCCCCCCGCCGGCCGGGCACCTTCTCTCCCTGTTACGCGTGGTCTGTACAAGTTACATTTGTCAATAAACGAGTCCTGTTTTGGTATCCATGTGTCCTCGACAGAACGGGGGGAACAGAGGGTGAGAGCCAGCTGGGGAGGTAATGGCTTTGCACCCACAGGAAGGCAGAGTGGGGCAGATTAGCATCGCGAGCAAGGACGACGCCAGCCCTGGAGCCTCAATGGGAACGCGCTGCAGTGGAGAGGACCCCTCTGTCCCTCCCAAACGGGGGCACGAGCACAGAGCTGCCCCCACGCGAGGAGCGGAGCAGCACGGGGGCTGACCCCGATGACACCGGATTGAGGATGGGCACCTCCAGACCTTTCCCACCGGGCCCCGGCCCCTCTCGGCTCCTTCCCCACCTGCCCCCCTCCCAGCCCCACGCCGGGGGCTCCGGGCCGCAGGATCCCAGCCGCTGCCCAGCTGACGTCCCGCCATCGGCACTCCCTGCCGCTCGGTACAAAGTCTGGCGCTCCGGCGGCGAAGACCGGCTCTTTCCCCCCCGTAAAGGCAGGGGCGAGGCCGCATTGCACAACGCCCGCACCGCCCGTTCCCGGCCCGGCAGCGCGGTGCAGCTCTGCCCGGCGCCGGGCGGCCCCCGCCTTCCCCGCCACGCTCCAGCGAGCACGGACAAAGCGGCAGGTGCATCGCCGTGCCCCGCTCTCCCCTTCCCCGGCCCCCGAGGCCGTCTCGCAACCGCTGTCAGAAAATCGCAGCCGAGAGGCAGGGCTGAGCAGGTGCTCCGGCCGCTCCCCGCTCAACGGCCCCGCGGGCAGCTCACGCTGGCAGGACGGGGGGAGGGCGGCTCAGGTTCCCCCCGGCCCCGCACACATGGCCGCCCCGATAAGGATCAGCCAGAGCGGAGCAGCCATGCTGGGGCCGGCCTGGGGCTCCAGGGGACGCGCGGCCCGCCCTGGCTCTGGGCCACACACGGGCGGGTGGTGACCTTGCTGGCGGCGGAGCACAAGGAGACCATTGAGGGCTGCGGCCCTCCCACCCCCGGTGTCAGCCCTCTCTGGCGGCAGCGCCGGCACCCGGAGCGCAGCGCCCACAGCACCACGTGCCGGGCGGGGGCTGCTGGGACGGGGGCGTTGAGGGCGGCCGATGCCTCGGACGGAACCGGGCCCGTAGCGGTGGTTGGGGGCCGCTCCTATGCCGGGCTGTGCTCTGGGTGCCCCAGTGCCCCCGCAGCCCCGGCCCGCTCCCCATGCCCTGTGCCGGGATATGCACAGTGCAGCCACAGCGCTGCGGCCTTCACGTGGCATCAGAGCCCCCCGGGGGGGGGCGCGAGTTGGGGCCGAGCCCAGGCATCGTGCGGTGCTGTGCGGGGACACGCGGTGGCACGCGGGGCACGGCACGGAACAGCGCGGCCCGCGTGTCGCTCCGGCCCGGGGCTCGCAGCCCGTGTCACAATTCTGTGTGCGTGTGTGTGTGTGTGCGTGTGCGTGTGTGCGTGTGCGTATCTGTGTGTGTGTGTGCGTGTGTGTGTGTCTGTGTGTGTGCGTGTCTGTGTGCGTGTGCGTGTCTGTGTGTCTCTGTGTGTCTGTGTGTGTCTGTGTGTCTGTGTGTGTCTGTGTGTGTCTGTGTGTCTGTGTGTGTCGCTGAGTCACGGCGCCGCCCGCAGTCCGCCGTGGAGCCCTCCCGCCGCCAGGGGGCGCACGCGGCCAACAGCGGGGCGCGGTCGCCTCCCATTACGTCACCGCCGCGCGCCGCTCGCCCGCCCGCCGCCATCATGCTCCGCCGCCTGCCCCGGGGCTCGGCCTGCGGCCCCCTCCTGCCGCCCGCAGCCCGCTCCGCCGTGACGTAAGGGCCCGTACGCGCGCGGGGCGGTGGCAGGAGGGGTGGCGGTCCCGCGAGGAGGGGCTGTGCTTTATGCACCCCCCAACCTCGTCCCTAACCCCGCCCCGTTCCGTGGGCCCCTCCCCTCAGGGCCTGGGCTCTTCGCTGGCGTCTCGCGTAGTCCCGCCCCCTCGCGTGTCTCCGCCGCCAGCCCGTGCCTGCTGCTCCCGACGTGGCGTCGGCCCTCACCGCTCCCAGCCCCGACCTCTCTCTCCCCCCCCCAGGGCTGTGCCGTTGGCCCACGCCGAGGTGGGTGTCCGAGGCACGCGCCCACCCCTGGTGCTGCTCCACGGCATCTTCGGCAACCACGGCAACTTCCAGACGGTGGCCAAGGCGCTGGTGCGGCGCGTTGGTGGCCAGGTGAGCCCACAGGGGGCAGCTGCGGAGCCCCAGCTTCACGGGCAGTCCCACGGGTCTGGCGGCCACAAGCAGTGCCCGGCCCCAGGTGACGCAGTACCCCCTGGCTGGGCAGGTGCTGACAGTGGACGCACGCAACCACGGCAGCAGCCCCCACAGCCCGCTGATGACGTATGAGGCGATGAGTTTGGACGTACAGCACCTCCTGGCCCACCTGGGCATCCCCAAGTGCATCCTCGTGGGACACAGCATGGGTGGCAAGACGGCCATGGTGCTGGCCTTGCAGCGGGTGGGTGCGTGGGGGCTCCTGGCGGTGGGACGGGGCTCAGGGAGTGTTGGAGGTGGCTCTGAGAGGCACAGTGCTGATGCGGCCATGAGCCCACGGTGAGTGGCTATCCCCAGCACTGCCCTGCTCAGAGCTGTGAGCCAGGCTGCAGGGCTCTGCAGCCTGCATCGATTGCACAGGAGCTCAGAGATCTTATGTACAGAGGTGCAGGGAAGTAAGACTTCAAGGAAGGGTTTGCGGAGCTATCTGCTGGGGCAGGAGGGAGCTAAAAGCCTTTAGAGAGCAGAGCCCAGTGTCTGGTCTCACTGTTCAGAGCAGGGCTGGGAGATCTCAGCTCGCATCCAGTCTGTTCTGTCTGTGTTTTCAGCCAGACTTGGTGGAGCGTCTTATCTCCGTAGACATCAGTCCTACCTCAACCACGCTTATCTCCGAGTTCCCTGCCTACATTTCTGCCATGAAGTCAGTGAACATCCCGGCTGGTCTGTCCCGCTCCGCAGCCCGCCAGCTGGCTGACAACCAGCTGAGTTCCGTGGTTCAGGTGGGAAATCTCTCTCCTAGAACGGGGCTTCTGCCCGTACCCTGCTCCTGCGACTCTGCAGTCCTGCCAGCTCTGTGCTGACCTGGGCAGCTGGGTCACAAGGGCTGCAGGGGCACTGGGGAACATGACGTGCATGGGCTGTGAGATATGTAGGACAGAGGCTACCAGCACATCCCAAGGGTTCATTGCTCTCACTGAAGAGCATGTGACCCACTGGCACGTTCCCCTTTTGTGGCAGGACCCTCAGCTGAGACAGTTTCTTCTCACCAACCTGGTGGAGGTGGAAGGCCGCTACGTCTGGAGAGTGAACCTGGATGCTATTTCCCATCACTTTGCAGATATCATGAGCTTCCCTGCCTTCCACAAGCCGTATCCTGGCCCTGTGTTGTTTTTGGGAGGATCCAACTCGCCTTATATCAGGTGAGACAGAAGAGAAGCTGTTCAAAGTCTGCGGTCTGGCTCCTTGTGCCATTCTGCAGCTGTTGAGGCTGGGAGGAAGCACTGAGGTAGGGAAGGTCCTGGAGTGAGCTCTGTGCCCCTAGCAGCCAGTGACAGTGATGTGCGGTGAGGAGGAGCCTGAGGGCAGCCCCGGGCTTTCCTAGTAGTGACAGAAAGGATGTGGTCAGACCTGAGATCCCTCAGCTTGCAGCAGGTAGAGGAAGGCATCTGAGTGGACCTCTGACCACACTTCTCATGCTGTTTTCCCCTGTCCTGCAGCTCCAAAGACTACCCAGAGATCCAACGCCTCTTCCCCAAAGCAGACATCCAGTTCATCGAAGGCGCAGGCCACATAGTGCATCAAGACAAGTTTGAAGAGTTCGTCACTGCTGTCCTCAATTTCTTGCCATCGCCATAGAGCTGGCTGCCGGGGTTTCTGCGAGCACCACGTGGGACCCAAGGAGCTCTGCGCATTGCAAGGGGAGGATCAGCCCAGAGCAGCTGCCACCTTTGCCGTCTGAGGACATTTCCCATCCCTGCTTACACAGAGCCAGAGCAGAGGCCCAGCCCTCCAAGCCCTTCTGCCACCCCCCGGGGACATGGGGTGGCACTGGCCGAGGACATGGCCTGCACGCACCCCGGTACTTCAGACACGAGGAGGAGGCAGGAGAATCCTTTCCTTTTCCTACCACCATACCACGTGGTGGTGGAGCTGACAGTGATTTGCAGCACTTGTAATAAACATGAATACATGCCAAGGCAGAGAATGGTTTGGATGTGGCTGTGGAGGAGAAGGGGAGCACTGATAGGCACAGGAAAAGGCTCTCGCTTACTGGAGGGGATGGTGGTGGGAGGTGTCAGCTGTGCTGTTAGATGCAGATTTAAGGATCTTTCATGGCTTCCAGAGGAAATCACTTCCCTCCACCACCTTTGAGGCAGCGGGAGGACATGGAGGAAGCTGCCTCCTGACAAAAGCTGTGCCATGGGCTGCAGAAGGGAGCTGTGAGGAAGGAGCGGTGGGAGCGTGGATACCCACCCTGCTCCGCTTTGGGCTTGGGGCCTGAATATGGAGCGGGTTTGCATTCACTTCCCCTCCAGGTTCATCCTAAGGATACGGGAACCTGGAGAGCACGCGGGGCAAAAGCTGGAGATAGGCAGGGACACCAGGGCACGAGGCAGCATTGCTGCAAGGACAGAGCGTAGCTCTCACACAGCTCTGGGTGAGGAGGGATGGAAGAGGCAGAAAACAGAGCAGTCCACGCCCCACCAGTGCAGGGAGCAGATGCGTGCTGAGCGGTTCTGTTTTTCACAGCACATGAAGTCCCTCTGCCTTCTTGATGTGCAGGCACTTGGGGAGCATCCACTGATGGCCCTGGCTGCTCACAGGGAGCCTGGAGGACCCCTCAGAGCTTGTGAGGTCTCAACTCTGAGTAACCCTCGGTTATGGATGTCACAAGGTTTGAGATCACCTTGGAGTAAATTAAGGTGAATCAACACTAACCAATGGTTAACAATTTTATTCAGTCAGAGGGTAGCTTCACATTTGCCTGAGAAGCATAATTATTGGTGCTACATAAGAAATACCCTATTAGCAGTAAGCTATGATTATATGCCTTGCATTACGTTCACATACAACTTGAGAGGGAAACAGACAAAGATAGAAAAAAGAGAGCCACCACCCTTGGATCCAGAAATGTTGCATAATTCCTTTGCCTTTTATGTGCTTGCCTCACCTCCCCGCCTCCCAAGGAGGAGCTCAGTTCTTCAGAACATTCCAGAAATGAGTCTGGCAGTCTTTGCACCAGGAGGCTCTGCAAGCACAAAGGCCGTGGTTACGCTGGAAGGGACAAGAGGGGGCTGTCACAGTGCATGGGGGAAAGCAGAGCCTATCTCTGCTCCATAGTGAATGCCCACAGGGGACAGCCACCTGAGAGCCCTGTTGTGGGGCATACACTGCTACAGTACAGTGACACTGGGAATTCCTGACTGAAGGATCCTTTGTAGCTCCCAGAGGGAGGAATCGCATCCTTCCACCACCTCCGAGATAGCAGGAGGACATGGAGGAAGCTGCCTCCTGACAAAAGCTGTGCCATGGGCTGCAGAAGGGAGCTGCGAGGAAGGAGCGGTGGGAGCGTGGATACCCACCCTGCTCTGCTTTGGGCTTGGGGCCTGCGTATGGAGTGGGTTTGCATTCACTTCCCCTCCAGGTTTGGTCCAAGGAGATGGGAACCTGGAGAGCACGCGGGGCAAAAGCTGGAGATAGGCAGGGACACCAGGGCACGAGGCAGCATTGCTGCAAGGACAGAGCGTAGCTCTCACACAGCTCTGGGTGAGGAGGGATGGAAGAGGCAGAAAACAGAGCAGTCCACGCCCCACCAGCACAGGGAGCAGATGCGCACCAAGCAGTAGTGGGTTCTCTAGGAGCCCAGCCGCCCCCCACGCTGGCTGCCCCCTCCTCCCTCAGCTCTGGTTCCTGACCTCCTGTCTGTTCACCACTGTTCACAACTGTCCCCAAGAAGAAACACAGCAGCTGCTGCTGGCCATCACCAGCCACCACAGGCTAGAGGCAGAGGAGAGGTGCTGTAGTGTCCTAATCCTTTTATTAGTCAACAAGTCAAGTCAGAAACAGGGCAGAAGTGGCTCTCAGAGCAACGGATGGTATCTGTCACAGATGGGGAGATGCTTGCTTCACAGCCTTTCTTTGGGGTGGTAAAGAGAGACGTTCGCCAGCTGTGCACGTAGTGTTCTAGTGCTGAGTATCTGCTGCTCCCTGGTAAGAATTTGGTCAGTTTGAAGTTGTTCAGAGGCCACAAAGGGAGGAAGAAGAGAAGACTGAGGACTGTTTTGTCCTGGCTCTGTAGCTGCCTAGCACAGGGAGCAAAAGAAGTCAGTTTGGAGATTCGCTGTTTCTGCAGAGCTGGTTTTGGCCTCTATTTTCTTCATTTCCTTTTCTGAAGCGCATCTTTGCAGCACAGCTGCATTCCCTGAGCTTGAGCTTTCTGCTGTGTTACTCCCAAATTCAAACACTTTTTCTGTCCATGACTTATTAGAACAAAAAACCTCCTGAGACACAGGCTGCTGCAATGACTTCCTCAAGCACCCATCTCCTAGAGCCAGCAGGAGATGGGGAGGGAGTCAGGCCCCTGCTCCCAGCACGTAAGTCCTTGGGACATAAAGCCTGAGCTGTGTGCTCTGGAGCCAAGGCGTGATAAGGAATTGCTCCTGCCCACTGACAGAGCACCAGGCGTGGAGCACAAAGAAGAGGCTGTTGCGGAAGTGTGAAGCGCAAAAACTCACCGTGGGCAGGAGATCAGAGGCCTGGGAAGAGATAGAACTTCTTGAGCATTGTAGTCCTCTCTTGTGTTGGCAACTGCCGAGGAAAGTTTTCAAAGGAGCGTTGGACCTGGAGTGAGAGAGCGCAGGAAAATGAAAGCAATTCCCCTTCCAGCATGGCTGCAGTGCGAGGCATCAGGAGGCATCCCCAGGAAGGTGTGCTGGTGCAAAGGAAGCCCTGGGCTGCACCGACCCAGCAGGCTGTCATGTGCACACCCCACGGCAGGACACTGATCCCCACAGAGAACCAAACCCGAGCACTTGGACCCTTTTAGGACAGAGCCTGCCCCAAGTTTGCAGAGAAACAGCCTGCCCTGGCCAGAGCTGCAAGCAGGCCCCCGCAGCACCATGTCTACCTGTTGGCATGGCTGCATTTGCATTCACCTACAAAGCCTCACCTTTCGGAACATCTCCTGCAAGTCACTGTTAAAGGCATGGTTTCGAAACTGCTCCACCAGTCTCTGGATAAAAACAGAACCTTTTGTGGGGCTTCTCCAGGAAACAGTATCTGAGGAGACAGAAGATGCTCAGTGTCATTCCACTGGTGTTCCCTACGGCAGCAGCAATCAACACAGGGTGCTACAGCAGGAGACTGGGACACCTTCTGAGATCTTTGTAGATGGCCCACCTGACCAGCAGGCTGAAGAATGGGAAAAGAACAGACCTTTCCTGGAATGCTGGGCATGATATTTTCTCTCCTCTCCCTGTTCCCAGCCACGCTCCCAGTGCATGCATGTCTGCACGGCCTGGAGCCATCTGTGACCTGGCCAAACTCCCCGCAGGAGAAGACAACTTTCCCCAGCTAGCCACTACAGTGAGATAAATGGGCTGGGGAAAGGAGTGCAGGCAGAGCTGTTGGGGAGGGCTGGAGTGAGGGCACAGAACTCTGGCCACGGTAGCACTCACTCAGAAAGGGATCTGGGCTTGCAGTGGCCATGCACCCTGACACTGGGAGGACGCTGCACTCTCCAGAGACTGCTGGAGCAATGCCTGAGCAGTACATGTCAGGCCACCAAATGGAGGGGACCTTGTCAACCTACCCTGAGAAGGAGGTGTGGGAGAGACTGGTGGGGTAGGGAATGGGAGTCCTGCCCCCCTTGCCTTCTTTCAGACAGGAAAACTCTCTCCATGGAATTGCTTACCAGGTGTGGAGGAATATAAAGTGGCAAAATCACTCTCCAGGTGAGCTTCTCTGATTTTAGGACCTTGCAGCTGTACACACCTCAAACTGTCCGAGGTGAAAGTGGGCATCTTGGGGTCAATGGAGTCACATATCAGCACAGATCCTATGTTGTCTAGGAAGGCAGGGCCAGCTGTCAGTGACGGGGTGCCCCGACCCCAGCCCGTGCTCCAGGTGAGCCCGCCTTGCTTGCTCCCCCAGCAGGCACCCTGCAGCAGGGACTCACCTCCACGGCAGCACTGGACAATGACCACTTTGGGTTTGCCCATCAGCGCCCTGCAGTGCTTGTTGTTGAAATTCTCGTAGATGGTGCTGAAGGAAAGGATGTCTGTGCTCCCATTACTCTTGGTCCCGCAGATCCCAGTACTGATTCCATGTGACATGAACACCAGGAAGGTGCTGTCAGAGGTCCAATGATCTTTGTGATCCGCAAACTTCTTCATGACTGCAGCCATCTCCTGCAAAACACCAGCAGGAAGGGGCATCGGCCACCTGCGACCAGCTGTGTGGAGATCCAGCCACCAGCTGTGAGCAGGAGCCACTGCCGCTGGGGACAGAAGTGTCCCTGTGGTGCCTGAGATCCCTCACAGCCATGTCTGCCCTGAGCCCCCCATGTCCATTGCACACAAAGGTCTCTGCAGCACTCCTCGGACCTGTGCCTTTCTGCAGTCCTTTACCTGGGACGTTTTGTCTTCATGGCACTCCACACTGTAGCCCAGCCCTTCTAGCAGCTTTGTCATCTCCTTCACGTCCACTTCAGCCCCGTCCCGCTGGCTCAAGTGCTCAAACTTGGTGTTGCAGATGAGCAGGGCCCTACGGGTTCGTCTCTCCCGTGGCAGGTATATGTCGTAGATCTGTGATGAGAGAACGAGGTGATGCACAAGGCCTACGTATGCAGCACACACACCTGCCCGGCCCTGGGGCATCTTCCTGAAGCTCTTGCCCTGCTCATGGACCATGGAGGACCCTTGGCAGCCTTTGCGCCCTCTGGCAAAGAGACTGCTTCATGCTCCAGCCCTTCTCTCATCTCCTCCACCCACAGCACCTGATCTCCCTCTGCCTCCTTGATGCGCTGGTACTCGCTCGGGGGGCACTGCTGCATCCACTGCAAGTCCTGGCTGCTAACAGGGGGGCTGGAGGAGCCCGCAGTGCTGGGGGCAGCCGGCGGTGCACCAGGAGGCTCTGCAAGCACAAAGGTGGTTACACTGGAAAGGGTAAGAGGGAGCTGTCACGGTGCATGGGGGGCAAGCAGAGCCCATCTCTGCCCCATAGTGGATGCCTACAGGGGACAGCCACCTGAGAGCCCTGTTGTCACCACGTGGTGAGGGGTACACACTGCCACAGCACAGTGACACCGGGAATTCCTGACTGCCCCACGTCTACGGGCCTGGGCCAGCAGGCAGAGCAGGGCTGAGCCTCTCTCCAGCACTGGGAGCCCAAGCATGGCCAGGGCAGGCGGTGGCCCTGCCTCTCACCTGCACCAGCACTCAGTCTCAGCTGCTCTGCCAGGTTGCTGTCGTGCTTCCTGAGGCAGTCGATGAAGATGGCACTGGCCCTAGGGCCCTTCAGGCGTACGGTGTCTATGAGGCTGCGGGCCTTGTTGGTTGTCACTGGGTTGCCCTCCTGCACCTCATCCACTTCTGCCTGGTTCAGCACCTTGTGGGCCAGCAGCTCGTCCAGGAGATTGGAGAGCACAGCCTTCCTCACGCGGCTCACAAAGTCGGCGCGCACCCTCAGCAGCTCCTGGTCTGTAGGGCAGCACTGTCAGCACCCAGAGCCGCCCCACGTAGCTCCAGCTCTCCCACCACCCGTGCCCACTGTTCTCTTTCCCACTTCCTCCCTCGGTGCTCCCCGCACTCCCTCACCCACCCCAGGGTTCCTCCCGTGCCACCACTCCCCTTTCCTTGTTGCCACAGACATTACTGCAGGACATGGATTCCTCACCCAGGACGGGCGCCCTGTGCCAAGCCCACACAGTGCCCTGGGCTGTGGTGTGAGGCTCAGCAGGGCCAGCAGGACCCAGGCAGCCCCCCCGCCCCGCACCCCCCACCACTGGCTGTGCTCACCTGCCATCGGCCTTCAGCCCCCAGCCCACCAAACGGCTCCAGCAGCCGCTTCTTGTAGGAAGACAAAAATGAAAGTGAATCAAAGTTTTGCTTCCGGCTTCCTCCCTTGGCCTTTGTCACCGCCTGCCAGAGCCCAGCCAGCCCCAGCACAGCACGGTGAGCCCACAGAGCTGCAGCCCTGCACCATCACCTCTCCCTGGGGGTGCAGCTCAGAGGGCATCCAGAGCTGCGGCACTACCGGGTGAGGAGGAGCAATGCCACACGGTGGTGCTGCTTACAGCTCCCGGGCCAGGGAACGTGGCTGCTTCTCAGCCAACCGCTGACATCTGGACAACACTCTCAGGCACATGGTTTCATTTTGGGTGGTGCTGTGAGAAGCCAGGATTCGGAAGCAGAGATCCCTGCGGGTCCCCCCCACTTCAGGATCCAACACGCTGCAGACCTGCTGCAGGCCCAGCCTGGCCTGTCCCCTTCGGGCTCCTGTGGGGAGCGGCATCCTCATCTGCCCAGGGCTCAGCACTTCAGGGCTGGGGAAGGGAGAACACAGCCTGTGATGGGGAATCGAGACGCTAAGGGACACTGCGACCACAGGAAAGACTCCAAGAACCCCACGTCCAACCCCAGCCCAGCCCACCGTGCCCGCTGCCCACGCAGCGCCACATCCCCGCGGTCCTGAACACCTCCAGGGTCGGTGCCCCCCCGCCCCCCGCGCAGCTGTGCCACTGCAGCACCGCTCCTTCGCAGTTCTTCGTTACGTTCACCCCGCAGCGAGCCCAGCAGGGCCGCGTCAGAGGCGGCGCGCAGGGAGCGGAGCCGGGCGGAGCAGAGCAGCTGCCCGAGGCCTCACAGGGCAACCTGAGCGCGGCCCACGGCTACGATGAGGAGACGTTAAGACTCCCAACTCGGCACACCGCCGCGCGGGGCGGGGCGGGGCGGGGCCGGGCCGCACCGCACCGCACCGCTCGGCCCCCCCCGGCGCGGGGACGCGGCCGAACCGCGGGCTCAGAGCCCCACCCCCGCTCCCCGCGCCGCGGTCTGAGGCGCAGGGCTGCCCGCCCTCTGATTGGCTGCGGCGGGACGCGCTGTGATTTCTCATTGGGCGCCGCTCGCCGGGTCCCACCCCGCGCCGCTCGCCGCGCCGGGTCACGGGATGCTCTGTGGGCGCGTCCCGGCGGCCGGCGGCGCTGGGCGGGGACGCGTTCTCTCCGCTCATTGGTCGGCGTTGCCGGCGGCGGCGGGCGCCGATTGGCGGAGCCGCTCGGGTCGGTGGGGGCAGGGCGGGGAGCTGCACGCGGCAGAGGCGGGAGCGGCGCGCTCGGACTCAGGTGAGGCCCCGCCGACCCCCGCGCCCCTCCCCCACCCCGGCTCCAGGCCCCGGGCCCGGCCCTGCCCGCCGCACCGCCCCGCGCCCCGCCCCGCCCGGCGGCGCTGCCCGGGCCTTCCGCCTCGGGGGCCGTGCCGCCGTCTGCTCGGGCCCCGTAGCACCGCGTGGGCGCCGCGGCGCGGCCCGAGGAGCGCGGCCCTGCCCGGGCTGTGCCCGCTGTGCACCCGGGGCCGCCGGGTCGGAATTGGCGGGCCAGCGATCTCCGGGGCCGGGGGGCGGCCGATGGGATGGGATGGGATGGGATGGGATGGGATGGGATGGGGGCGGGGGGGGGGAGGACTGCCGGTCCGCCCCGGGGAACGGAGGCGAGCGGGAGAAAATCTGCGCGCTGTGCGCTTCGCAGCCTCGTGGAACCGCAGCGCGGTTGGGGTGGAAGGGACCTCGCGGCCCCATCCCTGCGTGGGCTGGGTGCCCCTCCAGCCGAGGCTGCCCAGGGCCCATCGTGGCCTGGGACACCTCCGGGGACGGGGCACCCACAGCTCTGGGCAGCGGCGCAGCGCCTCACCGCCGAAGAATTTCCCCATAACATCTGCCCTGAATTTCCTGTCTTTTAGTTTAAAGCCGTTCCCCCTCGCCCCGTCACTGTCAGATGCGTAAAAATTTCCTGTCCCTCCTGTCTGTGAGCTCCCTTTGCAGCCTTCAAGTCCGTAAGGGGTCTCCCTGGAGCCCTCCCTTCTGCAGGCGGAGCGCCCTCTGCCCCCTCAGCCTTCCTGCACAGCAGAGCTGCTCCGTCCTCTGAGCATCCCCCTGGATATCAGCATGTGCCAAGGGACTCGTAATGTGTTTGTAGTCACCAAAGTCTGCACCTTTCTCTTCCGTCCTTGCTGTCCCTCCTTCCAGCTTCACTCCAGCTTGGTTTTCTGTTTCACGGACCTCTGGAGATCCCCCATCCGGCTTCCCCAGAGCAGTTCCCCGCAGCAGGGGCACAGGGAAGCATCCAGGCGGGTCTTAAATACCTGCAGGGAAGGAGATCCCCCCAGCTCTCTGGGCAGCCTGTTCTGGGGCTCTGGAAACCTCACAGCAAAGAAGTTTTCCCTCGTGTTCGTGTTTGTTGGAGAGTTTTGGGGCTGGGATGTGTCTGATTGTGCCCCTTGCATATCACAGTGTACAGGAAAACACCGAAGTGTAGGACCGCATCAGAGTCCTTTTTGGACAATAATGAATGGAGAAGAGAGCTCATTAGAGGTTTGCTTTGCTCTTAATGACCTAACAAACCAGTTGCTGCCTGTAGCCCTGCTGGCTCCTCAGGATGGTGCCGGTGCCACTCCACACAGGCCGGGATCGCAGCTCCTCACTGCTGTCCCACACCCGGAGGGATTGGATTTCCTGGGCAGGATCAGCTGGTGAGCTTATAAATAGCAAATGCCTGCTCAGCCTGCGTGGCGCGGCGTGGCCGGGCTGCAGACTCGCTGCCCGCGTGCTGCTCCACCAGCTTGGCCTGCAGCTCGGGGCGTGCAGCCAAACCTGCACATGAAGGTGAATCCCTGCACGGGTCGGCCTCTGAGCAAGGCAGCTGTGAGAGCTGCAGCCTGCAGCCGGGTGTCTGCCATTGATTCGGAGGGCTTTGGCGGCAGCGATGCGCAGTGCTGCCGTTGTGCACTGAGGTGGTCTCCGGTTATTGGGTGGTGCAGGGGAACGGGCTTTTGGCTGGGAGCCGGAGCCGAGCTCTGCTCCATCTTCCTTGAGGTGCTGGTGCAGAGCCTGGGGTCGGGTCCCAGGGCTGCTTCTGCTGGCGCTTGGTTTGCAGCAGGTTCTGCAGACCTGGCTGCTCTGTGCACAGTGGATGTGAAGGCAGCGCCCTGCCTTCTGTGTGGCACAGAACGTTAATTAGGACGTGGCAAAAGCCAAATGAAGTGGCTGGTCCCCGTGTTTGCAGTGCCAGTGACTTTGCTGGTGCGTTTTGTTTTGGTGTGGTTGTCCTTTCTTGACTGAGAGATGCCCTCAATGTTTGTTCACCAGGCAGAAGCGTGCCCAGGGCACATCCCTAGGGAGGAGAGTTACGTGTTGGCGTTCTGATTGAAGACACAGAGTTACCAACCCCAGAGGCACCCTTTCTCGCTGTGTTTGTTTGCAGGTGCATCGCTCCTGTTGGCTCCTGGCTCACAGCAGGGCCTGTCTCACTTACCTTCTGGCTGGGGCTCAGCAGTGGGTCTGACCCGGAGGGTCTCCTGCGCCAGGAACCCCACCGAGCTCAGCCTTCCCAGCCGCACACAGCGGCCTCTTGTGTGGGTCTGGCTCCGGGGGGCCGGCACAGTGCTGCTGGGACGGATGCCAGCACGGGGCTGGCTGGGAATGGGGCCATAGCACTGACAGCACAGCACAGCACAGCGTGGGCCGGGTGCTGGGTGCGCTGCAGGCCGGAGCTGCTCGGCACAAACAGCTCCTCCCCGTTGGAGGAGCCCGTCCTGGCTGCAGGAGTGTAGGTGGAAACGCTCGCAACTCATCTGCTCGGGGGCAAAGTCTTGCATCTGAACTTAGGCCCACATTCATGGCAGTATATCCTCCCATTTCATGGCGCGAGCGGCGCTGGCTGGAGAGAGGAGTTGTGCCTTTTCCAGCCCGCTCAGTTCCTCACTGCAAACTGGAGCGGTGGGATGGTTCACTCTGCAGGACGGGCTGCGGTGCTGCTGTGAGTGACAGCGTGATGGTAAGGCCCCTCCGAGCATTGCTGCTTTACAGCCCATTCAGTTGCTTGCTCTCTGCCAGTGTTTCTCTGGTGTTCTCTGCTGAAACAGAGAACTGCTCCGAGCAGAAGGGTGCCGCCTGCATTGTTTCTTCTGGAAGCTTCGGAGGGCTTTTATTTTCTGCTAGCCTAGGAGCTCGCTGAAGTAGGCAGCTTCCTGCTGGTGGTCGAGTGCCTTGTGGCAATCCGGCATCAGTCTATTCAGTTGTCTCTATTCAGTCTCAGTGGCGTTGCCTGCATCTAGGATGATCTTTTTTTTAATTAAAAAAATATACATTTGCAAGTAATCAGCAGAAGCACGGCGTGTTGCTGGAGCGTGACTGGCGTGCAGCACTCAGAGCCACGCAGCCGGGCAGAGCCTGTGCGGTGATTTTAGCGCGCAAGAGGGAAGGTGCTGCCTGCCAGTGCCTTGTGGATGAGATGTCTGCACCCGGGTTGGGTACACCTTGTTGCTGAGGGTGCCGGGGAGGGCGAGCCTCCTGCGGCCGGGTGGGGGTGCAGCAGGGTGCCCTGGGGATGCCGCTTCTCATGCATCGGCATTGCCTGGGCTTGTGCTCGTGGTTGTTCTGCTTTCTGAGCCAAGTGTGTGCCCCGCTCCTGCCTCCCACTGCAGCTGCCCCAGTGCCAGAGGCTCGGCCATCCTGTGGCAGGTGGCTTTCCCGAAGGCTGCATGCCTTCATCTTACCGAGAGCGAGCGCGGTGTGCCTGCGTGCTGACGGCGTGCATGTCTGTGCTGCCCGGGGGTTGGACCTGGGGAGGTGGGAATCACACTGTCAGACGGGGAGGCTGAAGTCAGGCGTGTTTCTGTTCCCTAAATGAAGGGCGAGGGCTGTGTTTGGATGGGGGGAGGACGGCAGTGACGTGTTTTGTGGGTCAGTGGGAAGATCTGCAAGGCAGGGGAGTTTGGTGTGCTGTGAGTGTCAGAGGCCCCTTATGGAGCTCCTGCTGCACCGTGCCGGCAAGCTGGGCCGTTGCGTCTTTGCTGTGGCCGCACCAAAGTGTCCAATCTCTCAGAGACCATCAACTTTCCTGTGCCTTTGGGTAGGTGTGGAGCTTTGCCAGCCCTTGTCCTTCTGCAGTGCTCCCTCGGTGTGCAGTGCTGTGATGCTGGGGCTTGTCACAGCTCAGTGCTTACCCGGCCTTTGTGCTGTACTCACGTGTAAAGCTGAGCAGGGGTTGGCCGAGGTGTGCTGTGTGTGCTGCTGGGCAGCCATTTCCCTGTGGGGCCGGCGGGTTGCAGAGCAGTGCTGGGATCCCTGCAGGGGATTAACTGCTTCTTCTGTTTCAGGGGTATCAGCTTTGCTTTCTGCGTGTTTGAATCTTTTGTGCTTACAGACAATGCTCCCTGTTCTCCTCCGTCCTCTGCAAACATCCCTCCCTCCTGCACGAGGCCATCCATCACCTGCCTGGCACGCAAGGAGCCCTCCTGCTTCTGCAAGGTGCCAGTGCCCGCTGTGTCTCTGTCAGTGGAGCTCTGAGCTCGCATTTGTCATACCTGCGGCCTTGACAAGCAGCTGATGGAGACAACTGCCTTGCGAATGGGAAGCTCCCGGTGCTGGTGGCAGTGCTGGTGCTGCTGCGCTCAGGCTGTTGCTGGAGTTGGTGTGGTGCAGTGCCTTGGTGCAGTGATTTATTACCAGGTTTCACGGAGTTTTGTCATCCCCCAGATAGCCTGGGGCTGAGGGCCCCGTGCATCTGTTCCTGCAGCGCTGCCTTTTTTAGGGCTGCGCCACTGACAGGGGCAGGCGAGGACGCGGGGCTCTGAGCGTGTCACTGATGTGTGCTGGGCTTTGGTGCCTGCATTCAGCAGCTTGTGGGGAGAGAAAGTCCCTCAATTTCGAAGGAGAAGTGCTCATTTCAGCTGTGAAGTCCCTGTTTTCAGGGGATTTTGAGCCCTGTGGTGGCGGCTGTAACCAGAGGCACATAGTGGGGTATCCAGCGAGGTGCTGCTACAAGCCCTGTGGGTGGGAAGGGCTGTGGTGGATGGCACCCGGACACCGCAGGTCTGTCCAGAAATCCCCGGGGGGATCCTAACACGTGTCCCAGACTTTCCCTGTAGCTTTACCGGCCCACTCTGCACCGCAGCTCAGTGCCGAGGAGGGCTTCCTGCCTGCAGTGCAGCAGTGCCTTAAACAAGGCAGTGATCCTTGTTCTGCTGCTGCTGGACGGCTGCAGTGACCACAGCAGTGTTAGGTGAGAAAAGGACATGGGGGGGTGGGGGGGTGGCATCTTTTGGGGACCTGACCTGGGCTCCATTGTTGCTCCCCTTGGGCAGCCAGCTGTGCTGGGTCTCAGGAAGCTCCTGCCGTGTGCAGGGATGGATGTGTGATCCAAAGAGGAGCTGAGCAGGCTGAGGAGCTGCTCGTGCCCATGGCTCAGCTCTGCCAGCACCTGGGTGTTGTGCTCGTTTTGGGGTGGCTCGAAGGGGTGCTCAGGTGGCACAGCTTGGGCCCAGGTGCTGGGTGCCAGGGTTGCTTGTGCCTGAGTACGAGTGACCTGCTCCGCTCCCTCTGTCCTTTGCACTTTCTTGCTTTGACCCCAGATGATTTCTTACTGCTCTGCTCTTTGCTCTCTTGTTTTCCAAGTCAGTGTGTGTGCTCCCTGCTGGCTCTGCTCCCCACCAGCCGCCTGCTGGGGGTGTCCCCCCGCCATGGCAGCATTGCTCTGTGTTCCCATTGGAAAGGGATGCTGGGGCGCCTGGGGCTGCTGGGCATCCTGCTCAGCACGGAGAGCCAATGCAAGTTGTTGTCGTGCCATAAAACTGCCCAGTGCAGAGGCTCTGTGCAGACCATCCGACTGCCTCGATAGAAAGCCGTGCGCAGAGCTCCCATTGCCAGCGCTAAACAGGATGGAAGAGGAAGCAGAAGTGGTTTTGTGCTATAGAGCAAAGTGATAGTTTTGTTTGATAAAATGCACGTTAATAAAAAGCAAAACCACCTCCGTCCCTCCCTCCTCCCCTCTCCCCCTCCCTCTCCCTCCTGCTGCATCAATAGCTCTTTCTGCCGGAGGAATTTCCAGCAGTGTGACATTTCTGTGTGACCTGGGCGCTCATCTCTTCCTGAAACAGGAGGGGAAGTTGCTCGGACTCCTCAGGAAAGGTTCGCTTAGCTCTGCTCCTCGTCACATTTTTGGCGTGTTTTACCGATTACGAAACAGATGAGATGGAGTTCCCTGGAGCTCAGGGCACCAGCGGGCAAAGTCCCACCACGGCGGTGCTTCCTCCCAGCCCCAGAAGTCCCAGCGCTGGGTTCTGCTGGGGGCTGAGCGCTTCCCACGCTGCAGGCTCTGGAGGTGCCAGCTCCCCTCCCGCCTGGTTCTCATTACTCTGCTGTCCACAGCCATTGTGTTGCAGCCCTGGGTGCGAGCGGGGATGAATAAGCACTGCTGGGGAAAATCTGGCTCTGGATAAAGCCGTGCAGGGCCTGCCAGGCGTGCGGTGTCCTCTGCTCAGGTCAGCAATGTGCTGGTGTGCAGAAGGTGCCTGCTGTGGATTTAAGCGAAGAAGAAAAGGAAAGCCGTTGCCGTTTGTCCCAGATCTCTTCGAAGCAGGCGTTTGGTGCTTCGTGAGCCCTGAAGCGGCTGGTAATCACAGCCCCCAGCAGTTGTGCCAGCTGCAGCACACGCACCGAAGCCCCCCGGCTGTGTTGGCGCCGAGCTTGCCTTGTGCCCGCGCCCGGGTGCTGGGCAGCGCGATGGGACAGCAGCGTGCGTTCGTGCAGCTTGCTCTGCAGATAAGCAGGGGACTTGCTATAAATATATCGGGTTGCTGCTTATCGATTGGCCGGGGATTTCCCTTTCTAAGCATGTCTGCTGAGAGGACGTCACGGCTGTCCCTGTCTTTAGAAGCGGTTAAGCTGATGGTAGAGGGCAGTGATGCTCACCTGGACCTCCCGTCCTGCCTGCGTGGTGTGCTGAGCTGCGCACAGAGCGGGGCACTGCAGGGCAGGCAGTCTCTTAGGGCAGTTTTCCGCTGCTGTGGAGCTGAGCTGGATGGCTCCAGCTGCCTGCAGGTGGAAGGAAACCAGAGAGCTTGGTCTCATCTTCTGAAAGGAGAGCTTCTGAGGGCTGGGCGTGGGAAAGGGGAATGGTCAGAGCGACTACAGCAGTAGGACAAGAAGTGATGGCCTTCAGGTGCGCCAGGGGAGGTTCAGGATGGGTGTTAGGATGAATTTCTTCTCAGGAAAAGTGGTGCTGCAGTGGCACAGCTGCCCACGGAGTGGAGGGGTCACCGTCCATGGAGGTGTTCCAGAGCCGTGGGTTGGGATTGGACCTGTGGATCTGAGGGGTCTTTCTCAGCCTCAGTGTGTGTGTGACTGCGGATTGGCAGGTCTGGCTGCTGGATGACCATGTTCATTAAAAAAAACACAGGATTTCAGGCTGAACAGGTCACTGAAACTGAGCTCTGAGCTTATCAGTAGGGCTCCCCTACCATCTTGGCTGCATCTCCTACCAAGGCATAGGGTTCTCCCACCGGTCCCGTCCTCTGCTCAGCACAGGCGGGTCCCTGTGACCCCACAGAACCATAACACAGCACTGGATGGGCGTGTTTGTGCACCCATGCTGAGGAATAATCAAGTCCTGTCTGTGATACCGACGAGGTTGGGGCTGAGCCGGCGCTACTGCTGTGTGGCTGAGCTTCTTCCACAACAGCCGGGTTGTTGGTGTGGGCGTTTTGCAGCTGAGAGCCGAGAGCGCGGCTGCAGGGGGCTGGGCAGCGGGGGGAGCTGTGGCCGGCGTGGTTTGGGCTTTCTCTTCTGGTTTCGGAGCCTGCTGGTTCACGCGGGTCACGCATTTCAGGCTGCTTCTCCTGTGCTCGCTGTCTGTCAAGCTCCGGCTGCCCAGGACAGCACGGGTGGATGGGATGGCGGTGTGGCTGCTTCTGTGGGTTAGAAGTGGGTGCTTGTAGGGGCTGGGCTGAGCAGCGCTCCCCCAGCCTGCGGTGTGACCTCAGGATTGCAGGCACCGTTTCCTTGAAGCTGCTGCTGGTTCCTTGCTGGGGTTGAGTTAAATCAGGGCGGAACAGAAAGGTGGTGAGGCGGTGACGGGTGCCTGACCTCCTCCCCGTCTCCCCGGGGTGCCCTGGGAGCAGCGTTCCTCTGCCTCTGCGATCCCACCCGGCCCCCCCAGCGCCCCGCGGCAGTGCCGGGCTGCGGCTCCATGCAGAGCATGGTGAGAGGCAGGAGCACAGCTGGGACGGGTCCATCTGCGCCGCTTTGGGTAGGGACCAGGCAATTGTTCGGACTTGAATAAAGGCCCGATTGTGACTAGAAATGTCCCAACTGCTCCTTTTTTTCTTTCTTTTTTTTTTTTTTCCTTATTTTTTAAAGAAAAGCAAACAAAATTGGAGAACAACGGGCTGGGGTTAGAGGGGGGAGCTGGAAGCATTGGCCACAGGCGTGCTTCGCATCGCTGTTCTGCGTGGGGCTGCGAGTCCTGCGTGCTGCGTCGGGGGCACGGAGCGGTGCTGTGAGTCGCTCTGCCCGGTCCGACGCGGGGTCTGGGGCTGTGGGGGCAGAGGGTGGGGGCTCCGTACTGCTGTGGTTCCTGCCAGCGTCACAGGGAGGAATTGGGGGCTCTTCTGCTGCAGCCTCGGCTCCTCCCGGGCTGTCACTGGAGACGGATGGATGCAGTGAGCGCGGTGTGCGGAGCCGTGCCCGCCCCCTGCTCTCTGCCGGCTCGTTAGGAAGACGAAGGAGGTGTCAGGAAGATGAAGGAGGTGCGGAGGCCGACCTGGCAGGGAGCGTCCCTGGGGTGCTGCTGCCACCTGGTGCCACCGCCGCCCGCAGAGCGGAGCGAGGCGCTGTCCTGGCACGGCTCGGGTGAGAGAAAGGAGACACCGTGTCCTGCCCAGGGCTTTGTGTGTGATTACTGATTGCCCCTTGGGACGGGGATTTTGCTGCCGTTGATGTGAGTGGCGGGGCCGGCTGGCGGGCAGGCGTGATGCTGAAGTTAATTGCGCTTACAGGCGGTGGGCAGCAGTGCCCTGTGGGGGTCTGCTGCAGTGCAGGGCTCTGTCCTTGTCCCCTGTCCCCCTGCACACCTGGGTCACAGCTGGGTGGCACAGTGGTACCCTTCCCCAGAGGCGTTTTTCAGGCTCCGTTTTCCTCCCCAGGCTCTGACCCTTTCCCCTCATTTCCATCTCCACACCCCATTCTGTGTTCCTGCTCTCTTCCCTCCCCCTTTGGCCCTCTTCACCTCTGTCCCAAAGCTGCACTGTGCTCAGGGCTCGTGCTGCTCTGTGCGCACCTCTGGCACCTCCAACCCTCCTCTTGTCCTTCCCCTTTTTGCTGCAGAGAAACTTATTTTTCTACGAGAAGGCAAATTGCCGTGCCAGCACTGCTTCCTTTCTCTGCCATTTCCTGCAGCTTTCCCCACAGCAGACACAGGCTCTTCCCACCTCTGCCTCCTCTCACCTTCCTCTGAACCCTTCCCCATGCTGCATGGTTCCTTTTGCTTTAAGCAATGCTCTCCTGTGCTCCCGTTCCCCTCCCATGACCGATATTTCCTTCCTTCATGGTGTGCAGCCCGATCCGGCTGGCAGCTCTCGCCTCCCATCCATCTTTCCTACCGCAGCACAACCGCTGATGCAAAGCCCTTGAACTTGGCAGAGCTCCGTGCTCTTCTCTCACTGTTCAAGCCGTTCACTTCTGTGGCTCCTGAAGTCCCTTCCCAACCTGGCCGCCCCTCTCCTCCCTCTCTGCTTCTGCAGCGTGTCTCACTGGGATCCACGTGGCTGTTTGGTGCCTAGGCTGTCACCTGACCCCTGGGGGCAACAGTGCCCGTCCTTCTGCCCAGAGAACTCTCCCTGCCCTCCCCAGACCTGACTTGGAGCATGAACGTGCCCTGTGATCCCACCTTGCTGCTCTCCCAGTTGCTCCCAGTGCCCTGAGCTGGGGGAGCTGTGGGTATCCAGGGTGTTCCTGGCGCGGTGGGGATTCACTTGGGGAAACCTGGAGAAGAAGCATCTCCCCTGTGTTGATGTCCCGTCAGCTGCACAAAGGCTTTTTCATAAGCCTGATGGAATTTATCCAGTTCTGAAACTTCACCTGCCAGTAACTGGATTGACTTATATCCCCATCAGCAGAGCTGCCCAGAGCCGAGCGTACTTTGCCTAAATAGTTCCACACGTTGAGCAAGGCATCTCTTGGTTACTTTTGAAGCTGTGTGTGTGAGCTCGGCTGGGTCCTGCTGTAGTGTGCTTTGGGGCTCCGGCCGCCTGCAGGCAGACAGCAGCGCTTCCTGCTGCCCAGAGCTCTGGAGGGCATCCCAGGCATCCGAACAGGAGCTTTCCAGCATCTCACGGCTGCCTTGCTGATTCCTACCTCTGGCTCTGTTTGTAGGAACGTGGGTTATGATGGCTTCCCACAGCAGAGCAAGCTGGATGTTTGGCCAGGTGTTTGCCGTGCCTTGGTGTTACCGCCACGTTCCTGAGCTCTGGTAGCCCTAACTTTTCTTTGTTGCAGACCAGCTGTTGGTGGCCTCGGATAGAGGCAGCCCCTGGGCCCGGCAGCTTTGCTTGCGGGACAGGGAGCATCCCATGCAACCTACTGTGCGTGTCACTGAGGGCCTGGCCGTTCTGTTTGTAGCCTGTAATTAGCTGAGAGGCCCGAGATGGCTGTTTTATGTCACTTGGGACCAAAATAAGGCTATCGGGGCTCCTCCTTGTTGCTTCTAATGCCTCCTGTTTAACATCAGGACTGTTTGCCCCTGCTAAGTGCGTTAGGGCTAGCCGCACCGTTTGAACTGAAATTAAAACAAAATTTTTACGAGGTCTCGTAACTCGTGATCCGAGGGCTTGGCTCTATGATTAGCAATGCTGGAGCAGGGCATGGGCTGTAAAGGCTGTAAAGCAGGGTGAGCTGCATGCGGCGCTTTGCCCAACCTGGGTGGGCCGGGCAGAGCCGCCCCAGCACCAGGGTGAGCAGTGAGCATCGCTGCGTCCCCCCCACTGCATCCCCATGTGCTGGTGGGCGCTGCCATCAGGCAGGGCTGCGGCTTCCTTATGGCCGGGGTTTGCAGCCCACAGGACTGCAGGAGCCCTTCGCCGGTCCTGGCAGAGGGAGGAGGAAGCCCTGGGCTCCCTGCATTCCTGTGTGCTGAGCTCACGGCTGCTGCAGGGCCGGCGCTTTGCGGGAGGGAGGAAGCGAGGAGCTGCAGTGGCCATGAGCAGAGGTTTGGTGAACGGATTCGGGGCGTACGGCAGGAAAAGTGCCCGCGTGTGGTCGGGCGTTATCAATAATTCAGGTGGCTGCAGATCGGCAAACAGAGCGTGGTTAAGCAGTTTCCTCCCCGAGCTGAGTGTGCTTGCACCTGGCTGGTGAGTCCCGCAGGCACTGCTCCTCGCTGACCTGCATGCTGCTGCTGCCAGGGAAATGCAGTTCCGAGCCGCTTCCTCACTGCTGCCATTGCTGTGGTGTAGGTGTGCAACTGCGTGCCCTTCTGTGCCGGGATGGAGATGCCAGCGTGGAGGGAAAGCACTGAGCAGGCATGCAGAAGGAGAGGGATGGCAGTGGTCAGATGGTCCTGTAGCAGAGGAACCCTGAGGAAGGCTCTCTTCCTCCACATAAATCCCAGCGTCACCCGTGGGACCGTGCAGGGACCCGCAGGGGCCTTCCTGGAGCAGGGCGCTGTGCAGGGCTGGCTCTTTGCCTGCTGCCCCATAAACAGCTCCACCTGTGAGCAGTGCTGCTCTGGGCACAAAGCTGGCAGGAGGAGATGGAATGTCTGAGTTTTCCCCTTCCTGAGCCCATGGGTTTGATTTTAGGGTTACTTTCCTGAGGCTCACTGAAATCCCGAGCATCTGTCTAAGTGTCCTCGCCAGGTCCTTGCAGCACAGTGACCAAACCTTCAGCTCCCCTACGCACACAAGGGGAAGCTGTGGGCTTCGTGTCCCATTGAGCCATTTCCATCAGGGCAGCTGCCAGCGTGTGCTGCATTGTCAGGAGGAGGAACGTTCCTCCTGGACTCCTTCCCTCCTGCCCTTGAGTAACATAAAGACTGGAAGGAGAACTTCTCCCTCATTAACGAGCTTTCCAACTGTTAATTTTGAGGTTTGCCCCTTGCTCGAGCTGCAGGCTCATCCCACTTGGTGTCTTGAACGGGCACAGAGGTGAAACAAGGTGGAAGATGGGCAGGGAGCTCTGTTCATACTGAAGTATTGCTGCTGTTGATCTGAATTGCTGCAAATTACCTTTCTTTTGCTGCAGGTGTGACTGGTGGAAGGAGGGGCAGAGCTGTGATTGACCCAGGAGGTTTTGGACGGTGGCCGAGGATGGTGAGTACACGTTCTGGTCTTCCTATGTCCCAGTGGGGCTGCTTGTTCTTTGTGGCCAGCAGCCGTGCTGCTGCTAAATGTGAGGATAAACGTGAGGAGGAGAGAGAACAGGAGCAGGTTGCCCAGGGAGGCTGTGGATCCCCATCCCTGCAGGCGTTCAAGGCCAGGCTGGATGTGGCTCTGGGCAGCCTGGTCTGCTGGTTGGCGACCCTGCACACAGCAGGGGGTTGGAATGGGATGATCCTTGATGTCCTTTTCAACCCAGGCCATTCTACGATTCTACGGTTCTAAGAATGCTGTAGTACTGTGTATGTTGTGTGATAGCATAACATAAAGAGCTGTGAGGTGTGGCTGTAGCCGTGATGCTGTTGGTAAGGTGAATTTACCTCCAAACTTGTTCTGGAAATATACAAGTAAGGCTGGAATCCTCTTCAGCCTCCCTGGGGTAGAGACACAGTCACCCACACATTGCTTCTTGCTGATTTACTTTAAATCTTACAGGTGGGAGTTCTCCTTCTATTCCTCTCTCACTTCCTAATGAAGAATTAACTCCATGTTAACAGTGTGCTTTGGTGATGCTGAGATAGCAGAGATTGCAAAATAATTAGTCAGAGTAGAGCCTGGCTTCAGAGAACGCGGGGGGGCTGAAACGCAGCCAGGACAGCCAGATTGCTGATAAGCTGGGCTAAGGATTTTGTGCTGTGCTTTCTCGATGTTTTATTCGCCCTTGGTGGGTTTTTCTTCCTCAAATTCATCTAACCTGCTTCCAAAACCGACTGAGGAGCTGCAGCTGTGACATGCTGCGGTGGCCCCTTTTGCTGTGACTGTGAACCCATTCCGCAGCATTCTGGTTGGTGGCCATCATTCTTTGTGGATCTGAATGCTGGCACTGCCCGTGAGCTGCTCCGGCCCCGCCGTTCTGTAGATCTGTCGCGTTCCCTTCAGCTCTTTGACCTTATTCTCCGTGCGGATGTTTGCTCGTTTCTCTAATCCTTGTCCCTGCTCTTGGGGTCTCTACCCCTTTTTGGGGTGCGTGGGCTGGAACTTCAGACTTACAGAGACATGGAAGCCTTTGCTTTTCGGTGGGCTCCTTTTAAGCGTGTAGATAGATGCTTAATCTGAGCCAGCCCTCAGTTTTAACCATGACTAGTTTGATTTCTTGTAGCAGCAGTGGAAGGCAGAGCTGCCTGACAGCCTCTGCTGGCTCCTTCCCTGAGCTCTGCTGGGACTTTGGGTTCAGTGCAGATCTGCGGGGGTGCTGGAGGCCGAATGCTGGCAATGCTGGGGCAAATCCAGCCAGCTCCACTGGCTGCATGGCAGCGCGGTTCCCTGCAGGCGGGCCGAGCTGTCATTAATTACCCGTGACTGCTGTAGTGACTGCAGTCGGAGGGCAGAGCGGCAGCGCCTGTTGGTTAACAAGGGGAGTCCCAAAGCCTGTTCAAGTTTCCCCCTCCAAGTGTGGAGCTGCAGCGGCTCTGCCCTCCCTGCTGCCGTGCTTGCTGGGGCAGCAGTTAAAGGCCTTGTTTGCATTGGCTGTAAGAATCTCTTCATTTCTCCCCCAAAGACTGACTGCAGCTGAGAATGACCTTAAGGACTGCTGATGGTTTAATCCTTAGCTGTGGCTAATGGAGGTCCTAATGAGCAGCCAGCACCTTAATACATTACCTAAAACCGTGCAGGTGAGTGAGTGGGTGCGGGCTCAGCTCTGCCCATGTGCCCCACTGCTATGACTGTAGGCACTGAGATTGCCACCTCCATTTGTTCCCTTAGGGTTAGGTGCCATGGGGTGGCTCAGCCACCCCATCCTGTCTTGCTGGTGCAGGGAGTCGTGTCCTTCCGTCTTCATCCCAAAGGCTCCTCACCCCCTGCTTGTTTTACACGCTTATCCCTGGGAGCTTAAAGGAACACTAAATGCAGAGCATAGCAGACCTACAACCTCTTCTGTCAGCTTTTAAAGATCAGAAGATGATGCTGACCATCCCTGTCCTGGTTTATGGGATATAAAGCAGTCACGTCTCCTCTTCACGTGAGTTGAGGGTTCTATTTTTGGAAGGCCACCTGAGTGGCCCAGCAGGCCTTTGGTTCGCCAAGCAGCGCTGTAGGCTTTGAGGAAGCGAACTATTTTTGTAGAGGCCCAACACAAAGCTTTGTGCTGCAGGAGCAGAGGAGGCAGGACCAGCAGCCCTGCTCCATCAGCACCCATTCGTGTGCAGAATGGGGATTCATTTCCACTTCTGGGATGTGGGAGCATCTGCCCGAGGCGTTTGCCTCCTCCTGCCTGTTTCCCCTGCTGCTCTCCCCCAGTGGGGCGGATCGGGGCAGCCCCAGGGGCAGGACTGTGGGTTCCTCCCTGCCTCCATGGCCACGGCCCCACTCTCTGCAGGAGTTCTCTCCCAGCGTGATGCTGCAGTGACAGAAAGCCCCGCCACCACCACGCAGAAGCAATAGCGCTGCTGCCCTCTGCCTAACATGGGAGCACTGCAGCAGCTGGGTGAAATGGAGGACAAAGGTGCACCGGGGTTGGGAAGGGCACACCTGTGGTCAGGGGTCTGGGAGGTTCCCCTCTGCCTGCGTGAATGTGAGCGTGCACAGCGCGTGGAGGAGCCCGGTTCTGCGAGAGGAGCTGTGTCATCCTGGTTTGGTCTCACGGTGTTAGCAACAGCAGAGGGAACACCAGCTGGGGAGACACCTGACTTGGCATTTAGGAAATGCTGCGAGCGAAGCCAGCTGAAAGGAGGCTGCGTGGACACGGGAGCAGGGATTTAGTGAGGTGAGATGGTCCCAGGGGCTGTGCTTGCAGCAGGGAGAGGTGCAGGTGGTGCGGTTTGAAACCCTATAAGCCCCTTACATGTTGCTTAGGGGTGGATCTGCTGTGCACCAGGCTTGGCTCTGCAGATGCTGTAAGCTGGGTGCAAGCCCTCTTCTAATGCTGCAAATGCAAAAATATTTCACTTTAAGGGCAAAGTCTGTGGATGTTAAGGGCAGCTTAGATTGGAAATTCACAGCAAGGATCGGACAAGCAGCCCTTTAGCCCTGCACAGCTGCACTTAGGTCTGTAAAGGTCCCTCTGCAACCCGAGCTGGGAGCAGCCCTGGCGTCAGCCCCAAGGGGAGCATTGCATCCCACCCACCTGGTCCTAACGGCCCACCAGGCTTCCAGTCGGGTCTGCTGGGGCACCCATGTGTGCCAAGCAAGTGCTGGGTCAGGGTGGGACTGAGACGGTAATAGGATTGGGTGGGCCTTTTGTTCAGCATCCAAATAGTACAGCCTGCGTGGTCTGTGCTCCTGGGTTCCCAGCAGGGAGCTCGCTGCCTGGGCACTGCTGCCCTGCTGTGATGCAGACAGCACAGCTGGGTGCTGCAAAGCTCCGCGTGCTCTAACTTTTAACATTTTTGTAGAGAAATGCACAAATCCCTTCATGTGAGTGCAGAAAACCTTTCGGGATGCTGTAGGTGTCTCCAGCTGGAGCCGTCTGCTGGTGGCAGGGGGCAACCGGGCCTCTTTCTTTTGCATTTTAAGCAAAAGATTCTCCCTTGTGCTCCTCACTCCTGCCCCCAGCACGCTGGAAGCTGTGCCGTGCTGGGCTGTGTGACCGCAGCAGGGAGAGTGGTTCTGAAGTGGGATCCTCGGCCGTGTCGTCCCCATGCACCAGGCAGGGCGTGGAGGAGAGCAGAACGTGGCAGCTGCCTCTTGGAGAGCGGCAGCCGGTGATGGGAACGGAGGTGGCGTTTCCCAGAAGAATGCCGTCCTGCGGCTCTGGGATGGCAGGGCTGGGAGCGTGCAGAGCACCTACAGGGGCTGCGATGAGGGCGGGCGTCCTGCAAATCCCTGAGCACGCGGCAGCTGCTGGGGTGTCCTTCAGCAAAACGCAGCGGAGCAGCAGAAAACGGAGAGCTCTGTGCCGGAGGATGGAGCTGAGCGTTGCAGCAGAGCTGCGGCACAAAGCCCGCTCGCCGCTATTGTTCCCAGCGCTGGCAGCCATTGCCACGGGCCCGGACTGCATCTCCCGGCAGCCACTCGAGGGGGAGACCGCGCCGGGCTCTGCGCACGGGGACGGGAGGGGGAGAGGAGGGGTGATCCCCGCCGGCCTCTCCATTTTCTGTCTCGCCTGTCGGGGAGACGCTTAGATGGCAGAGCCCTGCTCCGCGTCCCTGCGAGGTAGGTGGAGTCTGGCCGTCCTCCGCCCTCCTTCCCTCCATTGTCAGCGCTGTGAGCGCGGCACCTGCTCCGGCCGCCGGCTGCAGGGATGCTCCTGCCCTCCGCCAAGCACTGGCGAGGCTGCAGCAATCCCTGCGCCGGCGCCCGGCAGCCGCTGCCGGCAGCAGCACGGGGCCTGAAGAGGGAGATGCTGCTTGCGCCCAGCTGCCGCCTCGGGAAGTGAACATGAGTCTGCCAGGCCGCGTCTCCTGCTCCATGCTCAACTGCTTTGTAAGTGCTTTTTTTTTTTTCTGCTGTTGTGTTTTTTCCACCTCCCTGTCTGTTCCAGGGCTGCGTGCCGGCTCTGTGCTCAGCCACTGCCCCGGATCGGGCCTGTCCTTGAGGCCGGGCCCTGCTGCCCCAGCTTGGCATCCCGCCGCCTCTGGCCGAGGGGAGGCCCTTCTCCCTGCACGTGCCCCAGGAGACGCCGTGGGGCACCATCCCGGTGCCGTGCCCCAGCCCAAGGGCGCAGCAGCCAGCTGAAGGCCCCGTGGCTCCCTGTCTGGTGCTGGGAAATCACCGAGCGGAGCTGCAGCACGGGGGGAGCTCCGTGCTCCCACACGCGGCAGGGCGGCGAGACCCCTCCCGGGGGTCCTGAGCTCCATCTTTTGTGTCATATGGGAAAGTGGCTCTGCTCAGAGATCTGCACGAAGCCCCCCACGACGGGGACTTGTGGCCGAACCGCTTCAGGAGGTCACTGTGCTGTGAGCAGTGAGGGGTGCCAAGCGGCCGCCCCAGGAGGGGCTGAGCTTCACGCCGTCCCGCGCCGCAGCAGGGAGGGACTCAAGGACGCCAGGGCTGCTCTGTCCCAGTTCCTGCCGCTCGAGGGGATTTCTTTGTGAGCTGTCAGGCACCGATGAGGGGCTGCCCTCCCTGCTCAGGCCCACCCCACAGCCCGGCCTGCACCCGGGGCGGTGCCGCTCCCCGTGCCCCCCCAGCAGCACGCAGGGCCCTGTGGGTGCGTGAGGAGGTGCTGTGGCCGTGCTGGGATGGATGCAGGGTTTCACAGCTGCTCAGGCAGCCGGCCGTGACCCCCAGCACACTGTGCGTCTCCCTGCCTGTGTCCTGGGAAGGGCTCTGCTGTGGGGCCAGGGGCCTTTGGAACAGGAGGGGGTCCCAAGTTGGGTGTTCAGCACTGGATGCGGCCCACAGATGCTTTCTTTTTAATATCTGATGAGAATGTATGGGGATTTGGCATCCTTTTAAATATAACTGAAGCAAAAGGTTGGGTTCTCATTTCCTCAGGTTGAAATCTGGAGGTTCTAGCCCAGGCAGCTCAGCCAGAAAGATATTTTAAATTCTCTGTGCTACGTAATGCTTGCAGAACAGTATTTCCTAATAACTGCTGGAGCTTGTAGGGGAGCGGTGGGGAGCAGGAGGCATTGTGAAGAAGTGCTCCTGCACCCGAGTCCTTTAACACGTGCAATGGGTGCATCCTCAGCCGCTGTCCTCTGCTGTTTGGGTGCTGCTCACTCTCACGCCGGTGGTCAGGCAGAAAGCGGGCTGAGGGTCAGTGAAAGATTGGACCGGGATTTCCTGAGTGATTGCATGTTGACAGGTCCACCATTGAGACACTCCTCAGTGCCCCAAGAGAGGTGTCCAGGCTCCGTGTGTCCCCTCAGGACACCGCTCCAGGCCACGTCGGGCTTCCCAGGTTCAGTGCTTTGCAGGGAGAATGCCCTGCTTTGCTGCTGGCGCTGCTCAGGTCAGGCTTGTTACGACTTGGGTGCACCTGCACCCGATTGCTGTAGGATTGTTTCGCATTTCTGTATTAAAAAAATTCAGGGTCTGCACAGTTATCTCAGAGCTAAGAACGAGGATAAAAACTGCCTGCAGAAAGCAGTCCTTGGTAACAGCAGGAGGAGGTCACAGCTGGGCTGTGAGTGGAACCCTGTGTGTATGCGTTGCTGTGGTTCCATAATGAAGCTCACGGGGTCAGCTCTGCCATGATAAGTCACTGTCACATCCCTCCAAGGTGCATCATCGAGGTTATCTGCTCAGCTTTCCACACACCGTGCGGCTTGAGGAGACACGGCTGGGAGACCTGTTTCAGATTGCTGTTGTGCTGTGGGTGTTGTGCCATAGCTGGGGTCAGGGAGCTGTGTGCAGAAGCAGAACTGTTTCCATCTACAGGTCCGGGGATCCCCAACACGCTGTGATGCCAGGAGGCCCCACAGCCCTCATTTTGCCTTTTCACAGCACGCAGTAGCTGGGGCCTATCTCTCAACGTGTGTTTTCTTTTCAATGCAGGGTGAGGAAGGCCCCCCCAGTTTGGAGTACATCCAGGCCAAGGACTTGTTCCCCCCAAAGGAGCTTATAAAGGAGGAAGAGTCATTGCAGGTAAGGAAGTAAGAAGACAGAAACCATCCACTTCGGGATGCAGCAGGCTGAGCTCTGTGCCGTGAAACCTGAGAGCACTTCTCCAGGCCAGGATGTGCTCTGGAGCCGCAGGTTCAGCAGTGCTGTACGTCAGCTCATGCTGGCAAGCCCTTCCATGCGCATGGAGGCTGGGAACAGCTGCCCAGTGCTCGCTGCCCTCCTTCCCAGCCCTGCCATGACTGCAGTGCACACAGCGTCACATCTGCCTCTGGGAAATACAGCTGGAGCATGATGCAATGCTGCCAGGCCGGGTGTTCCCCATCCTCCGCCTGCGCTGGCGGTGAGGAGCAGTGATGCTGCGGTGCTGTGCAGCAGGAGGCCCTCTATGGGACAGGTAGCGTGTCAGAGCTGAGCTGCGCCACGGAAGGCAATAGCGTGCCATATTGCAACAGCTGATCTGGCTCTCACATATGTTGCTCCTGGCATTTTCCTGCTGCAGAGCTGCTGGAAAGAGGAGTCTCTGTATTGTGCCAGCTTCATGCTGCAAGAGGCCTTTGAAAGAGACCCAGCTACTATTGCTGCTGTGCAGCAGGGGCAGCAGAGCAAAACCTCTTGGTTTTCCTCACTCCTTTAGCATAGTCTGCTGCCACCTCATCCCAGCACTCATCATCTTCCTGTGGCCAGAGCCAGGCCCGCTGCTTGTCTTCTTCCCACTGCTGCAGCAGCTGAGTTTGCTCAGTGACCAGCATTGTCTGGTCACCAGTGCTGGTAAGGAGGGCTGAGATGTAGCAGCTGTAGGCTTGTCTGGGCAAGGGCACACAGGCTGAGGATGCTGCGGGGCTGCAGCCTTCAGAGGGTGGAGCCCTGGGTGGCTGCGACACAGGCCAGCTAAAAGCAGCATAGGAAAGCGTGCAGAACAGACTGACAAAATGCAGAGAGTTTGTTTTCTTACCGTCAGATAATTAATATTTTAAAAGCTTTTCAGACAGGTGCCAGCCTCGGGTTGTTATTTTTGTGCGAGTAGCTGAAGAAGGAAGGACTTCTTGGTACAACTGCCACTCGCACAGCACATCGTGCCTGAAAGCCAGCGAACTCAGTTTTTAGGCAGCGCACATCCAAACCATAGAAACAGCTCAGAAATAAAGGCTGCGTGGTCTGACTTGTACTAATTACAGTATAATGAATTGTTTAATCAGATGCCCTGCCTGGAAAGCAAAGGGCTCTGGTTGAAGTGATAAACAGTTGTGACATTTCTGCACAACTGGCTTCCAACACCACCTGGTGTGGGTGGCATCCAGGGAACAAGGAGCCTACCTAGCTGGAGAAAAAGGGGCCTGATGAATTTTAGGGTGGGCCATCTTTTGTTTTTCTTTTCCACACATACACAAAAGGAATGTTAAACTTGGCCATCTACCAGCATCCCTTGTTTTAAAATTAGCTACGGCGTGTTCTGGGCTGATAGGGAAAAGCAGGCAGGTGTTTGATTTATCTGCTATCGAGATTTGAAAAAACATTCAACTTAGGTTACTTCATTGCACAGCCAAGCACTGCACAGAGATTCCTTCACAGCCTGCTTAGCAGAAGGTGGGCCAGACTTTGCCATTTACCTGCACTGATACCCAGAAGCCTCGTGGTGCTGCTGACCCCTCACCCTGTGGCTGTACACCGCACAGGCAGTGGGAGGAGTGGCTCCTGGCACTTCGTGGTGCTCAGAGCCTCCAGTGTGTCTCGAACTGGTCATGTCTCCCTTGCAGGTCCCATTCACTGTGTTGCAGGGTGAGGGAGTGGAGTATCTTGGCCATGCAAACGATGCCGTGATCGCCATCTCCAACTACCGGCTTCATATCAAATTTAAGGATTCTGTGATCAACGTAAGTTTGGATCTTCCCATTCTTCCTTCCTAAACTGTTACCTCTTGCAATATTTTGGGGGGGAGTAAGGGAGACATAAGCAATTTCTCAATGCGATGTGGGAACTGGGCCTTTAAGTTGCCAAGCCTGACGTTGCCTCTTGTTGCTGTTGGTCGTGCAGTTGTTGGAGTGCAGGTGGGGTGCTCCAATGAATGATAATTAGGTCTTTCCCTTGCTCTTCTTTTTTAAATCAAGCACTAAGCTCAGGGGTTTTGAGAGTGGTTGGATACCATCACTCAGCATGCGAGAGTCAGCTGGTGGGAGCCTGAGGCTTTCTCTTGCTGTCTTCGCTTACCATCTTCCATTGGAGCCTTTGTTTGGCACGGTTGTCTGCCCTTGTTTGGTTGTGATTTAGTCTGTAAGTGGCCCATGGTGGGAGACTGCTCAGGAACAGGGTAGAAATCAGGCTGGTGATTCTTGAAGGAGACTCTGTGCTGCATCGTGAAGCTTCATAAACTTTGGAGTGGATTTGTAGTTTGGGCTGGGAGCTGCTGTTAGCTGATAGAGCCTCATTGGGGCACCGTGGGCAGGGCTGCTGTGTCCACTGCTGCGATGTGCTGCCATGCCCTCCTTCTGTCCCTGGCAGGTGCCTTTGAGGATGATGGAAAGCGTGGAGTGCCGGGATATGTTCCAGCTTCACATCGTCTGCAAGGACTCCAAAGTGATCAGGTATCCCTTGCTGTAGATGCCACTGCAGTTGTCACAATCTGCTCTGACACCTGACTTTGCACTGTCATTGGAATGAAGCTGTTTATAGACAAGGTTGCTCTGTTTCTCATAAGAGTTGATGCTTTATTCCTTCTTCTGGTTAAACAGAGCTCCCTGTCTGTGTCGCGGCTGGATGTATTTACTCACTGAGTATGATTTGCATTTGCAGGTGCCATTTTTCCACCTTTAAGCAGTGCCAGGAGTGGCTGAAGAGACTAAATCGAGCCATTGCCCGCCCTGCTAAGCCTGAGGACCTCTTTGCATTTGCCTACCATGCGTGGTGCTTAGGAGTCTGTGTTGACGAGGAAGATCAACATGCACATCTGTGCCGTCCAGGTAGAATGCTGGCCTGCCCCCTTCCTGTTTGTCCATCTAGAAGTACAGCGATGCAATTGGAGCCATCGTTCATAACGTGGTGTCTTGCTGCATCTTACGCTGTGCTGTAGCCGTAGCCCAAGCCCATCTTGCTCAGGGGCATCCCGCACCTGGCCTAGACGTCCAGCTGATGTCCAGATGCAGCTGGAAAACAAGCATAGTAAAAGGAATAACAATAATATGCAAAATGTGGAGCGTTCTGAGGCAGCAGCACTTAAATCCCCTTTCCCTTTCTCCTTGTGAATGAAGGAAACGTCCCATACTTCAACACTTTCATCAAGCAGCAAATGTCATCTGCATTGAGGCAGCATAATTAATATCGGCACATCTCCATCTCTTCTCCAACACTTAGACATGCAGTGGCATCCCCAGGATCAGGTCTGCAGAGGTGTCTGGCTCATTCTTGCACAGGATCAAATAAAATATTTGAATCCAGATAGAGAGAAACAGAGCTGTGATGGTGCCCTCGTGTGGGTCGGGAGTTTGCCCTCTCCTCGAACACAAAGGTCATTTGCAGTTGCTTTCTTTTTGTAAAGCTTCAGCATGAATAAGAGGAAATGAAGTAGTGTGGTGGTCATGGCTTTGCATTTAGAAATCTGTTGGAATTAGAGGAGAGAAGCAGTAACCTGAATGAGATGTGCAAACACAGGTTTGTATGGAGAGATGGGGGATAAATAGTGCAGCTGAAGGGTGCTAAAAGGAAGTTGGTAAAGGGAAAAAAATGAGCTCTGTGTTCCTGCTCTGCCCCAAACACCAGAAATTAGCAGGTATTTCATGTGTTTCCTGTAGAGAAATATTCTCTAGCATAAAGACGTTTACCTGCAGAAATCGTTGCTGCTGGATAGCAGTGAGGCAAAGAGCACTTCAGCATTTGTTTATTAAGGAGGTTTGACACTCAAGCAGCAAAGACATCCAGTGTTTGTAAGATGAGACAAAAACGTGAGGGGAAATTATGAATCAGCCTGAGAGCTGTCTGGGAAAACTGCCCCTGGGGTGCGATGCTCAGTTCTCTGCACTGGGCTTCCCAGTGTCCACTTGGAAAGGAAAAGTGGATGCAATGAACGCCGCCATCCCAAAACACGTTGGCAGAGGAGGGCTTTTTCTGTGCTGCTCCTGCACTGGGACTGGGAGGTGACCTGACTTGACAAAATAAGCAGAGGAACCCCTGCAAGGGACCGGGCTTTGTGGTTCCTGAAGCAAGGACGCTGACATCCAGCTGTCCTGTGGTTTCTCTCCAGCCTCCAGTAGTTGCTGTGGAGCTGCCACTAATGTTAAAGTTTTATCAGTAAATACTTTGTGCTCTGCTATTCCAGGTGACCACGTAAGATACCGATTTGAGATGGAGCTGGTGAGGATGGGTTTTGACTTGCAGAACGTCTGGCGAGTCTCTGACATCAACAACAATTACAAGTGAGTGTTGCACCACCAGACCCTCCTGGTTCTCCTCTTTCCTTTCTTTATTCCCATCACAGTCCCCCTGCAGAGCAGTGGATGAGTCAGGCTCCAGCTAATCCTCCTTTCGGGTCGTGCTCGCCCTCAGGCAGATCAGCATATGAGTGAGTTCTCCTTTCTTTCCTCCTTTCGTGTCACGGAATGGAAGAAGAGTATACCCCAAACAGCAGAGCTAGCGGCAGTTGTAGGTGCTGACCCAGGCAGTTTATAATGAGGCCATAACTCCTCCATGAAGATGGTTGGGAGTCTGGGAGAAATCATCCATCGTGGGGTTGCCTTTGTGGTCAGTCTCTCTAAAATGCTCGTATTGAAAAAATAGAAGTTTACATAAAGTCAGGCAGCTGTTCTTGTGTGTCAGGAAAGGGGATGAGGCACTGGAGGGCTACCGTGGAGCTGAGGGGTCTGGGAATGAGTGGGGCTTCTTCTGTTTGCTGTAGGAAGGGCTGAAGGGTGATCTGCTTGCAAGCTACAGAGCTGGAAGGGCGGTTACAAAGCAGATGGAGTGAAGCTCTTCTGACAGTGGCAGGTGATGGAACAGGGGAGCGGTGGTCACAAGGTGCAGCTTGGGAGGTTCAGATTGAACACGGGGGGAAGTTCCTTCTCTTTCAGAGTGGTGCCGTGCTGGGCCAGGTCCACGTGGGGGTGAGGACTCTCCATCATGGGAACGTTTCAGGTCCCAGCCTATATGGTGTTGCAGGTGGTCCCACTGTGGGCAGGAGGCTGGAGCAGGGATCTCCAGAGCCCCTTCAGCCGAGCACAGCAGCCCCTTTGGCCTGTCCTGTGCCCCTGGAGGAGCTCATGGAGAAGCGCTTCCGCATTCTTTGCAGCAGGTGGCATTAAGCCAACAGGTTTTTATTAAGCGTTGAGTCACATTCATTTCTGCATTGCCTATAATCCCTGTCTTGAAAGGACTGGGATCTCTCAGTCCTTTCTCTATTTCTCGGGCAGTAAAAGCATCCCCATCACCTTCATATCTCCACTCTCTTGTGGAGACCAAGAGATGCCGGCCTGGGGAAATCCCTGTGGAGTTCTGAGTCTGCTGCCTCCTCTCTTGTGTTTTCTCAGGATTCAAGGCATCAAGCATTGCATTTGGGATTTGGTTTATGGTATCTTCTTAACAGTACATCATTGCTTTTGGTTTGTTACGTGACTTTGTTGACAGTATTGACACAGCTTATCCAAGAACTTCAAATAGAAATTCTTTTCCCGACCTGCTCAGCAGCAGAGCGTGCAGCTCCGTGCTGCAGGTACATCTGTCTCCTTGGAAGCAGCCACGCTGCCCCTCAGTGCAGCACTCTGGGATGCGGTTCCCCTTGATTGCCTCAGTGCCTCCAAGTGAGATTACCCACCTGTGCTTTGCTTCCTGGGAGCTTTGAGCCCAGACCTTAGGGAGCTTCTCCGAAGACAGATGTTTTAATTACGACCAAACTAGGGAGGAGAAAAGTTGAAACGAACCTCAGCAAAGCTGGCTGTGCTCTCCTTGGGTTTGCCGAGCTCCTGCCTGGGGATGCTGGCAGTTCTCAGCTTCCCTTCTCAGCAGACATCCCGAGATCTTCAAGGTGGTGTAACTGGATTGTGCAACTCTGAAACCAGTTCTCTCTTGCCGCTCCAGGGAGTGTGTCTTTAAATCCTGCCTTGGCTTTTGATCATTACCACCTGCCTCTATTCACAGGAATCAGGTTACTTTTTAACTGTTTATAGTCCTTTTATCTTTTATTTCCCAGCATTGGCAAAACAGCGTTGTTAGAGACAGGATACTCCAAGGTAATGACTTTGTTCGTTGTCTTTCAAGTCTGTTCCGAGATGTCCTTATCTGGTAACTATTATCTTCTTCCTGGCGACAGCCATCATAAAAATAGAGCAATACAGGCATATAATAGCCACTCCTTCAGTCTTGATAAAAGTATACTCTTTCAGCATACCATCATAATAAAATTATTACATAATCCCTCCGTGGTTTTACATCCTCAGTCATCTGCACGAGCGTGTGGTCTGAGAGCCCCCAGCAGCGCAGCCCTGCTGCCGGAGCTGAAGTTGTTTTCCTGTTGCTCACAATGCTGAGGTTTGGTGCACGGAGTAATTTCAAAAGTAACAAAAAATCCCCACTTTTCTCCCACTGTTGATGCTTATTTCCAGCTTTGATCTTTTTACGGTCGTGGTTGTATTTATTTTTTGGCTTTATGAAGAATAGCAGCCTGGAGCGCCATGTTACTGTTTGAGACAGCTGATGTTTCCCACTGGTTTCTGTGACTGCCCTTAATTCATAGTCGGTCTTATTCAAGGCCAGGCTGGATGTGGCTCTGGGCAGCCTGGGCTGCTGGTTGGCGGCCCTGCACGTAGCAGGGCGTTGGGACTGGATGAGCACTGCGGGCCTTTGCAACCCAGGCCAGTCTGTGATTTTGTTACAATTCTCTACAAATCGTAATACTTTCCTCCATGCTCACGGGAAAGGTGGTACTTCTTGTTCTTGCTTGTATTTGCCATATGAATATGTAGACAGTAAGTCTAGAGAGTCTGCTAGGGGTAAAACCCACGCTTTTACATTCAGTGAAGGAGGATCTCTTTCACCAGGCTGGTTGTTGCCTTTGTGACAAGAAGATGCTTCGTCTGTGCTCATCGGTAGGTGTGGCTTGCACTGATGTACGTGTTTCTGTTACACGCCTTTTCCTGGGGTCAAACCTCAATTTCAGTGCTGTTCTGGGTCAGCGTGGTCCCATAACGCACAGCACGGGGCCAGGCAGGCTCCCTGTGGGACTCCCTTGTGGAAAAGGGCCAGTTAAGGTTTGCAACCATTTCTTATCTTTCCAGCAGTTACTCGGGACTCGAGGAGAGCTTCCTTCAAGCCTTTGGTGAGCAGCCTGTAAAAAAAAGATCTGAAAATCCAAATCCGGGCAACCACAGACGCTGTCTGCTTTGTGGATGCGTGATGTGCCACCTCGCTCCACAAAAGCCATGTTGACTCTTCCCAAGTGTGCCATATTTACCCTTGCAGTGACTGTGGCAGTCCCTGGCTTAGTGCAGCAGTCAGGCTTAAGTGGTTTCCCACGTTCAGCTCTTCACAAAACCAACACCGTGTTTGCCACCTTTCATTCCTCTGGCACCCGAGCCAATGTAAGCAATAGCTTACACATCTCCGTTAATCATTCACCTGGTGCGCATTTGGGTTGCTGTAGCAATGCTGGGAGAGCATTATCTGGTCCCGCTGATTAGTTGCTCCTCATTCCTTGCAGGTAGTTCCCCCGTGTTAATCTCTCGGTGTGCCTTTGTCACCTGTAAAACAGGGATCGGTCTGGCAGCTTCTCCGTGTGCTCACACCATGCGGATAGTTTTGATTTTCTGCTGTGACTGTGCTTATCTGCCAGACCTTCGCGTGCAGCAGCGGGCTGACACCTCCGAGGTGGTGGAAAAAAGTCTTTGTCATTTTAATTTCTTCACGGGGCACTTCTTAACACCGGCCTGACCTGCCTGATTTTCACTGTCTTTTAATTAAGGTTCGTGTTTGGCTCTGCTCATGGCTGTGCTCTTTCGAATCACTTCCCCAGGTTGCCCACTGAGGCAGTGGATCCCCTCCCTGGGAGCACTCAAGGCCAGGCTGGTTGGGGCTGTGAGCAACCTGGTCTAACGGGAGGTGTCCCTGCCTACAGCAGGGGGTTGGAACGAGGTGACCCTAAAGATCTCTGCCAACCCAAACCGTTCTGTGATTCCATTTGTAGGAGGTTGTTTTACTTCTAAAATCCAGCTTTCATTCACTGAGATGCCTCCTCCTGGTCCTCTCTGATTGTTTTGTGTTACCTCAGGTAGCACATTTCATTAACCACCTCATCATCTGCAAGCTTTTTTTCCCTCTTTTCGTTTTCTCTCAAAAAGCTTCATTTCTTTGTATTTCCCCTCTGTGGAACACACCACTACCGCAGCGGGGAACTTTTCCCCTTAAAAAATACCACTGACTTCCTCTGTGTGATGGTCACTGCAACAAAGCAGGTTTTCAGTTGCTCTGCTGCAGAGCAGCTCTGCTCAAGCTTAGGGCCGAAGGAGGAGTTGTGTATCATTGTTTGGTCAGTAGCACCAAGAAGCAGCTGCTCCCATCTGAAAACGTAGCCCTGTGTTGCCATGATGACCGTGCACGTTAGGTGCAGGCAATACAAACTCCCGTGCAATTTCTGCCCTTGCAGCCTTTCTGAATTTCCATCAGCCAGACACGGGCGTTGCTGCTCTCATGTTCCTGTGTCGGCACTGTGCCCCCTGTGCCATCCTCCTGTAGGTCTCTTCAGGCTTTTCCTAGAGGCCCCTCTTGTCCTGCTGCTAACGCGTTTACCATTGGGTTTTCCTGGGACTGAAGCATAAGGTAATCATTGGCTAATCATAAATAATTATTGGCTGCGCGTTTCTGTGCTTGTAAGTGCTGCGAGAAGACCAAAACCCCAGGCAAGCCCTCGTGTTGAAACCCCAGCTGTGTTCCAGAGGTATCCTTGGGAAGCGCTGCGATGGTTTGCACAGGCCTGGAGGTGAGGCCTGGTGTGGAGGTTGTCCTCTCCTCCCAGCTCACTCCTGACAGCAGTTTTTGGGTCCCTCTACTCATGTTGAAATGGTACTGAGGCAGATAGGAAGAGCCCGTCCTGAATGCGGAGTTTGGGAAAACATGAACTGCTCCTGCACTGCTGCTGTACAATTTCTCTGATACAGATTTTGGTTGCTGAGTCTCATGTTGCTTTGCTGCTTTCTTTTTTTCCAGGCTTTGTTCCAGTTATCCACAGAAGCTGCTGGTGCCTGTCTGGATCACTGATAAGGAGCTGGAGAACGTGGCTTCGTTTAGGTCATGGAAAAGGATCCCTGTGGTTGTGTACAGGTAAACACAATAAACACAAAACAAACAAGTGCTCTCCCCAGGCCCCTGATGGCTGCCCTTTGGGCAGGTTTGCAAGCTTGGTGTGTGCTGGCGAAGCAGGATGCTCTCCCAGAGGGAGTTCTGGGAACTGCTGCTTCTTTCTTGCTTTCAGTTAGATCTGAGGATGGGAGTGACTTTGCTACTGTGGGAGATGCAGCAAGGGCACCGTGTCCAATTCAGGTTCTCTTTCTCTGAGTTGCAGAGTATTTTGATGCAATGAGATGTGCCTCGCTTTGAAAAGAAGTCTTGGCCAAAATGAGCCTGCTGCATGGCCCCTCCATCAGCTACGTAGTATCGTAGAGTCACAAGGTTGGAAAGGACCTACAAGATCATCTAGTCCAACCGTCCTCCTATAACCATTACTACCCACTGAGCTACTGCAGTGTATCTCATAGCACCTCATCCAGACCTGGATGTACTTTTTGGTACCCATCTGCAAATCATTTCTGTTTTGAGTGAGCTGTGAGAGTTTGTAAACATTGAGGTAACAGGGAGGATGAAATGTTTGCTGGTGGCTGAACATGGTCGAGTCGATAGCTGGTAGATACAGGGAGTGCCTCTTCCCTGATCAGAACAGCCTTCCAAAAATCGTCTGTATATGAGCATGGGTGCGGCGAGGCAGCGAGTAAAGCAGAGCTTTTCAGGGCAGGGGGTGATTTCTCTTTAAACGCATCTTCTAGGAGACTGGCATGTTTGAAACAAATGGGAAGTTGGTTGCATAGGTGTGCAGGAAGATACCTCACCCAGCTGGTGTCTGTTGTTATGTATATTGTGGTTTCTAGCATTAGACTTGGTGTTAGCAATTATTAAATCCAAATACAGAAAGCTTTGAAAATACCAGAGGTGCACAGCAAAGCAAAGCCCTGGGAAGCAGTAGAGCCAGGAAGTAAAAACAGGGAATTTACACACACCTTGCCTGTACGTCTCTGTGTTACGTGGTTTGTGTTGCGTGCTGTCAGGTGCTGATAAAACAGCGTGGTGCTTCTACAAGACCTAAATTCTGCAGCAAAAGAGTAACGAGTGCTGGTTATCGTATGGAGCCTTGCCCTCTTTGTAGCCAAGTCAGCTAAGAAGTTAATTGTGTTTGTGATTACTTTTGCTAAAATTGGTCTGGCACTGGAGACTGTCCCAGTGTGCTTCCCCACCCGAGGGCAGAAGCTCATCTTTTTGCTGCTCTCTTACAATTATTTTGTTCGGCGCTTTATAATATCGCTACGAGGATACCCAGTAATTTACAGGCTGAGCTGCAGCCCTCTGCAGCCTGGGATCAGATTAGAAGGTGCTGATGAGCGATGCTACAAGATGGGGCAAGGCCTTCACCACCTCTCTCTCATCTTCATGCGCTCTTTAGGCTTTGCCCCCAGAATGGAAGCACTGGCCACAAGGGCCTGTGAAGGCTGTGGTGCGGTGCCTTGTGCTGCACCGGGGGAAGGGAAGAAACGCACACCTCCCACCCAGCTCCTCATCACCCACAGCTCAGGACAAGTGGGCTCGGGTGCGTGCACCCCAGGGACTCAGCCACCACAGGACCGGTTGGTAGGGCTCAGAGCTTCACAGGGATGCGGCTGAATTCCTGTCTGACAGATAGATCTGTGACGTGTGACACCAGAGGTATCACGTTATCCATTTCCTTACGAAAAGTAGAATTGAGCTGGTAAGCAAAGCAGAAGCACAGGTCTTCATTGCTGGGTTCTCAGTGGAGATGCACAGTGGAGATGCCTGCAGGCACGGTTTGCTTGTAAAGCAGCGCAGAGGATGCAATTAATTATTTAGCTGACTACAGAGGCAGACGGGCATGGTGTGCCAGCCGCTCCTCGTCACTGCGCTGTCTGCAAAGCCACCTTCACAAGTCCTTGGCACTGCACTAGCCAGGCGCTGCTCACGGATGCTCCCAGTCACCTTTATCTGGGCCCGTGCTGCAGCAAGCGTCAGGGAAACAGCAGGCAAATGGTGGGCATTTCTGCAGCCCTGTGGCAGAGCACACAGCCTGGGGCCTTCTGGTCGTGCTGAGTCGGGTAGGGCTCTCCCCTGTACACCTGGAAACTGGGACTGCTTGCAGGCATGCGTCTAAGGCGGGAGCCCATGGATGTCACTGAGAGGCACTGCTCTGGAAGCCCTCTCCAAGCTGTTCCTCGTGTTTTAAGCCAAGCTGCTCAGAGAGCTCTTAGTTGCAGCTTTCTGGTTGATTGCTGTGAGTTAGGTGACGTGCTAAGAACATCAGATGTGCGCTAGCTTTGTGCTCTTAGTGAATCTGGGAGTGAAAGGTGAACTGATTCAATGCAAGTACCTCTTGCTCCGGCTGTGGGTTCTGAACGGGTCTTGAACCATCAAGACTGAACTGAGAATTATTAAGGGATAATGCTGGCCCATAAGTGAAAATGCTATGGCACTTTGCACTGTTCCAGTTTCAATGGAAAGTTTCACTTTCTTCAAGAAAAACCAAAAGTAAGAACTGAAACGCTTCATGTGCGTGTGGTGAGCACAGAGTCAAGCTACGTGTGTGCCCCGGGCTGGGGAGCGCAGTGCAGGCTCAGGATAGGCTTTGGTTCTTCCACTGGCACCTGTTGCACTTTCTGCTTACTGATGACTTCATGCTCGTTGATGCTGGCCGTGCTTCCTTGTGTTTATCAGCACATCATTATGTCTCGTGAAACCAATTACCTCCTGACCATGCCCTGCCCAGTATTTGTTGCTCTGCTTAGAAATCTGTGGCACCGAGAATTCTCTGAATGCTGTGTGCCCATGTGGCTTTGGCCATGTTGGTGGCGCTGTGTGAAGCAGTTCACTGCTGACTGCAGGTAGCTTCACACACCAGCACAGCCAAAGCCCTTTTCTACCTTCTGTGTCCCGAACGGAGCCGTCACACCCAGGCAGGCATCAGCAGCAGTCATGGCACAGCACCCACATGTCCCAAAAACGTGCTCAGGCCCTGTCTGGGAACGTTCTAGTTGGCACAGGCCAGAAGCTGTGGGTGTGCTAACAAACAGGCTTGGGTGATCACGGGCCGGTGCTCCAGTCCACACCTTGGCTCTGTTTCACTTAGTAGTATAAACAAAGCCTTTGCTGCTGTTGGTGCTACCCATCCTGCAGTCATCCTGCAGCCAGAAATAGATCTCCTGGGAGTGACGCCGCTCCTCGTCTTGCAAAACAGAACTGCAGCACGGTTTTTTTTTGGATGGCACCAAAAGAAAAGGGCTCCAAAGTGTTTTGAGCTGAACGGGGATGTCATTTTCTTGGAAGTCTTCAGTTTAGAGTCTTCAGCAGTACTATCTACAAGATGTCGATAGCAAGAAAACATTCCTTGCAAGTTGCTTCAGGAGAACATTGTCTCTGAGAAGCAAAACCATTCCTCCAAGCTGCAGCGCTGCTGGTGAGATGCTGTGCACCACTGTTAGAACGTGCTGAGGCTTTGGAGTTCTTCTGAGCGTGCTGCCTTTCAGAGCAAATAATGGGAAGGAGCAACAGCTTCTACAGTGGGACAGCAGAGCCCCTAAAGGAGTGACAGCATGAGGAAGGGAGAGAATGGCAGGGGTGCTGCTCAGAGCCCTGCTCGCACTAAGCAGCCTTTGAGTGTTGACTTGAGGCTTGTGCTGGTGTGCATTGGGATCTAAACTGTTACATCTTCTACTTGGCCACCATTGCAGCTTTTTCAGAGGTGTTGACCTACAAAAGGTATTTGGGTGTTGTTTGTCAGGTCCTTATCCGTGTCTGTTCTTACTCTGGCTCATCTTCAGAGAGGTGTTGCGTGAGGGGCAGCAGGGCAGGGAGGGGCAGGTGTTATTGTTAGGAAGAACCGAGATACAGGACCATCCAGTTCCTCATCCCCTCCCTGTGAAGAGCCAGACACCAGGGATAGCATCTCAGGGGAGTGTAACAGGAAGGGGATGCAGCTGTTCTGCCTCCGTGGCCTTTGTGGCAGCTGGTATCTTACATTTCCTGCCACACGTATTCAGGAGAATGCGAGATTGTGCTTTCTGTGGTCACTCAGTGAGCCTACTCGCCATGGACTTTTCGTTTTACATTTACTTTTCATTTATTAGCATTAAATTTTATATGCTTTTTTTATCATTCGATATCGTGAGATCCTCGACAGTTTTTTTTCCAGTCAGCTGTAGGCTCTCGTGGATGATTCTGTAGCAACAGCAAACTTTGTCACCTAATTCTCCATCCCCTTTCCAGGCCACTTAAGATGGATGTTCACGTGAAAAGTGCTCACTTAGCCCTATTTCGGGCCTTCTGTGAGGCCTACAGCCAGGGTAGGGTTCATATTTTAGGGCTTATTAATAAACACCAGCTCAGGCCTCCACCCAGAAACTAACTAGTGTGGTGCTGAGTGAGCTAATCCCTCTAACTTACGAGCGGTAAATGAAATGGTTTAACAACCAGTACGTCCTGCAAGGAAGAGGTGATAAGGGAAGAACAGAGCACTATCACAATTATAACTATGACTTTCCCAAAGTACAGCTGTCATTATTAGAAGTTCTCTCAATGGCTGGAGCAACTGGCAGTTTCCCACCCTCTGCAGAGATTCCTTTCAGTGGGTCCTGCCATTGGGTCTGGGCACACGGCTGCCCCTGAGCTGCCACTGTGTTCCTGACAGCCACTCCTGCAGCCTCCTGCCCCACTGCCATCTCATTTTGCCAGCTGATTCAGCTCCATCAGCCACTCCTGCGCTGCTCACAGTCATCTTGTGTTCCTCATCACTGCCATCTGAGTGATGGCCTCCCTGTCATAGAGTCATAGAATTACAGAAAGGCTTGAGTTGGAAGGGACCTCAAGGGTCACCAAGTTCATCCCTCCCGCTGCAGGCAGGGATGCCAACCACTAGATTGAATACTAGATCAGGTTGCCCAAGGCCTGTCCAACCCGGCCATGAGCACCTCCAGGAATGGGGCATCCACAACCTCTCTGGGCAACCGCTGTCACCGCTGTTGTTGTGAATAACTGCTGTTTGAAGTGCCCTGCCCTGTTTCACTGCTTGGTGCAGGGCTAGATGCAGTGGGTGAAGCAGTGAGCAGGGTTGCCCAGGCACCAGCTGGCTGGGGGTGAGCAGGGAGGTTTGCTGGGGTGTCCCTCACCTCCACGGGGCTTCCTTTGCAGACACGTTCGTAACGGGGCGGTGATTGCACGCTGCAGCCAGCCTGAAATCAGCTGGTGGGGCTGGCGGAATGCTGATGATGAGTATCTTGTGACATCAATTGCCAAAGCCTGTGCCTTGAACCCTGGAGCGAAGGCACCCGGCGGCGTGCCGCACAACGGGAGCAGCGATGGCAGCGAGGCCTGCGAGGCTGACTTTGGTGAGACGACACACTTCCTTCTGCTGTCTCCTAAATGTGCGCATTATGCAGCACTCCCTACACCTAAATGTCGCTGCTGCTAATAGGGCTGTTATAATGCAAGATTCAAACCTGGTATCCAGGTTCATAATCTGGGCTCTGCATGTGGGGTGGGTACACTGCCAGTGCTGGGCTGCCGTGGGAGGGAGGGAGGGAGGTGCCAGCACTCAGTCCGTGCTCTCTCTGCAGACTCGTCCCTGACCGCATGTTCAGGTGTAGAGAACGTGGGCACTCCTCAGAAGCTGCTGATCCTTGATGCCAGGTCCTACACAGCAGCCGTGGCCAACAGGGCAAAGGGAGGAGGCTGTGAATGTGAAGGTACGTGGGGCTGAGCGCATCCCACAGCACTTCTTGGACCCGCTGAGTCGAGTGGGCCCTGCAGCGGTTTGCGTCAGGTTGGCGCTGCGGTGCTCAGTCTCTGGCAGCACATTGCCCTTCTCAGCTGTGCAGAGTCCGTTGCTCCACAGAAACAGCTGCTGGCCCACAAGGCTTTCTAGAACAACTGCTACGTGCTGCTGGAATTGAGCAGTGCTGCTGTGGGGGAACAGCCCAACTGCGCATGGAGGCAATCGCTGCAGCAGCAGCAGCAATTCCTGAACTGTCTCTCTTGTGTTCAGAGTATTACCCCAACTGCGAAGTCGTGTTCATGGGCATGGCCAACATCCACTCCATCCGGAACAGCTTCCAGTACCTGCGAGCCGTCTGCAGTCAAGTGCCAGACCCCAGCAAGTAAGTCACCTTTCTGGAGCTATGGGGGAAATGCTCACAGTGCTTAAACGTGGCCCGTTCTCATCACTGGGAATCTGGAACGGATTGCATCAGACTTAAGTATCTGTTGTCTGTATGTATCCTATCCTCTATGTTTCAGAAACATCAGGGAAAAATTGCAATTAGACGTTGGTTTGTAGTTATTCCCAAGCTGGCTGACTCCTCTTTTTGACATATTTTTTGAAAGACTCTTATTTTCATTGAGAACACAAAACCAACTTGGGTTAATGTATGTGTTGTTTTGCCGCTGGAGGACTAAGCCACCATCTTCCTGCTTTGTTGCACACCTTCTAGCTGGCTTTCAGCCCTGGAGAGCACCAAGTGGCTGCAGCACCTTTCTGTCATGCTGAAGGCTGCAGTGCTGGTCTCCAGTGCAGTTGACAGAGAAGGACGTCCAGTGCTGGTTCATTGCTCCGACGGCTGGGACAGGACCCCGCAGATCGTAGCGCTGGCAAAGATTCTCCTGGACCCCTATTACAGGACCATGGAGGTAGGCGTTGTGCTACTCTGCTGTTTCGTGTCTGTCAAATGGCAGCTCTTGTCTTTGAGCCTCAGCAGGAAGGAGCAAAGCTCCACGTGGGATTTAGCTTTCTGGCATTTCAGAGCTGTTATTATGGGCACTGAGTTTTTCTGTATGTTCTTCCTGCCTCTTTTCAGTGAATTGTACGCCCCGTTCCCAGTTTGGTAAAGTGCTTTGGTAAATAACCTGTTGTGTTCAAGGTGCAGCTGCTTCCCTGCTCCTCCTTGTGATTATCTTATTTATTTATGTTCATTCTCAAGGTTGTTTGTCATATAGAAATAACAGACATTGCTTTGTGTTTGAAAGCCTCTGACCTTCACGTAGCATTGCCCCCAAACCGAACACAGCATTTCCCTGCCAGAGCTGCATTAGTCCTGAGATCACTTGGCTCTGCTGGCAGGTGGGGCTTGCCTTGTCTCGCTCGCTGCCTGCAGCAAAGTTTCCTCTTTTACTCGCAGGGTTTCCAGGTGCTCGTTGAATCAGATTGGCTGGATTTTGGTCACAAGTTTGGTGACCGCTGTGGTCACCAGGAGAAGGTGGAAGATCAGAATGAGCAGTGCCCAGTTTTCCTGCAGTGGCTGGATGCTGTTCATCAGCTTCTGAAGCAATTTCCTTGCCTCTTTGAATTTAATGAAGCCTTTTTGGTAAGAAATACGCATGCAAACACTTCTTTATTCCTTACCAGCTACTAGCAGAGGCAGAGAGGAGGCCATGATATTTTGTGGTGTTATAGTTAAAGGACAAGAAAAAATGGAATTCTTTAAAAATTGGGAAGTGTCTGATTACTGGTTGGGCTCTGCTGGCATTCCTGACATACCTGTGCGGGTTCAGCCCTGCCCTTTAGTTGAGGCATTCTGACCTGGTTCTGAATGTGCAGTGCTGCTGACAGCTTCTCTTTATCTGCTTGCATTTCTTCTTTCTCGCAGTGGGGACTGCAGGCTTGGCAGACCAAGCAGGCCGGGCAGTGATGAAAGTTTTATGTTCTGTAGTTTCTTTGGATTGCTTCTTCTCCAGGTCCTCTCCTAGCCCAGTGAATTCACATACCATCAGTAGCTCTGTTCTAATCAAAAGCTTCCATCAGCAGCACTGTTTTTACCAGAAGCTTGCTTTAAGAAAAAATATGGGGAAGTGATAGCTATTAATCTCTGTCTTATCATGTAATACAGTTTGAGGTCATAGACATGGTATCAGTTGACTGCTGATTTCACTTTAATCGAAGTGCCTTCTGTTATCCCCTCTTCATCCTGCCCTGTGTGACAGAGAGGACAGCACCGCGGTCACCAGCTGGGTGAGAATCTTCCCAGAGAGGTGGAAGATGTTGCCCTTGGAGACAGGCGGCACCGCTTCCCAATAGCCATGACAGCTGTTCTCCTTTTGATGCTGCAGGTGAAGCTGGTGCAGCACACGTATTCCTGCCTCTATGGGACCTTCCTTGGGAACAGCCCGTGTGAGCGAGAGATGCACAATATCTACAAGCGTACCTGCTCCGTGTGGTCCCTCCTGCGGGCTGGAAATAAGAACTTCCACAATCTTCTCTACATGCCAGGGTCTGAGCAGGTGAGTATTGCTCCTCGCCTCGCTTTCTGAGGTGTCCACCTGCCAGGGACCAGGAACTGTATGAGGAGAGGCTGGAGAGGTTTCCTGCTGTGTTCATCTCTAACCACAGTGGTTGTTGCAGGTGCTGCATCCTGTGTGCCACGTGCGAGCGCTGTACGTCTGGACTGCGGTGTATCTCCCGGCTTCCTCCCCACACCCTCTGGGACAGGATGACATGGACATTTACATGCCCCCTGGATCTCAGAGCCAGGAGTTCAGTGGCAGATGTTTGGACAGGTAAGAGCCCAGAGCTCCGGTCCCAGGTTGCCTCTTAACCACAGTCCTCTTTCCCTCCTTGTAGTTCCTCTGTTTAACCTCTTATGCTCATTACCTTTGCTGGGGAGCAAAAGCTGTGTAGCATTGTCCCATCCACTTGAAGGAGAACAAGTACAGCTCACTGCTGCACTGAAAAGGCAGACTGCAGATGCCAGGCTGTAGTGTTCTGCATTTCAGCTCACACTGCTGCACCCCTCCTCTCTTCCCACCCCATCGTCTCCAATTAGTAACATTTCCATTATCACAGCTACAGCTGGAATGAGGGAGGTTTGAAAGAGTTTTGTTTTGAGATTTGCTTTGCTTTGGGGTTCCAGATTACCAAAGACAAGATCTATGGATGACCTGCTTTCAGCCTGCGACTCCAGCAGCCCGCTGACCCGCACGTCCAGCGATCCAAACCTGAATAACCACTGTCAGGAGGTGCGTGTGGGCCTGGAAGCCAGGCACGCTGCCACTGAGGGAGCCGAGCTGCACGTGGGAGAAGGCAGCGTGGTGGCTGCTGCTGAGACACAGCAAGTGGAGGAGCAGCAGGAAAATGCCCCCCCACAAGCCAGCAGTGCTTTCAACAGCAGCACTGAGCATGAAGAGCAAAGCAAGAAGCTGAGCAGCTGGGCTCCTGTGCCAGCAAATGGCGTGTCTGTGGAGACAGAGAAGGGAAATGGAACATACATGGAGGAACTGGATGGCGCATGCCCAGCTCCAAATCCTTCCAAACAGGAAAACGTTGACAGGGTTTCCACCAGTTCTGGAAAGCAATTAGAATCCTGTTCCCAGGAACCTTTGAAGGCTACTGGCTTGGCACCCAGTGGAGAAGGCTGCCCCAAGGAAAACGCCACCTGCCAAGACATTCCCAGCCAGGAGCCACTGGCACCCAGCGCTCCTTGTAAGGAGCCGAGCATCCCCTGCCCAGATGAAGACAACAGCAAAGGTTATGCTGGAAGGAAGGGGCTCTGTGAGGATCCCTGTCGGATGGGGAGAGTCCCACTAGAGCAATGGCGCAAGCCCATCTCCCAGAGCCAGAGCAGCGAGTTCTCCTTTTTGGGGTCCAACTGGGACAGTTTTCAAGGAATGGTGACATCGCTCCCCAATGGGGAGCCCACGCCCAGACAGCTCCTCTCCTACGGTTGTTGTAGCAAGAGGTCGAGCAGCAAACAGCTGCGGGCACCGGGCCTGTGTTTCAGCGGCCAGTGGTCTGCCAGGGAAGGTGCAAAAGGCTCGGTCTGCTCTGGCCACATCGGCACGCATTTTGCAGGCTCCGCAGGGAAGCCCGGCCGTTCGTGGCTACCCTGCCACCTGAAGCAAGCGCCTGGTCCCAAGCACATGCCACCAAAATGCCCTTCTCCCGTGCCTCCTCTCTACCTGGATGATGACGGGCTCCCTTTCCCCACGGATGTGATTCAGCACAGGCTGCGGCAGATCGAGGCCAGCTACAAGCAGGAGGTGGAGCAGCTCCGCAGGCAGGTGCGGGAGCTGCAGCTGCGGTTGGACATCCGCCACTTCTGCGCCCCGCCGGCTGAGCCGCCCATGGACTATGAGGACGATTTCGTAAGTAACTGCCTCTAACAGCCTCAGCTGTGCGGGTCTCTGCCAGCAGCAGTCCCCGCGCACCCCCTCACACCGCCTGCTCCAAACTGCATTCATGTTCCTATAACTTCAGAGCAGATGGTTAAGACCACTACTGTGTTTCTTCAGCCCCATTCCCCTCGTCCACAGGCCATGTCCTCGTGCCTCCTGGAGGTACTTCTGCTTCCAGGGGGCCAAGCAATGGCTCCAGTGCGGTCACGAAAGCTTCAGTGCTTTGTCCCTTGCACAGGGAAATGGAGAGCCACCCATGTGCCCCTCACAAGCACTGTGTGGCTGGAGAGGGAGCGCCCTTGTACAGGATTTGTGACTCTCTTTTTGCAGACTTGTCTGAAGGAATCAGATGGCAGCGACACTGAGGACTTCTGCTCTGATCACAGTGAAGATTGTTTGTCAGAAGCGAGCTGGGAGCCTGTTGACAAGAAGGAGACCGAGGTATGTGTGTTGTAGGAGCAAATGCTGTAAATGCAGCAGGAGAGGATGTTTCCTTTCTGGCAGCTGATTTCCATGGTTACAGCAATGATGAGTAGGCTGGAAGCAGGGCTGAGAGAAGCCACCCTTGTCCTTTAAGGCAAGAGAGTCTGTCTGCATCCTCATCTGCTGCATCCCACAGAAAGGAACCTGTGGGATGGGCTGTCTCAGGGCTGGCCTGTTCTGGTCCAGAGCAACGTCTCAGCCTGCATTCAGGTCCGAAGGCCTGGTCAGCGTGGTGTTAGACTTGGAGCTGATGAGGACTGGTGTTTGCCCTAGGTCACGCGGTGGGTTCCAGACCACATGGCCTCGCACTGTTTTAACTGCGATTGTGAATTCTGGCTGGCGAAACGGAGGCATCACTGCAGGTAAACCATATTTTTGCTGCAGTTCCACTTTTCTTCTCTGCCGGTCTCTTAAACCTCCCCAAATGCTTGTCTGCAATGTTTGTCCGCTCCACCTCCGAGAAGAAACTGTTGGGACTTTGTTTTATTCACCCGATCTCAGAAATTCCCTGCAGATTCCCAGTCTGCCATGTTTTCCTTGTGTCCATTTCCCCAGGGTCTTCGGTGCTTCTGATCCCAAACCGGATCCCTTACACTTGCTGAAATGCTGCCCTGCTGTTCGCAGCTCTCTTCTCACCGCCTTCCTTTCCTCCTGACAGGAACTGCGGGAATGTGTTTTGTGCCGGTTGCTGCCACCTGAAGTTGCCCATCCCTGATCAGCAGTTGTATGACCCTGTCCTCGTTTGTAACTCCTGTTATGACCACATCCAAGTGTCTCGTGCCAGGGAGCTCATGAGCCAACATCTGAAGAAGCCCATCGCCACAGCTTCCAGCTGAATGCCAGACAAGGGACCTGTCTAAGCCCAGCCTTTTCTCTCACGGGTTTGAAGGGTGACTCTGCCTCCACTGTAATTGTGAAGGCCTTCGGTGCAACACTTGAACACCAAGCTTGAATGCACTGTCTTCAACAGTCTTATGATCCGACTGGAGCAGAGGATCTCAGATTAGAGAGTACGATGTGCCTCCACTCTGGTACCGGTGGGCCCGTACATTGTAGTCTGACCTAGGGCAAAAGAGGGGATTGCAACCTCTTATGTTTGTGGGCTGGAAAGCAATGTTTTCACAGATATTGCCTGTGCAAAGTACCCCCAAAGCAATAGAAAGGCATGTTTAGAACCAACTCCCCCAACAAAGGCAGGCTGCTGTACAAGAAGGAAGAGGGCAGAGTTGAGGTGGTACTGTGTGCTTTGGAAGGGCCTCAGCCTGGAGCAGTTCTGTAGATTCTCTTTCCATGAGTGTGATTTGTGATCAGCTTGGTGAACAAGACTCATTAGCCATCACTAATTGATTTTCTCTTGAGCGTTGAAGAGAAATTCATTCTGGCTGAGAACAGGCCGAGCAGATTTTGCCTGTTTTCATGCTCTGCTAGGATTGGTGAATGCACCTGACTTTGCCCCTGCCCGCCAGCTGTGCGGGGAGATGGGAGATTGGCTTTTCCACTTCCTGCTCTGCCCGTCTGCTTTGTCTGCAGTAGTGTCACAGCCTGGTGCTAACACAGGAATGGCACCCTGATCCTCTCCTGGCATGGAAACAGAACTCGTGTTCCTGTGTTGCTCCTCCTCCCCTTTTCTGCCCTCAGCTCTCCACTTCCTACTGCTCTGTATCCTGAAAACTTGATACCTTGAGGGTATAGGCCATAATATGTTGTTTTACCTCCTGGAATGTGCTGTCTGGTGTATGTGAGGGTTTCAGTCCAAATGCTGCTATATATTTCTGTGCACTTAATGTAACCCGAAAAAGGGAGAATGAAGCATTGATACCAAAATGGAGGTGGCTGACATAGACACTGCGGTCTGTGCTTTTCACTTTAGGATGTGCAACCAAGCTACAGTGATAAACATGACACGTGGCATCTGTTCAGCGGTGGAAACAATATCTCTGGTTTGCCCCAGTGCTACCTAAAATGCCTCTTGAATTTGACTTCCTTTTTTTTGTCTCCTGTACAGTGGTCAGAGTTCAGAGTTGCCAACTTGTGATTGCCTCTCTGCTTGTTCCTTAAACTAGAGAGCAGGAATCCCAACTCATTCCAAAAAAGAAAAGTAACTGGGTTTAGAAAGTAAGAAAGGTTTCTTAAGAAAAGGTGGCTTTGGGTGAACTTCTGTTGAATTGCTAGATCTCTGTGGGAGTGTCCATGCTGCCTCCTTTCTGAGATATCTGCAGGTATTGGTGAGGAAGAAGAGTTTGAATGTGGGGCATTTCTTTCCAGAAATGTAGGTTTTCTTCCCAAAGACGTGAAAACGCCCTGTGTGCGCGTCATGAGCCGAGACTTCGTACGTTTGGAGGGAGGACCTGTGAGGGCATTTGGTCAAACAAGGCAAAGAACTTTACACTGTTGTGGTCTCCCAGATTTTTGCTAATGGTTTGTCATCTCCATCAGAGATGGAATGGAACAGTGACCCTTTCCTGCACTTTGATATGTCAGCCTCTGGTTTTGTAAATCCCAGTAGTGCAAACAAAGCTAGCATCATCTGAAGACCCTGTACCTACTTGGACTCTGCTTCTTTTCCATACTGGGAACAACTGATATGGCTTTGGGACGAGAAGGCACCTTGCTTCAGATTCTCCCCTGCCTTGTACCTTGCAGTCATTGCCAGACATGGAAGAGTGACCATTGGGCTGGCAGAAGAATTTGCTCCTGTTTTACACATGTTGGAATGACTGCAAGCAATAAGGAAGCCAGAAAATAGGTACTCCTGGCCCTTCCGTTCAGGCCATTAGTCCAAACTGCTTTTAGCTCTTGTGAGTTTCAGCGTCACAATGTGCTGGCCAAAAACTCTAAAATCAGTTCTATAGCATTGTGACAAACAAAATGTGCTGTACAACTCAATACAGTTGAAATAAAATCTCTATATTAGTGCTGCTGCGTCTGGACCCATTATTTCATTTGTGGTGCATTCTTGCTGAACATTTCCTTGGTTGGTCCGTGCTGCCCTGTCCCTTGGTTAAGGTATGTTAGGAATTTAGTATTCCTTCTCGCAAATAATAATCATGGCTAGGACACAAAGCACGCTGTGTCATGGTCTTCTACTCCAAAGCCCTGTGCTCTTTACCGAACAAACCCATGGCTCCCCAGGATTCCAGCACCCTCCATTAATGACCTCCTTAATGACTCAGTGAGGAATTTTTCTCTTCTGAAGAAAGAGAGCTACTAGGGAGGATTCACTGGCTTTTCACCAACATGTTTGTACCACTTTTGCCTGCTAAGCTGCGTTAGCTTTGAGCATCCCAAGGGCTGGGATGGTTTTACTGGCTTCTGCATAGCTGGATCAGTGTCCAAGTTCCGGTCCAGGAGAAGCAGTGTTCCTCTTTTGTTCTTTGGTGAGCTCTTTCCTGCCCGTTCCACCTCTGTACCTGTGGCTGGTTGTGTTCCTGTCTGCAGAATGGCAGCCGGGGACTGTTTTGTTTGTTCAACCTGACCTGCCGGGGATGGCGGGTATCCTAACAGCCTGCCGTGGAGCTGGAGTGAATCTTTTAGAAAGCCTGTCTTCAATTTAAAGCATTGGGGAAACTGAACTGGTCTCTTGTAAAGTGCCCCAATAGTTTAGGTCAGACAGGTACCTACACAGTTTGTTGCATTAGAAACATGAGCAGAAAGATAGCTTGTCACATTTAAAAATCATCCATTGCTCCTGAAACAGTCATACAAAGGAAGAAGGCGGTGTTTCTGGGTGTTAATCATGAATGATTTTTCTGCAAATAAAACCAAACCAAAACAAAACCCCACAGATGAACTTCCGGGCTCTACTCTTAACGTTTCCAGTGTCATCTGTCTGTGCAGGGAAGGGCTGGCTGCTAGAACTGCTGCATGACTCTTCTGGCATCTCTGTGATGGCCAGATGGAGCAGTACTTGAGCAGAACTGCCCCAAGTGCATTCACAGCTGTCTGGACATTTTGCTTGAGATACCTGAAACTTGTACTGTCAGGCTGGCCATGCCAGCAAGGACGCTGCACATTCATGAGTACTGAGCACAGAACAAAGCATTATCGCTTCGAGAATATAAAGCCATAATTTACCAACACGTTCAGCCTGAAGTAATCTATATGTGCATGCTGAAATGTGTCTAAACCTAGCACAAACAGTGAGATCAAAGCCTTCCCCTATCAGCGCAGTAACTGCCACGAATTCTTAGCAAATTAACAACCGGAACTGCTTATGATGTACCATAATATCTCATCAGCCACTGAACAAAATAAACACAGATCTAGGTGCAGTGAGAAGTCAGGTCAAGCTTGTGATGGCTGGATAGTGTTCGGTCGCTAAGCCATTAATAGATAATGCTAAAACTGCAGCGGATGTGAAGAGACATGTTAAGCCTTGGTTATAAAAGAGGAAAAAAAGCAAGAATGTGATAGATGGCCTTCTTGTGAACCCTGCGAGTACTGAGCAGGAAACAGTTGGAAGTGAGAGACAGACAAGAAGGATGCAGGCTTTCTGAGGTGTGTTTGATGTGTTTCCGACCCTTCCATTTTCAGTGCAACAGTTAAATAGTAGTAAAACACTCTCCCCAAATGGTACGCTTCCATAAGTGCTAACTCTGGGCGCTGCCATTTATTTATGGTACTGTGGGTATTGTGGTATCTCAGAAGTTAACAGTGATATATACAGCAAATTGTCCTGAGGACAAAAATGCTGTATGCAGTCCCAGTCTGTTAAAAATAAAATAAAACTGCCGAAAGCAGCACATGTATTCAGTCCCACAAAGTCTAGATTAGTTACACAACTTCAGTCTCCAGTACAGCGATGCAAGTGTAGATTTTACTCACACGGCTGTGTCCTTTCTCACTGGAAACGCAGTCAGTTTGAGCCCACGTCAACCTTTGGGTTTGAAATGCTGGGGGCTGCGTGAGCCGGCTGGCCTGGCTGCTGGGCGGGAGGGTGCTGGGGTGAGAGTCAGCAGCTGGAGAGTAAGCCTGGGTTAGGGGTTGCTTGTGTGCTTTACACGTCCTGGGACAAAATGCTCCGTGTCGCAACTGCCACTTCTGTGGTTGTAACCCCATTTCACAGTCAGACAATAACGTGCTTCCTGTTCCTTTTCTATAAAGTAGTCATGCTGTACAAAAATGAGCAACAAAGAATGGTATACTTGTTTATCAAGAACATATCAAGAAAATGCAAGAACAATGTATTTTCATTCGTGACTGAAAAAAAAGCAAATTTTCTTTACATTTGCATTTAAAAAAGGCTGCAAAGGCATCCAGAGCATTGCTAGTATGGGGAAGAAAACCTGAAGTATGTGTGGGGTTGGAAGGGTGACAAGGCAGGTATTGAGTGAAGGCTGGAGGGGAGATGAAAGCATGCAGGAAAGGAGAGATGTGGGGAGGAAGCAGCAGCAAGGCTGGCTGAGGACAGACACTGCTGCCAGCTGCCAGTGCAGATCTTGCACTGACCAACAGCTTGCAACTGATCCGCAGTTCCTACTGAGAAGCACTTCATTATTACTGATCTGTCTTAAGCAAGAAGAAATTTCCAGTGTTCCCCAGAAACATCTTTGCTCAAAGACAAACATCACAGGCTGATCTACCCAGGGACCGAAGGGGATCATTACCTTCTCGTCGTCAGGCTTGCTTGGTGAGTCAAGCACACTCCCATCCGTGTGACACAGCTACCCGAGGGCTATGAAGCTGTTTCCTTCATGCTTCCCTCCTGCCGCATCTGCTGAGATCGTCTCGTGTGACCTGGCATGAGCTGTGAGGCACCGAAAGGTGCAAGCCATGGCTTTGCCTGGAGCATGCAGCACTCTGGATGCTGATGAAAAAACATTCCATCGTTAAAAAGTCATCTGTTTTGCAGCTATGGGCTCATCTACAAAGTACTGGAGGAAACACTTTGAAGGGACTTCTTAGTTTCAAGGACTCATTCTCTGCATTTTACTTATGAACTGCATATTGCTGAGCATGGCCTGAGTTATGGATAACACAATATCACCACTCCTATCCCAACATCAGGCCTTTGTGGTCCTCTTGCACTGCAGCTGCAGAGGGAAAGAAGAGAAGCTTTAAGTAACTTCACCCATCTAATGCAGGAGACAGTCTGAGAAAACGTTGTGTGGGCTTTTTCTTGATTTTCAAGTTTGCATTCAGTGTGCTTTACTTCCAAGCTAGTGCTGTTTACTCCTAGCAACCATCATGTAATTCTGAAGAGAATAAATTATAAATTATTACTGAAGATACAAAAATGCAAAGCCCCTGGGAAGATGAGTCACCTTCACAAGGGCCGAAGAAGCTGACCAGAGCTGTGGGCCACCACACACCGCATAAAGCCACGCTTCCGTGGCCCAGGTTTGTCTGTGAGTGCTGACAATAGTCCTGCTCTTTCCCACTGTTGCTACCAACTCAGAATAAGGATAAATGTGCTGCATCTGCTCAGGATGGAGAAATCATCATTGTCTCCCTGTGAGGCAGGCGGCCTCCTCAGCCTTGTCCCGGGGCTCCCTCAGAGGAGCCATTCCTCGCCGAGCCCTCGTTCGGGCTGAGGAGGACCCGAGGGGAACGAGAGGGTGTGAGGGAGAGACCTGAGGGGACGGCAGGGCTGAGGGCAGAGGGGGTGGCGGGGCTGAGGGGACGGCGGCACTGCGGTTGGACGGAGAGGTGCTGAGAGGCGCCGAGGAGACAGCGGGGCCGAGAGGGACCGAGAGATGCTGAGGGGACGGCGGCAGTGTGGGGGGCCGAGGGACCAGAGGCACTGAGGAGGCGACGGGAGCGCGGTTGGACGGAGAGGTCCTGAGGAGACCGCTGAGGGGACGCGGCGCTGAGGGACCAGAGATGGCGGCGGGGCCGCGCGTCGGGCGGTGCTCGGGCCGCTCCGGTGCTGCCCTGCGGCGGCCCTCGTGCGGCGGCCGTTCGGTGGAGAGCGGCCGCCCCGTCCCGCGGCCATGGAGGAGCCGCTGCTGCCCGCCGCCATCAACCCCAACAACTTCCCCGCCAAGCTGTGGCGGCTGGTGAACAGCCCGCGGTTCCGCTCCATCCGCTGGGACGCCCGCGGCGAGGGGCTGCTGATCGACCAGCCGCTGTTCGAGGCCGAGCTGCTGGGCCGCGCGGGGCCGCGCTCGGGCGGAGACGGGGCGGCGGGAGAGCTCTTCAAGACCACCAACTTCACCAGCTTCATCCGCCAGCTCAACCTTTACGGTTTCCGCAAGGTGGTGGCGGGTCCGGCGGGACCCAGGGCCGGCTCGGGGCCGGAGAGCGACGGCGGCTCGGGCGGGCACCTGCACCACTTCCACAGCCCGCACTTCCGCCGCGACCGCCCCGACCTCCTGGTCCACTTGAAGCGCATGACGAGCGCCAACAAAGCCAAGTTGGCGGCCGGCCTGGAGGTCAGCAGCCGCCCGCCCAACCGCTTCCAGCGCCCGCCCGGAGAGCCGCCGCCGTCGCCCCCGACGCCCGGCAAGGCCGACAGGCCCGGTGAGGGGCAGTGGGGCGGCCGTGCGGGTGGATGGGTCTACCCGCGGTGAGCCGGGAGATGCTGCGTGGGGCAGACGTGTGATCCCTTCTCTTGCCGGGCCCTCTGTGGCCCAGCCGTGCCCCCTTGGGTTGCCTTGAGCCAAAGGACAGAGCACATGGCCTTTTTGAGGCTGACAGGGCAGGAGGTGGGCCAGGGCTGTGAAACCCTAAGGGAGTAAAGCAGGCAACAGCGCTGCTTCCTGCACACAGCCCTCTGTGCAATGAATCGGGGCATCCGGATATTTGTGCTCAGTTATTGTTTCCGAGTAGGAACTGTAATGTAATTCATGTGGTGTTTTCAGTAATGTGTGCGGTTACACCTGTAATAGTGAGAAAACAAAAGGAAACCTTTCGGAAGGGAGGAAATGTGCTTTGATATTGAGGCCAGAAAACGTTCAAGGGTATTTTTTTTAACGTTATTAAGCCCCTCACTGCAAGAAAGACATGGAGGCCCTGGAGTGCGTCCAGAGAAGGAACGGAGCTGTGAGGGCTCTGGAGCACACGACTGATGGGGAGCGGCTGAGGGAGCTGGGATGGGTCAGTGTGGAGCAGAGGAGGCCCAGGGGAGACCTCACAGCTCCCTACAACTGCCTGAAAGGAGGTGGTGGTGATGGGGGCCGGCCTCAGCTCCCAGGTGACAGCGATAGGGTGAGAGGTGATGGCACTGAGCTGCTCCAGGGGCGGGCCAGGTTGGTTATTAGGAAAAACTTGTCTGAAAGAGTGGTCAGGTACCGGCACAGCTGCCCGGGGAGTGGTGGGGTCACCATCCCTGGAGGTGTTCCAGAGCCATGGAGATGTGGCACTGAGGGACGTGGTTATGGACGTGGTGGGGGTTGGACTTGGGGATCTCAGTGGTGTATTCCAACCTGAATGATCCTGTCATTCTACCACTTCAGTGAACTCAGATCTGACTGTTGTAATACAGACCATGGATAGAGTAAATCCTGAGAAAAATACAGCCATTAAATCGTTGCCCCTTTTATGGGGGCATTTTTGCCCCTGTTAGCTGGTGTTTGCTCCAGCAGCCTGAGTTTCTAGAAAGAAAAAAAAGAACAACGAAAACATCAATTTACAGCAGCCGAGTTCTGACAGGCTGACAGTTCCCCGTGCGCTCTGTGCTGTGCTATTTAGGGGCATGTCTTACTTTGCTGCAAATATGAGGTAATTTGATAGAAGGGAGATATTTCTGTTTGCAAAGCATCCCTCTGTTCCAAGTGCATTGCAACATGTAGCTGGTGTTAAATGTCCAGGAACGGTTCCTGTAGAGCAGCTGGTACATTGTAACCTAACATCCAGTGATGTGTTGTTTGTGTGTTAAACCACGTTATCTTAACTTCCCCATCTACAGGTAAAAGATAAACAAGGGAATTCTCATACCTCTCTTCGTTCTCTGTTTTTGTACCATAACAGTTCTGAACTGGAAATAAGCAGCCCTCTACGTGAACTCTTAGTGAATCCTGGGGGACGAGTAGTATGTATTGAGTGATTCCTCATGGTTTGATGTGAATTTCCAGAATAATGGCTGTGTGTCACCTATTTCTTTGATTAGTTCCTATCGGAGGAGTGAAAGAGCTAAACGTGAGGCTGTTTTTCAGAAAGATTGGTCTGATGCAGGCTGTTGTGGAGCTCATTGTTAGCATGGCTCCATACAGTGCTGTGAAGAAGTCACAAGTACAGTAAAACTTTCCTGAATTCAGTGAGGCTTTCTGGGTCAGTGTTCCTGTTAGAGGCTTTCTGACATTCTTGGAACTGTTGCCGTAGTACAAGAGCAAGTGAGATTTCACAACATAATAACCCAGAGATGGATGAAAGGAATATGCAGGAAATAAAGCAGCAAAATTGTTTGGGCTGTCTTAGTCTCAACTGCACTGATTGAGCTGACTGGGAAAAAGTTGACTTAGGAATGACAAGTGATCTTATTAATCAAAGCAAGTTTGTGTATTGAAGAGAGGATGTTCTTTATTACAACCATACACAATAATGAATTACAAATGAGTTGCTGAGCTTGTAGCATCCTTTCTCATTCTTCTTGAGGACTTGCTTGTTCTTGCAGAAATACTGAAACCCAAACCAGGCCAGCACGTAGTCTGGCAAAGGAAGCAATCTGGTTTAGAAATTAACACTTCTACAGGTTATGGAAACAACGGTAGTGAAAACCAAAACGCACTGAAGCTAAATGACAATCTGTAAGCTTTGTTGCCTGATCTGGATCGCAAATCATTATTCTTTTTTATCAGTGTACTTCTAATGCTTGTTCCCTTCATCATTATCACTGTGCCCGTCTGTAACTTACGCAGAAGCCAAGTCAGCTGCAGCTCTGCCTTCCTCCAGTGCTGAAGTGCAGCTTGAGTTTTTCGTACCGGAGGATAAGAGGCTAGTGCAAGGCATGACACTTGGGAGGAAGCAGTTGCTTTTATATCCTTGCTTACTGCTCTTCGTTCAGACCCAACAGTAAATCTGCCGCTGTGTGTTCGGGTGGAAGAACAGTCAGTTTGTGGATTGGGCATACTGAAGCAAAGATTGCCTTCCCAAAGAGAGATTGCCTTCCCAAACTTCTCATAGAAGTTTGAAGACAAAACCTGTGGTGACTCCTTTTGTTAACAGCTGCTTTATTTTGTGCCTAATGCAGGGCTGCTGGCTGTAGGACAGTTTCATCGACCTTATCAACGAGACGGCTTATTTCCTTACTCCTACATCTCGGCCTCACCACAGAACCACAGCTCTTTACCGTCAAAAAGCTTAGATCGGACTCCAATCCCTCCCAGAACATGGCAGAGTTCTCTTGGGCTGGTTCCAGGGCACAAGGCGTCCGCAGCCTTCCCAGACAAGGGGATTGCCTTTCCCATATTCCAGAGGCTTCCCACAGAGGTCACGTACACCCTGCAGTCCAGCGCCTCCCCTGTGCCTCTGCAGCAGGTCTCTCAAGCCATTGCCACTTCCCCTGCAAAGTACAGCAGCTACACATCTCCCCTGCACTACTCACAAGCCTATTATCCAACAGGTAAGAAAAAAAGTTCTAAAAGTGATGTATGTATGTGTATATACATAAATTTCACGGCGCTCTGCCGTGTGTGTTTCAGTGGGAATAAGAGATTGTAAAGAACTTTAAAGCAAAAAGATTTTCTGTTCCGTATTCCTGCCCTCCCTCCAGACTTGGTATCCTCTGGTGATTTTCCATCCAGCCTCTCTGCTGGGGCTAAAGGGTGAGGAGAAGAACATTTGTCTGCAACTAGGCAGTGTTAGCCTAACTTCCCCCTTTATTTTTATTTAAGAAAACCTGAGGGGGGTGGCATTAAAACAGAGAACTTGTTGAAAAGTAACGTACTACTCCTTGCTCTCGTGTTTTCCCAAGTAACTTTTTAAAGTCAAAGATCAGTCACAAATCTTCTGCAGAACGTTTCCTTCTGCTCTATAGTCTGTGTCACTGTTTTCTTTTCCTCCTCAATGGAGTATCTTGATGTGCTGCAATCTGGGGGGTTGCAGAAACCTTCACTGCTTTCTTCTGTCTGAAGCGCTGCCGCCAGAGTTGTCAGTCTTGCTTCAGACAAGTTTTGGGGTTTTGTTTTTCTAGAAGAGAATCGAAGCAAATTATTCTCCGGTTTCCTGCTCTTGCCTTGAACTGGAGAACAAACGCACTTGTTTTGTTTATTGGTACTTTGTTTATTTCCCTGGAATTCTGAAACTCGGAACGCAGCGACTCTTGGCTTGGACAAACCCGCGCTCAGTTATTACTCTCACTTTCTGCCTGTTCCTCCCTTGGCAGCTGCACCTTCACTGAGTCAGATATCCCTGTTTAGAAATCCTGCATGTGGTGGCTGCTGTCATTCTCCAAAAAGTACACAATGAAATCTTCGCGTCTTCTGTGTGCCTGTTCTGAGCCCTCTGCTGGGAACGTTCGCTGCCATTCAAACAATAGCCACTGGTTTCCGTTACAAACTGCTTGTCAGGGAGGGATTCGCAGGAATTATGCAAATCCTGCGGACACTTGTAAAGATTTAAGAAACGGGGAACTTTTTGCCGTGTGTTCCTTGCCCTGTGGTGCTTACAGAGATTACTAGCAGTGAGTGCTTGTGTTACAAGCTGCAAGTTATTACATCTCCCAGGAGCAGGGTGAGCCAAGAACACCGGTTTAAGATGGGAGAGATGGTCCCTTCTTGTTTCTATCTGGGTATGGATCACCTGGAGTTTTAGATGTCTGGAGGAGTAGTGGAGATCGAGACCTCTTCTGTAGTCAAGGAAAGGAACTGGGCGGCGTTAGCTGTGATGCACAGGGCTTTTAGGCTTTGTTAAGAGGTGCTACCAAGACATGAGTGATCTCACTCTGTTTTGCAGTATTGGCTGTGGGGGAGTTGAGGGTGACCAGCTTAGATTTAAACCAGTGTACGTAGATCCCTGGAGCTGGGTGACACTATTCTTCTCTTTCACTGGAGTTATAGAAGTTTGAAGACAAAACCAGTTATGCTGTGGAAAAAAACCTTTTTCTCCTTTGAAACACCACGGGAAAAGCACAGGCAGAGTCTTTCTGGGGGATGGCAGGAAGCATGATAAAAGCATACCAAATTTTGCAAGGTGTAGTAATTAAGGCGCAATTCAAATAGAGAATGTTGTGGGGACCGAGGCTTGTGAAATTTCAGTGAACTCTTCAGTAGTTTTGAGAAGAAAGGTTTGCCGTTTCATTAGGCGGTATTAAAAATCTTTTCATTTTCTCTGTCACTTTGGACAGTGTTTTTACTCTTGATTCTGCCTACCTCTTCATCTCTCTGCTGTCCTTTATTCTGTATATTGCAGCACGCAGAATGCTGAAAGCTTATTTTTTCATATGTATACATGAAAAAGTCTGATTTCCTTCATCTTGAGAGCATAAAACCAAGATTAGCTTATTTGGAAGGTGATAGCTCATCTGAAAGTATGTATTTCGTAAGAGAAGGGGCCAAAGAATGCATGCTCACTCTTGGAGCTAACTCTTTTCATTTCATATTTAATGAACATAATGTTTTTGAAGTCCCATTAAATTAAATCTACGTTGGGCTTTGTGAAAAGATTTATCTCTATGTATGTTCAGATTTGTTTGTTAGCTTAAGCAGCCAAAAGATTTCCTTGTTTTTTTCATTATGATTCTTATTAAGAAGGCGCTAAAACAGGAGACGTTCATCTGGATTTTTTTGCTACTATTAGGGCATAGTTTTAAGGATTTAATTTTGTGACTTCAGCTTTCTACAAAAGCTTTGATAATTGTGGGACTGCATCAAAGGAGTGTAGTGAAGTTTGGTTGTCATAGAATATCCTAAGAATGGAAAGTCAGTCAATGAGACCATGTGAGAAATATTAGTTACTGACGCCACCTGATACTGCAGGTCCAGTCGTGCCTTTTGAATACATCTGTGGCTGCAGCGCTCACTTACATGTGATGACCTTTTGTGAGTGACAGCTTAGGAGTAGTTATGTTATTCTGAATGATACATCCTCTGTAAGGATAGGTCCTTTTCTCTGTAAAGCTTGAAATTCACGTATGCCTTGGTCAAAAGGGGCTTCTTAAAATAACTAAGCAGCTGAAAACACAGTATCTGTTCTAACACAGCATAAATAGCACCACATTTTCCCTTGAGAAAAGCAGACTGGATGCATTAGTAATGCACTTGTAAAACTAGCAGTAGGATTTATCTTGCCTAAGATTCATCTGAATGTATAATATTTACTTGTATATGCCTGGGCTTGTCATCTACATTATGTATATAGTCAGTAGAGAGAAACAGGCACCTCCCAGATGTTGAGTCATTCCAGCTTTCTTAGATATATACTGCTGGAAGACAATTTCTTTCTGGCGAGCCTATTTCTTCATGAACTGTATAGAGAGCACAGACAACTAGTTTTGGAAACTGGTACAGTATGAAGTAGCAAGGCAATCCGTCCTACTTAAATATCTAAGACAGTTCCCATTTTCTTTTAAGGAAGAGACCTTGGATGCCATCTTCATTCTCCACGTTCTGTAATTTGTAAAGGATCAGAGCTTGCACAGCTGTTGTGTGCAGGCCCATCCCGATGTGCTCATAGATTTGGCAGGAGCAGGCACAGGTGCTCTCCATAATTTCCTGACCCAGCTGTATGATGAGTAATTAGCTTCCCTTAGGCATAGCTTAGGGACATGACATGATAAGGACACACTGAAAGGGTGGTCTTCAACGTTCCTACTTAGCGTTTCACATGTAGGTTGTTCTCAAGTGGAATGGGAAAAGCTGGAGAGTGTCAGTCTCATCTCCTTTGGCTAACACAGGATCCCAGAATCATAGGGTTTGGAAGGGACCTCTCAAGATTATTCAGGCCATCCCCCTGCCAAATAGTTCCCTACAGCAGGTTGCTCAGGAAAGCATCAAGATGAGTTTTGAATATCTCCAGGGAAGGAGACTCCTCCACCTCCCTGGGCAGCCTATTGAGGGCTCTGGAACCTCGGAATTTCTCCCTCATGTTCAGATGGAGTTTCTGACGTTCCAATTTGTGCATTTTGCCTCTTGTCCTGTTGCTGCACACCACTGAAAAGAGCCTGGCCCCAGCCACTTGGCACCTGCCCTTTCAATATTGATAGGCACTGATCAGATTCCCCCTCAGCCTTCTCTTCTCCATGTGAACAGCCCCGGGGCTCTCAGCCTTTCCTCATAAGGGACATGCTCCAGGCCCTGACCATCTTTGTGGCCCTCCACTGGGCTCTCTGCAGCAGTTCCCCGTCTGCCTTGAACTGAGGGGCCCAGAACTGGAGCCAGGGCAGAAGGGAAGATCTCCCTGTATGCAGTGCACCCCAGGACACTGCTGGCCTTCGGGGCCACCAGAGCACACTGCTGGCTCGTGTCAGCCTGTTGGCCTCTTTTCGATGTCTGTTGTCCTCTTGAGTACCTAGAGATGATGTATGTTATCCAATTTCTGGCAGATCTTTGAAGACATTACTGTGATTATCCAAGGCTCTATCAACCCTGTCATTAGATTGCAAGCTGGGTTCACACTGTACTGGAAAAGCAGTGCTTAGCATGAGGTCTGAATCTGATCGTCGAGTTGCCCAGAATTAACTTTTGAAATTACAAATCATAAGCACATGCCATGCTTGCTTAAGAGGCTGTCCACTGACTCTTTTGTTGTTGTTTTTCCCCCATTTGTTGCTGTAAACTGCACAAAAATCCCACCAGGGCACATTAAAAAGGGCAGTAAGGATAGGTGTTCTAGAAAAATCACATTTGGTTACTGTAACATCTGTCTTATGTGAAATCCCATCTGAATTTCCTGCTCTGCAAGTAAACTTGATCTGTTTGCCACCTCAAGCTGTCCTTACTGATCTCTGTTGCAGTCATTGGACTGAATATGATACCATCAAGAATTTATTTTTCTCAGAATGATGGCAGATTTTAGAGGTTATCTGTCATGCAAGCAAGGCCTTTACTTTTAATTTAACTATTTCTGCATGTCACCAAAAATAATACCTGCAGAACAATGCCTCATATGCAAAGGTGCTGTTTAGAATGAAATGGCTCTTTAATTCCAGTATGTTTGCGTGAACATGTGTGTTTTTCTTGTGTGAATCCCCTGTCTGTGTTATGTTGTGATGGAAGAAGTCAAGCAGCTTAACAAAAGAGGTGATAACAGCATGCAAAAATTGTGATTATGAAGTCTCTGAGTGTGTGTATGTCAGTTTTACAACATGTGTATTCATGTGTATGTATAACAAATGTTTTTCAGATGAAGAAATCAGTCGTAAAATCATTTGGGAGATTATACAGTTCTGCAGTTTAGTTAGTTCCCTGTGTGATTATTGAGCTGTTTAATCAAAGTAAGCAATAGAACTCTGCATACCAAACACAAACTCTGGAAGTCTGATAACTGTGTTTGAATTCCTGTAGCTGCGCTGCCGTGTTGCTCCCCTGCTACCCACATCAGCCCTCTGACTTGCTGTGCGAGTCCTACAGCTCTGACCTACACCCACTGCAGCTTCTTCCAGGTGAGTGCAGCGTGCTGCCATCAGGCGAAAGCAGAGGAGGGCTTTATGGATGAGCTCTAGGATTGTGGGCCGGAATGAAGGATGGAAATCTGAAAACTGATCTACTTGAGAAAGTCAAAGTAATGTGTTTTACAAGGTTTATTTCAAAGAACCCCTGAATATTTAGAGAGGTTCTTTTGGCAATACTTAGATAGGTTTCAAGGTAGCAGTGGACTGGATCTCCTCTTCAGTGGAGTATTTTCCTCTGTATGAGATTTGTGCTTGACTTCACCAGAATTTGTTCTAGTTAACAAGTCTGCATTTCTCTTCGAAGAATAACTTTGCCCAGACAAAGTGCAGTTCTGTAATATTGTGGCAATACTGGGGAAGAGCTCCTTTTTTGTTCTGTTCTGTTTCTGTGATCCCACACAGCTTCCTGCAGTCCGTAGGTTCGCTCGGTGACTGAGAAGAACTGAGGTGATTTTTGAGCCGCACCTCAGAGATGTCCTATTAAAATAAGTTGGGTATTTTCTGCAGTTGCATTTTCACCCAAATCATAGGAAGCACCTCATTTGGAGGAGCTGCCTTATCGATTGTCAAAGATTGGAAGTAAAACTGCAAGGCCTTCCTTTTGTAGTACAGCATAAGAGATATACTCTTTTTTTTTGTCACAGAGACAAGCAAAGCAAGTTATGCTTTGTATGCTGAAAAAGGGTTTACCTACCCAAGCTTGATTATCCAGTTCCTTGTCTTGCAAATATCAACCTTTGTCTTTTATTCATGGCTTTTTTCTTTTTTTTTAATATCATCTTATCCAAGATGTTCGTGTTACAGCCAGAATATTGTGTTGGTGTGGGTACATAAATGGTCACTGGCCAATCGTGCCACTGGTACTCTCATATTCATTTTGCACACAGTGCATCTTTGTCCTCTGACTTTCAATTTGAGAGCTGTGTGAGCTTTTTTCCAGCTAGGGCATGGGAATGACTCTGAGTGATGGGAAGCGATGATCAGATAAATTCTTATCACTGTGTTTGGGATAGCAAATCAATCATTCCAAGGGAGTCATCAGGGCTGTTATTGGGGCTAGATGAATAAATGCACTGTCCAAATGGTCCAGTGAAAGTGATTTGTTTGAAGAAGCAAGCTCATGGGCAGTGTGCAGAGCTGAAAGAGATTCAGGCTGCTTACTGGTGGGTGCTGTAATGATAATACAGCTGTAACCAGGGAATCCCAGGTCAAAAGCTGTTGATGCATCTGGGCAGAGGATGCTGGAAGGTATTCCTCTGTGTGAACAGCCCAAGGGCAGTCCCAGATCAGTTCTGCCTGCTCTCCTGAGCAGAGTAACACAGCAGAATAGACCAATGAAACTTCTTAGGTTTTGTGAGTCTTAGTGTAGTGTAGGTTGCCTCTCCTGGAACGTGGTGATAGGGCAGAGGACTGCAATTTGCCCGTGGTTTCCAGTGAGTCGTGCAGAAAAATCACTTCACCTGTTGTGTGCTCTGGGGAGGCACTTCCCCAGACTTCTGCTGAGGGATGCGGCCTGCTGCAGTGTTGACTGTCCTCCCCTGACTGTGTGCTGTCATCAGGAACCACTTGTACAAATCCCCAAAAGCTGTAGTATGTATGTGCCAAACTGTCAAAGTCAGTTAACAAGGGACTGGAGCAGTCCAGAATGGTAGAAGAGATGCCGTCCATGGGGACCTAATGAGGTTCAACCAGGCCAAGTGCATTCTCTGGTTCTGTAAGACAGTGAGCACACTGGTGGTCAGCAAGTTGATTGTCAGCCCTGTTTATTTCAGGTCCAAGACCGTGAGTCTTTTAAGACTCATGTCTTAACAATATTAAGGTGGCTTGCCTCTAATGAAAAGATTTTGCTTAACCTAAATTTCTCAGTTTCAAGGTTTTATCTTTTTTCTTTTCCTCCCTAAAAGTGTATTGTTGTCTGCAGACCAGCACTACTACGTAAGTCAGCTACAGGACTTGCCTTCATGTATGCAGAAGAAGGGATCTTGATATTCTCTCATCTGTTTGTGGTATTTCCTTCGAGAACTTCTGATGTTCGTGCTGCTGAGAGACCAGATGCTTCAGTGACTTTTGATCTGCTGTGACTTTCCTAATCCTGTGGCTTCCTGTTCTCTAATATATTCATCTTTTGAAATAGCTTTTCAATGGCCCTTACCTCAGCCAGAATGTTTGAGGAAGATCAGCTCTAAGGACTAATCCTTCCTACTAGATCTCTTCCAAAGCATGATTGTATTTTAAAAGTACCCGAGTTTCTGTTCAAAGTCATTATATCACTAATTTATCAGGAGATATTACCCTTCCATTATTCTTTAAATCTGATCAACCTCCAGAAGAAATAGCAGTGCAGGCACAGGCTGTTAAAATGTGATTTCTCATTTCCTTTGGGTAGCACTGGCTGTTTTTGGAACTCTTCATTGCCTTCTTTCTGCTTTGAAAGTTCTTTGATTTATATGAATTCTACTAAAAAAAGATCACTGTGTTGCTTACTGTGTCCTGTTGTCTAGTCATGTCATTCCAGTGAAGTCTTTCAGTAGCGTTCAGACCAGCCCTGCGGTGGTGAAGGCAGCCTCTGTTCTCCAAGAGGTGTTTCCAGCCTGAAGATCTGTAGGGCTATGTATGGATTTATGTAGGCTTTGAGTCACACATCTGTGAGACGCACTGATATGAGAGGGGTGTCTGGGTCAGAGGCTGTGACAGATGAGGAGATTCTGTGGTATTTTGTTTTCATAGGTATCTGGAGTCCCTTTCATTTTGGGACATAGTGTCCTTGGAAGTCACTCATTGTGTGAATGTGTATATGGACAGAAGAGGGAAAAGATGCTATTGGTATGTAACTGTGAGCTCCTCGTGTTGAGTTGCCCCTGTGCACATTTACAGCTTATGCACTTTTTTCTCTTGCTTAAAAATCTTGTGGTTTATGTCATTTTTGTATGTAACAGGATTGCTTGAGCTCCAGAGGAGCTGATGTCAGGTACATGCGCTCTGTCCTTTTCTATCACAAATGCTGCATGCGAAGGGTTCCAATGTGAGCCCACGGGTCCTACTAAGACTAGAAGTTTCTGATTTGAATGCTTGGATATACGTTCACTAGCAATGCAAAGGGTATGCAGACCATGCGTCTGAAAGAGTACTCGGGTGCTGTTAAGTAGCCTTCCTTTCTCTCCAGAACAGATGGCAGACAGAAGAAAGTGAGCTTGCTGTGAGTAAGGTAGTTAATGAAAACTAAGCCAAATCAGTAGCCTTTTTTTGATTAAACCTGCTGATCTGCCAGTGCACGTCCTGTCGTCGTACTTTTTGGAAAGGCATTCACCTCATTTTGTTTCTCCCAGAGTCCTCCCATGCAGTCACCTTATGCGGTTGAGTTCCTGCCCTCTAACTGGCCGTACCATGCGTCTGATGAAAGCAAGAAGACAGAAGTAAATCTTGAGGCTGTGTTTCAGATTGTTGATGAAATGCGTTCGTCACCTAAAGTTGGAACAGTGAAAGTGGAGCCTGTGGAGAACCAGTGGTCAAGCCCTCAGTCCAACAGAGGCCAACCACTGCTAGCCGGTACTGAGAACAACGATCCGCCTTCAGATGAGGAAGGCCGGCTGGAGCCTCTCACCCCCGTGGTGTCAGACGTTACGTCGTTTGTGGTGGGAGATCAAGAGGTGGCTTGTTCTCTGTCACAGCCTTCGGAGTACTTTTACGCTCTCCACACCGGTGTGTCTGTAGAATGTGCTGCTGCTCAGATGGCGCGAGAACCCGCGGCCACGCAGGAAGCACGAGGAGAACTGAGAGAAGAGCCAGACCACCTCCCAGCTCAGTTCTCAGCCATGATTGTTCGGGAAGTGCAGTCGTTCAGCCCACAGAAGGTAAGTGATGAAGATAAAACAGCCTGTGTTTGAGATAACCGTTCAGTAGTAATGCTGGGTTCTGGCCTGATAGCCTTAATTTTTTTTCGCATACTTAAGAACCAAAGAGTTCTTTAGTGAGGGTTTTAATGGGTAGTGAAGAGTCCGTTTGGTAACGTGTGCTTTAAAAAAAAAAAAATCTATTCTTTTTAAAAGGCGGTGGAAAGGAACCCTTGTTGGTGGCGTGTTGGCCGTGATGATGTCCAAAACTTGGCCTGTGGTGGCCAACTTACAGCACTCACTTGCAAGGGAAAAATGCGTAGTGCAGCTGTATTGATGGTGATGAAGTGGAAGCTATTTTGGGTTATAACGTACTTCCTTTACTCTTTAATTAAAAGAAAAAGAAAGAGTATCTGAAGGCACAGTATAAGGGTACATTTAGAGAAAGAGATGTATGTTCTGATCAGGTTTCTGCAGAGATCAAGCTAGTTACTCAGGCTCACATAGGGAAGGGCACTTCCTTGTGTTGTGCTCATTGCTCATTAGGGAGTTCCCATTCATTATCTAAACTGTTGACCACAGTTTAAATGTTTTCAGCTTTGGCATCTTTGGAACAGCATTTTTAGAAGTGTACTTTTCCTTTGTGAAAGACTTTGGAAGTTTGGGGTCCTGGCTCTGTTGTTAAGAACGGAGGAATGGAACAGGTTGCCCAGAGAGGTGGTGCCCCATCCTTGGAGAAGTCCTGGCTCGGGCTGGACAGGGCACTGAGCACGTTGTCGAGCTGTGGGTGTCCCTGTTTGCTGCAGGGAGGTTGGACTAGATGCCTTTAAAGGTCACTTCCAACTCAAACAATTCTACGATTCCACAGATTCAATGCATGAGCCATGGTGTTGTTTGGAGGAAGAAGATGCTGTGGTTTTGAGACCCCCTTGTGTGTGTCCTGCTTGAGAATGCTGGTGCTGGCCACGGTCTGCTTCTCTGGAAGTTAACTGGTTACATAGCTGGGGATTATTCTGCCCTGAAGAGAAATGTGGGCACTGTAGGCCTTTTGTTTGACAGCTTTGCAGTTTTGTTAGGGGTATTCTATTTTTCGCTTGTCTCCCCTTGCCAAACTGGAGGCAGGGTTAACCTGTCCCCACAGCTGCCTCTCGTCCAGTGGTATTTCCAGGGCCTGGGATCATGGCAGGTGCAGAACTCTCCAAAGGAGATTCCCATGCTTGTAGGTCCAATAGGCTCTTACATTATTTGCTGTCTTTCTTATCTGGAAGGCTTCCACAGCTCTTAGAAGCACAATGTCATGGCATTCAGGGCAAGCTTATGGTAAAATACTGCCCGTGTAGGTAAGGCTGTTTTATTCCTCTGCGTAGCAGCAGAGGAGGAGCAAATTCCTCCGGTGCTAATAAACGAACATCAGAACAGCTCAGCTGGGTCAGATCAAAGCCCGGTTGCCGGTGTCAGGCCTCAAGACAATAGCTGTAACCTGATGCTCAGGGCAGAGCAAGAGCAACGCCTGCAACTAGAACAGGGCATTGCTCCTCGTATTTCCAGTGGGAGGATTTGGGATGATACTGCATACCTGCTGTTCAGTTTCTCTTCCCTGGGCTGAAGTCAGCCCTTGACTCCGCGTGAATTGTAGCGCTGACCAGACGGATTCTTTGCTCACTGTGCTGACGAAGAGCTTCATCGGTCACCTCCGGCCACTTTCTCCATGCAGTTGTGACTTCAGAGGTCTGTCGCAGCCTCCCCAGCGGTCTGCTCTCCAGACTCCCTCTGGTAGTGTCCTCTGCATGGCAGCTGCTCCGCAGATCTCTGCGTTTGCTTTCAGCCTCTCCTGTTTCTGTTAAATCCTTTCTAAAATGAAGAGACAGTGGCTGCACACCACATTGAAGCTGCAGGAAAACGATGGATTTTTACAGTGATGCAAAGGTGTTTGATATTTTGGTCCCTATTTCTTCCACAATATTTCCTATCATTTAATTAGTTTTGGGACGGCTGTTGTGCCTTGAACTGTCCTCTCCATAGCAAGGTGTTCACCTGCTTTGTTCAGCTTCCTGGCTTAAAAACCAGCAAATTAAAGAGCAGTTCTTTGCCTGAAAGGTCCGAGTACATTCAACAGTCCAGGTTCGGCATCGTCATCTTTGCCTCAGTGGATTCCTGTCCTTGTTTTTACGCATTTTGGCCTCAAACAGGCATATTTTAATCCGCTCTTACTCGAAAAAAAGGTTTTCTTAAAGTGGAAATGCAGCACGTCCGTAATGCCTGTTCAGGGGGAGTGTGCCTCCTGTGTTGTTGTTTCCTCAGCGGTATCCCTGGCTGAAGGCTGAAACTCCCGCTTGCTTTGGGGAAGGTTAACCCAGCAAACCCCATTTGTGTGAGACCGAGGCTGATTTTAGTAACGTTTCTCATGGCGGTTCCAGCTGGGCACCGGAGTCACGTAACCGCGGAGGCACAGCAGGGCTTTTGGTGAACAATTTGGCATTTTTTCAATAACTGAAGTAAAAAGGCAAAACTTTCACATCTGTCAGCTTTGGTAGCTTTGATTGATTCCCTGCCAAGCAGCATTTGGGATGGAGCTGCAGCGGTGCTGGGCCCAAGTGAGGAGTCTGTCTGCAGATGTGGCAAAGCCATAATCAGAAGCACATTCACTTTCAAAAATAACAGAAATGAAGAGAGGTTTGGAACCAGATTTGTGTGGGCCAGACTGATGCTGCCGGGATGGAAATCGTATTATTGCCAGCTTCACAAAAGATTGTTGTAAGGTGGGTAAGATAGGCAGTAGGCAGTAGAAAAGGGAATGCTGCACACTCCTTTCCCTAGAAGGTTTCGTTATGTAGAAGTCAGTGGGGATGGAAAGGTTCAAATCATCACATGGAGGAGTGTTACCACGCAGCTGCTGCTGTGTGTACCTGCTCTGTGACCTGCCAGCCTTCCCTGTTTGTAAGAGTCCGTCTCAAGACTTAACTCGCTTTCTGCCTGGTGAGGATAATGAACTGCAGACCTCCTTCCTTCTCTTTGCTTTTGAACTTAAGGAGAAGCTATGGTTCTGATGTCAGACAAAAAGGCGTAGCCATCCAGATGGTTTTCCTATTAGCTAATTAATACTGCTAATGCAGTACGTATAGACAGCACATTTCAAAGAGCAAGTACTGCCGTGAACTGACTGAAGTCCAGGGCTTGCTGGGGCAGCTCTCTCCCTGGGTGTTTCAGATGCTGTATTTGCACAGGCCTTTTTTGAAAATTAAGGTACAGCTTTGACAGAGAATCTGTTTGTGTTAATCTGCACACACGTTGCCTTTTGTATGTTTAATGCCAAGCAATGGCAGACTCAGAGGGAAAGAGTGATTTCTGGAGCTACTGATGTCTTGTAACTGCGTGTGATGACCTTTTGCCCTCTGCTAACTCACACATACCAGTTTTCAGAAACTTTTTTTTGCCTTCATGGAAGGAAACACAGCAGGCTCTGAACAATCTCTCGTCTTATGATGTTGATTGATAGGGTATTTGCAGAAGAGCTCGATGCTCGAGAACAGATGATAGTGAGAATATCTTTCTGTCTGAAGGTAAATTCCAGGTGCTTAATTGTGCTTATTTTTACTTCCTTATTGGGACAGAATCATAGCTTGGTTGCTTGGCTTTTTTTCCCTTTTTTTCAGCCTACAGATTTTGGCACACTGTTAGAGAAATACTCAAGTTCATGAAATGGTTGCCTGCAAAATACTTACGGAGCAGCAGCAGAGGGCTCCAAAAAGCAAGCAACAGCATTATAATGCAATGTCTTACCAATTTGATGGGGTGGGGTGAGATTTCCAGCCAGAAGGGCACCACTCACCTGCGTAGTTTTGCATCACACGGCTCTGTCGGGCTGTCCGAGGTACACCTGTCATTAGCAGTGCAGCTCTTGGTACCAATGAGCGCACCTGGGTTTCTTCTGCTTCACTTCTCGTGCCCGGTGTGGTGACTGAGGGTGAAGCTGACACTGTGAGTAAATGTACTGTTGTGTTCTGGCTTTCTGACTTCATGTTTTGCTTAATATGATATTTTGTAAGAGCTTGGCTTCAGACCTGGCAACCTTAATTCTGAGCTCAAAGTGCTTATACAATCCATCCAGGTACTGTTCAGCACTCGTTAGATGTCCTTTTGGAGTGGAGAAAAGTACTTATTTGTTCTGTTGAAATGATTAAAAGAGAACATTGAGTCATCTTTGCTTTCTTTGCTGTGTTTTGTTTCAGGTGGATACTGGTGTTAAATGCCCATTCCTAAGGTCAGAGACAGAAGAGGTGGGATGCCTCACTTCAGGAACTGGGCCTGTGAAGAAATCTGTAGAAAACACTGTTTCATCTGCAAAGACCAGAAACAGAGAGAGAAGAAACAGTTCACAGGAGTGCAAGTCCCCAGGTAAGAAGAGATTCTGTTTTGTTCTTAGAGATTAGCAAGGCAGCTGCTCTGAAATTAGAGAGGGGAAATCGGACCAGGTTAGCTCTTGTCTGCCATGTATTTCTTCGTTACCTTCAGTTAAAATACTGCTTCTGTGCAACCTCCTAGTGTACTTACTGATACACTTCTTGAGATACACCAATTACTCATGTGGGAAAGAGTATAAATTATGAGTAAATGAAACCTGCTGTTCTGGGGGTTGTGTGAGAAACATAGATGTCACAATATTGAGATGAAGCCCATAGATATGAGTGCTGGAGCGTGACGCTGCCACAGGGAAGGATTGAGTAAGGAAATGACAATTGAAGTAGCAGGGGGAAAAAAAAACAACACACACACAAAAAACCCCAAACCAACGAACTCCTGAAGTGTAGAAGTTGACAAAAAATTGCATTCCGGGGTGCTGATGTGTCTGCTGATGTACTTGGGAGGAACAAGGAGGAGAGGAACAAGGAGGAGAGCATCTGAGGCCAAACAGTTCACCGAATCAAATAACCAAAGGAAAACCTCAACATCCTCGCGACAGAGAAACATGAGAGGGCACCAAGTGTACTTCAGATCCGTTCTGGAGGAAAAGTTGGTGTGGCATCCAGGTGTTGCAGGAAGCCATTTCCCTCACAGCTGATCATCGGAGAACAGGTGGTAGAGTTTGAAGAGCTGTTCCTCACTTCAAAGGGTAGTTTCCAGGTTCCAGTTATGCTAGTTAATAATTCAGCTCGTGTGCCCATCAGTTTCAAATGTGTAAGTGAGAAAGTGTGTAAGTGTCTTTTTATCTGGAAGGTGTAAAATAAACAAATAAATGAATTGGATGCCATCTTGAGCTTTTGTTTAAAACGCAGAACTGAGAGTTCTGGTCCGCTTACTGACGCCGTGGACAGTCCGTATGCTTCTCAGTTTTTGTATCTACAGCAGAAGTTTATTTAAGAAAAATATATTATACTTCTGTTATACACTATACTTAATTACAAAGATTAAGAGGAATCAATTTACTCAACAGTTGTGAAGTTACAGGAACATTTTGGAAAGCGTTTCTGTGGGATTGTTCTGCAGAAATGAAACACTGCTATGCTAATTGGATAATTAGCAGTGATTAGCATAGTAGCACTCTGGGAAACCTGATAGTCATCCGGGTGTGCCTGTCCACTGCTGTACCTCTTAGGGTTGGTAGGATAGAGACAGGTAGCACACGTGAACCAAACATGATCAGGGTCGAGTTGTCCCAAAATAAATAGGCACATGATAATGGCTTTGAAGATGCAGTGCCCATCTCCTGCATTCCGACCTCAAGCCTGGATGTGTTTAAGTGTGAGCTGACTTCTGTTAGCTTCCGCATTTGTCTGTCTGTACCTCCTTTCTCCTGTGTCCCTTTGGACACATCCTCTTCCGTAACCTTTCTAAACTAAAATTGGGCACAGTGACTGTTCCCAGCCGCTTCTTCACAAATGTCTGCATGGGAGCCGCGAGGTCGCAGCCTGAGCCAGTGGTTGAGCGCCGGGTGAAGGCGCACAGCCAGCCCTGGGAGCACAGGTGGGCCACCCCTCCCTGCCTCATTTAAGGGCTGGCAGCCACAAGGGAAGAATCTCTACTTGGAGATCTCCTTTGGATTGCTTGGTGAGCCGTGGTCCTTGGAAAGGGGTAAGCAAGTCCTTTTTATTACTGGATTGTGACTGCTATCTTTCTTGGGTGATCCAAAACTGTTTTAAAGCAGCTGTATCTGCTTCCTCTTATCTTTACGCATGTCCTTTGAGTGGAAGTCCTGCAGTTCTACCTCTTTTCCTTCGGGTGCCCATTTGCGTGTTGCCTGAGCCCACAATTTGATACACATCCTGCTACAGAACAGACTCTTGTTCAGTCATTTTCAGTGGGTTTGTGGCGTTGTTCCCTTGTCTTTGCTGTGTGGTGGCACCAAGTTCAAGGTGTCACGTGGTGAGAGCCAATGTAGTGGAGTAGGAATGTCTGTCAAAAAGGGGTGAAGATGAAGAGCATCTCTTGTCCTGTGTCCTGTCTCCAAAAACATCTCTGGCATTTCTGTGCTATTAAGTAAAAAAAAGACCTCAGTGAACTTTTGTTCCATCAAATTCTCTACTCACTTCTCAGAGCCGTGCAAGCCTTAGAGTTCTGTGGAAGAGAAGGTGGTTAACACAGGGTAATTACACAGCGGGTGACGTACCCTGTTCTTTTTTTGTTTCAGAATGTTTATATGTTTCAAGCATATCCTTACTCCTCGTATGCTGATTGTCTTTGCACCTCGCAATCTAACAGCAGGACCTCATCTCCTTTGTTAAGAGCAGAGCTGCTTTGGAGTTCTCCTTCAGAGAGTCAGAAGCTGCAGCAGATACATCATCCTGAGTGGGCTGTGTCAGCTGTTCCCTTCCTACCCTTTCTTGAGTGTTGGCATGGCTCTGTAGTACCTGGCACGTTTATTATTGGTATGTGGAGCTGTGAGGGCTGGCTCACACCTTTCAGGGACCACCTTTTTCAGCCCCCTGGCTTGCTGTTAGCACATGGATTTAAAGGTGCTGACTGTGAGTCTCCTTGTGTTGACAGCTTGCTAGTTCAGCTCATCTGTACAATAGGGTTTTTGGGATAGGCTTGTCAGCTTAGTTTGGAATAAATTTGTCTGCAGCATCCATACCTGCAGCAGGTGTCCTTCTGCCTTCTCGCATGACTGATAGAGACTGATAGAAACTGCATCCCCTCCCGTCTTCGATGTGCTGCACTCCAGTTAGGCTCGTCTAGTGACCCTACGGTGGAGCCAGTGTCTGTGCTTTGTGTTTCCTCTTCTAAGAGAGCACGTAAGGAGGACTAGGTTCTGACCAGAGACGTTTTTGTTTGCAGCCTTCTTTTCTGGAAATCGCGGTCTCAGGATGGAGCAGGCGGGGTTACTGCTGAACTGAGGCGTTCTCATGCATTTAGGAAAAAGCTCTCTTCCTCGTTGGCTATTTTTTTAATTACTTTTGGTGAGTTACCTGATCCTTTTCTTTGTATAGCCCGGCAACTTCCTCCATTTCTTTTTCGCACAGGAGCACAGACGTAATGCTGAGATGCCACTGGCTGTGACGACTCCATCGCTGTTGTGCTGCAGGGTGCCCTGCACGTTTACCGCCAGCCTTGCCACTGCAGCTGTGCCGTTATGCATTCCCTCTCATTCACTGCAGATGGATTTATAAGTGCAGTTGCTAAGGGCAAATCATCGTTCAGCAAAGGTCTCCCATGCTGTCACGTGCTCATCTGAATTATTTCCTGCGCCTTCCAGAGAAAATTAATCTTACCACCCATCCAGCATTCCTAGTAAGAGAAGGTGAAATCCCATACAGAGCTGTTAGTTTGTGCAGGGCCAGGCCTGGCCCAGGGGCACCGCAGCACATCCTGGGCTGGAGCAGGACGAAGTGAAGGTGCTCTCAGGGATCTGAACTGCAGTTTCTTGCTCCAGCTCAGCTGCCATTGCTGTGGTTTCGTTATCTATGCAGTGAAGGACTCTCACATTTCCTGTGCTGTCAGTCTGCTGTTTTGGATGAGTGGTTCTTAGATGCTGTTTCTTAAGCGATTTGGAGTTGTGTTGTTCCCAGCTGCCTCCCTTCTCCACCCACGTGGCTCTTCAGGCTTTGTTCCCAGCAGTCTGCTGTGAGGAAGGCACAGAGCTGCTGCCTTTTGCACAGGTACTTCGTAGCACAGAAGAACAACGGGGCTGGAATTCTTTTCCTAAGATGTGAATGCATCTGTTATGAGACTGCAGTTCACGAGGGTGCTGGTCCTGTCGTGCCTTTATGCTGGTGTTCACTTCCTTGAGCTGTAAGGTGCCGAGTTGTATCTTTGGTCTGGCTGCACACTGGAAACGTTTCCATTTTGCCATGGCGTGAACGGGCTCGTGAATCACTTTTTCTTTGTTTTACACTTAAGGTTTAGCAAAATGAGAACAGTTCCTGTTCCTGCAGACCTCAGATGGTGTGGTTGCAGCCTCTCAGGCCCTGCTCCGCGTTACCTGCTAGGATTACAGCCCTGCGTACGAGGCTGAGCAAAACACGCAGGCCGATATTTACTCGTTATTTCCTTTTCTTCCTAGATCTCCATCTGCTGGTGGATGTGGCTTGCAAGCAGGAGCACTTTCCAAAGGAAGAAATAAGAGAGTGAGAAGTGGGTGACAAGTATGTGAAAATGTGCAGCAGCTGCCAGCTGGGTGCCCTTGTCAGACCAGGCGGTGCAGTGCGCAGCAGCGCTTGGGATCCTTTCAGCTGTTGAAAAAAACCAACGCGGACAAAAAAGGCGCCGCTTTTCAGCAACTTTCACTCGGTGGGATTTTGGTTTTTTACACCTCTTCCCTGACGTTTCCTGCCCGACAAGCTACAAAAGCATCGGAGCAGTCAGAACCTTTAACACGAGGCAATTGTTTGCTGCCCCTCTTCTCAGACGTGGAAAGGCTGAACTCCCTGTAAACTGGAACGACCTCGAGAGCTTCGTCCGAACCTTTCTCAGCGGGAGGCGCGTGGTTTTTAGTGCTGTGCCCAGCGCCTTTCTGTCGGACGTTGCTGGAAGCCTCGGCACACCCTGCGCTGCGCGGTGCTCTCAGCATCTCTGCGCGAAGTCACGCTGTGACCCTGCGGGGGGAATTGTGTGTGAAACAGAAGCGCGGGGAAGTCAGGAGATTCCAGGTCTGGTCAGGTCAGGGGCTGGGGGGCCGTGGTTGAGATGAGCCAATTTTCTGAGTGATTACCCAGGAAATGCCCTTCCTTCCTAAAGCAGCGCTCCGTCCAGCAGCGTCCCTTGCAGTGGGTATCCATTACATGCAACAGCTGCTCATCTCTTACGCTGACGGGGAAGTCCTCTGTTTTAGTAACTTCCTTTTGGTTCTGATGCTCTCTGCAATGGTGAGTTATGTGTTGTTTTAGTACTTGAATAGGTCTTAGATACGTTCTTAACTTACTGAATATGATTGTATTTATAGGGTAGCAGGTTTGAAGTTGTGTGTTTAGCTGCGTGTTTGCATTTATGTTAAAACATTGTTTGAAGGATAAAGGGGGCACTGGCTGTACTTATATTGTCAGGGAAACGCACATGAAAGAGTGCTGAGGACATAAATTTAGCTGGTTCATCCATGTTCGTGTTCCTTAAGAATTAATTAGAGCCAGTCCTGAACAAAACACACGAGAGGAGCGGCCAAGACCACCCCGGCTGTACCCTGCAGGACCTCGTGCAGCCTCTGGCCGTGGGCAGGATGTCCCCAGTGAGTGCTGAGTGCTGGGATGAGCCGAGGCAAAGCCTTTAATTATTCACCAGCCATCCAAACAAATACAATCTGAGGATGCTTTTAGGTCAAGGCCGGTGGGAGCGTTTCCATGCTGCTTGTCCTCAGATTTGCTCTCCCGTGTCGTATATTACGTATGTGCGGTACGGCTCCCCTTGGTGTGAAGGGTGAGGTGGATACATCCGAGCCCTGCTTCCCAGATGGATTCCATCACTTTCCTCGTGGGTTCAGGGTTTAAGGAGATGGAGTTCAAAGGACTTCAGCCTTATGAGACCGCAGCTGCTGCCTCTTTAATTTGTGCACAGCACAAAGGGAACTTCTCGGCTTACCTTTCTTACTCCCGTTTGCCCCCAGAAGACTTGGCACTTTGAGTTAATGCGAGGATGCTTTGTGTAGTCCTGCTCCAACAGTGTGGCTGCAGCAATCTGCGATGAATTAAACTTTGAAACCGAACGGTGGTTGTTGCGTCTGTGTTTCCTGCGTGTGTTCTGGGTGACAAAGGACGCGTCGTGGTTGGAGCAAACCCTTCGAGTTTCATGGAGTCTTAGAATCGTTAAGGTTGGAAAAGACCTCTGAGGTCCCCGAGTCCGACCCACCCCGCCGTGCCCGCTGTGTCGCTCAGTGCCGCATCCCCGCGGCTCTGGAACTCCTCCAGGGGCAGCGACCCCTCCGCTCGCTGTGCCGCTGTGCCGCTGTGCCGCTGCAGCACCGCCCTTCCTGAGAAGCTTCTCCCGCTGTCCCGATTTCCACTGCAGATGCCCTGATTTCCGTGGCTCCCACTGCCGCCTTTATCGGCAGGCACCCATCGCCCCAACAGACCCGTTCTCATTTTCAGAGGTGAACCTGTTCTTCTTTGCATAACCCACGAATTTCTGTGGGGCTCCCCCAGAGGCGGGTCAGGCGCTGTTCGGGAGCCCCTCATTCATCCGTTCTCTTTCTCGGCTGCCCCCTTTCCGTGAGCAGCGCTGGGCTCTGCGCACAGCTGAGCGCTGGGCATTGTTCCCGGGCACCTCGCAGCGCTCTCCTCGAGCACCACTCCACCGCGGCCGCTTCACCCGCTTCCAGTCGCAGCCCCGCTCCGAGGTTACGGCTCTGACCCGCAGCATTATTCACCTCTCAGCGACGTCAGAGCCGAATAACAGCTGAATTCCAGACCTCTGACATCAGCCCGACCCGAACCCTCCGCAGCAGCGGCAGCCGGGCGAGGGCTTCCCGGATGGCAGCGAGCGGGAGGACCGCGGCCGAAGGGCAGAGCCGGCGGAGAGCCCGGGGGAACCGCGGCGGTGCGGAGCGGCGGGAGGGGGCGCCCGGGAGCGGGGCCGGGCCGGGCGGGGCGGGCGCTCGGCTGCGCTCCACCCTCACTTTGTGTCAGCAGGTAGCAGCCCGCAGCCGCGCCGGGCAGCTCCGACGGCCGCGGCGCTCCTCCGCCCTCCGCTCCCGCAGGCGCTGCCCCGGAGGAGCTCCCCGCGGGATCCGTTCGCCTCCCGATGATGCCCGAACGGCCCGGCCGGGCTCCCCGCGGGACCGCGGCCGACGCTTCGGGCTCCGCCGCTCCCCGCGCGTAGAGCCGCCGTGCGGGACTCCCTCGGAAGGGCTCCGGCGCCGCTCCGTCCCCAGCGCTGCCCGCACGCGGAGCGCTCCGCCCCGCAGCCGCACCGCGCACCTCCGCGCACCTCCGCCTCGCGCCGCCCCGTCGTGCAAAGATCTCCGCTTTAAACGCCGCTCCGCGCTCTCTGGGGAAGGAAGAGAAGATCGCGAGCACGCGGCACGCGCGCCTGGTGCTTCACCCGCTGGAAGAAACTCTGGGGGGGTCCTGGGGATCCCCGTGCGGCGCAGCAGCGCTGTGCTGTGCTGTGCAATACCGCGCTGTGCAATACCGCGCTGTGCAATACCGCGCTGCCCAGCAGGTCTGCAGATGATTCTTTATTTTTCAATCCCTTCTGAGCGCGGTCCCTCCCGTCCCGGCGGCGCGCCCCGTGTCGGCCCTCCAGGTGCGGAGGGCGCGTCGCTGTGAGCCCTGGGCGGACCATGGGATTTGCCGCTGTGCCGCACGGGGCCTTCGGTCGGGACCGTGTTGGACGCGCTGCTCCCGGAACTCGCGGCGTGAGAGCAACAGGAGACGCTGCGGCGCCGCGCTCCGTACCTGCACCGCTCCGCGCTTAAGGGCTGGCAGCGTGCGGGGCCTTTTCGGACGTTTCCCGTCAGCTATGGCGGGGAGCTTCGTGCTGTGACCGCCTGGGGACCCGCAGCGGGAGCTGGACTGAGCCGGGAGCGCGGAGGGAGAGCCCGAGCCGCTCTGAATGAAGCATTTCTGGTGCGATGAGGATGGATGGGATCGCCCCTGGTTGGACGGGGACGGCGCAGTAGCAAACTTTTCTTTCTGCCGCGAACTCAAGAAGCACCCCCGGCGCGGTTCTCAGGAAGGATCCCAATAATCACGGGCGGCATTCGGCGTGTGGAGCTCCTGCACGTGCTGGGAGGTACCGTGCCGGCGTGGCCCAGAGATGGGCGCGTTGGGCCCAGCGGGACCGACAGAGGAGCCACGGGGACACCGCGCCCATGCAGAGCCCTCCCTGCTCCACACATTGCGGGGCTGAGCTCTGGGCCCCCCCCCGCACCTGAGCTGCCCCCTGCTTGCCACCTGCTCGGCCTTTTCCGCCGCTCTCCCCGGATTTACCTGCCGCAGGACTGACTGGAAACTTAGGATTCTTTTTCTGAAACTTTGGATTATTTTATTATTATTTTATATACACACACATATATATATGTTTGTTCAAAGTATGCTCCCAAGCTCCCAGCGGCCTCTGAGCACGTGGCACCGAGGAAGAGAAGCGGCGATGGCTCGGAGCCGGGCGGCCGTGCAGTGAGGGGTCGGCTCCAAACTTCCCCCCTGTGCCCCCCGCACCCCCCGGAGCCCCGCGGCTGGGAGCAGGGCGAGGGCGCAGCGCGTCCCCAGCGGTATGCGTGGCCCGGGCACGCGGCCGCAGCTGGGAGCATGAGCGGTGGCCCCCAGCTGCAGCTGGCGGTCCTCTGGCCTTGGCTGCTGATGGCTTCTCTGCAGGCAGGGCTCGGCCGCACCGGGCCAGCGCTGGCGGCGGCCGTGGAGTCGGAGCGGGCGGCGGTGCAGAAGGCCATCATCAGGGTGATCCCGCTGAAGGTGGAGCCCATCGTGCTGGAGGGGGAGTTCGCCAGCGTGGCTGAGGTCACTCCCGCCGAGGGAAAGCTGCTCCAGGTAGGGACAGCTCCGCTTCGCCTGCGTCCTTCCGTGCTCCCACCCTTCTCCTCACCCCTCTTCCTCTCCGTGCTTCCCAACTAACGTGCTTGGTTTTACGGCAGCACACACACGAGGTGGTTTCGACGCGAGCTGTCCACCAGTTTGCTTTGCACCTTCCGTAGAATCACGGAATCATTACAATTGGAAAAGATCCCCAAGTCCAACCCCAGCCCACCCCGCCATGCCCATGCCCACGTCCTGCAGCGCCCCATCCCCACGGCTCTGGAACAGCTCCAGGGACGTTGACCATCGCCTCCCTGGGCAGCTGTGCAGTGCAGCACCGCCCCTTCAGAGATGTCCCTAACATCCATCCTGACCCTCCCCTTTGTGCTGCTGCTCTCTCACATGCTGTGCTTTCAGGCCCTGGTGCTTATGTAAGCGCGGGTCCTTCGCTCCGCGTGCAGCAATGTTAATTTTGGATGCGGCCGATCGATTGCGCGAAGATTATCGCCTATCTTAATTGATGTTATAAAGCTGAGTGCGTTGCTCGAGTCACATGTTGGGCACTGAGCATCTGACCAAAACATGGCTAGTTTTACTGTGGGAAATCCATGAAGCTTTGCGCACGTAGCTGGGCTCTGCTGCAGCCAAACACACCTCCAGGTGTTGCCCAGCAGAAGTTCTGACCCCGCTGGCTGTAGTCTGCCCGCAGTGCTGGAAGCTGAGTCTCACCCATCTGGGGCGTCACTGCCCTGCGTGCTTTTCAGTGAAATGGATGCTGCTTTCTGCTCTGTGCTGTGAAGGGAGAGCCTCTGGGCAAGGTGCAGTGGATGCAGATGCTGTGAGCTCAGAGCTTCGTGTCTGAGCTCTGTACTCCCATGGCCATTTGCCCATCGGCCGTGTGCTTCGCTCTTGAAAAGCAAAACCGACGGAGCAGCCTGTGCTAACCTTGAAGGTTTTCCAGGCTTGGCTTTCAGAGTCTTTATGAAGCTGGTAACCTGCAGGTTTAAATTAGAGTCAGACGTTTTGAGCAGCCTTGCAGGAGAAGAAACGCCACCGAGGCAGCCTTAACGCAGTCATGTGGCTGACAATGACAGCAGGTAATTGGTGACGTTTGTAGATCCTGCTCGCAGAGCCTTTTGAACTAATCGCGATGAAAGCGGTGTTATAAAGTTATATTACCGGCGTAAAAACTATCTCGGACAAATGCTCCCAAGGTCCCGCCGTGTTGTGAGGCAATGTCCAGGAAAGTCAATATTTATTCCTTACAAAAACTACAGTGGTGTTGCAACTGAGCGCAAAGTGTAGAGCGCGGACCTTTTGGGAGCGCGGAGCCGATGACCCCTGTGTGGCGCTGGGCTGTTCCCAGCCAAACGCGGCGATGCAAAACGTGCTTTTGTGTCACGTGCGGCCGCGGGAGCCCACCCTGCACACCGAGCACGGAGGGGTCGGCCCTTCTCAGCCGCAAACAGCGCAGCGTTCGGATGAGCTTCATTCTGAAAGCCATCCTCGGAAAGGAGAGGGTTGCAGAACGCTGCTCTCGTCTGTTTGCTTCGTGTAGGCGGACACTGACGGGTGTTGGGCTGGGGTCCTGATCCCTCGGGAAGACAAAGCCCGAGGCCCAAAGGGAAATGGTTGAAAATAAGAGGTTAACAGGGGGATCTACTTCCAGCTCACCTTTGTACAGTGAGGTGCTAAATACACTTTGGGAACTCTTGTTTTGTGTGTGGTTGCCAGCATCCCGCTCTTGCGAGGACGTTACAGGGCGCGTGCTTCACTTTGGTGCCGTTGGAAATCTCATTGGAAGTTTGGCCTGTTCACACACACCGCCATCATTCCTTCTGTGTGTGCAATTTAGGTATCTCTGCAGTTAATGAGCTGAGAAGTCTTGTTTATTTTGCATTGGATCGGTCATCTTGGCTATGCCAGCGCGCTCGGTCCTCATACACATCACACCACACACAGACTGCAGAGCTCAGAATGGTGGAACCACAGCACGGTTGGGTTGGAAAGGACCTCACAGCCCCCCCAGCCCCACCCCTGCCGTGGGCTGGGTGCCCCCCAGCTCAGGCTGCCCAGGGCCCATGCAGGGGGGAGATGCCTGGGGCACCACAGCTCTGGGGAGCCAGGATCATCTATGGAGGCTTACCGTGATCACAGCACTGCATTCACAGGAACCACCTTCAGAGCTGTTGTCCTCCGCAGAGCGACCCCAGCGCGCCTGCCTGCTCCAGCTCTCTGGGCCATCCCTGGGTCCCATTCTACAGCACTGGGTTGCAGAGCAGCGGTGGAGTTGGAGTGTTGTGTTTGAGCCAGGCTCAGGGATGATGCAGAGGGAGAGGAATTTCTCAAGTAGGCAGAGCCACTTTGGGCTTTATAGGTCAAAAAACCAACACCTTCGTTTTCTTCCAGAAGTCGTCTTCCAGCTTGCTCAGAGCACGAGCTTGCTCGGCTCTGCATGCTGAGCATTAACTATTGCCTAACAGAGGAGAAGTGGCACCGTGTGTGTGTTGGCAGTTTCCAGATGGCTGGAGGTGTGGGTCACACTGCGATCGCCTGCACCGAGAAGTCCCTGCATTCAGAATGGAAGAACCAAACCCTTCAGAGCAGAGGGCCATAAGGAATGTGTTTGGTTCTTTGCTACCAGGGATCCTGCAGCAGCAAGGGCTCGGTTTGTGCTCCCAGGTGCAGCTGTTTCCAGATCAGCTCCCTTCCAGTGGTTGCTAAGGCAGATTCCACAACCTCTGCTTTTGCTAATTTTGCTGTTACGTACAAAGATGGTGCTGCTGGTAGGCACAGCGCGGCTGGCATTGGTGGAGTCAGTCTTGGAATGGTTTGGGTTGGAAGGGACCTCGTGGATTTTCCTCTTTTGTCTCCCTCCAAATAAGTAAATCATTAAAAAACAATGATCTAGTCTTCTATTCGGGGTGGAACGAGTGAGATGATCCTAAATCATCCTTTTTTTAAGGTGTTGTACACAGCTGAGAAGCTGAATGTCATACGTCAGTCCTGAGAGCAGCGTGGTGCATTTCTTGCAGAGATGGTAATCGGCCATTTAAATGACCCTGAAGTCACAGTTTGGTTGGGTGAATCCAACACAGCCATCCTAGACGTGGAGAGCGTTTCCGGTGTTGCAGTGCACGGCGCTGCTGGGGCGTTACAGAGGCCTACTCAGCTGCTTGTAGAGGGCTACACTCCCTGCCCTTAAGAAGGTAAATATATTAGTAGTCTTTATATACTACCAGCTCCTGGATCAACGAAAGGATGTTAAGTGCATAATGTTGACAGAGATCAAAGAAGTGGGAAAGTCTAACCAAATGATAATGGGGACTTAAATTACCTGTGAATAAGCTGGTCAGATAGCACAAAAAGAGTAAGTTCAAAGAGGCAATTTCTGCCACTTGGAACAGCCAGTACTAGAGTACACAGAAGGATATTCTTGACTTAGTGTTAAGTAACGCACAAGAACCAGCTCAAAGCTGCAATAATTGAGCCACTTGTATTGGCTGCGGTATGAAAACATTCATTGTCTGAGCACCCAGAAGTAGAACTGTGCCACCAGCTCTCAGAACTGGAACTGCAGTGAAGTGAAACAGACGGGACGGCTCTCACAGCTCAAGAGGAATGCCTTTGGGTGGGACAGACATGGCTCAACAAGGTAAAGGTAGTCTTAGGAAGGGGGCAGAGCCTTCAGTTATAAAGGCGATAGTCGCCCAATGAAAGTGGGCAATTGGACTGGGTGATCTTGGAGCTCTTTTCCATCCTTGGTGATGCTGTGATTCTGTGACGGTGGCCCAGAAACTGTTTGAGCCAGATGGATCATTTGAAATGTGGGCGTATAGTGTTAGTACAGGACTGGCATAGTGTACACTACAGTGTAGGTTGGTGTAGTGTAAGTCATTGGCACTGATACAGGTTGAAGCGTACCTGGAAGGTGAGCCATTGCAGTCCACCTGCAGAGCTGAGCTTAGGGGCAGCGTTTGGCCTCCCGCGCTCCCTTGAGAGCACAGGCAGTGTGGGCAGGGTGGGGGGCAGCCCCCGAGCACCCCTGGCCGTGCACCACGTCCTGGAAGGGCTCCCAGCAGCAGCTGCGCGTTTCCCACAGATAAGGGAAGCAGGGCTGAGGCTACGAGGGAGAATTTCTTTTCCTTCTGAGCCTCCGCGGTGCTGCATGGTGATGGTGGGCACCACGTGCAGGCAGTGATGGCCGTTCCCAATTGCACATCGGTTCGTTATTTTGCAGTGGAAGCTTTCAGAATGATCCCAGCAATGCAGCCCTTGCAAGCTCTGCGTCAGCAAAGAGAGCTCCGTTTTGTTGGGATTTCTTTTAAACAAAACTTGGGACATACATGTTAATGCATCAGATCTCCGTGTTTTTCCACGCGTGGTGCTCTCAGAAGCACATTAAAGCTGTCTGAGGGCTCTCCCCCAAAGTCTCATTTCATCCAAAGCCAAGAAAATTTTAAGTATTAAACGAGTACAGTGGAAAAGCTGTGGTGGAGGGTGAACTTCAGGCCCAGCTGTCCTCAGTATCATAAAACCCACACAAGGGGCATTGGCTGGAATCAAATACACAAAAGGGGGGTTTGTAAGCAGGGTGGGTTTGTAAGCTGAGCATCGGCTCGTGTGGATACGTAGCACTCCGAGCAGCTTGGGCTCTGTTACTTTGCATCCTCTGTCACGTATTTCATTGGTCACCTTTTTGCCAGGTTAAGCAGCCCCACAAATAACGTGGGATCCATCTCTGTATAGGATTTATTTTGCTTTTTGTTGCTTTTTTTTTCCCCAGACGTGATATCAGAACAATCCTATAATGGTTTGAGTTGGAAGGGACCTTTAAGGGTCAGCACCCCTGCAATGAATAGGGGCAGCCACAGCTGTTGCCCAGAGCTGTTGCTTTCAAAATAGCGGTGACTGTTAGTGATGAAGAGAGATGAGCCCTACGCCAACGTTCCCCTTTTAATGCTTTATTTGGAGGCAGTAATAAGCAAATGCTGAGCACTGATAGAAGCGATCCTCCCTGTGTATTCAGTTTTAGTAATAGCACTGCAGAGTGCTTTACCTGGCTCTGGTACCCGAGTGCAAAGGATGTGGTTAAGATGGGTTGGAAGAAGCTCTAGGAGCAGCCATGGAAGTGATCCCAGCTGCAGAATGTGCTGCTTAAGGAACTCAACTCTTTTCATCTTTTTCAACTCGCAAAATGATGATTGCTGTGTGTGTGTGTCCATTTATCTGTTTCTATATGGGGCTGCCTATAAGGCAGGGGTGAGAGCAGCTTAGCAGTGACATAGGCTGATCCGGTAGCTGAAGGCTATAGATGGAGTACTGGTGTTACACGGGCAGTTATCCCAAAACTCTTAGATGAAGCAGTTCGATTTCTCACTGTAAGCACAAGGTCTGCTCCGAAAGCAGCTCCTCCTGTTTTGCTGTGTTGTCCCATGATGTCGGAGGCAGATGTTGGTTGTATGGCAGCAGAGGCTGAAACTCCCCACCAGTATTCCATTACGTTTTGTTGCCGCGTGACAGAGGGTAGCAGAAACGCAGACTGACATGGAAGCAAAGATGTGCAATGAATTCCTCCGTGCAGAAGAAATGGTACCCATTGATATTCACTGACACTTGCTGAGTTGATGGAGACCAGCTGGTGCATGTGGGCACAGAGAGGGGTGGGGGGAGCGTTTCGGCTGCGGTGACAGCGCCGTGAAAGGTGAGTCACGTTCTGGACAACCGTGCCCTGTTGTCACATCACAAAATGAAGAGCATCTCAGTCAGCTCATCTGCACATTGACGGGTTGTGACTGGGGAACTGTGTGGGGAGCTGAGTGTTGGCTTCAGTGCGTCAGAAACGGTGGAGGCAACGTTGGAATATCACAGTGTTTGCACCAGGTGGGTCCCACGGATGCTCACACAGGAACAGAAAGAACACCGTATGCAGGTTTGTCGGGATCTATCGATCCAGTAGGAGGCCGAACATAGCAGCTTCCTGGATGACATGGTTACCAGTGATGAGACATGGCGTCATCACTGCGAGCTGGAGTCAGAGCAGCCCCCCGTGGAGTGCTGACATGAATTCCCCATTGCAGAAAAAGTTGACACAGCCAGAGAAGATGACAGCGTGATAACACCGGGCAGCAAACCTGCCTGAAGACCGCAGAGCATGTCGCCAGCCTTGTCTGGTCTGTCCTACCACACTCACCGAATAGCCCAGATTCGGTACCTTTTGGCTTCCATTTGTTCAGGACAGTGAAAGAAGGACTGTGTGGGCAACATTATCCTAACAACAGCGCTGTCATAGCAGCTGTACAACGGGGGTCACCTCCACTGGTGCAGATTTTGACGAGGGTGGCATCACTGCTGGAAATGCACAGCTAAGGGTGGCGGCCGTGTTGCAAAACAGCGTTTTGTAGCTGAGAATTTGCTCTATCAAATAGCGTTATTGTGCTTGTTGTGCCTGTTGCAGTTTCCATGGAAGTAAATAGGAGGCATTACTTTCAGAGCAACATACCTACAGTTAACGGTTACAGTAAGTTACCAGGGGAAATTTTTGTTTTTCCTCAATTCTGAAGCCTCAAAGAGAGATCAGACGTGGACAGGACTGGCTGTACCGTAGGCACACGCGGCCTGGGTGCTCACGGTGATCTGTTCTGCCTCGGAGCTCCGTGAGTTTTTGAAAACATCTGTTTATTTTTCCTGTATTTCACAGCCTGCAGAGAACAGAAAGTGCTGCGCAGCCTTTCATTCGCCCATAGCGCTTTCTGTCCGCGCTGAGGAACTGTAATCACATCTCATGCTTCAGAGCTCCTGGCTTGATGCCTGCGTGGGTCAGGAGGGAACTTTTCTCTCTCCCTCCACGCAGAGTTGGCCAACAGCAGCTCTGGGACGTTTTCACCTTTTTGGGGGTGTCAGGGATTGGCCTTGCCTACAAACAAGGCGCTGCAGCGCGCAGTCGGTATTCAAGGGAGCAGGGAGAATATTTCACAAATGCTTCAGCTGTTTGCAGCACCCCCAGGCGCAGGATGGAGCAGACTGCCAGATTTGAGGTGCGAGTCCCTTTCTCTGCACTGCCACCACTCGCATTATCGGAAGCTTTGGGTGCATCCCGTCTTCTCTTGCATTGTGAGACGTGAATCATCCTAGCAGATCACGTGCCTTCTCGCCCTACCCCTAAGGGGGCTGGTTAAGGGCATTGGTGGCCCTGCGATTTCTCTTTTGCTCAGCATTTTGGTCTCCAGATGGGTTAATCTTACGTGCGTCGCAGTGCTCAGGGTCAGAGGTGTCGTACACACACATTCTGGCTAGGTAGTTCAGTTACTTATTTGGCCATGAACTCTGTGAAATAAATGTGAAGTTTCTCTATAAAGCTCAGTTATCATCTCTTAATTTACAATGCAAGTAAACCATTTGAGGGGTTAAACTCACTATGGCTTTGCCAAAAGGTGTGTGAATTCTAGTTCAAAAGTACATCAAAAAATACGGCTCAGGCTGCCTACTTCCAAAGCACCGCAGCGTCTGTTGCTCCATGGGATCTTTGTTCCGCTGGGTGGATCTGCATAGGTTTGCTTGTGCATCGCTGCAGAAACTAAGAGGGAAAATTGCATTTGGGTCTGGGAGATGAAGAGCTGTGCGCTGCTGCTGCAGACGGGAGGCGGTTCTCCTTGCAAGTTCTTGAAGTCCCATCGTAGAGCAGAGTGGCTCCAGTGAAGACACGCGCTGAGGAAAGATTCCTGAAGAGATGAAAAAGAGTTTCCTCTCTTCCACTTCCCTTGCCATACCTTGGTTGCTCTTTTATTCCGTGCTATGGGTGCAAGTAAGTTTGTAAATGTCAACACCAGAGCTGTCTGTCCGGATATTGCCCTGCTCCCACAGATTGGTATCTCCTCCCTATTGCTTTCTGTTTCATCTGTTCTCATTCATACGAGCCCAGAAGCTTAAAGCCATCCCGGCTCACATAGTTCCAGTCAGCTGTTTTTTCTACTCTGGATTTATTTTTATCTTCCTGACATTTCCATCTCACTTTTTGTTATTTCTCTGTATGTGATCTTCCTCATCACTACCAGTACATAAAACTGCAAACGTATCTGGGTCCTGCAAGGGTGCTGAGAGAAGCCATGAAGTCCTCCCCAGCTGGATCTTAGTTCAGAAAGGAGAGCTACGTAAGAGTGAGTGAGCTCGTTAAGAAGAATCCAAGAAGGAAGCCGAGGGTTACATCCCGGCAGCTGACTGGGAGAGATTCAGGGCGTGCAGTAGGAAGGAGTTACGGTCAGATGTGACTCTCAAGAAATACCTGAAAAATGATAAAGCAAGCTCTGCTGTACCTAAACGTAAAGGTAGGGAAGTACATGAAGGCACCCTGAGAAGGAAAAAAAAAGAGAAAACGAGTAAAAGAGGAAGGGTGGCTCTAACTTCTAACAGGCGAAAAATATGTAAAACATAATGAAAAGAGTCAGGAGAACAGAAACTGTTTGCAAATGGTAGAATGAGTCATAACAGGTTCTCTTCAGTCGCATCAGAGGCACAAAGCTTGTCAGACCATTGGTAGGACCCGTGCTGGAGTATAAGAGGTGCACTCAGGGCAGCAGGAAAATGAATGCAGTTCTTTTTGTGCTTTCATCTGTCTCAAGCTGAAATGCCTGTAGATGAAATGATGCAGATAGACAGAATTAACGTTATCAGCCGCTGGGGTCAGGAGGCATTCACCCAAAGTTGTGGAGAATGAAATACTTGAACTATGTTAATAAACTCGTATTTAAAACCACTGGAAGGTGGCTGATGTGATACCAGCTTTTCTACAGCCGTAGAAGATCCACAGTCGTGAATAGGGGTTGACTGTTAGTCTCCTTTGGTAGGAAAGCAATGGGGCATCATGTGAAGCTCCTTGGATGGGTTCAAAAGGAACAAAAAGTGCTGCTTTGTACACCTGTGCAATGTCTTGCTGCAGTAACTGCTTTTGGGTGCTAAAAGTTTGCAGAAGTTCAAAACCATCTGGCACGAACAGATGGGAGAAGATTCCATCGATGGCTGTTAAATATTAAATAACAGCTATCAGTTTTGTCTCGGGAAAGTCTGCAAAATGCAGCTTGTTGGAGGCTTGGAGGCTGTTCCGAGAAGAAGCCCTACGTGCTTGTCCTGTTCTTAAGCTCTTCATCAGGAATCCATTGTTGGCAGCTGTCAGAGCGGAGCTCAAGGGCTCGATGGACTTTTGGTCTGAAGCCACATTGCTGTTCCTGCGTTCCCATCCTCTGTAGGACAGCCCTTGGGCCGCTAAGCCCAGCGCCATCAGCACCAGCCCTTCCAGTCAACCTTATGCTCTGTTTGGGCAGACGTCTGAGGAAGGCTGCAATAAATAATTCCTTCACCATCTCCTACAGACCGTGAGTTCAACTGTTTGCTCATTCGGAAGGCACCATACAGTTCCTGAGGATCCATTACTGCAAATCCCCTCAACACGTGGCTTTCAACTGGTGCTCCTGAGCTGCATTTGATGTCCTTGGTACTTTGGCCGTCATATCATCCTGGGCACGTGCTGAGTCTGTAAGCAGAGGGCTCACTTCGTCCTCCTGGTTCTGCCATTGAAGTCTACCCTCTACCACCGATGTCCTCACTTCTGGGCACAGATTATCTGTCCAGCTGTTGCTGATGCCCCAGCACCCAATCAGTGCTAAGGAACAAGAATCAGGCGTGTGCTGTTTAGTTTTGTGGCTTTCTGCCCCTTTCAGGAACTTTTGTCTCAAGGTACTGCTGCGGCAGGTGACTGTTGAGGTAGCTCCTTGCCTAGGGAGTGAGTCACAGTAACCCTAAAACATTGAGTGTCTGGTCACTGTGGAGACCAGATGGTGTGTTGAAGTCAAAAACAGTTTCAAAGCCTTGCCAGTCATGCAACTTACTTTCATTTCAAGGGCTTTATGCCAAAATATTCTGAGGTCTTCTCCTTTCTGTTGGAAGCCATGGAGCCAGAGAATCCAGCGTGTGGTGGCAACCCAGCTGTCAGGTATGCTGAATATAGCAGTAGTAGAAAATCATTTCAGCCAGCAAACAAGTGAGAAATGTGGGATAATGTGTGCTGAGACAGCTTGCAGGAGCTAGAGGCTTTGCAAGGTTTACTTCTTTCTTGAAGGGTTAATCGATCAGACAGAGACCTCTTCCTCTGAAAGCCTGCTGGAAGGTAAAGTGAGATTGTCCTGCACACTTCAGGCTGCCTTGCACAGGCTGTGGTAATTCTAAAGCCAAAGTTATCAGTGTGGTATCCACAAGCTTGCCCATCCTCCAGATCAGCTCACACAAAAGTCAGGCCATCCTCTGAGTGCCCAACTAACTCATGATTTTGATGCTCCACAACTTGGTATCAGAAGACTCTTCAACCTTGTTTCCCTGCATAAGATCTGCATTTCAGTGGTTCTGGGCTGCTCACTCGTACTGATGAGCAGCAGTGTATGAATTACACCAGTGCAGACACCTGAGCAAGCTTTTCCAGCTTTCTTTGGCCCCTAAAATTCTGTATGAAGCTGTGGTAAAGGAGTGTTGACCTCTGCCCCAGCTTGGAGCCTTGCACAGGGCCTCACAGTCCAGACAGTGCAATAAAATGAGCCTGTGGCATCTTGCTGAGCTTCAACCGTGTTCTTAAATGTGATTTTTCTGGTAGCAAGAAGTTCTGCCAGAGGGTGAGAAAGACCCTCCTGCTGACCGTCTAACATCCACTGTCTTCTGCCTTCCTGCCAAGACAATGTTTTTTCTTTTTGTCCCTGAGGTCCTGTCTATGTTTCACTGGAGCCAGAAAATAACCCTTCATTCCCCACAGCAAACCCCAGACCTTCAGGGACGGCGGCTCATTTCTTCAGACGTCGACGTCGAGCAGATCGCCTCTTTTCTGTCTATCTGTGCAGAACCAAACTCGTCAAGTGGCCTCGGTTCATTTGTGTCATGAACTAGGAGATACAGAAGTGCAGAGATGCTGGTAATTGCATAACATATCGTATCTGGAGATGTTAGGATACCATCTAAGTGTTTGTGCCTCCGGCTGTCAGTAAGTTCCATCAAAGGTCAGGTTGTATAAAAGCCTCTGTAGAGCAGAGAATGGCTCCATTCTTGACACCTGCAGAGCTGTTGCAGAGTTCCACGAGGCTCTGTACCATGGCAGATGCTTCCAGGACTTATGTCAAATAGCGAAGCAGATTGTGGTTTGCAGACTGCTCTCTAATACTTGAGATGCCCAGTCGCCCTTATCTTAGAAATCGTCGTTTTTTGAAACAAAAATGTCATCCACTGGGGAAAAAAAAGCTTCCTTGAATTAGTCAGGTCCATAGAAGACATTTGTGAGCAATGGCAGAGGGAGGTTCGAGATCCAGAGCAGTTGCTTTCATCTTTAAGTGTTGTTATTCAGTTGTGTTTTGCCAGAGCTCGGAGCAGCGTCAGCAATTCAGCTGTCTTCCAGATATATTTACAGGGAAAATATGTCTGTGTTTCCACTCAGCCTGCACCTGTAAGCTGAGCCTTCGATTTCTCTTAGTTTCACTGTTTTGTTTTGCTTTGTTTTCCACCATGTTTTAACAAGGTAAGCATCTCCATGCATTTCCCCTTCTTTTTAGTAATTGCCTTCTCTAGTGACTGCTTCCTGTGCACTTTTGTTCATGTATTACAGGATCGAGGCATACAGCCCACACACACGTATGTGTAGAGCCCTGAATTAACCATATTGTCAGACAAAGCAGTGCATTAAAAGCCCCTCAGTTCATCAAATGGAAAAAAGCACTGGATTCACTGAGCTGCCCAAAGGCACAGCCAGAGAGCTGCAAATTTGACCTCGGACACTGAGGTGTGAGGCGAGGTTGTTTGGGTTCTTTGAGCCCTCCTGGAATTCCGTGCAGGTACTCTGTCTCAGCTTTGGTTGTGCAGAGCAGTACTGAAAAGGAGGTGGGTTTGATTATTTGTGATTCAGGCCATAAAGGAGTTTATGACTAAAACGCAGTGGTTGGATCACCACGTGAAGCAAAGTGGGAAGCAGTTTTGTTTCTTGAAGCCATATTTAACGTGCTTTCTTAGAAAGTGGCGCTTATCAGGTATGCAGTTACATCCAGCATCCTCAGAGCTCACTGCAGTGATCTTGTCTGATAAGTATGTAGATAACGGTAATGCAATCCCATCAGGAATTGAGGAGATGGGTACCTTGTAGTAAAACAAGAATAAAACGTACTTTTGCCCGCTGACTGGAAGTTCAGGATCAAATGAGAAACCAGGGTTGTAAATTTGGATAACTGAACAAAAGTCAAGTTGATAATGCCGCTTCTCTTCCTTCTTATTGCCTGGTAATATGATTTCAGTCTTATTGGTCAGTGCTCAGTCACTGTTGATATAGGCCTAATGCTCTCTGGAGCCAGCCGGGTATAGTTTATGGCAGTCTTCATTCTTCCAAGGTGCACCGTGTCCGTGCAAGCATGCTGGAAAGGAGGTTAACAGGAATGAGCTAAACCGTATGGCAGATGGAGGGGAGTGATTGCTGTGCCACTTCTAGGGCCTGCCACGGAGATACGGTGATAACCACAGCCTTGCTGAACTGCCTGATTGGTTTAATTATTTGTCATACAGGCCTGGTTTAAAGGAAGTGTGAAATGCTGAGTCAGGACTTTCATTTCTTGTGGGATCTCCCGCATCCATTTATTGTCATGTTGGATGGCACTGAGCCTCTTCTATCAGCACACTGGGCAGCACGGATACCCACCAAAGGTTGGGGTAAAACCAACGTCGGAGCTTTGTGATGATGCTTATTTCTTGAGGGAATCCCGTCCATGCTGTGAGCATCCTCCAGAATGGCTGCGCAGATGAGTTTTACCCCTTTTGTGCAAAGCCAGTGCAGAAAACTGGGACTTCTTGGGGTCGACTGACCTAATGCAGTGCAGGCAGCTATCACAGGGCACGTGAGCTGTGTGTTACAGGCACACGGAGCTTCCTGTTCCATTGTCTTTAAAGGGAGGTGAGGCAGCTGGCTCAGCAGCACGTTAGCCCCATACATCTCCGCAGTCACTGCTTGACGCTAGCTGAAATGATTCTTCACTGAAACGACCTTGGTGTAGGCAGTTTTGCTACATCTTCAGGTAAACATTTTTTTTCTCAAAGCATGGGGAAGAGCTGCTCTCCCTGCCCGGCAGAAGGAAAAGATCAAGGTTGGTGTATCCCCCAGGTCCAAGTGGGAAGTAGCTCTGAGTATCTCTGTTCCCTCCCTCGCTCCAGCCCCAGTGCTCTGAGTCCCTTTCCCAAACTTGTCACGAAAACCGCAGCAAACGATCAACATTTTTGCTGGGTCATTTGCTGATGTTTTCATGAGTTAAGTGAGCTCAAGGCAAAGTCAACCGCGGGGTGAACAGCAGGGGAGATGTAGCCAGGAACAGGGGTGGAGGTGGGCATGGGAGCGGAGCTGTCGGCGTGCTGCTGCTCATTAAAGCGCACACCCAGCAGCCTGAGATCCTTCTTTCAAGTCTTCACCATCAGCTTTAGAATGGCTAATTCAAAACAAAAATATGGTTTCATCTGCAAGTTTTGTCACCTCATTCGTTTACCCTTTCCCAAGTAATTTATGAATATGCTGAAATGCTCTGCATGGGAACTTCCTGGCTTCCCCTGTAGTGAACCATGATGCAAACAATTCATTTAGCTTTTTTGCAAATTTTTTTTGAGTGCATCTTTCATTCCCTACATTATTTGTTAGCCACAGAAACTCACTAATAGGCTTCTTTCTTCTGATGTGCTGAAAAAAGCTGCTTTGTTTGCACGTAGGCCCCTAGCATGGTTTTCCCTTTTGACCAGCCTGCTTGCCAGGACTGTGGTCCTTTCTGCTCTCATCATTTGGACGCAAGTTCCACTTCCCAAAGGCTGTCTTTTCCTCCTGCTATTCTCCTTTCCTTTACTGTTCCCTGTTGGGCTTTTGGGGTTTATGGAGGGTCCTTTTGCCCACTGGTGTACCGTTACTTCAAGGCGTTAATAAGAGATCTTGGAACGGTTCTGTGTCACCTGCAAACATTTTATCTTGTTCATTTATTTTCTTAAATGTCTTTTAAACTACTTTCCTCATTCTTAGAATTGTTCACGGTTGGAGGTTTTTATCTTTAATTGTTTATTTTCCTGTCCCATGAACATAAGTACACACATTGCAGGGCCAATCTTTGGTATTTCTATCCTAAACCAGACCCCTGTGACCTGTGTAGGGTTGTGTAACTTCCTTTCCTTAGGCTTCCTAGATGAAATTTGTACTCTGATTTCAGAGTAGGCAATTTTTTTTACCCATCCTGACTTTCGAGCTTGGATTTTGTGTCTGTAAGTTATATGTAGGTACAGATACTACATATATATACAAACATATGCACACACACCTGTATATGTATAGTAAAAGATATACATTTATTGATGCACGTCGCATTCTTGCGTGACAGATATCAGATTAATATCCCATTTTTAAGTACAGGAATTAAGAGACAAAGCTTAAATCCAGATTCCAGCCCTGAGTGCACAATGCCTGACACACAGAGGTGCATTTGGAATCTGGAAGAGCAGTGTGCTTTTTAGCTGCTCGAGCAGGGGAGTGTTGAGCGCTCTTCATTGCCTTTTGAAAAGGTAATGAATTGGAAAATGTTCCTTTAAGTTACTAGCCCAGAGCTAGGCACAGAGGCAGAGCTTGAGTCAGGTACAGACGAAGGCACCGATCGAATGTCTGCAGTACTTAATCTCTGCAAATGTTAATAAAAGTCTTAAGCAGGCAACATGTTTCCTCTTGTTTTGTTATGGTTGAATTTCATATGCAGACGGCATGCCACAAACCTCATTTTCCCTTGCCGTCCCTTCACACCAGCAGCAGCTTTCCCGAGCCTCAGGCACCGCAAGCTCTGACTCATTTACTTAATATTCCTCTAATGGAACTGCCCAGAGCTCTGGACCTATTCTCCTCCAAAACAATCTTTCTCCTCCCTATTTTTCCACACCCTGTGCTTTCTTCTCAGCTCCTGTCACATTCCTCATCAGCCTCTCGCTGAGCCTCCTGGATCAGACCTTAGACCTTCCCTCGCTCCCATCCCCTTCCTGCCTGGCTTCTCCAAGCCCTGCCAGCCCAGCTGCGGGGATCAGCTGCTCCATCATCTACAGGCTGGTGTTGTGCAATGGGGGGCACGGATGAACCAGGTGGCTCATGGTGGAGCCAGGAGGGTGAGGAGCAAGCAGGAGTTTCTTCAGATGCAGTGCAATGAGGCAGTGCCAAAGAGAGAAGGGAAAGGACAGTTGGTTCTATGCCTCTTCTCTGTGGTTCTGTGTGGAAAGGACAGGAAAGGCAGAAATGGCTGAGATTAGCTGGTGAAGAAATCCCACTCTGCCTGCAGAGCTGTAGGTGCTGGGATGAGCAGAGCCCCAGCATGTCGGACCATCACCTGCAATAGTCTGAGTCCAGCCATTGTAACACCTCCCCAGATGTGCAGAGGAGCACATTGCAGCCTGAAATTCACAGGCTGAGAGGTGATGAAGGTGCCCAAAAACCCAGGCTGCAGCTCAGAAGTACGGCACAGATTCAGTTGTAATCCTGGTGTGCAGAAATGGAGTCTGAGCTCCTCCCCTTCACCCCACGTCCCTCATCTTTGCTCTCTCCTCACTCTGAGATCAGTACCGGACTCTGCAAGTAGCAGAACTGCTGAGATGCAAACAGCGCTGCTTGAGAGACCACAAAACCCAATAACAAAGCTGTGTGGTGGGAGCAGAAGGTGTGGGGCGGGGGGAGGTTGTGGGCAACGAACAGCCCGTGGGTCTTCCTGGAGCTGGGACACAGGTGCTGCTGGAAGGGCCCATGCCTGATACGAGCACTTGGGACTGCATGAGGGAGGGGTGGGTGTTACAAGGCAGGGCAGGACGGAGCTTCACGGGGGGATGGGAGCACATTTTTGAAGGTTTCTGCATGGCTGGTGTCTGCGCTGGCTCTTTGGCTGAGGTGCCAGTCTCACAGCGAGGACTTCAGCTCACGTTCTTCCAGTGGCTTTGGGACAGGGCTGTGCCTCAGAGCAGGGCTGGCAGCTCGGGCAGCACCCTTCTGAGAAAGGCAGGAGGGCTTTCCCTCCCTCGGCCTCTTCCTCGCTGGGCTGGCAGCTGCAAAGTCCGGTTCCTGCACGGGGGCAGGAGGAGGCAGCAAGCGAGGCCTGCGGGCTGCCAGGAGCTGTGCAGGGACTGCAGGCCGCAACGCTCAGCCTTATGGCATGTGTGAGTACGAGGAACGGAGCCATTTTGCACAGCAGGCCGCGACTGGAGCTGGCACGCTGCAGGAGGATGGGGCTGGCGGTGCCGGTGTCGGCTGCGCTCACAGAGCTCTGCTGGGCTCGGCGCCTGTACAGGCAGGCCTGCTCGCCTCAAAGACAGCGATCGGATTCTCGCCCTCCGGGGGTTTCCAGCAGGCGCGCAGTTCAGAGGAACCCTTTCTTTCTCCTGCTGCTCACACCCTGCAAGGAATTTTCTATCAACAAAAGAAATCGTTTTATAGTCAAGCGATGTTCAGCCCAGGTCCCTGGATGTCGAGGGGGTTTTGGAGGACCAGGGGAATCTGTGAGGGCCCAGAGTGAAGCCTGGGAGTGAACGCGGGATAGTGGCCAGCAGCACAGGGCAGGAGAGTTTGGGCTCTGCAAGCTCTCAGACTCCGCTCGGGAAGTGGGAGCAATTGAGCCAAATGCCGGAGCGGCCCCTAGAAAGAAGGGGAGGTCCCTGGTTGGAGCTTCGGAAGATCAAGAAGGCTGCTGGGGAAGTCTCATCAGCACCAAGTTTATGAGCTGTGGTTCTCCAAGTTTTCTTGGAGAAGTTGCATACTGTGGGTTTTGCACTGCTTTGTTTTCACACGTGTTAATGTAGATGACCAGGAAATTTAATTTATCTCTGTAAGTGGAGGTACTGGAGAGCACTCATGGTCCACAGCTGCTGCTGGGGGCTTTTCTCTTGGCCTTGCAGCTGGAAGAGCAGATGTCTCCCTGTCATTGGGAGTGTGGAACATGGCTGGCCAGAATGTGGGCTCTACCCACCCTGAAACACAGCTGCCTCCAGTATCTCCTGGAGCAGATGCCCATCTGCCACCACCGTTACAATTTTCTGCTGGGAGACAGAGCTTGCCGATTTTATCATGGAGAGATGCTCTGCAGTGTCGTCTTCAATGACTGAAATACCAAATGCTTCCAAATCCTATTATTTCCACTATTTCTGTGCACACTGCAGCCTCGCTTGCAGCCCAGGTCTCACAGTCCTACCGTGAAGCAGGCAGCTATTCTTCATTTCTGTATACTTTAAGTCTGTGATTATGCGTGTTAGCCTCTTAAAGCAAAAACTGCTCAAAGATCTGGGGAAAACTGAGTCTCAAAGGGCCCAACTGCTGCTTCAGGATGAAGATGGGCAGGGCAGTGGGAGTATGGCCAAGGTATGTCATCAAAGTAAGGACAGCCTCCCGGAAGCATAGCCTCCGCTCTTGGGACACGCCATGTGATCCCACCAGTTCCAGCAGCAGGGCTGGCAACCTCAAACTGGGCTGGAAAACCTTTTTTTGAGTTACCCAACCTTTCTTCACGTTTTTGTAAAGCAGCTGTTGCTTCCCTTTGCCATACAAATGTTCCTGCGTGTGTTTGTGGTGGTGGAGTCGATAGTTTCTACAGGAAGATGGAAGTGTGATCTCAGAAGCTGGGCGCAGTTACCTGAGTAGTTTTCTTGGCTTCCATGAACATGTGCCAAGCCTGGTGAGCTTGGAAAAGAATTTTTTTGTGCTTGAGTAAGGCAGCTTTTAAATGTCAAAGTTGAAAGTACTTTTCCTTAGCAAAAAAATCAGCAGCAAGCCATTCAGAACTGGCTGAGCAGGCAACCATCTGAGCAGCTGGGCTGACTGCACAGCATTTTGTAGGAGATTTTTAGGGCTTTAAAGGCAGACCCATCTCCATGTTGTATCTCCTTTGAGATACAGCAGCCTTTGAGCTGTTTGTGTCAGAATTGTTTGCTTACTTAATTTTAAAATGACCACATCCACATCGGCAGAGGGATTGCCACATCACGATACTCTGACAGTGTCCTTTGGCACTTGATTTATAACAGCTAAATAGCAAGGGGGTCAGTGGCCAGCTGGCCACCAAAGCAGGAAACTGGATGACAAGAAGAATAAATAGTGTTTCATGGAGCTGGAGTGTCTGACAGCGCTAGAAGCTGGAAGGACAGATCAGCATCCAGAATATTAGCTGCGGGACAGGTTCTCAGATGGCTGCTGAGCTGTGTGCCAGCAGGGGTGGCAGTGGGAGCAAGCAGCACGTGCGCTCATATCCCTCCCCACACACATCCATGGGCCCCTGCAGGAACAGGAGCGTTGTATTGCACACGCAGATGAGGATTTCTGTTGAGGGTGAGAGGAGTGACTGATGCAGTTTTACAGAAGGGGCGTTTCTGCAGGTTTCCAAGGAATGAGAAACAGCCACCCTTGGACAAATCTCTGGGAGAAGCTGCGTTTGGGAAATCCCCGGGGTTGGTAGCCGAAGTGATTGATGCGCTCGGTGAGATTATAGAACTGGTGAATGAAAAATGCCGTCTGGGCTGTCAGCCTGCACACGCGGGATTAGCAGCGTTGTCATTTTGTGTGTGTCAGGAGAATGGTGGGCGCTTTACGGGCATAAAGACTTGAGCACAGACCCAGGAGGAAAGCACGGGTGGGGAGAGAGGCAAGGAAGGGCTGTGACATGTTCCATGTCTGTGAGATTCAGCAAGGAAGGTCGCTTCCATACTATTTTCACAACATTGGGTGAGATTTGAACGCTCCTCCAGGAGAAGTGCCACCCCCACTGCCTCACTGCAGTTTGTCCAAGTTGACCTTAGTGGTTTCCTGCCAAAAATACCTGTGAACAATAATGACTTGTTAATGATTTATCCCTGTGTTCTCGAGTGCTGCACTGATTCCTAATATAACAGAAACCATCAAAGCAGTGCTCTGCAGGCTTTAAGGTTTTGCCTATGGTGGCTTTTTGTCCTTACACGATGACAGTAATGCGGATTGTATGAGGAAACAGAGAACTTGGTGGATCGGACAGTGTGAATACATGTTGTTCGATGTATTGTAGGAGTCTTGGTGGGAAAATCAACTGAATTGCACTGCTGGAGAAGTCAGCTGAACTGTAATGAAGGACTGTCCCTTCTAGAGCCTGCACGGCCGTGAATGTTTGAAGAGTTTGCCTTCTGCAAGGGGATCTGCCAATCCGCGCTGTTTGGGCTGGGTATGGCTCTGGTAATGGGAGCTGTGAGAGCAAGCCGTGTCCTTCCCTGGGAGATGGACAGCTGTCATTTTCACAGAGCAGAAGTATGCAGGCTTACGGCACAGAGGGGTGAGATGCAATGTTAAAAAACCTGTTCTCTGTGCTTGGAGCATGGCTGTGTAATAAACCCTTGATCAAACATCCTGCCTTGGTGCGGGAGAACACAGGAAGATGAAAAGCAGCCGATACAGAGGCAGAATTTGTGATTGCAACAACTCCAATCCACCTCCACCCTTCAAAGCCAGGAGAAAAGGCGAGCAAGCCCAGGAACTGGAGTTTGCATGAGTCAATTCAAGTGTGGAGGGCTGATTATACACAACATAGCGTTGTTTTATCACCAGGAAGCCATATCAGGAGCTCTAGGCAGTTCTAGATCCTCTTTTCCAGCGATCATTCCCTGACAGGGATTAGAGAGTCCTTTTTTATTAAAAACAAACAAACAAACAAGCAACAAAGCAACCCAATCAGGAAACACAGAATGGGCTGGCGTCGGGCTGTCAGCTCCTTCCAGTAGGTCCTCTAATCTGCAGTAACTGGAGATAAGAGAGGGCCTTCCATCCGTCAAGCAGGAGGATTTTCTGCTTTCAGAGCATTTTTTACTCATAACTCCCATGGCTCCAGGTGTCCTTGCTGTCCCCACACTCAGCTCCCTTTCAGGTCTTTGCCCCCTTCCATACTTCCGGAGGAGATGTGTGTAGATGGGAGCTGGATCCTTCAGCTGAGGTGATGTCACAACTAACCTACTTTCACTCCCTAAAAAACCATCTGTGAATGGCTCCTTTCCCGTTCTGATGAACAAAAAAAATGGCTCTTAGAGCTCAGTCAGTCTGTACCATTTCAAGGTAAGGTTTGGTGGAATTGTTGGGTGGCCTCGAGTGCAGACGGCAGTAGGTAATCTTCTACTTCATCACATTCTGTCAAGCAAGGAAGTTGTTTTGCTTTCTGCCCCATTTCTCCTTGATGCCATGTCTTCCCAGCTCTACTCTGTAGACGTCGTGTATTCACAGCTCTGTGCTGCTCTGAACACTGCAGCAGAGGTGGCTGAAAATGGAAATTTCTTCACTTTTTTGGCCTCAGTCTCTTGAGTGCTGGGCCAAGAGCTGTGTCATCCTCGTCCCTAAGAACCTCTCTGTGGAGACATGCCCTTTGGTGATGAATGTTGGATTCTTCAGAGGCTCCCAGCAAGCTGAAACTAAGGGGAAAAGTTATGCTTACCTACTTCAAGCTCCTTTCAACATGCCAGCCAAGCTTATTGAATGCCTGTGAAATCTTTGGTTGCTGGAATCCCCAGGATGCAAGCTTGGCTACCCACAGAAAGGGTGCTGATAGTCTATGGTGTGTCTTGGAGCTAAGAGAGATTGCCTTCGGGAGTCTCCTGTGAGAATATCCTCAATCAAAAATAGCTACTGACAGAGCTGAAATCCATCATGGAGTTCATTTGCAGAGGATACTGTGGAAGAAAATGGGCGAAAAGGGAAGGAGACGCTTATGTGAAATCGTCAAGCTGTTAATCACCGTGCACTGCATACATCCTCCAGAGCAGTAACTCCCCAAGCTCCCAACCACAAGGTGCTGGGAGGACATGAGGGGGGAGATCACTTTCTGATTGATATCCGTTAGCTGGTGAGAGACGGGTTGTTGAATTACATCCATTTGGGGTTTGACCCCGTGTGCACGTGCTGACATTTTTATTCCCACTCAGCATCTGAAGTGGAATCAATTTTGAAACCTTTCAAACTTTTCTGTTTAAACTGGTGCAGACGTGCTGTGTGGCCTTAAAAAGAACACATGCTTGTATGTTGGAAGTGAAAGTCTGCAGCTGTGCCAGGGCTGGGACCCAAACACCCCATCTTTCTCGCCTCCTGTAGCAGCAGATGAGCTCAGCATCCCCAAGAGCCCAAAGCTGCATTCTCTGCATTCCTGCAGCTCCTTGGATGTCAGTGATGTCATCGATAGCAGCCGGGGAAATGCGGATCCCAGAGGGCCCGAACTCATGTCTTAGCAAGCAAGCGTAGGAGGAACCAATTTTTGCAGTGTACTGTACTGTACTAGCGAGTTTTGTTGAATCAAATCACTGCAAATGTATTTGCATCTACGTTTTGTCCCTGGCAATTCTGCAGCATCCAAGAGGAGCTGTACTTCTGTCCATCACCAGCCATTCTCTCATGCCAGTGCAAACGACTGCATCTGAGCAACAGGACAGCGGGAAGTCGAGTGTGACGTGTGACCAAAAAGCAAGGCGTGTATTCCTCCAGCTGTTCTGCATTCTTCACCATTATTCCTAGAACCTGCTGGCACGCCGTATTTCGTGCGGGAGGTTGGTACCATGTGAAGGCATCCCTTGTAAACTCCAGCCTTACTGTCATGGACAAGACCTTGCCAGCCTGCAGAGGAAACCCGTTTGCATTTCTTTGGGCAGGACAAACATGCCTTGTTTTGGGAACACGGTAGCAAAATTTTAATGCAAACTTTCATCCTTCTTTTTTGTTTTTTCGTTTTCTTTAGATAATGGCGGACCAGCGCTGCTGCAGCCTCCTGGCAGGCAGGCCATCCATGGGTTGACGCTGCTGGGGTGGCTTGCCAGATTTGAACCCCCGGCTGCACTGAAGCAGAAGCTTTTAAACAGTGCTCTGTGGGCCACAGATACCTTGAAGCCGTGGTAGCTCAGTCTGCAGATGGTCTACTGACCTGCATTAAATAGCACTTTCCAGCACAAACTTTGGTGACTGGGGGAACTGGACTGCTGATCCGGGAGGATGTTTGTATCTCAAAACAATTTTTTTTCCTGCTTGTTTTTAGGATATTGTCTTTGACAGGAGCTTCTGGGAGACGTGCGTGACCCAGAGTAGCTTTCTGCTGTCACCGGAGGCAGCGCCGAACCTCCTCTGGGTTTGGAGGTGTAGGACTGGCAGTGGGATGGAGCGGTCATTGGAGCTGTGGCATTTCCTGCCTCGGAAGCAGTTCACTGTGTAGCCTCAGTGTTACTTGAATGTGGCTCTGTGTTATTCGTCTGTAATTAGAGCAGCTTGCCAGTTCTTGATTTCATCCCTTCATTTCTGCAGTGTTTCCAGACCTTGTGCAGTATGCCCCAGAGAGCTGGGGCTTGTTTTCTAAACCAAATTTAGCCAGGCCTTATACCTACACCTGCATATTTCCAACTACAAATAACAATGGAAGCGATTTTATCTAATCTCCCACCACCTGGTTTGTTCTTGTCCACACTCTTAGGCATGAGGGTGTTGAAAACACTTTTGGCAGCAGCAGCTTTAAGCTGTGTAACCACCAGCGTCAGCACAACCACCCAGGCTATGCCGACAGCATGTGGGGAGCAAGGTACGGGCAGCAGCGGCCTCGTGCAGGCAGGGCGCATGGGAAAGCAACCCTGACTGTGTGGAGACCGAAGGAAGGAGAGCAAAGTAGTGCAGGCAAAGCCCTCAGCGATGTCTTGCAGGGACGAGCCTGCCCAAACAAGCAGTGCCCAGGGGCTGCTGGTGCTTCTACGTCTCCGCGTGACCCGGTGGCCGGTCCCCAGCACACCTTGCAGAGCAGAGCCGTGACTTTCTAGCTTGAGGAGCGAGTGCTGAAGGCCCCTCCTCTGCGCCAGTATTTCAGTGCTGAGCTTTGGAAGGACTCCAGGCAAGCAGTGAAGGGCTCTTTGATAATATCTGACGGGCGGGTAAGAATTTTGGGCAGCGGCCAAGATACACATTGCCTGTAATCGTTAACTCAGTCTGTAAACAGTTCAAACGGCACTGAAGAGGCCGTCAGTTATTACATTAGAAGCAGCCTTTCATCTCCCCGCTCAGAAGCCAGCCGTACAGCGCTGGCCCCTGCTGCGCTGACTGTAGCTGCAGGTCTGTAGGCAGGGCAGGCAGTGCTTGGTCATACAATGCACGCCGCTCTGAATGGCTGACCTTCAAACCTTCGGTGCTGAAGCAATAACTAAATCATTAGTTTCCTTTTGTTCTGCACCTGGCTGAGGCCAGGGATATTCAGGGGGGAGGGGATGGGAGTCGGGAGTTGGACGGCGTTCCTGCTCTGTTGCATAGCGCAGGAACCCCAGCAGGGCTGTCTCCTGACCCCATGCCCACCACATCCCTGCGTCTCTTCCCCAGTGAGCACAGGCCCGTGGCATGTAGTGGCCAGGCAAGGCTGCCCCACTGCCGGTTTCTCCAGAAGCAGCCCCCACTGATGGTTCAGGCCCACACCGGGGCCTTCAATGTCCAAGCAACAGTCAAGGCAACAGTGCTGCTGAGCTTCATCTTCAGAAGGGCGCTGGAGGATTCCCCAGCCCATGTCAACCTGGGGAGAGCCCCTGGGCTCTTACCAAGAGCTGCTCAGCCCTCCTGGAGATGTGTGGTGCTTCAGTAGAAATAATGGTATCATCTGCCCCAAGGAGAATTTCCCTTTCCATCTTTGCTCTTCTAGATCTGCTATCTCTTATCTAGAAGAACAAGAATGCTTTCTGGCATTCACTTTCAAGGCTTTAACTTTGAAATCCACTTTTGGAACTTGCTAGTTGAGGAAGCAAGATTCTTGTCTGTGTAGTAGAGTGGCCTGGGTTTGGGTGAGTGTTTGCATCTGGCCCATCGCTGCGGAGTTGCCACTGGCATCAGAGCTTTCTGCTTGGTCTATCCTGACTCTGTATCTGTGCCATCCCTAAGCTGGCCCTAAGTGACCAGACAGCTTTGTGTGGTGATGGCGTGTGTCTGTGCTTTGCGTGACAGGATCGATGCCTGTTCAATCCATACTGCTTGGGTTTTGCCTCTTGTTGAGGGGCAAGGCAGCTGGCTCAGGGGCAGCACTTGAGAGAGTTTTTGTGGAACAGTTTTAAGCTGTGGGCTGTAAAAGGGGTCAGCGTGGTGCAAGAGGCTGTTGTGTAAGAGAGCACCGGGGAACTGGGATTGGTGGTGGCATTTCCCCTCTAGGGTATATGGAACAGGCAGTAAACACGGGTTGGATGCACTTCACTTGGCCTTGACTCTCAGACTGTCTGTGCGTGCTCGGAGGCAGCAGGAGCATGAGCTGTTCTCCCGTGACTTGGGCCAGCTTGCCTTTACTTTCATTTAGCGGTGTGAGTCAGGGCTGACCAGAGAACCTCCCTTTGCCTTTGATATTCTAAAAGGGGTATGTGGACCAGAGAGAGTCAACCAGACACCATGATGAAATGTTTCCCCACATTTCGCTTGCTGACCCGTATTATCATTGCAGAGACCATGCAAGAACAAGTGACACTTGCTTTCTCTGTATCAGACCTCTGTCTTCACTTCAGCAGAGCTGCCAAAGGACAGTGAAGTGTGTAGGAAGAGTTTTCTCCTATACCATGGCCACGCTTGTGCAACTAGACAGAAAAGATCCAGACTTAGTGACTCACCTACAACATCTAACCCTGCAAATGGGGTAATCAAATAAACATCCCTGTTGGGGTTCAGCATTTCTCTTTGTTGCTCGCCGGCTTTGCAGTGAAAACGGGAAGGAGATGCAGTTGTTGATTAGGGTCTGATTCATTGTATCAACCTCTCAGACGCTGCTTTAGACAGCCTTTAGACATGCCAAAGGTCACGAGCACAGGTAAGGGAGCAGGCACGGGAGCATGGCAGTGGCAGCACGTAGGTCCTTTGTCTCCTCTCCCACCTCCCACCACTCCTTCAGGGGACGAGGATGCTTGGCTGAGCTACTCACATGCAGAGGTAGGACCGGAGTCTCTCTAAGAATAATGTGTTTGTTATCAGCGTACGTGTTTGTCTGTGACTCATATGTGGGTAAGGTGTGTTTGCTTTTATAACAGATCTTGAAACTTTATGCAGGGAAATTAAAAAGCCCCATATCCTGATGGCTAGGCTTCATGCCCGGGAGTCATGGAAGCTGCAGTTTTTCCTCAGGCCCTTTGAAACACTCTGCCATGCTCTTCCTTTCCAAACCAGCCATTTCCATCTTCTTCAGTTCAACCCATCTCCCAGCCTCACCCTTTCTGGTTCTCCTACATGTTTCCAGCAGCATCCCACAGTGCTTTTCAGCTCCATCTCACGTACCAGCCTTTTTGTAGCCTTTCCAATGGCTGTGCCTGCGAGTAGAGTGACAGCTACAAACTGGAGTGATGCTTGTGTAAGCGGGGCTTCTGCTGAGCTGAGATAGCAGAAGGCTTTGGATAGACAGGGAAGACCCTCATCCAGGAACAAACGTGTTCACACAGTGTGAGCTCTGGAGGAGGTCAGGGAGGAGGGTCTGATGGCTGAGGCTGTCAGCAGCGTTCCTTGGGCTTGCCCTGTGCCAGCAGAGCTCAGCACTGCCGTGTGTTGCAGGCTGAGTCTGTGAAGGGCTGTCGGGATTTTAGCAGCTCAGCACAGAACTGAGATTTGGGAAGTTTGCATGCCCCGTCCCATGCCTGCTGTGCAGAGGTGCAGGAGTTTTCCCTGGTGTCAGCACCTGTGGCTGTGTTTGTGCACTGACACTTCTTGGAGATGTGCCACACAGTTGCAGCGCCGCTTCTCAGAGCTGGTAGGTCTCCCTTGCTCCTTCCTGTGGTGACCCTATCGCAGGTGCCTGGTCTCCGTCTTCTGGTAGAGCTCAGCGAGGGATCTTGGCCAGTCATTCCCACCACAAGGTCATTTTTAGCAGCAAAGTAGGGAGGATGCTAGTAGAGCAATTCCTCTTGCTTTTTTGAAACCTCTGAAGGATCATCATTTATTTAGCTTAGAACCTCACCGACAGACACTCGGCAAGGATGAGGATGAACCGGTGTAGACCCCGATATCCACAGATACAGAAATATCTGTGTTCTGCCTCGTGAGCTCAAGTGCTGTGACACCCACAGGACTGGGTGAAGCAAGTAGGTCACTGGGAGCAGGTATCTCTGGACGATAAGCAGTGGCACAACAAACAGTGCCTGAGATGCTGCGTGCCCTCCAAAGGCTGCTGCTTGCCATGCCCTAGGCTCCTCGCTTATCTCCTCACCGTTGCCAGGCTGCCTTGTTTTGTTGTGCAGCTCCCTTGCAAGGGAGCTTTTCCAACAGGGGACTTCCATGTGCTGTGCCTCGCTGCACCAGCAGCCCATGCAAAACAGCGATGGGAATGCCAAACTGGAAAAATCAGTGCACGCTTCTCACGCTTGAGTATTCCCCAAAGTCATGTGCGGGAGTAAAAGGGATGAGGCTGCTGGCATGCGTGCTGGGTCAGAGCCCTGAGTCACAGAGCTGCTTCCCGTGGGCAGCAGAAGCCTGTAGGGTGCAAGAAGCTCTCCCAGCTCTCTGGCACTGACCACAGACCTCAGCTTTAATACATTATTTCTAGCCCAAATATCTGTGGTGAAGGTATGTGTGCAGCCTGTGGTGCTGCGCTGTGCACCCAGTGCCTGCGGTTGCAGGAGGAACGTGGGCAGCACGGAGGTGGGAGGATCAGGTGCCGGGGGCTGACATGAGGCAATGGGAAAATGCACAGCCCCCACCTGTGAAGGGAGGTTGGAGGGTGAAGACTCCACTTACGGACACCCAACACCGGTGGCGTGGGGGGAGAGGCCTAAAAAGAGAGAACAAGGTGTATGAATGACCCTGCCTGAGAACGTGGTGCGTAAATGAGTCCCACTGAAGCTCCAGCACGCCAACCTTCTGCTTCTGACAGCAGTCCTGTCCGATGCGCGGTGCCCAGTGGTGCTCACGCAGCCCCTTGTGCTGGGCAGGCGGTGCTCAGAGCCAGGGCCGGCAGCCTCCTGGTTGTTCGAGGCAGCCTCCATGGTTTCCTGTTCCACCGATCTGGCTAATCGCTTTTTAATCCGTACCTTTGGCATTCCCAGCATCCTGTGGGAGCGAGCCTTGCCGTTGGACCGGACCGTGAGTCGGCTCCACTTCTGTTTGTTTGAAAATTCCTGCCTGATAATTTCACTCGATGGCCCTGGTGCTTTTGTTTGGGAAATAGTAAATAATCGCCCTCCATTTACTTTCTCCATATTTTTCGTGATTTCACGTAACTCTAAAATATCTCTACGAGCCTGAAGATCTTGTGTTTGTTTGATCTCTTCTCGCACAGAAACACTTCCTTCTCTTTAATGTGGAGTGAGCAGAACTTCTTGTAATACCCGAGGTGTTGACACACTGCAGCTTTATCTACTAGATTTGCTGGTTTGGTTTTTGTAATTCTTCTGCAGCAATGCCTGTCAGCCTGTTTGCCTTCTGACTGCTTCGGGTGGTTCAAGAACCGCTTCCACAGGACTCCCCACAGCGACACGAAGCTCTTTCTTGAGCGCTCAGAGCGGACCCGGGGCTGGTGGTCACCCAGTGGCTGTGCGTTCCATGTCCGCTGGTTGTGTCCAGACGTTTTCTGTCGTTCTGTCACTTGGCGTCAGGAGATCCTCTATGGCCGGCGTGCAGTTTACCAGCTTGAATATTTATGTGTTATTGAGAAACTCGGCCGCTTAATTATTCCTCTCATTTTCCAAATCCTTTGTGAAAACGTTCAGACAATGCAGTTTGTTTCTGGGGCTTAACTGGTGAATGTGCTCCGTTGTAAAGGCTGACCTGCTTTTTCTGTTCTCGGTTTGGGGCAGGACTGCATAACATTCTGTCATCTTTCATAGCTTCGACTTTGTAGAAGAACAGAAGTGGAGATACCGGTGTACAAAATTAACCAGGCTTCCCCTATTCTTCCACTTGCTTCACAGAGCCCCGCAGGTTTGTGCAGCGTAACTCCTTTTCCAAAAGCACTGCTGGCTCATCCCTTCCCTTTGCCCTGCTGTTTGGCTGGGGGGACCTCATGGTTACCGATCTGCTGCTCCCAGATCGCCTTCAAGTTCTTCACGTTCAGTTTTGCATTTGCTACATTCCATTTTCCTGGTGCTGGGATCGATTTGTTGATGAGTTACACACTGCTGCCAAGAGTTCACCAGGTCAGCCTGTGATGTGCAGTAGAGCCCTTTGACGGACGCTTTCTTGTCCCGTTCTCTCTTTTCCAAGCCCCTTTTAGGGGTATTTTGTCATGATGTTTCAAATCAAATCAAGCCTTTTGACTCATCCCCCATGAACAAACCGTGTGGAGCACTCTGAATTCAGAGAATACAGAGAAAACCAAGGCAAGGCACTCACTTAGCTTTGGTGCTAGAGGCCTCGCTTCACCAGCCTTGTCCCGGAAGAACGGATGTCTTTAAGTGGTTCTCAGAAAAAGAAAACAAATAATCTCTTTTCTACGGGCATAGCTGATTCAGTGGGAATTAAATAAGCCTGAACTGCAGCAGGATGGATTCAGATAAGTCATCAGAAACTATGCTACCATGCGGGGGAGAGCGCAGCCCTGGACTGGATTGCCTGGGGTGGGTGAGGAATCTCCATGTTTGGAGGTCTCGAAAACAGGTTAAGCGAGTGTCTCTGCGGAATGTTTGAGGTCTGGCTGATCCTGCCTTCAGGCAGCAAAGTGGGCTCTGTGACCTCTCAGGGTCGTCTTTTTTTCTGCTGTTTTGGAGGCGAAGCCCCCAGATGAGCAGCTGGCATTTCCCCTGCGCCCGCCGTTCCCCGGGGCATCTCCGTGGGCAGCTGTGCAGGTGGGCTCCTGCTGCTCCAAGCACAGTGTGGGGTAGGGTGGTGCGCAGGTGCTGCTGGGAAAGGCTGCAAGAAGTCAGAAAGACGAGTTTGGTATTTTAGGAGGGGTGGTGTGGGTGCAAATGATAGAGAAGAAGGAGCTGCCACAGGGTAAGGAAATGAGGGAAAAAAGGGGCAGCAAGCATGTAGGGATGTGGAGGAAGCTCTGCATCCTGCTGAGCGGGTGGCAGGGAGAAATGGAGTGACAAAACCAGAGGGTTCACAAACCTGACTGACTGGATTTTGCCCTTTCTCTGCTAGATTTGAGAGGCTTCCTAGGAGGAGAAATGACTTCTTGGTTTGGCGGTGGGTGCTGCGGAGGTCCCCAGCCTGGAGAAGCGCTTCGGTCCTGCGGGCAGTGAGCTGTTCTGTGGCCACACATGGTCTGGTTCTGGGGGCAGTGAGGGATGCTGATGCAGCAGCTGGAGCACAAGCCCTGTCTTCACAGAGGAATCTCATAATATTTGTTTTTCCACGTGATCCTTGGCTTACTTTTTGGGTCTGCTCTTGTCCTGTGAGCACAGTGTGCAGCTGTGATTGCTCACTCACTCAAAATGCAGTGACTGATGCAGTGGAAGTGCCAAAAAATGCAGTTGTAGGATGTGAAAAGTAAGGGCCAGGTCCTGCTGCTTTGCTGCTTCTTGACAAGGTGCTTCTTTGTCACCAAATAGAAGAAGTGGTAGGAAGAGAGAGCGGAGGCAGTCGGGAGCTCCTCCTGGCTCATATTCTACAGCGTGCTGAGGAAGGCACCTGAAGTCGCAGCTCCAAGAGGTGATTTGTGCCCGATGATGAGGGACTCATTGCAGAATAAAGGGAGCCACCAGTGTGCCCCAGCCCTGTGGGCTGCAGCCTGCAGGGATGCTGCATGCCTGGGGCTCTGCTGTCTGCGGGTTCCCTGCTGCTGGCTATGCTCTTTGTGGGTGCAGTTGTGCCCTGGGCAGGAATGCACAAGAAAAAGGACTTTTGTTTGGCCAGGGAGATCGGGTGTCCCGGAGTGCGAAAGGAAAAATCACAGTGGCCAGTCTTAATAGGAGGTCACAGGGAAGGTTTTGGTGCATTCATCGGCATCAGCAGGTCTTGTCCCCATTTACCACCCGGGTTCCCCTCCAAGAGTTCCTATATGCTGCTCAAGATTATTTGGAGATGCAGAATCATTACAATAGGAAAAGACCTCTAAGATCATCTAGTCCAACCATCCGCCTACTACCAGTATTGCCCACTGGCTGTGTCCCTACATACAACATCTGCCCTTTCCTTAAACACCTCCAAGGAACACTGACTCCATGACCTCCCTGGGCAGCCTGTGCCAATGCCTGACCCACTTCTTCCCAAACCAGCTGCAGGCAGAGATGTCCTCTGCCCCCATCTGCCCCACACATCTTAGCAGCATTGTGTCCCACTGCTTGGCTTGCACTAACAAGACCCTCTGAAGCCCCTTGCTGCTGCAGAGCGGTGTCTCATGGTGCTCTGGGGGCCTGGGCTCCTTTGGGAGCCTCCCCATTCTGAGTCTGACGAGTCAACTCCCTTCTGCACAGCTCTGGGATGGTGCTGCAGTTACCTGCAGAGCAGGGCACGCTGCTGGGCAGACAGAGGCACAAAGCCTGCCTTGATCCTACAGCTTTATGATGCTGAGCTTTCTTGCTTGCTTCCCACACTTCCACACACTGATGTATTAATAAAAGCTGCCCAGCACCCTTAGAATTTATAGGCTTTTCTGTACCATAACCTCTTAACACACCGCAGTTCAGTCACAGAGAAGAATGCCTGCCAGCTTTCCTAGGAAAAAAGCTGGGAAGGTTCATGCAAGATGACAGGACTCCCCAGAGGCAGCCAAGAATCGCAGCTTCCTTTGGCCTTCCATCCTTCAGCCTTCCCCCCACTGCCAGTCTGCAAACCCAGAGGCAGTTGCACAGTGCTGAGGCAGGGATGTGATGGGGCTCAGCCCCTGTGCCAGCAGCTTGGCTCGAAGTGGTGAACATTCTTCCAGAGGATGTGGTCCCCAGGATCTTTCCTTCTCCCCTCTCATTCCTGGTGTTTCCTGCAGAGTGCTTTCAGTTTTGCCATCCTTCCTTGGGCATTTTTGACTTCTCTACAAATTCACCATAGTGTTTGGTGAGCTCGGTGACAGAAGAAGTGCTTTGTTGTGATGGGAAGCTGCATGCAGCAGGTCCTGCGCCCCGGGACCTGGCAGCACCCAGGCCAGCACTGTTGGGATGCTGCATCCCAGAAGTCAAGGGCTGTGGTATCATCTGGCTTTGAATATCCATGACTGGGACAAAGTCAGACCTGTGTGATGCTGATAGCAGACATTCCACCTTTCCCTGGGCTATCTTCCTGGTGAATCAAAGCTTTGATTTGCTCCTCGTGGCATTCAGAGCCTCACTGACACTCAGACATTGCTGTGGGATGGAGAGATGCCCGCTGGGTGTCCTGCACCCTCTGTGCAGGTCCTTGAGGACCTCGAGGACGGTTTGCAGTGGGCTTCAGCCACCCATCGCCGTGCTGAGCCTCAAGATCTGAGCTTCCTTTGCTTCTGTCCCGCAGTCCCACCCGCTGTCCCTGTGCAACACCAGTGAGGATGAACACACGGAGTCAGGATTCATCACCATTGTCAAGCTCGAGCAGCCGGATCGGGATCCCAACCCCTGCCTGTCGCTGGCTAACAAGGTATGTGCAAAAGTGCCCCAGGTGGCACCAGCGCAGGAAGTGGTGTGATGCGGGAAAGAGCAACAGTGTAATACTTCACCGGGTGAGGCACGTGAGGGATCAGCGCTGGTCAGCACAGACAAAAGCAAACCAGACAGACTAGAAATGGGACGTGACTGCTGAGGGTTACCATCTGTCTGCCTTCCGAAGGAATGGGACATCTCAGAGGTCTTTGGGTTGGGTCTCTGTGAGACAGTGCCTCAGTGAATGGCAGCTACTGTGTCAAAAGTTGAGGTCACTGGTACAGTTCCCTGGTAATAAGGAAGCCAGGTGGGAATGAGGGTCATTTTAAGCCTTAAAACATCGTGTCTCTGATAAAGTTGAGCGGATGGAGGCTAACGTTAGCTTTCTCTTCAGGGGCTGAGTCTGTGTCCTTTCATTGTCCCTGCACAAAGCGTTGCGTTATTTTCCATAAGCTCTGCACAAGCACGAAGAGCCTTGTTTAGCTCTTTGCTTTGTCTGGATTGCATTCGGGTGGTGCAGCCTCGCTGTCTGCTTTCTGTGCATGGTGACATTCTGCTGGGGACGGGTTTCTTTCCTGTCCTTGGCTGCAGAGGTTGGGCACAATTTGTACCAAGCAACCCTTCCTGCACAGTGTTTGTTTCACAGAGGCTGTGGTGACAAAAGCAAGGAAAGGGGAGCGATGCTGAGAAGCCCCCTGTGATGGATTTTACAGCTCGAGGCTGCTTTCCCACAGCCGTACGGGCAACCAGGTGGCAACGCCTGCCCCTTTCTGCACTGGTGGCTCTGGCTGCCAGCCTGCCTGCAGGCACTCCTGCTGCAGGCCCTCTGCAGGGGATGCTCACAGCTCTCTCCCTCACGCAGTGCCACAAAATACAGGCAGATGTTCTTCAGCTGGCTGTGTCCCTGGGCCCTCCTTTGGATCCGTGCCCTGACTCCTTCACCCCCTGCAACTGCCATCCTTCTGCACCGGGGTTTGTCTACTTCTCCGTCCTCCTGAAAGCTCTGCCTTGCTCCTTCCCTCCAGCATTACGCAGATCTATCCCCAAAGCTTTGGCTGGCATTTCTCTTTGAGAGCATGAGGGCAGCTGCGGGCTGTGGCTGGTGCTGGGGCAGGAGCTTTGTTCCCTTGGCGTGCATTGCCTGTGGCAGAGCTCTGCATGTTGAATTGCAGTGCTGTATCAACGCTGATAAAAATAGCCATGTGCAAAGTGTTATCATAACCTCTCCTGCAGCTGTCACCCAGCCAAGCGGTGCACACAGACAGCACTTTTAAGCCCAGCATGAGAATGACTCCACCAGCCACCCGGTGCACTTTTCTGCTCCCGTTCTCTTAGATGCTGGCCCTGCTTCAACGTCAGAGCTGACTTTGGTAGGAAGGTGTCTGATCTGCCTGGGTAGAAACAGCCGTGGAGGACACATGGAGTCAATTCCGATTGATTTATTTCTATTTCTGCTGCATCGTTTGCAATTCTGTGGTGTAGTTTTTCTCCATGTGAAACCCTGATTCCAAGTCTGGTTGTCAGACTGCTGAAATCTCCTAAACCAACTTGTGAATACTTCCAGTCCTCAAAGGGGAGAAGAGCTGAAGAGAGCTGACACAAAGACAGCAAGCACTCAGCAAGCAGGCCGTAGATAGCCCAGACACAAGTTGCTTCTCTGCAAAAGGAGTCTGAAATATGGTGCGAAAGATCACTTGCCCAGTCTCAGTTGTTTGTTTCCCCATCATTGCTGTCTTTAGCAGGATAAAATCTTTGTAGAGCTCTTCACTATTCATCAAAGCTTGACTGGCTCCCATGGGTGGAAGTTGCTTCTTGAAAGTCCTGTTTGCTCCTTGGTGCTGGCAAATGCCAAGGCTCCTCTGATCCCAGGCAGGACCCCAGCCTCTGATCTCTGTCCTGAGCCCCTAATTCCTCTTTTCTAGCTTCCCCAATTGTTCTACCAAATCCAAGAGTGCCCATTCCCATCAGTGACTCGGAGCCTTCAGCCCAACCTCCTGGAGCTCTGTGGTCTTCCCCGCATTCTCCATTCCCATCCTACCCCCAAACCCCACAGCCAGCCCTGACCCCCGGCTCCTCCCCACCGATGAGATGAGCTCGGAGGCTGCTTCCCCGGCGCTGCGTTTGATATTGCAGCTGGGAAGCTGCAGCACTGACCTCTGGCCCCTGAGCTGGAGTTTGGCAATGCAGCGGGTAAACTGCTGCAGCAGCTCCAGCAGATCCCTGTTTGCACAGGCGCTCGGGACGCCCAGATCAAAGCGCTCCGCATGAGTAACAGCGGCCCAGCCCTGCACTTTGTTCACGTTCCCGGCTCCCTTTCACAAGAGCTGCCTCTGCCTGCCTCGAGGGCTCGGAGGGCTCGGTGGGAGAACGTGGGTGACTCCATGAGGTCCTTCAGCGTGCTTTGAGCTCACCGGCGTGGTATGCGCACTCGGTTGTGCGGGTCCCAAAGCCGTCCTCGTCAGACTGCAGCAAACGCTGGGCAGTGAGGAGCAAGGCAGGGCTGATCCTGCTCCTCATCCTGGGCCTGCAGCCCGGGGATCACCCGAGCCTCTCCCTGATGAGCACAGAGGACAGGGAGCAGAGAAAGCAAGAGCAGGCACTGGTATCACTGCATCACAGCACCAGCACAGAAGCCGGGATGTAAGCTATTTCCTCAGTCCGAGCAGAGGGTATTTGTCCTGTGAAGAGCTGGGGAGGCAAATACCCAAATGGTAGATATTAATGCGGATGTACAATATGTTCACTGAAGCTTCTGTTCTTTTGGACAGGCAAAGCTGGCAGGGGAGCGTGGAGCTCGTGCAATCCTTTTTGACATTACTGATGATGAAAGTGCTGCCGATCAGGTACAGACCCCACAGATGTTACCAACTAAATCGCAGCGCCCCTTCCCCATCCCTCAATGTGCATAGGTCAGGACCACCCCCCCCCCCCAATCCCCCCAAAACATGCGGTGGGAGGTCCCAGGAAGACAGTGTAGCCTGGCTTGGAGTGTTAGTGCTTCCCCAGCTCACCCCGTGCACACAGCACTTGTCACTTTTGCTCACCCTTTGGCACATCCAAATCAGCAGGCAGCACAAACAGCTTGTAAACAGCACCTTGCTGCTCTTGAAGGATATTTCCTCATCTATTCAAGGTGCTTTCCAGAAGCTGAGTGCTTCCTTGTGGGAAATCGTAGATTACCAGAGCCCATCCATTAGGGCTGGTGTAACTCAGAGGAAAGGTGATTTCTGAAGTTTTCAAGCAGAAGTCATGGCCGCCCCGGCCATGCTGTTAGTGATACTCTGGCTACAAGTTAAACATCAGTGCTTCCACCAGCACTGCTCATCTCTGCAGAGGAATAGATTCCTTGCTGAAATAACCAGGGGATAATGAAAAGCATCCAGCACTAGATAAGAGCACAGATAGGGGAGCTGTGCCTAAGATCAGCAAAATCTGGAGGAGAGATCAGACCTGGCAGGAGCGGTCCTTCTTTCAGGCTGTTCTGGAACATCTCTCACCACTTTTGTTCCGTTCCAGCTGAGAAAGCCCAGAGGTCTGAGTCAACCCGTGGTGCTGATCAGGGGCCACGACGCTGAGCTGCTCATGGGCGTCGTGAACAAGAACAGAGAGGCCCACGTGAAGATAGAGGTCAAGGAGCCACCGGCTTGGGTGAGACACGCTGTTCCCACTGCTTCTGTATCCTTTCTCACCAGGAGTTTCCCAAGGCTGCTGAGCTTCCTTCCCGTGGGGTGGAGATGACATTCCTTTGCAGGTGCTCTGCAGAGCCATTCTCCCTGTCTGCATCATTCAGATGATGTGCTGCAAAGAAATACTCAAAAGCTCTTTCAGCTTATTTACAGCTCCTTTTGCTTAAACATCGTGAGCTGAGAGGATTTCTGTTCAAATGAGACCAAGCCTCAATTTTCTTATCTCCTGCTACCTTGGATCATGGCCTACAGTGTGTTGAGGTGCTGCAAAATCAAACGTCCATTGAAGTGGACATGCACTTGGACATGAAGTATGCAGAAAAAAATTGAGCCCTTTTTCTTTTCTTTCACCTGTAAAAACCAAGGAAGCGGAGTTTGGCCAAAGATGATGTGTCCAAAGGCACGGAAGAGATCAGAGTCCCCCTGCTTGGCCTCTAAGAAGTCCCTTCCACAAGAGTAATTTCTTTCCTGTTTTATTCAACAGCCTGACTACGACGTGTGGATCCTTCTCACTGTGGTCAGCACTGTTGTCGTCATCATTTTGATTTTTGTCGTCCGCACGAAGTGCCAGCTGAACAGGACGCAGGTAAGGATCTCACAGAGCAGACGTGTCTGAGCAAACAGGAATGCACTGAGGGCAGCCCTGGACAGAGGATTGGGAGAGGAAATGCGTGCCCTGGAGACAGGGTGGGTGTGTGCCTGGTGTGTGTGGAGTGGACCCGAGGTGGGCTTGCAGCATCCCTTGTGCAGTGATCTTGCTCTCCTCCTGCCACGCCACCCAGTCAGACGTATCTCCAGATTTGAAAATATCCTGCTTTTCCAGTAAGTAGGATCCAACATCTGGGGATCAGAAATTCCGCACCGCTGAGTGATTTTGAATGTCCCCTGCTGGTGACAAAGCGCCCTCTGGGTAGGCAAACAATCACCCCTGGAAATCAAACAATCGTCCCTCCCAGATCTGCATTAATCACATTTTCAAAAGGGGAAGAACCTCGAGGAACGCGACGACGCATGGCTGAGCATCTCCTGAAAGCCTCCTTTCCTCTTGTCAGGACTCGGTACAGCAGCAGACCATGCAGGCCATCGGGCAGCTGGCCACGCGCAAGTACCAGGCCAGGTGCCGGCAGGCGTCACGGTGGGACTCGGCCAGCAGCTGCAGCTCGGCCCCGGTCTGTGCTATTTGCCTGGAGGAGTTCACCGAGGGCCAGGTAGGCTGCAGGCATGGCTGTGGGTGAGCCTCAGCTCTGAGCTGTGGTTGGGCGGAAGCTTGGCGGGGCTGGGAGGCCCTAGGGAGGCTTCCTCCAGCAGCTCCTGAAGGCTGGGAGAGGTTCGGCGGTGATAGAAGTCTGACTGCCCCTTGGCCCGAAGGCTCTGGTCCTGCCCGCGGGTTTCAGTTCCCTAAAGATGAGTCTCCGATTGCTACGGAAGGGTCCATTGTGTGTCCATGCTGAAGGAGTGAGGCAAAAGTGGAGTTTGCTTCTCCTAACCAGTCAGCCCATAATCTCCCTATTCCCAAGGGCTAGCAGCTCTCTGGACATCACTTCCTAGGGCTACGTGCAGCGGGCAGAACCAAAGATGCCGGACAGCTGCACAGCCTCCTCCATACAAAGCTGGGCTGCAGTGGCTTGCTGCATGTCTCAGGTTTTCCAAATGTTGCCTCCTGGAACATCACGAGCTCCCCCTCTGTACCCAGCTCTTGGGACAAGGTTCTCCTCCCTCACTCTCCTCCTCCTCTCTCTGCTTCTTTCTAGGAACTGCGGATCATCTCGTGCTCCCATGAGTTTCACCGGGAGTGTGTTGACCCCTGGCTGCAGCAACACCACACATGCCCACTTTGCATGTTTAATATTCTTGGTAGGCATTTCCCAGTCAGGAGAAGGGGTGGGTGCAGGGATTGTGCCCAGTAGGAACACGGACCGTTTGGGCAATGCACGCAGTCAGTGCAGCACAGGAATATGTGTGTGTGAGGGTACTGGGCAGCGTGTGCATGGAGGGGGGATGCCCGTGCATGTGCAGTGAGGTTCTGAGCTGGGGCAGAATCTGTGCCATTCCCAGGGCCTGTGGGAGTAGGAGTCAGGGTCTGGGGCCACAGCACCAGAAAGGGTACAGGGTGTGCAAACCATCAAGAGGGTTTGGTGGCAGCTGTAAGCTGACAGAAGGCACAGGTGGGATGTGGGTGTGGGTGTGTAGTGGAGGCTCGATGGTGCTGGGGCCACCACAACCAGGCCATGGGGTGTACACTTGATGCTGCCTTCTCTCTTTGCAGCCCGAGACTCAGTGGACCAGGCCACAGTGGCAGGCTCCAGGCTGGCTCCTCGGGACATGGAGCCTGGACGGCGGCTGCACCTTTTCCGCCAGCACCCAGGACATTCCCTTTACCACCTTCCGCATCCCTACCCTCAGAGGAACCTCAGGAGCTTCCCCTCGGAGCCAGCCCACAGCAACCCCTTCTTCCACTCTCCAGAGCTCTCCCAACTGGATTTTGGCACTATCCACTACATGCCATACAGGCCAGCCAGCTCCTTGCCCGCCTGTGGACACGCATCCCCCCTGGCCTCCAGTTTGCGGGGCCAGCAGCACCCCAACCCTCCGGCTTGTGGGCAGCCCCCCCACAGGACGTGTTCCCTGCAGCCCACGCCGCCCTGCCTGGGGCTGAAGGCAGCCCTGGCACAGCGGCAGCACCGCACGCCCATCCCGCGCCGGGGGATCAGCCACGGGCACCAGCACAACAGCAGCGGCTCTGGGGAGAGCTATCTCACGGAGCACAGCGGGTACCTGGCGGACGGGCCGGGCAGCGACTCCAGCTCAGGGCCCTGCCACGGTTCTTCCAGCGACTCCATGTTGAACTGCACAGACATCAGCCTGCAGGGCATCCATGGCAGCTGCTCCACTTTCCGCAGCTCCCTCAGCAGCGACTATGACCCCTTTGTGTATTGCAGCTCAGATGGGCCCACCACGGACAACGGGCCGGAGCGGCAGCGGACGCTGAGGGAGACACGGCCCAGGTCCTTGGACCTGATGGTGCCCGGCGGTGCCGCTCCAGCCAAGGCCCAGGTGCTCAGCCACATCCACTACCACCACCACCAGCACCACCACTACAGAAGGGATGTGGAATGCCCACCTGGCCGGGCTGGCCCGGGCCCTGGGCAGCGCAAGTCCCGATACTCTGGGGCTAAGGTTGGCTTTCACAGTGCTCGGACGCACAAGAGGGCTGAGAAGAGCCATCACTGTCAGCAGCCCCTGGAAAGCAGGACAGAGTTGCAGGAGGCTCCTCCGGTGGGACAGCCAGCCTGTCCCCAGCAGGGTCGGGAGCCCCCGCATGCCCCCTCCGCTTCTCCCAACAGGTTGGACTTCAGTGTAGATGCCAACAGACAGTCGGGAGCAGCAGGCACGTCCCCTGTGCTGCTGCCCCAGAGACACAGCTTACAGAGCCGACATCACCGAAGGAAAAGAAAGTGTCCCCTGGAGCTCGACCCCGCTCTCCTGCCTGAGGATTCGGCCTTGCCCAAAGCCTGTGATGCTCACATGCCTCACAGCCACCCTGCTGGCCACCGTTGCTCGCCTGAGGTCCAACCCCTGATTCCAAGCTCTCCCATGCCCTGCAGCACGGGCTCCCGGCCACTTTGGAAGTGTTTGGTGCCGCAATCCAGCTCAGAGCTGAAAAAGCAGGAGGAGGGGATGTCAGGACGGGAGGGAAACTGCGCGGTTCCTGCTGGTTTCTCAGGAACAGGCACCCCAAGGCACAGCCTCCACCTGCAGTGCCCGGCTCAGCAGTGTAGGCAGGGTGAGTCCAGTCTGGGTTTTCTCTTTTGGCAAGCAGATGATGAGGGTGGGTTGCTGCGGGCAATGTGGGAAGGCGCTCAGGGTGCCTGTAGGCTTTCCTACAGAACCACTGGTGACGGAGGTGTGCCAGAGCCCGCCCATCCTCAGATGATGGCTGGAATGATTGGCACCTGCTAATGGATCGGCTGAGTGCACCAAACCCCGCGGTCTCATCCTAAAATAATTCCAGTGGGAAATAAGGCTGCTCTGTAGGAGTCTCTAGCAGACAGAGCATCTCACAAAGGAACCACATTTCTGGGTGTCCTCCCCTCGGTCTGGATGTTCTGATGGCAGAGCCCTTGCCATTAAGGCTTGTTGGGCTTTACTGCTGCAGTCGGCCCCAGCTTGCCGGCCTCAATAAGGAAATGTGTGTGAATGGCTGGGGGTGGCACAGGGACAGACTGAATGCATTTATGGATTTGCACATCCCTCCTGTCTCACCTGCCCCTGCTGTGCGGGAGTTGTTTCTCAGTGTCTCCTGGAAATTAGAAGTAATTAAGATCTGGCCCTTTGCCTAACTACCGTACGTCAGTTCTGCCTCCCTGCATGAGTTTGAGAGCAGGATGTTCCCTGCTCCCTGGTTCCTTGCAAATTGCAAGCTGCAGGCAGCAGGGGCAGGTGCTGGGCTCCCCTCCTCACCCTGCCACTGACTCACTGCCGGTCCCTGTGCAAATCATTTTGATTTAGGTACCCTATACAGAGCTAGCAGCCTAATTTCTGGCCTGTGACTCACCGTGCCCATTGTACCACGCAGATAATAACTTCCTCCCTATGCTGTCTTTCCAGCCCCACACCCCACCCAGGCTCCCGGCCACACCGTGCCTGTGGGGAGGCAGCGGGGAAGAGGAGAGGCCAGCTGGGCAGGGGGCTCAGTGCGGTGCTCGCAGCCTTTTCCCTGGCACAGAAGTGCCTGGTGCTGCAGATAGGTAATGGGGAGGCGGCGGGGGTTCTTTGAAGGGCCCGGAGGGATGCTGCTGCTTAGGGAGGTACAGCAGTGTGGGGATGTATCTGCAGTTTGCAGCAGCTCTGAGGGCTGATGATGTGCCCAGAGCTGGAAGCAGTGTGCAGCAGTGTTGTCAGGACAGTATCAAAGCACCATGGTGTGGTGCATTGCTCAGGAGCTGGTGTGAGCCGGTCCCATTTCCAAACAAAGCCCATGCACTGGTGTGGCTCAGGGTGGACCCCATGGTCCCCAACCCAGGTGCTGCCCAGGAGGGGCAGTGCCATCCCTGGGGGCACATAAGCCATGAGCAAGGGGAGAGCCAAGCAGCTCCTAGAGGAGCTCTAGGTTCCTCTCATGGACAGCTCTGTGCAGCACAAACAGCCTTGTCCACCAGCTCTTATCGCCTGGACACTTGTGACATGGCTGCTGCTAGGACGCACCAGTGCCTCTGTCCTCTGCTCCCAATCTCAGGGCAGTCAGCACTTCTTCCAGATGTGGCTGTGGAAGTGGTGTGGGGAAGCACCTGGGGAGTGTGACAGTGCAGGGCTTTGCACTGTCCTCTCCACCTTGCACAGCAGAACTCAATGTTCACCGAAGATCACTGCAGTCTGGGACTGATGGGATCTGAGGAGAATGAAGGAGTGTGCAGCAATCAGGGATCCCTCCCTGGAACCCCCCTTCTGCAGGGCGGAGGCAAGCAGGGCAGAGAGGATGGAGCCTGTGTTCTTGTCCCTGCAATGTACATGTGGATTACCTCCAGGTCGGGTGGTCAGCCCAAATGCTTTCTTGTTTGGCAGTGGAGGTGCAGCCATCCTATTTCTTTATTTCATAAACCTCATACCATGAGACATAGCTGCTTCGGGTTGGCCTTCCTGTTCTTAGCTTCTCCCTAAAGGAAAAGAATATGGGAAAAGAGTGGACAAAGGAGCAGACAGCTTTAGGGATGGAGATGCCTTGCGTGTGCAACACCATGCACTTGCTTTGGCAGCCACTGCCCTGCTCCCCTTTAGGAAATGTGTGATGTTCTGCCATGTCTCAGTCCTCGCCCTGACAAAACCCTCATTTCAAGCCTATTTCCTTCTCTCTATCTGTCTGAATTTGCTGATGCTTTTCGGATTGTTGCAGCAGGGGTCCCCCAGGACATTTCCCAGCCCTGCTTGGGCTCTACGTGCCTGATGTGGAGCTCCAGGGCATTGCTGTGCTGTGACACTGCTGCTGCTCTGTGGGTTTGTCCCAGAGGCTCAGAGCTTGCCCATCCTGATGGTGCGATGGGGAAGGCACTCTGATGCCTACCCAGAACCACTGGCAGGGTGACTTTGCAAGCCACCTGTCCCTCTTACCTCCATCTGCCAGGAGCACGAAGAACTGGTGTGTCTGAAGGCAGAGGGACTCTGTCTGTCTGTCTGACAGCTGTAGCTTCAGTGGATGCTTTCCAGAGAGTCAAAATTTCTTGTAAGAGTGAGAAAATACTTAGAAAGGAAAGATTGAATTTTATTAGGAACGAGGGAAAGTTGTAGGGAGCAAAGCTGTAGGGAGCAAAGCTGTAGGGTGCAGGAGTTCCTGCAGGGCTTGTACAGAACAGCCACCAAGCTGAAAACATCGCTTGTCACAACACAACCTGTGGAGTTGCAGTCACCTCAGTGCTTTGTCTTGGAAAGGGACTGGATGTAAATCAGTGGAGGACAGGTAAATGCAGCAAAGAACAATTGACAGTCCTGTTTAAGTGGGACGCACAGTAAAATAACCAAAGAGACCAAGGAGAAATGTAAATACACGTCTAAATAAAGGTTGCAAGCTAAAAATGTAAGTGGTTGAATTAGGAAGCCTTGGCTCTTGGTGACATTTTTGCCATTAACTTTTCAGAATGCCAGTGAGAAAAAAAAACCCCACGTGATGGGACTGTGCAGTTTCCACGTGGAATTATAGAGGGGAGCGAGCTTCCTGGTGGCATGAGGGGGGCACTCTGTGTGAAGGAGGCTGTAACGTCCAATGACAAGAAACACTAAATCCCCAGTTGTGCCTAAGTACAAATTGAGTGGTGTTAGGGTTACAGTACACTGCTTTAGCACGGGCTGCAAAAGAAGAGCCCATATAAACAGGAGGCTCTTGAAATAATAGTGAAAGAAGCAGTGGAAAGAACGAGATGCTTTTGGGCACAGGCATTGCTTAGAGACACAGGAGCAGGAGCCCAGAGTCACACATCTCACCAGCCAGAAAAAGGCCCCAGAAAGGGCTGGCAGGGCAGTGCAATTACAGACAATAAACCATTCTTCAAAAGTGAAGGTGTGGCCAGATGAGAAGTCAGAAGGGTTGAATATAAAGCTAAGAGCGGAGCCACATGAGGAAGGAAGGGAAGACTTCTGTGAGCAGCTTGTGCAAAGCAGAAGGGCTATTAATGCAAAGATGTTCATCTCCATCAGTAGGAAGAAGCGTGCCGGAGGCTCTGCGGCAGTGAGGTGTGTCTGAGAGGGATGTTCAAGGGCAGAAGCAAAATGAGCTTCCTGCATCAGTGATCAGCAGGGAAGTGCTCGAGGAGGTTCTCACCCCAGCACAGCTCATGGGTTAGAGGATCCCTCCCAGATCACAGCATCAACGCCAGCATTTCTGAAACTCATCAATAAAGCAAACGGTAAACAATTGCCAGGGCTGTGGATTGCTCACCGGAGCGTCGTGCAAGGGCTCTGACTTTAAAAAAGGGCTGAACCTGCTACCCATGCCCAGAGCCAGAAGGAGGAGCTGAGGGCAACATCAGCTTCAAATAGCTGGAGCCACAGAGCGATGAGCCTGACTTTCCTGCCAAGCAAATTGTTACAGATTCAAATCCAGGGTCTGGCTTGTAGATGAATGGCTAAAAGTGTGAAATCCAGAGGAGAAGGCAGCACAGCTTCTGTAGAGAAAGATAATGCGTCCCAGATCTTGTAGGGGAATGAAGCTCCCAAAGGATGAGAGGGAAGGTGCTCTCAGAGGTAAATAACTGGCTGAAAAACAGGAGACAAAGTGCAGATCAGTCTTAATGGAGGAAAGTTACTGGGGAAGGGTGGGAAGTGGAGTTCTCCAGCTGTCAGCACCTTTCATCCAGCTCGTAAATATCCTGGGCAAGGAGAGGAGGTAACAAAGTTTGTAGAAAAGAAAATCCTTCAGGGCTGTCAGCTTTAAACGTGGTTACAAAGTGCTACAGGAGCATCTCCTGCTGCTGAGTTATTGGGCAACAAAGTGGCAGGTGAAATTCCGTGTAAGTAACACAGAATGCCACACAGGGGCAGAGCTGCTTCTAAGTATGCAGGCACGGCAATGGGCCCTTCTCGCAACATTGGGAAACAGCCCGGGACTCCCCGGGAGTATTTCTGCCAAGAAACTGCTCGGAGCTGCCTGGGGACAAGGAGAGGAGCAGCAGAAGGTGCTGCTGTGCAATTGTGCGAACCTGAGGTGCTTCCAGAGCTTTAGTGCAACTCATCACCACCTCTCATAAAAGGATGGAGCAGACCTGGGAGAAGTACAGGAGGCACCCATCAGTGCTGAGGTTTTTCTGAGGAAACAGAATGTAGAGACTTTCACGTGGGAAAATGATGACAGGTGGTGGATATGATACAAAATCAGGGAGAGCAGAGCAGACGGCAGCTAAGAGATGTTCACTCCTTCTTATAACAAAATAAGCAGTGGCACCAAATGGGAAGTGGAAGCTTTGCAACACCCAGCAAGGTAAGACATGGTTCGTAGTGGTGCTCAGTGCCCAGGGGATGTAAGTGCCAGAAGGGGGATGGGTTCGAGAGCCTAGATCAAGAGCTATCGAATGAAGAGATGCAGATACCATCTCTGGCTCAGAAAGCCCCTAAAGCAGGGCATCCAGAAGCTGACGGTGTTCCTGTGGGATGTGGCACCCTCCAGGTGTGTGCATACCTTGCCCAGCTCAGGTAAGGCTGGATTTTGGTGAGGCTGAATCACAGCCCCCGCAGAAGCTCCCCTTTCCCAGGCAGTGCCACGCACTGGCATTGTGGCATACCAGGGCACCGGCGGTGATCCCAAAGATGCCTGCAGCACCTCAGAGTTCATACAGCTCTTCTTGGTGCGGTTTGCATAAAGATACATCCCCGCTTCCCCTGCCTGGGAGGTGAGCCTGGGACTTACAGCTCTGACTCGTTTCTCTGAAGAATCAATCCCCAAGCAATGCTGAGAGGATCCTTTTAAGAGAAGTCAGACAACTAGCAGCGAGTTACAGCTAGATGGCTTCCTAAGCCACGCCAGCACACTCGGATCTCATCCCTGAGCAGACGAATTGCTCCCAGCACGGAGCGGTGGAACCTCGTGCTTTCTCTCTGGGAAATCTCATCTGCTGCAGCATGTCAGCATCCTCCCTCACTCCCCATCTCCTGCTCCTTTTCACAGCCATTCCCTTTCATGTCATGTCTTTGATCTTTACTAGAGAGGGAGAAAGGGATTAGGGGAAGAAAAGGACCACCATTACAAGTTAACGCCTGCTGGACAAGATCTCTGCTCTATCAGCAAGGTGCGTTCCTTCAGGTCTCCGCCCTCTGGGGGTCTCCAGCTCATCAGCTGTGGATCGCCCACCTGTCTGTCTCCTGGTTCAGGACCTTTTTACACTTTTCTCTCACTGTGTAACGGGACACTGCACAGGAGCAGCGTTCAGAAAACACTTTGATAATCCTCTTTGAGACTCAAGGCTTCTGACTGACCACACGGCAGTGGAGGCTGTCTGGCCTCCTGTGCACTGTGTGTAAGTCTGCTGACGTACATCACCAATGCCAGATCTCACCGACTCTTTGGTACTTCAGCCACGACCTGCACACATATATGTGCATAATGCTGCGCCTGTCCATTAATTTTTCCACATCTATGAGCTACGTTTTCAAAGCAGAATCTCCTTCAGTTGTTTTCTTCCCATATATTTAATTTGCAGGTCCCATTCCTACAGCTGGTGATTTGTAAGGAGCCAGAGTTTTCCGTGATTCTGATCTGAGACGTTGTTTTGAGTTGCTTTCTCTGAAGAGCTGCGTGGGCATCATTTGTTTCCTTCTGATCTCAGGAATTCAGGAAAAGGGAAATGTGAAAAATAACGCGTGTGCATTTTCTAGGCTGTGCTCACCCTGTGTGAGAGCTCTGGGCAGGCGTGAGAGACATCAGGGAAAGGGAACGCAGCGTACACGTCAACGCTCAGCCACATTAGGGAGAAAAGGACTGTCTGGGGCAGTAACCAAGGGTGCGTGGTTTCTAGGCAGCCCTTACACTGAGTGCAACCTGCTCAGCACTTGCCTGTCAATAATTCACCAGGCAGATGGGGCTGGGGAGGAAGAAAGCACAGTCCTTGCTGGCTGGGTGCAGGGCATTGGTGTTAGTGGCCAACCGACACTCATTGGGTTTGGTGGCTTTTGGGACTCAGAAATGATTTGTGAATGCCTTGAAACGCCTGCGCTGTGCCCTTCGTGCACAAACTCCTCTCTTGCAGCCTCTTTTTGTTGTCTGGAGTTTCTTTTGTTGCTGTCCCTCGTGCCTGGAGGGTGGTGCCGTGGCTGATCATTTTTACATGGCTGTGCAGATTTTCCTCAAAGAGCACGCAGCAAAAAGTCCCCAGAGCAAGCACCCAGCAGCAAGATGCATCCAGGCGTGCACCGCATCCTCAGCCTGCTTCTTCTGAATGTTCAAATAGGAGTTTGATGTCTTATATTTACGTTTTGTTCTGTCTTAACATAGGGGAATAACCTGATGGTGGAGGTGGCCAGAAAAGTCCCTCCAAAAGACTGGGAGAAACGTTGTGGCTTCCACTGCAGAATCTGCTCCCCCTATTGCAGTGGTCAGCACCAGGCCCTGGAGCATTCAGCTCACGCTTTCTTTATTCTTTCTTTGACTGCAGGATCTGAAGAGGAGGTCCAGGATGTCCGTGAACACTCAGTTTAACAAGACACTGGCAGCTCATTTGCTCATGGGAGAGCTGGGGTGGACAAAGATGTTCAGCAAACCAGCCGGAGTGGAGCTCACACCTCAGGGTCTGCACGTATTGACCAGTCCTGAGCTGCACGGCCCAGCCGCGGTCAGACCGCACATAAGCAATGTGATGCTGTGGTCTCCTCAACATTTCCACATTGCAGTGGTCACAGAAACACAGAGCCGTGTTCTCCAGGTGCTCTTCTCCTGTGAAGGCACAGGCAGCCCATCTTCATCCAGAGGCACCTGTCTGCGTGGGCTGGCTCACTCAGAGACCCGTCCTGGGAGTCCCCAGCTGGAGAGCTCGCGGAGTGAATGCAAGCTGCTATTCTGGCATCTTCGTGCCGCGGAAGGTTTTGAAAAACACTTCAGACGTAAACAAGCCTTCCAGACCAAAAGCTGCAGGAATGGCTTCCTGTGGCCTGGTAGCTCCCGCCTTCATTTCCACTCGTAGGTCAAAAGCCGGACTTCTTCGTTTAACTTTTCCACTCTTATTTCAGATACAGGAGCAGGGTGTTCTCCATCCCAGCACTCACAGGTCCACCCCGAAAGGTGCTTCTTCCAACTTCGTTGGAAACCAACATCTCTCACCACTTTTGACCACTTCATTGTCCCTCAGCTGAAGCCAGCTCAGCCATGTGCTGCGTTTCGCCAGCAGTGGAGATGAAGACCCAGAGACAATGGCACGATTTCTGGGAAGAAGCTGGGTCGGATTCCCTCCATTGCGAAGAATCTACTCTCTCATCTCCTAATGTGAATACATCTCTCTTTCTCCCTGTAACGCCTCCATCTACTCTCAAAACAGGCGTGGACAGCTCTGTTTAGAGCTTATCTGTTTTGAGCATATTTCAAAGTTGGGATGGCCCCATCACAGGAGCTGTGGCAAATCCTTGATTTCACATGGCTCCTGCTTGTCGCCCCAAGGAAAAAAACAATCCCAGTAAAAGCACGTGTAACGAATGCAGAGCAGAGCCCCATCTATCACCCAGCCTTATCTTTGTACTGCCGTGAGACACTTGGGACGCCACCGGCTCTTGTTTCCTCTGTCTCCTAATTTGGTGACATTCAGGTAAAATAAAATCTGGCAAATTCACAGCATGATACCCAAACAGCTCTCATACAGCGAGGATTTAGACTGGAGTTCACTGCCTTAACTGACCATTCAGGCCAAAGAATTAGCCAGGATCCCATGTTTATAGGGCACCAAGGCTATCTCAGGTTTTCAGAGTTAATGAAGCATTGGGAAGGGTAGGTCATTACAGCTGACGGTAACTTCTGGCAGAAACCTGGTGTAGGGACAGAAGTTCCCCATCTCTCTGAGAATCTCTCTGTATCTTCCTGTGCAGCAGCAGCTTCTTCCTCAGTTCAAGGGCACATAGGCTAGATAGTCCCAGTTCAGATTAATCCAGCCTCTGCCTTCCTTCTCTTCTGATGAAAGCTTTTATGGGGCTTGCTACCCTTAGTCTTTGAAAGAGGCGTCGTTGTCCCAGCTTCATGTCACTAGCGTGATGTTCCTGAAAGCCAACCAGTAAGACTGCTTTATACAAAACACGATTCCCTAGCTAGTGTTCCTTTTCTTGTCTCCTGTGATCGAGCTGCTGCAGGACCTTTCAGACTAGAAAAGAGCTAAATTTTTCATATCAAAGAACCCAGCAGAATTGTATTCTAACCTTTTCAGGCTCCTTTTGTCTGTCCCACAAAGCAAGCAGAAGAAACAAGTCCGGATGTTTTCTCCCTTGCAGGAAAGCCAGTCTTGAAGAGAAGAAAGAAAGCCAGGAACAGGTCTAGATTTCCCCTGTTCAACTTCTTGTGTGTGTGGCACATGGCTTGTCTCAGTCAGCCCCCTGCATCTTCGGCCATCCCAGAGGGCTCAGATGACTTCACAGATGGCGGTGATGAAGTCGGGGTGCTCCCGCTGGTTTCTTTGGGAGTGAGGGAGGCTGAGAGCCTCCAGGGATGCATTTCAGTGCCTCAAAGGAACGAGTGCCTAGTTTGCAGTCTGAGAGTGCTCCTTTCCCTCCCAATCCTAAAAAAAAAGGAGGACTGAGGCTCAGCAAGCCCCAAGCTTCTTGGAGAAAGTGGTCAGTACTAACAAACCCTTTCCACTCCCCACTGCAGTATTACTGGGCTGTGCAGGGCAACGCCCACCTTAAAGTGTTTGCATTTTTTGATTTTTATGCTGCTGCTACTTTTCATTCAGAAAACAGACATCTCCACTGCTGGGCCCTCTCGGTGGGGCTTGCTGAGCTGAACGTATGCAGGTCTGTGCAGCGGGGTTCTCAGGTGGGATGAGAGGGAGGAACTCTGCAGGAAGGTGGTTTTTGAAATCCTTTTCTGTAGATGGACTAAAATCTTCAGCCACCCCAAAGGGAAGCGATGTCTGAGAACATGGGAAATGGTTCCTCTTGCTTCGGAGTGATCCCTTCGAGCGGTCGGTACCCTTGGGCTCGGGCACTGCATGTCCTCAGCACCACTGAATGAAACAGCATTTGTTTTCCTTTACCGAGTCCAAAGACCCAGCTGAAAACTGACGGAAGCCAGAGCATCCCAACCTCGCTCTGCCCACAACCAAACCATCAGTCCCTCCCCACGGCCCACTTTCTTCCCAGGACCTTCAGCCCCACCGTTACGGGCTGCTGTGGGCAGAGTGCCTGGGCCGGCTGGACCTCCTCCGATTCTGCACGGAGCCTCCGCTCCTCCCTTTTTTAAAGTTCAGATCCTTCTAAATGTGAATACAAGTTTGTGTTTTGTTTTGTTTTGCTGAGTCTGTCCTGGGCTTGGGAATAAATTATCAACCAAAAATGGAAGAATAGGTTTTATATATATGCAAAAGTGTGTATTTATGTCTGATAAAAAACAAAGATGTGTGAATATGCTGATGTGCTCAGAAATATATTTATTTACTAATATATTTATCCACGTACCCGGCCTGCTCACGTGTTTTTGTTCTGTACAAAGCCACCAGGTGTGCATTTTAAGGAGTTTCATGGCTTCGTGGCTGAGGTTCTGTGAGGCATGTGAGGGGTGGGCAGGTGGTCTGAGACAGCCAGCACGGCTTCACCAAGGGCAGAGCATGCATGACACATCTGGTGGCCTTCTGTGATGTGACGGCATCGGTGGACAAAGGAAAGGCAACTGATGGTGTGTGCCTGGACTCCTGCAAGGCCTTTGACGTGGTCCCCCACCACATCCTTATCTCTGAGTTGGAGAAATGCGGGTTCAAGAGGTGGACTATTTGGTGGGTAAGGAATTGGTTGGAAGGTCACAGCCGGAGGGCTGTGGTCAATGTCTGTCGGGTGGAGGTGGTGATGAGCGGTGTCCCACAGGGGTCTGTCTTGGGACCCATAGTCTTCAACACCTTTATCAGTGACATAGACGATGGGATTGAGTGCATCCTCAGTGAGTTTGCAGGTGACACCAAGCTGAGTGGTGCAGCTGATAGAACAAAAGGAAAGGATGGCATCCACAGGGACCTTCACAAACTCAAAAGGTGGGCCCATGTAACAAAGCCAAGTGCAAGGTGCTGCATTTGAGTGGGGGCAGTTCTGGATATGTATACAGACTGGGAGAAGAACTCAGAGTAGTGCTGTGGAGAAGGACATGAGGGTCCTGGTAGATGAAAGACTTACCACGAGCCAGCAGTGTGCAGCCCAGAAAGCCGCCAGCAGCCTGGGCTGCATCAGCAGAGGGGTGGCAGCGGGCAGAGAGGGGACTGTCCCCCTCTGCTCTGCCCTCGTGAGGCCCCACCTGGAGTCCTGCGTCCAGACCTGGGGCCCCCAGCACAAGAAAGACGTGGGGCTGTTGGAGCAGGTCCAGAGGAGGGCACGAGGGTGCTGAGAGGGCTGGAGCACCTCTGCTGTGGAGACAGGCTGAGGGAGCTGGGGCTGTTCTGCCTGGAGAAGAGGGGAGACCTCACTGCAGCCTTCCAGTACTTGAGGGGAGGTTTTAAACAGGAGGAGCAACGTTTTACACAGGTAGGGACAGGACGACGAGGAAAGGTTTTAAACTAAAAGAGAGGAGGTTTAGATTAGATGTCAGGGGGAAGTCCTTCACCCAGAGGCGGTGAGGCGCTGCACCGCTGCCCAGAGCTGTGGGTGCCCCATCCCCAGAGGTGCCCCAGGCCACGATGGGCGCTGCGCAGCCTCGGCTGGTGCCCGGTCCGTCGCTCGGCAGCTCTGCCCGCGGCTCGCGTTGGAACGAGGTGACCCTGGAGGTCCCTCCGACCCGAAGCCGTTCTATGGTTCCACGATCACGATGACGCCGTTTCAGACCGGCGGCCGAGCGCCCGCAGCCCCGCGTCGAGCCCGCGCTGCGTGAGCAGCGGCCCCCACCGCGCCGCGCCCAGCCCGGCCCCGGCAGCCCGGGTGACGCCGAGCCCGCAGCCCTCCGGCGGCTCCGGCCCGCCCCCTCCCGGCTCTCTGCCGCCCCTCTCCGGGCGCTGCCCGCTCCAGCCCCGCTCTGCGCGTGCGCGGCGGCGGCAACAATGGCGCTGGAGACCGTCCCGAAAGACCTGCGGCACCTCCGGGCCTGCCTGCTCTGCTCCCTCGTCAAGGTGCGCTCCGCCGGGCCCGCGGCCTTCCCCCCGCCCGGCACAGGCCTCTCTGTCCGGGCCTTCCCTCCTCCCCGCCTTGCCAGAGCCCGTCCCGTCCCGCTCGGCCCTTCCTCCGCCGCTGTTCCCCCCCCCCCGTCCCCGCGCGGCCTCGCGGGTCGCTGTGCGCGCTGCGGTGCGCTCAGTGGTCTCTGCGGTCTCTGTGGTTCCCCGCGCAGACCCTCGAGCAGTTCGAGTACGACGGCTGCGACAACTGCGATGCCTACCTGCAGATGAAGGGCAACCGCGAGATGGTCTACGACTGCACCAGCTCGTCCTTCGATGGGTATGGGGCCGGGCTGGGCTGCGCCGTGGCGGCGGGCGGTGCCGGTCCCCTCACGTCCCTCTCTCCCTCAGGATCATCGCCATGATGAGCCCCGAGGACAGCTGGGTCTCCAAGTGGCAGCGCATCAGTGAGTGTCACCCGCTGTTCTGCCCCGAGCCCTTCTCTGATGGTAACAGGGCGAGGGGGAATGGCTTTAAACTGAAAGAGGGGAGACCCGGGTCTGATGTGAGGGGGAAATTCTTCACCCAGAGGGCGGTGAGGCGCTGCTGCCCAGAGCTGCGGGTGCCCCATCCCTGGAGGTGCCCCAGGCCATGATGGGCCCTGGGCAGCCTCAGCTGGGGGGGCAGCCAGCACACGGCAGGGATGGGGCTGTGAGGTCCCTTCCAACCCCAAACTGCTCTGTATTTCTGTGATGCTGGGCGGCAGGATTTGTTCCTTGGGCTGCTGCAGCTCCTGAGGAGGGGCCACCTGCACAGGCTGGTCCTGCTGGGGCTGTTTGCCCACCCGGCTGCTGCACTCAATGCTTTCCTTCCCTCAGGTAACTTCAAGCCTGGTGTGTATGCAGTGTCTGTGACCGGCCGCCTGCCCCAAGGTAACGCTGCTGCTGCGTGAGCGAGCGCTGCTGCACAGGTGGCCGCTGAGGGATGGGTTATTTTGTATCCTTGGCCCTGCGTATTGCCCAGTTACACTCTCTGTGTGTTACCCTGTGCTGACCTGATGAAGTCAGCATTTGGGGGTCCATTAAACAGTGTTACAACAGAGAGAGCGCAGGCCCAGAGCATGAAAGGATTTGCCAGGTGACTGCACAAAGGTGTGCAATGGGAGGCAGGGTTCCCTGTTCTGCAGACAGGCTGTGGTCATCCAGCATTCTGCTGGCCTAAAGCTGGTATGAAAATTCTGCTGAATAAAACCTGTGGTGCCGGACTGCACGTAAGAGTGAGGATGAAATGTGATTAAAGCCTGGCTATGGAAAGCCAGGCTTATGGAAGGCTATATATGCGCACGCTTCAGGCTGTACAGCTTCAAGGAAACAAAAGTGAATGGTGTGGAAAGGGGTGCTGCTGGGATAATGGTCTTGAGGAGGGCAGGTGAGCCGATATCCCTTCGCACTGCAGCGCTGCACTGAGGGCTCACATCAAGCTAAGGTGGCATTTGTTCATTTATAGGTGCAGTGAAGGGTGTGGTGAGGTGGCCCTACCTTCATAAAGCAGACATCACACTTTCCATTTCTCATGTCTGCAGCCCAAGGTCAGACTCCTGACCTGTGTCACATGAGGGCTGCAGTTCCCCACACCCGGGGTCAAAGCTGTACTTCTGTTTGGAATGCCGGCTCCTTTGTTCCTAACCTGAGCTCCACCATCTGTTAGGGGACAGCTGAAACACCGTGAGGCACGAGGCCTCCTGGCACAGCTTTGGACACATCTGAAGCAAGTAGAGCGTAGCAGTGATGCCATGTGCTCTGTGCAGCTGCAGGCAGAGCGCAGCTGTGAGCACAGGACAGGAGGGGATGCGTATGGGAGATGCTCTTGGGCCTTGCTTCATGTGGGGAGCATCCTCACATCATGGGCAGAAGCAAGAAGGTGCTGGGGAGCACAGGAGCCAGCAGGCTGCACCCGAGGGCCTGCAGGCTGTAATTGGGCTGTCCATGCTGTGCTGCTGGTGAGAGCTGTCCTGAACCGTGTGATGCTCTTCTGCTGTTGCTGCTGTGGTGCTACTTAGAAGGTGGGACTTGCAGACAAGTCACAGAAGTGACTGGGAGGCTTAAGAACAACCTTGAAGAGCTTGGCCTATGCAGTGCAGTCATGATATTCAAACATCTGCGGGAAGAAAATAATGCAAATAAAGTCTCTGCACAGCTTTTTTTTTTCCAGGGCAAAACTTGAATTGATATTTGGGTGCTCTGTCTACGCATTTAAACTAGAGGAGGGAACGCTCTTAGCAGTGAAGTTGACACACTGTTAGAAGGAACTCAGAAGAAGGTTGCCCAGTTCTTAAGCTCTGCGATGAAAGCTGCATGATAGAGCAACCAGATCTTTTTAGGGCTTCTCATTCCTAGTGAATTCTGAAGTGTGTGTCCTTCTTGCAGGGATCGTCCGAGAGCTGAAGAGCCGTGGTGTGGCTTATAAGTCACGAGACACAGCGATCAAAACCTAAGGGGCTTTCATGCTGCGTGGAGGATTCCTTGTGCTCTGCTGGGCTGCTCGGCGAGGCAGCTGGCACGTGGAGCACCGCTCTGAAACCTCTCAGTTTTAGCATGAAGGACCTGGACTCTGAGGGAGCTGCTGGCCCAGCTGCTCTCGCTCAGTACCTCTGGACTCAGCCATGCCACTGTTGGACCACAGAGACCTTCAAATCGGTTGCATCCTTGACAGGGAGGGCAGTGTGAGTAGGTCTGGGGAGGAGGTGTTTAGTGTTGAAGCACAAACCTTTTATGGTCAGTGTGGGTAAGAGGAGCTGGGGCACAACTGTACATATTTCAATAAAACATGCTTTCTGGTCAGAGTGGAGTCCATCGTGTATAATCAGCGCTGGTTTCACCCACCGTGGGGAGCAGAAGGCATGGGAAGGGGTTTCATACTCAGCTCCAGCACTGCCGGATGAGGTTGGTGAAGGCTGATGAGGTTCAGATCAAAGTGGGTCCAGGAGGATGAGCCGGGCGGCTTTCTCCATCCTGAGGCAGCGGAGCTGGGAAGTGAGGTTCTGGCTCTGGCCAGGCTGGAAGGACGTCGTGCGTGGCAGACAACCGAGGACGATCGTCGCGGCCATGCCCGGCTCTGCAGCATCGCTGCTCGAGTGCCACGGGGTGGCAGCAGGGCTTCGTGGAGCAGGGCTGGGGCCTGGGGACGGCAGGGGCAAAGCCGCTGAAGTGGCCCTGAGCAGGAGAGACGTGGAGCACACCTCCATATCCCATCTCTCTTTTCAGCTCCTTGGGGGCTGTACTGCAGGCTGTCCCCACCTTCCCGGTCTCCAGAGGTGGGTGGGCTCCTCCAAAGCACCTTAGCTGTCATGTCCCCTGGTGCAGGGCTGTCAGAAGGGCTCTGTGCAGGGCTCCAGGCAGTGCAGGGTGCTCTGCCAGGATCCAGGTGTGGGCCCGTGGGCTTGGAGGAGGCTCCAGTAACTCACTCGCCGCCTGGGACTGGGAGCTTTGCTTGGAAAATTGTTCCCATAGAGCAGCATGCGCTGCCACTGTGCCTCCCAAGTAAGGCGGTTGGGGGGTGTAAACCCCACAGGCACCTCCTGTCTCGAGGGTGCAGCCCCCCTGGACAGTACAGAGTACGGATTAGCGGGAGCTGCAGCGCAGGTGGGATGGAGCCAGCACAGTGCAGCGGGCTGCCGGGCACTGCTGGTCTTTCAGAGGGATCTGCACCTCCTCTGCCTGCAGCAGACCGCAGCGCTTCCAAAAACGAAGTGCCTCAGATTGGGCTGACTCTGTGTGCCTCTGCCCATCACCCCCACCGCGCACACCGCATCTCCCAGCCCACGCCGCCCGGGTGACTCATTGCTCCCAGGCTGCTCGAGCTGAGCACCGGGCTCTGCAAAGCGCCCAAAATGAGCATTTCGGTGAGATTCCAGCCCTGGAGCCGCTGCGGCTTTGTAGCAGGAAAAGCAAACGGATGCAAAGCTTTATTTGCTGAGAAAAGTAGGGCAGGGAGCTCTGACGTTGAAGAAATCGGAGGAAAAATGTGCAGCAGCAGCCTGGGCTGTAAGCTTCCAGCGGGCAGGGAATGTGGATCTGAGTCAGTTCAAGAGAGCTCCTCCCCCTGCAGCAAATGACGCCAAAAGATCTCGGGCTGCGGGGCTGCCTCGCTCTGCCCGGGCACCGCGTGGGAGCTGCCAGGAGGGCGGCGGGGCCGGGGCCAGCGGGGCAGGAAGCACGAGTGAGCGCATTTCTTCGTGCGGGTTTTGAGAACCGATACCCGGCTGTCCCTCCGGGCGAGAAAAGCGACTTTCGAAAACCGCAGAGCACACGGTGTGTCTGCGTGAGGCAGCTGCCGGCTGCGCTGGGAAATGCCCGGCCTCACCGTCCCCGAGGGGCCCTGTGCTCCGCGTGCAGGGCTTCACACGAGGCTCGGGGACCCCCAGGCCAACGCGGTGCTCCTTTGTCAGGGCCGCGTGCCTTGGGTGAGCTGGGCCCCGGTGAGCACCTGCCGGTTAGTGCAGAAGTGCTGGGAGCGCCTCTGCGGGGCTGTGGGGCTGTGGGCAATGCGGAGGGGGAGCGCCCACCTCTGCCCCCTGGTTTTGCTCCCGCAGCCTCTCTGGTTGTCACTCTGCTCATGTCAAGGCCAGGCAGCAGAGATGCTGTGCAGGGCCCTCTGGGGAGGGTCAGTCCCAGTTTGCACCAACCTCCAGTCCCTCGGAGCCTCTGGATTTTGTTTTATGAGCTCAGGCATCCATGGGGCTCTGGGGTCCAGGTTAACGACTGGGGGGCCAGGACCCTTGATGGTGGGTGCTGAAAACAAACAAACAAAAAAGCCCTAAATTGAAGCGGGGTGGTGGAACCAGAGAGGATGACCTAAAGTACACCAGGGCGATACCAGCCGGTAGGAGGATGGCACAGCCAGGGTGTGAGCTGCTAACTGCAGGCTGAGGTCAGGGGGTGCAGCCCCATCTCACTGTCAGCCAACCTGAGCACGCAGCTCACAGGCAGCGAGGCACCGGGTGCCTCTGATGTGGTGGGGGGGGGGGGGGGGGGTTCTCACCAGGAGGGGCTGCAGGGGAGGAGGGTTACAGTAACGGTGGCACAAGGGCTGGATGTGCAGTTTCGGAGGTGTGGGCGGATGTGAAAGATTTTGAAGCGTGGCAGAGCTGAAGCACGGCGTCCGTGTGTGGAGGCTGCAGGGCCTCCTGTGTGCCAGCGATGGAGGCGGCGGCTGCGGAGCAATGCAGGAGCTCTGACCTGTGTTAGCGACCCTGGCATTTGCTCCTCACCGAGTGCAGAGGGAAGGAGGAAACCTCGTGAAGAAGGAGCTGGCTGGAGGGTCATCAGCGCTTGGGGAAGAAGCAAAGATCTCATGAAGAAGGGGCTGCCACCCTGCTGCTGTCACTGCTTGCACGTGTGGTGCTGTTTGTAAAGCGGCCATCAACTGCTTCTTGTTGCCCAAACCTGTTAGTGTGCCGGCAGAGCTGGGGTGGCTGGGGAGCAGCAGGAGCTGGCAGAGGGTCCCAAACCTCCCCTGGGCAGGAGACCTCCCACCTCCCCACTGCACTTCCCAAGGGTACTCAGCCAAGCGAAGCGGCAAAACTGGAGTCACAGGGGAATGTGGCAGCCTGACAGTGTCTGTCCCATCCCCAGCATTCCTGGGCTCCCTGCGTCCTGGCCGTGCAGCTGGTCCTGCTGCTCACCAGGGTGTGCAGCCACGTGTGCTCCGAGCAGTGCTGCTCTGTGTATCTGGTTGCAGCCTAAGTGCCCACCAGCCAGACCAAGGCCCCTTGGTACCTGTCCCTATGTGTCCCTTATCCACCCACCCCCAGGTGCTCTCCTTCTCAGCCACCTGCACTTCTCTGAATGTCTGCCTGGAACACGAAAGCGATCCCAGCTGGGCTGAGGGCTCTGAGGCCTCCATCCCCACGCTGCATTCTAGATGCCTGACGCCTGCTCAGGCCCTCAGGGACACGGCCGCTGTCCCAGGGTGCCTGGAATGGAGATGGGAAGGGGGAAACCAGCATTGCCCACGCAGCAGTGGGGCCCTGGGGGCCACAGGGCCTGGCCCGCCACCCCTTCCCCCACCTGCGAGCCGGTTGCAGCAGGTGACATGGAAGATGTCGGAGCGCTCCGTGCCCCACCGGCACCGCGCAACGGCCCCACATCCGTCATTGGCGCAGACGGGCCGCGATTTGTCTATATATGGGCAAAGCAAAGCACTGCGTTCTCCCCACGGCCGCCATGCCCGCCCCGTCGCGTCACTTCGGCTTTTTGAGGTTTCCCTTTGCGCTCTCATTTGCCCTCTGCCCGCGGCCTGTTTCACCCGGCAGTTTCTGGTTGACTCACTCCCAACGGCCGCGCTCCCAGCGCAGCGCCGGGCCCAGGGACGGGCGCCGTTCTGGCACTGCAGGCAGCCCACGGCACCAGGTGTGGGCAGCAGCCCTGGGCGCAGCCGCGGTGTGTCCCCTGGTGCTGCGTGGGCTGCTCGAAGGATGGGGACTCAGCCCCCCGGGGTCCTATCCCCTGCCTCCAAGCATAGGCAGAGAGCAGAGCGCAGCTGGCACTGAGCCTGCTGGGCAAAGCTGGGCGTCCCAGACCATCTCAGTTTGTCCCAGTCTGTCCCAGCTCTCTCCTCTGGGCTCAGAGGTGTTGCAGTTCCTCCTCGTGCCTTCACAACAGCCCTCCTGGCCGGCAGGAGGGCAGCAGCCACTACTCTGCCCACCCAGCACAGTTTTGGCCTCCATGATGCAGTGCAGCCAGGCCTATGAGCACCTGCGATCTCAGGGAGCATAGCTGACTCCATCCACTGGGGACATTTGAGGCTGCTCCGACAGGGACGCTGGTGGCTTGTGTTGGGAATGCAGTCATTAGGCTTCAGAGTGAACAGTGGCACAAGGAAGGCTCCATCTGGGTCTGGCAGGCACTGCTGGGTGGAGCAGGAGGTGCTCCCAGAGATCTGTGCCATTGAGGCTGAGGAGACAGCAGCACGCAGACCCCTTTCCCTCTCCCCAGGACAGCAGTGGGGGGTCAGGCAGCCTGTGGCTGAGAGCACTCTTTCCTCTTCCTCCTCCTCCTCCTCTGACACAGCTCATGAAGCGCAGCACAGGCCCGAAGGCAGCCGACCCAGCCTCCACTTCCCCTGTGTGCAGCAAGCGCCCTGACCACAGCCAAGGAGGGGAAGTTGCTGCAAAGAGAGATAAGAAATATCAGCTCTTTCGCAGCTCCTGGGCTGCACGGCTCGACAAGGGCCCTTCCCCCTGCCCAAGGGCCTGGGTCAGCCGTGCTGCCGCCCCCTGAGCCCCAGCACCCACTGCCCTGTGCTCATTGATACTGGGAAAGTTACCGGAAAAGCAACAGCAGTGGGGAGTGGGGCCAGGGCTGGCAGCTCCGTGAACCATCGGCACTCAGAAGGGAGCAGAAAGGGCAATGCAGGGGGATGCTGCAGGTGGCCGAGCCGCAGCTGAGCGCTCTGGGATGATGGCAGAGATGGGAGCAGTGCCAGATCCTGCTCCACTGCAGGGCTCGGTGTGCGTCAGGGGCTGCCCCAGCACCACGGGGCTTCGCTGGTTCCCTGCACGCCCACAGGCACAGAGCAAGGCTGGGAGCGCTGGGGGCTGGGTGCTCCCACGAGACCCCCCAGATAGGAAACACAGCTGCTTCACCTCCCCCCACCAAACCCTGAACGTCTCTGTGATCTCGGCAGCTATTTTGGCTGTGTGCAGAGCGCAGAGGAATGGGGACCGGGGGCGAGTTAGAAACTCCCGTGGCCGTGTTTGCCACTGGGCAAAATTAGCCAATGGCCAGGAGATGCGGTGAGTTCATCATCAGTTGGAGACTTTCAGACCTCCTCAGTCCATGAAACCAGATCTGCTGATTTCCTTCTTTTTGAGAAACAGGAGGCAGCTCTGCTGGAGGAGGAACCCAAATGGGACACCCAAAATGCTGCGTCCCCAGGCCACGTTCTGCCGCGCAGCCAGGAAAGAGGAAGCGTCACCTCCCCCACTTCCCTGCCGGGAAGGCACCCGGGTTTGCTTTGGGGGGAACGGCCCCCGGGGCACCTGGCTCTGCGTGGGGCACAGCTCTGCTCCCTGCTGTGCTCCATGGGCCACGGCACCCCCGGCCCCACTCCCGGCCATGTGCTACACCCTCCCCTTGGCATACTGCTCCAGCACCAGCTCTCCTCCTTCAGGGAACAAGCTCCACCTTTCCTTGCATCCCTATTAGCGTTAAATGGAGCTTTTCTCCAATTAGTGATCTCCAAGAGCCTTAGTACCGTCACCGGCCACCCAGACACAGCTCCAGCAGGGCCAGGCTGCCCTCAAAGCAGGATGTGCTGCGAGCAGCGTGGCCTTGGCCCTATGGTGGGGGAAAAGTTCCTTGGCAGCAACGCAGCTCCTTCACTTTGCTTCAGGATGTGGGGGGCTGCTACTGGCTCACCCATTGCACGCGGTGGCTTTGTCCTCCCACCCTGCTGGGGACCAACCCACAGCACCCGGACAGCAGGCAGCACAGCAGGCCCTGTCACCTCGGAGTGCTGTTTGGTGTGGGGGTGCCCCCGGGTCAGGAAGAACCCGCTCACACCTCACCTCCACTCAAAGCACTGTCACACTTCTCGGGTGTCCCCAGAAGTGACTGCACTTCAGGTTGGACAGGGCCCAGGAGGCAGCCAGGCAATGGGAACCAACGCTGCGAGAGCAGCTCAGCCCGTTTGGGAGGAGCCCCACAGCAGATTCCCTCTGTGCCCAAAGCCCCTCTGCCTGCTGTAAGCCCAACACCTGCTGTTGGAGCAAGCCAAATCTCAGCGGCTGCTCGGCTGAGTTTGACTCTGCTCCTTCTCTGCTTTCTGCAAACCTCACCAGTGTGATTTCATTTTAAGATTTCCTCCCAGATTATCAATGTAGAGAGTGAATGGCATTGCCCAGAAACGAGTGTTTAGCACAGCTGCTCGAAGCCCGTCCCACTGGCTGAGGCATCCCCATTTACAGCCACTTTGGGGGATTTAGCTCATCATTTTTATCTGGTTTAAGGCACAGCTTCACGCAGCGCTGCTGACCTTCCCTGGCTCCGTGCTGCATTTCTCAGTGACGGCGGCGGAGCAAAGCTGGGAGCCGACCCTTGTGCAGACCCACAGTTCTTTGCCCTCGTGTGAGGCTGCAAAACTGTGCACAGCTTGGAGACGGCATCTGCGCCGTGGGCCCTTGGCTGGAAAACCGGTGCCGGGGTTCACCCCAGGCCCAGTGCCGGTGCTACGGGGTGCTGATGGCTGCCCCTCGTGGATCCAACCCCCGAGCGGCGGTGTGAGAGGGATGCGCCCGCCCTGCAGAGCTGGCTTTCATTTTCTTTTTGGGGGCCTCGTGTTCCTGTTGGCCGTTATGGCTTCCTCAGCAGTGGGGAAGTCTGGTGTTGCAGAGCACTGCGTAAGGGAAAGGCTCAGGAAGGTTTCTTGGGCAACACGTTTCCTAAAGAGCAGGGCCAGGGCTCGCAGCTCACTGGCACCCACGTCCCCTCCTGCTGCTCTCCTGCCATGGGGCTCGGAAACCCCAAACCCTCATCCAATACTGCCATCCCCTCCCTAAGCTCTGCACTGAGGAACACCTGCTGCAGGGCTGGGTAGAGGGGACACAGCAGAGCCCCGTGGGGCCAACCCCACACTCTGCATCAAATCCCTGGGTCTTGGGGGCGGGGAGGGCACAGCTGCTGTCATCCTGCCCTGTGCAAACAGTGCAAACAGTGCAAACAGCTTTTCCTTTTTTTTTTTTGCACAAACATGTTTGTTGCTCAGCGCTGCGAGGCCCAGGGGAGCGTAACCGGCTGCTCTGCAACGGCCCCCGGTGCTTCCGGCGCTGGCGGGCGGCTGCCCCTCGCCCCACGGCTGCGGTCGGGCTGCAGGGTGGCGCTGGGTGGGACCACGCACCGTTATCTCCTCGGCAGCTACGGCTCTTCCTGTGGTCGGGGCCACGTGGGCAGGATGGGGTTAAAAGCAGCCCCGCTCTCCACTGCGGCCCATTGCTCCTCCAGACACCGGCACCCCATGGAGCACCTGCGGCATCGGCACCGGCGTGGGCCACCTGCGCCTCGACTTGGTAACGTGCAGAGGGACGTGGCCGGCGGTGGGCGCCCACGTGGAGCAGCAGGGGGCCTGGAGGGTCCTGGCAGCCACAGTCCCACCTGATGCCAGGGGGGCAGCGGGTGCTAAGGATGCCCTGTGGGTAAGGGGTCCCCCCTCCCAGGGTGGAGTGGAGAGGAGGCACCGCGGTGGCGGATGGGTGGGAGGAGGAGGCGGGAAGAGACCGAAGCAGAAGTGCCTCTGAGGGGGATTTCAGTGGCAGCGGAATGGGAGGCGTTGGATGCAGAGCTGTGGGGCAGGTGAGGCTGACGTGGGGCTCTGAAGTGGCAGAGGGGGTGCAAGGGATAAGGTTGGAACGGGGTGTGGGGTTCCGTGTGGCCGCGGGGGTGTCCTGGTGCCACCCAGCATGTGGCCTGAAGGACAATGGGGACATGGAGGGGGTCACCGTGGGGGTGGCAGAAAGGGGAGAGGTGGAGGTTCATGAGGAGCCCCCAGCCCATGGCACTCCTGTGGCCCTAAGGAGAGGGTGACCTTGAGGGGTCAGAGAGTGGGAGCACCACAAGATGGGACAAGCAGGTCCTCAGTGCCAAGGGAGAGAGCACGAAATGGGGACCCCACAGGGACTTCGATAGGGCAGTCCCTGTAATGGGGACAGGGTTTGCCATGAGGTCTCCACCATAAGGACAAGGCAAAGGAGCCTTCAGCCACCGCAGTGGCATTTAGACAGGGTCTCCACCCCAGGGACAAGGCAAGGCAAAGGGTGCCCAGCCATGAAGGTGGAGTTTTCCACAGGCTCCTCAGCACGGGGACAGTGCAAAAAGTCCCCTTTGACCAGAGGACATTGAGGTGGCATCTCTGCATGTGGATGAGGCCAGGGGGTCGTATGTGAATTTGATGAGCTTTGGGGGACAATGAGGGTGTTAAGGTGGGATCTCACCCTTTGGATCAGGGTCAAGTGGTCCTCTGTGGCTCAAAGGGGGCTTGAAGGCCAACAACGAAGTTTGAGGTGGAATGTGCCCCAACAAGGGGTTACTGGGGTTCCGTTCCTGGTCTTCCGCAAGGGGGTAAGGCCAAGAAGACAAGGGTGGGGATCTGAGAGGGCGTAATGAGGTTTGAGGGGGTTCTCTCCAGCAGGAACAAGACAAGAAGTTTCTCTTTGACTGGGATGGGGTCTGAGGTGGGGCCTGCCCTTTGGGCACAAGGTGACAATATCCCTTGTGCTCAGCAAAGAGCTCGAGAGGGAACGGTGGCTTGCAAAGTAGGGTGTCTCCCATAGGGACAAGCAAAGCCAGGCTGCCCCTTGTGCCCAGGATGCGGTCTTAGAGTTACAAGGCAAGATCTCCTCACGGGGGTGAGGCGGGGATGTCCCCTGTGCCCCGCTTGGATCCTCAGGGTGGGAGGTGATGCTGGCAGGGGCTGCTCGTCCCTTTGTGCCCCCCCGGCCACGACGCCCACAAAGACGTCTCTGCGGCCGGGCGCGGGGGAGGAAAATGCATCGCCAGAGCAGAGCGACCGCCGACACCGACTGAGAGACAGTGCAGTCACCCATAAAGTAGAAAGCACTACTAAACAGCACTGCAGGGTGTAGTGTTTCCTACTTTATGGATGAGTGTACTGTGGGCTACGGAGAAGAGAACGCCAACAGCAACCTCTGTGCCAGCCAGAGTCATGGAGCTGAGGATGGGATGGCACCAACCCAATGCACAGTGGGGAGCAGGGGACCACGTGGCCCTGTCCCCACCACCTGCTAGGTGGGGTGGGAGTTCCGTGCTGTCCGCCATGGGAGGGCAGGTAGGTTGCACGGCCTCTGATTTGCACTTTTTTCACCCCGTCTTCATGTCAAACTCAGCAGAGTCCTGCACAAAGCTGGGGGTGGTGGCCACGTGGGCAGGGGCACGAGGGGGCTGCTGAGTGGCTCTGCACAGCCGCACGATGACACAGGGGCTGCTAAATAAAACTCTTTCATCATTCGCTTGTGGAATTTGTCTTTTTGATTCTATTCACAAGAAATACGACTGGAAAAAGACACACGGGGTGCCCCATGGCCATGGGTGGCAGTGGGAGCACTGCAGAAGGGGGGAGCCCGGGGGACGCGGGGTGCTGGAAATGGGCACCACAAATCTCAGCACCCCAGGGCTGCTCGTGCCCCGCACCCAGCCAGGCTCACAGCGGAGCGGCCACATCCCACAGCAGCACCACCACCTCCACAAGGCCACGTGGAACGGGGCTGGGACGCTCCTATGGCCACTGTGCCCGCCTCAGCCCGCCCATGCAGTGGGCCCGATGTCCCGGCTTCCCGCATCCCCACTGCCCAAACGCTGGTTCCCAAACATCTCTGCGCATCACCACGCTCAACTTGCATTCCCCGTCTTCTGGTCTTCGGACGTAGCAACTAAAAATAGTAGAAAAATGCAATAAAAATAGGGTTTTTTTCCCCTCTCGTTGACTCCAAGATTTAATGGAAAGCGTCTGCTTTGTGTAAAATTTCTCATGCAGGTTTTGAGGGTGGTTTTATTGAGTATTCGCCTTTCCCTTTCACCACCCCAGGACTGGCAGCATTGCCTTTTCTTCCCCATCCCTGCTTCCCCCCGCCCCTGACCTCCAGAATGTTTGAAGGGAATATGGGAGGAAAAAAAGGTCAGAACTCTCGTCATGGTCACAAGGCGGCAAGCTGTTAAGCAGTAAGAACAAGAAAGAGCTAAAAAGCAACCAGCCAAGCAGCACTGCACAGCACTGCACTGCACTGCACTGCACAACAAACACAGCACAGCGCAGCACAGCCTGCTCTGAGCTGATTTCATTTTGTTATGTGCCCAAGAGGACAACAAAGACCAAGTCTGCAGTTTTAACATAAAAGGTTTTGAAAGGTCGTGGTCCTAATAATGAGTACGTAAATAGTAGGAAAGATAAAAAGCGGGTGCCTATGTCTGAGGATTATTATGGTCACAAATATTATAAGCACTCAGCACTCACTGCCTGCGGAGTTGTTGGAAATGCAATTCTTGCTGAGAGCAGCAAAACAGAAACTGCAACTTAAAAAAACCCCAAAAACTTGGCTCCTATTTTAGTGCTTTCCCTGTGCCCTGAGTGCACTCCGGCAGGTCTGTGCAAGGAAACGTGTCCCCTTCCTATTGGGGTGAGCTCAGCAGGCTCCTCTCCCTGGTTGATGCCACAGGGAGTCCACGCAGCCCCCAGTCCCACAGGCTGTGAGGGTGGTGGGTGGATCCGTCACCGCCTTCAGCCCCAGGGCCTTCAGGAAAGGGAGATGGCAGCAGGGCTGTGTCCACCAGCTGCCCCAGTGCCACCCCCTGCAGCATGTCCTCCGCCTCCTTCCCCACCTGAGGCCACAGGAGCTCCCATTAACCCTTCCTGGCCCCACCAAATTCTCTCCCAAGAGCCAGAGTAGGAGTTCAGCAGGACCCTGAGGGCACTAATTGGTCTTAACTGCCCTCAGGAGCCTCACCTGGGGCCCCGGTCCTGGTTCACCCCATCTTGGCCAGGGCTGCTGATGGCCCCCTGTTATGTGTGTCCTGCTCAAAGCTATGGGTTGGCTCCCTGGTTTCTGAGCACCCCAGGGTCACTCTTGGCTCCTTATTTGTCCTCTCATGCAGAACACGTTCTTTTTGCAGCTTTGTGGTGGAAAAGGCAGGAGGCCCTTGGGGCTGCACATCCTGTCTTTGCACCACGGGGAACGGGCCTGGCTCCTTGGGGAACTTTGGGTGCTTCTGGGGGGCTCCCCGGGGTCCTCCTCAGCTTCCCACACCTGAACCACTGAGATGAGAAGGACCCTGGTGGAGCAGCAGGACCTGGTGGGGTGAGCAGGGGCAGCAATGCAAGCAGCACGCAGCAGCAGGAGCACTAAGTGAGACATGTCAGAGCAGGGCTCCCAGCGAAGCTGCGCTGTGTGCACACTGCATGCCACGCACTGCTTGCAGCCACGCGATCTTATCAGCAGCACGTTTCCCTTCCTGCTGCTGGCTCTCCCCTCCTGCGTGTGAAACCTGCCTGTTCTGTCTTGTCGGCGAGCTGTGCTGCACCTGGGCCTTGCTGCATGCTGTGCAGCACAGGGATCCTCTGCAGCACCCCCAGGGGAGGGAAGCAGCGGTGGGCAGGGAGCAAGAGATACCGGCTCTCCTCCTGGAGTGGAGAGCTCTGCATTCAGGGGGATATGCGGCTGTTGGAGCCGGCTGTTACCTCCCCCAGCATCTATGTGGGTCATCTGCACCCTGCACAGCCGCCGGTGAGAAAACCACTCACCGTGGTGATCCGTCTGAAATGACACAGAGGCAGCACCGCCTGTTTTGGCAGCTGCACATCGGGATGTGGCTCAGAGCTCCCCGAGGAGGTGCTCACAGAGCGGTGTTTGAGGTGCTCGTGCAGCCAGAGAGCGCCCAGTGCTGCGCCTTGCCCACGGTCCAATGGAGCAACCGTGTGACAGCGCTGTCACAGAGACGCAGAGGGCAGGACCTGCCCCAGCCGATCTGAGGTGCCCGAGGTGTGCAGAGGAGGGATGAGCAGCAGGATGGCTTTTTGCAGGGCTGGGAGCGGGGTCCTGGGGAGCTGCCAAATGGCCTTCCCCTGAGCATCGCTGCTGCACGGGGTGCTCTCCATCGGTACTACAGCATGATGGGGAGTGGGCAGAGATCGAGCACGTGTCTGCTGCTCCGTGTGCGCTCAGCAGTGCCCGTGCCATGCTGTGCTGAAGCGTTATGCCACCACATCCCACCTCCCCGTGTCACAGCAACCCTGCAGCCCTCTCCCTGCTCACACCATCCCCCAATTCTCACCCACGGCAGCCCCTGCATGGGGCGCGCAGAACCCTTTTTGTGTTTTTGGCAGCAGGCTGAGCCAGCGCTGGGCCCTGAGGGGCAGCATCGGTGGTCCCCAGAGCGGGAGGGGCTGGGGAAAGGTACCGGGCCCCAGCAGAGTACCGTTCACCTGGTGCAGGGCAACGGCACCTCAAACCCAGCGCCAGGGAGCTGTGACCCCCCTCCACGGCCCGGTGCCGCCGCCCCCCGCCTCCCCATCACTTGGCAGCCGGCACCGTTCCCGCACCATCGCCATGGAAACCGGCAGAGCCGCCGCGATTGGCGGCCGCGGGCGCGGCGCGGCCCCGCCGGGGTGCCAGGCCGCCTGAATATCGATGAGGCGGCGGCGCGGCCGCCGGGGGCTGCGGGGCTTCGCGGGCCGAGAGGCGACACCGAGCTCCGGGGGGCGGCGGGCGGCCCGGGCCTCGGCGAACGGCGGGCATGGGGCCGGGGGCGGCGCGGGGGGCGGCGGGGCCGAGGGCGGCGGGCGGCCCGGCACCGCGTCGCGCCCGGCCTTTGTAGGGTGGGGGGAGAGAAGGGGGGGGACGGCAGCCGCCCGCCCGCCGAGCCGGCGGATCCAGGCGGGGATGGAGCCTCCCCTGGCGCAGGGATGCCGCAGCCGCCTCCGTCCCCGCCGGGCCGTCTCTGCCGCCGCCGCGGCTCCGATGCCTTCGGGGTGTCCGTGCCGGTTCCCGCAGCTGCGGGCGGCCTTCGCCGCGACAGCGTGAGCCCCGCGCCCCGAGCCCATGGATCCGGAGCCGCCGCAGACGGGCGACGCCGTGCCCGTGGCCTCCGCCACGGACGTGGCCCTGCTGACGGACACGCGTGAAGGCGCGGGAGGCGGCGGTGACAGCGCACCCCGCGTGGCCCCGGGGCTGGAGCGGGACGACGCGCCCCGGCCCCGGGAGGACTCCCCCTCGCCGGACCCGCAGCTCGCTGGGCCTCCGCGAGCTATGGAGGGGCTCGGACGGGAGCGGCCAGACGGACCCCCCCAGGTAAGGCGGACGCCGGGGGAGTTTCGGGGTGAGAGGCGTCGCGGCACCGCGGGGGTGTCACCTTGGGGCGTGGGAAGTCCCTGCGCTCGGCCGTGGCTGAGCCGCCCACGGAGCCTTCCCTCCCCGTGGGGCTGCCGTGCGCTGCCCCTCCGCGGGGATCCCGGCTGTCCCTGCACGCCGGGTACAGCTGCCAGCCCAGGGCTCCGCTCCTGCGGCACCGCCTGGCTCCTGCAGCTTCGGTGGCTCTGAGAGCGGTGAAGGGGTCGCGGTTCCCTGCCACCCCGTCCACAGCGTGCCCTGTCCATACAGAGCAACCTGGAGAGGGCTGTGTGGGGAGGAACTTGTCCTTGTAGGCATCATGGGGCACCTCAATACAGCGCAGTGCCCAGCACCTTGCAGCATCTCTCTGAAAAGAGCCAAAAAGACTCAGCTGGAGTCTCAGCTCTTGGTCCAGACCGCAGCAGTTCATTAGCCGGTCCTGCTTGTGACAGCTCAACCTCCTCTCTCATGTGAAATCGGTCATCTCTATAGGAACCCCTGGCACACTGGAGTGGCTCCATGGTGTTGTTAAAACAAGGGAGAAATAAGCTCTCAGCTTGTTCTTCTGGAGTGTGGAGAAGAGCTGAGCAGAGCTGGTCGGGGTTGAGCTGGAGGTTTTTGAGCTACACCAGTGCTGCTGAGCACAGCTGGAGGGTGGCTGGACCAGCCTGCAGGAGAAACAGCGCTGCCAGCAGGAAACCCACCGGGAGAGGAAATGCCTTCGTTCAAGCAGTTTCTCATGGGTCTTTTTTGAATGGCTGTTTATTGTCATGCTTAGGGAAATGCTGCATTTAACCACGTGGTGCTCGATCTGCCTCTGACCGCAGCTCCTGGCTGTTCCAGAAGCACCTCAGCCAAAAAAAAATGGGGCAGCAGAGTGAGAAGCATTTCTGCTCCCATCCCCCTTCCTCATCCATCTCGAGAGCCAGACCAACTGTGCCAAACTTCACATTTCTCTCTCTCTGGGTGAACCAGTGGCTGAGGGGGGTGCCCAGCCCCCTGTGCTGGTGGTGCTGGCGCTCCCTGCTGTGGAGATGAGCTTCATTCCGCTCCATAAGACTGCCTCACCCCAGGGTAGGAGAGTGCTGCAAAGGAGCGCGCTGTGGGGCCTGCAGCAGCTGAGGGGCACCCTGCACGGTGGAGGCCACGTGCCCAGCTGTGGTTGATCCCTGCAGCAGGGATCCCAGGTACCAGCTGTGCACATGGGTGGGGGGGGTGCTGAGGACCCCACTTGGTCTGTATGGCTGTAACTGCTGAGCACCCAGCGCTCAGTTTCCCTTGGTCCTTTGGCTGCTTTGGCTTTTCTTCAGGATCCTGGATGCGTGATGTGGTGGGTGACTGACATTTCCCCTCCCACTCCCACGGGCTATTGGTGGCACCTTGGTGGTGCCACCACAGTACCAATGTACCGAGGCACCCCCGAGGCGGTACGTTATGGTGTAGAGCAATCACAGAGTCATGGAATCATTCAAATTAGAAAAGACTGCTGAGATTGTCTAGTCCAACTGCCAGCCCATTGCCACCATGCCTCTGAGTCCACATCTGCCCTTTCCTTCAACACCTGTGGGGATGGGGAGTCCTGGTGGTACCATCATGTGCCGTGTCAGTGCCATAGTGGTACCATGGCAGTGCAGCCACACTGCTGCGGTGGTACTGTTGGTACTGCAGCGTTGTCTCGGCGCTACCATCCTTAGCAAAAACCAACTTGCCTGCTTCTGGAAAGAAAGCCAGCTCTTCCTCCTAAAATCAAATGGTTATACTGATGTGAAAGGCTTGCAGCTGGCCTCTGGTTCAGATCCAGGAGAGAAGAACGGCTCTTTGCTGCCAGGCTGGGACAAGCACTACTGACACGTCATGTCCTGCAGCCAGAGCTGGATTCCTTTAGGCTTCCAGGACTCCTGTCCTTGGGATGTCAGCGCTGCATGATGAAAACAGGACAGCAGCCTCTAGGGAGTAATCTCCTAGTGTGGGGAAGAGCCTCCTGAGGGCTCATCACTGACAGAGTTGATTAAAGATGTTGATTTTATGATGAAGCTCTTGCCGTTTGTATCAGCCTCCACGACTGCTGCTTTGTGATTCCCTCAGGGCCAGTCTACAGGCAGATGTTAAGACTTTTTGCAGGTCAAGTTAATCTCAGCTTACTTGCTCAGATTCCTCTGGAGCACTGGAAGTGGAGGGCTGTGGCCCTTCTCCCCCCTGGGAGTTTTTGTCCTGGAAAGTTGGATGGTTTGGGGTGGGTTGCTGAGCTGAAGGCTTCTTCCTAATGCCTTGGTAGATTGGTAGAGGGGAAGGAGCGAGAATCATAGAATCGTTTGAGTTGGGAGGGACCCTTAAAGGTCATCTGACCCAACTCCCTGCAGTGCACAGGTACACCCACAGCTCCAGCAGTGCTCAGAGCCCCTCCAGCCTGACCTTGGCTGTCTGCAGGGATGGAGCACCGCCGCCTCTCTGGGTAACCTGTGCAGTGCCTCAGCGCCCTTATTGTACAAATCTTCTTCCTTGTATGCAGTCTAAATCTCCCCTCTTTTAGTTGGAAACCATTCCCCTTGTCCTGTCACAGCAGACCCTGCTTAAGAGCTTGTCCCCTTCTTTCTTACAGCCCTTTAGATACCAAAAGGCCGCTCTCAGGTTCCCTGAGCCTCCTCTTCTCCAGGTTGCACAGCTCCAGCTCTCTCACGCTGTAAATCTTCCTGAATACTCCCTGCACGCCTCACTTTCAGGGTTACTCACCCCATCAGTCTACTCAGCTGCACCTACAGGCAGATAAGCTCTGCAGCTCACCCACCCCTGTTCTGCTCAAGCAAGGAGCATGGCTACGATGATCACAGACAGCTATAATGACTGCCAGTGACTGTAATGACTACCAAGCTAATAAGATCACAAATTCTGCTGCTGGGGCTTTGAAGCAGGAAGGAGATTCGATACAAACTATTTGAGCTGTGATCCTGTTAGATGGCAGCAGCACTTCTGCATGGGGTGGGCACTGCAGTTCAGTGGCCTTCTGGAGTGAGGCCTGACACAGTCCTGTGCTGCTCACTGTAGACAGGCACTTCATTCCCACGTGCATTTGTCAGTACTGAAGTCTCATGCCTTTCTAGGGAATGTTTCTTTGGATTAGGGTTTCTGTTACGAGAAAGATGAGCTGTCAGTGAACATTTGGCCCCACTCCAGCCATCAAAATACCAAACCTGGAAAGAGCTGCATTTTATCACTCTTCCCCAGTTTTCTTCTTCTTTGCATATTTACAAAAGAGATTTATCTGACACACGGCATCAAAAAAAGAGAGCCCAGATGCTCCACAAGAGCCTCAGAGCTGCCTGGGCCTGAGCTTGCAGTGCGGGGAGCTTCAGGCTGATGCTCATCGAACCTCAACAAGAAAAATCCCCAGCACGTTCTGCAGGAAGGCAGTGCCCACGTGTTTAACTCAAACGGTGGGCAATGCAGATGGGTCTGCAAGGAGAGGCTGTGAGGTCACCCATCCTTCTGTGTTTGCACTAAGGATGTTAACACATTTCCTTCCCACTTCTACATGTTGCTTTTTCCCAGTGCAAGTGCTGTTGCCTGCGCCCACTTCTCTGCAGATTCAATTTCTCGTCAGGACCCAGAAAAATCTTCAGTGAGGGAAAAAGGCTGCCTCGGCTCCCAATCAGTCACCTGAGTCTCAGAGTGACCCGGAGTAGGAAGGAGACGCTGTCATACTCCCTTTGTATACCCCATGCTTTAGGTTATCTGGTAACCAAGCCAGATCGCAGCCCTGCAGTCACCAGCAGCAGTTTCCAGCTCTGCATCCTGGGTTTGCAATAAGATTTGTGTTGAACGTGGAGAGAGGTTGGGTCACAGCGGGGGAAATCCTGCACAGGGCCTCCCACACTTGTCCTACCTCCGCGTCAGGCAGGTCATTCCCACTGCAAGAAGGGTTGGTTTAAGGCCTCTGGACCACAGTGGAGAGCAGGACAAGGAGTAGCTCTGCTGGGGATGGTACCTGCTGGACGAGCGCCTGCACACTCAGCAAGACCTTTCCTTCTTGACTGTCCCCACTGGGTCCATCCCATGTAGGGCCTCCTTCTGTGCATGGGGACTGGCTGGCCTTGCAGAGACAGGAAAGGGTATCTCCGAATCCTCCGTATCTCTCAGCTTGCTGATCTGCTTTTCGTCTGATGGTGAGAGATGAAGCAATGTGTGCGCAGTACGTCGGGAGCGGCTCAGAGCCGCCTTCCCAGCAGCCTTGCGGTATTAAGGTGTCATCTTCTCTCATCTGCTGGCAGAATCTCTTGTATTTTGCATTTGCTGTTAAAGATGAGAAACTGCTCCACGTTGTACACGGGGTAGTCTGGTGTTCTGCCTCTGCCCCGGGATTTTATTCTGCACTCACACTCCTCCTTGTCTCGGTGTTGCAAAAACCGTTCTTTTTTCTCTGTCTGGGGAGCCCGAAGCAGCTGAGCTCATTAAAGGGCAGCCTGGCCAGGGTTTCCAGCTGGGTTTTCCCCTCCTGCAGCACCAGGGCTTGTTTTTCTGATGGTGCTTTCATAGAAATAGAGAGGATACAAATTTGTGAGGTTCCAATTTTAAATACACTGTGAGGAACGCAGGAAGAGCTGACGGTGGTCACAGGGCAGGCAGGAGCAACGCCTGTGCAATACTGTAGGAAAGGGCAAACCCAGTGTGTTCTCCTGACTATTGTCCTCATATCTTGTGGTGCGTGGCTCCAACACTCCCTACGCTGGAGGCATTATCTTTGAAAGAAATAGCCTCGGATGGGTCTTTTCTTCCATGAATTTGTTACAAGCGGTGATGAAAATCAGATAAATGAGGAAATCGCGGTGTGTAAGGCCATGCTCGGAAGAGGGACGGGCAGCGGGAGAAAATGCTGAATCGTGGAAAGGAGCCAGCAGTGCACAGGGCAAGGAGATGGAGGGGAGCATCGTGAAGTCAGAGAGCAGAGATGTTTGTGTCTGCAACAAGGAACGTGGTGCAGAATGAAGGAAGCTGTGGGACACTGGCTGCCCATCAGGGCAGTGGCAGGGTGGGCACGACTGCATCTCAAACTCCTCTCTTACTTCTCTCCTACCTTTAACCCAAACGGCCTTTTCACCTGCAGTTGGATAACGCGCTCCCTGGCGCGAGGTGTGCTCGCTGTGCCAGCACCAATGGGCTCTGCTGTTGCTCACTGACCCAGCAGGAGGTGATGCTATTTTCGTCTTGCTTTTGACGTGCAGTGAGGGCACTGCAGAAGAGCAGCCTACAGAAAATAACTTCTCCTATGAGCCGATTTCACTGAAATTGGATGGAAGAGGAGAAAATGGATGAGCAGTGACAGGTTTTATTTCCAAATGGCAAGGACTGAGAAGTTAAGGAAACTAATTACCAAAGTCAGCTGGAACGAACAGCTAAGGGCTTTGACATGGTCGAGGCTCAGTATTTACTGCATGACAGGTGACAGTGATTTCAAACGAGGCAGGGGTGGTGGATTTGATATATCCAAGGGAGTAGGAAAGCAGCGGTGCAGTTTCACTCAGCGAGCGGTGTCTGCAGCGGTACGGGTTGGATTTCAGAGATGGCTTTTGGGAAGCAAACCTGGCAGCTGGAGCCCTGATTGCTGCAGACAGAGAAGTCACCGTAGGGACATCTTCAGATTGCCTGTGTTTTAAAATCAGCCAAGAGAATGCCAAGAGCCACCTGAGATGCGCCGCTCACGAGGCCACCTGGTTAATTCCTCCTCCACATTTGCTGGGATTTTCAAGCAGGCCTGGGTTTGTCTTTGGCTCAGACCCTGCAGCAGGTGCAGGAAAGTCCCTGGGCTGATCAGCGCCAGGCTGAGCCACGAGGCACCGGCAGCACGGTGTGCCCGAGCCGCATTGCGGAGCGCCGCTGCCAGCCCCGCCGCGGCGTGATTTACTGCCCCCCAAATGGCTTCCTGCAAACGTTCCGCAGGACTTCAAAGCCTGCGCTGGATGCTGGGTGGTTCCTGGGGGATTTTGGCTGCATGACCCATTTAGCAGCCTGGCTGGGCACTTCTCTCTGTAAAAGCTGCTGCAGCTCTCAGTTGCTTTTTGAAGTTTTCAGGTGAAGAAGAAACAGCTTCTCTTGCTGCTGTCCTGCTGAGGCCCGTGTTTGTTCATTCTTGATGCACCACAAAGAAACTATTTTTGGCTCTACCTGCCAACGCAGGTGACAGATGATCGTGTTTTCCCTGAAACGAGATGCTTCAAAGGTGTGTGCCAGCTGCAAACAGGAGCTGAGCTCCGACCCCCCCCTCCCCACCCCCACCATCCTCCCTGCTGTTGTTTCCCTGCTTTGCTCTGCCTTTAGCAAATGCCCCCTACGGCCAAAGGTGTCCCTGGGCTTAACAGTTTCGGTGGCCAAGGCAGCTCCAGATGCAGGGACATGAGGGCTCCCTGTGCCCTCCAGTACGGCACTGCTTCAGCTCCCACCAGCTTTACCTCCATGACCATGGCATGCTTTGGATTTTGGCTCATGGCTCCTGCTGGTACTTCTGTGCGTCTTTATGAGGACAAGCCATGTGTTGCAGCCTCCAGGCCTCTTCTTTCAAAGATTTCCTCAGCTCCCTCCTGAACACAGCATTGAGGGGGGCTGCAAGCACAATCTGCAGTGAGGCTGCATCACGGAGCGCAGGAGCAATGAGGAACGGAGGAGCAGTTAATAAATGAAAAGCCATTTCATTATGGGAAATGAATGTTTAATGAGTGTGGGATGACGTCTAGACAGGCGGTCGGTGCTGGCCATGTGGTGTGTGAGGAAGGCTCAGCCCAGGCAGCCAGCCCAGCCCCGATCTTGTGCCAGGAGGAGGTGGCAAAGCTGGCTCAGGAACTGCGGGGCCACAGAGAGGGTCCCCTGACACCACATTGCTGCTGCTGCCTTTGCTGTGTGCTGGGCTCTGGAGCTGCCTCTGGGCCTGGTGAAGACACTGTTCTGTAGCTACAGAAAAGAGGTTTCAAAGACTGCAATGGGGCCATAAGGGGGTTGGTTCCCAGCAGAGTCCCTGCCACTGTGGAAGTACCGACCGTCCTGCTGACATGCCATAAGCCTGGCTGCTGGAGGGGACAGGCCACTGCACCCTGGCTGCTCCACAGCTGCCCGGCTCCTGCCCCAGGCTGAGCGTGCCTGGCCTTGCTGGTTGCCAGAGAGCAAAGATGAAAAGCTTGAGTCTTCTTGGCAGCAGCAAAGAGGTGGAAATAATGCATTCTGACTTTATCCCAAGGGCTGCCTTCCTGCCTTTAGGGATGGCAGCGCTGAACCAGCCCACAGCTCTGCTGTGCTTGCCTGGAACAGGACCCCACCGTGCCCCCATCCTGCTCCGTGCCCCTGTCGGCACCCACAGCGTCCCCTGCCGGGGTGTCAGGAAGGGCTCTGCTGTTCCTGGAGATGGAACTTTTCTCTGCGCCTGTAAAGCAGCAGGGATGGGACAAGCGGCGCTGCAGAACCTGAGACCAGAGCAATGGGCTGTGCAGCCTGAGCAGCGCTTGGCTCTGTGACTTCTTGGCTGTGCCAAGGTGGAAAAGAGGAAAATAAATATGTGTTTGCTTTCCCGCAAATGGAAATCTCTTCCCATGGGGCATTTCGCTCCACCTTTGTTAACCCTGGGATTTCCGCAGGGTGGGCACCTACAAACAGCTCCACCAAAGGCCTGGGGACTCAGGACACCTAATTCCTCCTCCTGCAGTGTCAGAGGGCTTGGAGGGACGTGGGGGCATTGGGTGAGGTGAACTGGAAGGGATGGGTTAACTTTGGAAGTGATTTGGAGGTTTGATCTTTTTTGGGGGGGGTTTCAGTTTTTTCCCCATTTATCCTCCTTGCTTTGCCAAGGCATTTCCTTACAAGGATGAGGTGCTGCCTGTGGTGCTGAGCTGTGCCAGCGGACTTGGTGGGGTGGGCTTTGCAGTCTCCTGTGCTTTTTAACAGATTGAAGTGATTGAGAGGCCAAAACCGGTTTTGTTCAAAAGTGTGGTGAGTTTTAGGCAGTCTCAGACTTCCTAGAGCTTAGAAGCATCCTTGTGCTTCAATCTGCCTCTCTGAGTTCTTGCTACCAGGAGAGCCTGGGAGGTATTTCTTGGAGCAAAGAACATTTCACTCGTAGACTTGGCTGATGAACTGCATACACACAGCCATGTAACAGGAAGGATTTAGCCATCCGATGGCACCAGCAAAGTCATCCTGGGTCTTGCAAGACTGGCCTGGCTGTTGGGAAAACATCTGGCCAGGTCTGCCCGAGGTGCTGCTGCCATATGGTGACTGTGAAGCAATAGCTTGGCCCTGAGTTTTGCTAACGTACAAAAATACTTTCTGGGACCCTGCTTGGGCAGCAAGCCTGTGGCGAGCAGCTCTGCGCAGGAAGCAGTAACCACAAGCTATATATACAGCTCCCGGCAGAGCTGCTGCTGCTTTTGATGTGACAAAATTAAGGTGGTGTTTTGCAAAGAAATCCGGCATGTCGCCTTCTTCCACTGCCAAGGCTGACACAGTGAGCACTGGGGCTGGGCTCCTGGATGGCTCCTGGACCTAAGCTGGTACAGGGAGGTGGACTAGGAGGTCTTTTTGCCTCCAAAAACTGTGCAGTGCTGGAGGCTGATGGTTCCTGAGCCATGGGGAGGAGCACGTGTCTGCTATGTCGTGGCATGTGCTCTTGCTGGCTGTTTGTGTTCTGAGCTGGTTTAGGAGGCACAGTGTCAAAATGCAAGCAGCTGGGGACAATGTCAGGATCGGAGCTTTTTCCCCTCGTGGAAGTTGAGACCCTGATTCAGCTGAGAGTGACCCACCCTGCTGGCCCACAGTACTGGGAGTGGGAACCACTCATGCTGGGTGCCAGGCACAGAGCATGGGGTTGGAGTGTCCTCCATAGCCACACTACTGGCGGTACACCCCTGCGGGAGCAGCTGCCAACAGTCAGGCAGAGCTGGGAGCACCCAGCTATGGCTGTTTCTCCTGCCACCCCCAAAGGATGTAGACCTTGCTGGCCTACCCACATAGTCAAGCTGGGCTCACTATCAGGCTGGGGTGGGCACACAGCCATGGCCCCCTTGCTCTGGGAAAGTGAAGCCCTGCCTTGCCTTTCCCATGCTGTTTTGCAGAGTGGGGCTGACTACGGCTTCCTTGTGAGACAGAACATGAAGCTCCTGAGCGCACTGGAAGACCTGCGGCACCGCTGCTCCAGCCTCACTGAGGAGAACAGCTTGCTGGTGAGTGCAGAACGTGGCTCCATCCTGCACCCTGGCCAGGCACTAGGCTGGCTCAAGGCACACCAGTGTGGATGATGCGTGGGGGGAGTCCTGGCTGGGCCAAGCTCCAAGAGAGTTGGCACATGGGGTCAGCTGGAGGGCAGGGTGTTTTGGGTTCCCTAGGTGCCTTTCTGCTGCACCCAGTGTTGGCTTGAGCAGGACCCCTTCCTGGTGACCTGCTGATGCCCTCCCTGACATCCTTGCCATCACTGTTTGCCTGCTGGTAACTGCAAGAGGCTTTTCTGCAGCCACCAGCTTTGTCGGAAAGCAAGGCAGCAGCGGGCTGATGGCAGGGGAGGGGGAAGTTGCTCTTGTTTCCTCTTTAAGTGGAAAAGCAGAAACACTGATTCAGTCAGCCCTGTTCAGGGTTACAGTGCAGCACTGCCCCCTGCTCAGTGGGACCCTGGCACCTGATCCCAGCTGCAATCCCAGTGCCCAAAGGCAGGCCAGGTTGCCACAGGGCAGGCTTCCCATTCCACCCCACTTCCACCTCCTCAGGTTCCATATCCATGGTTGGCAGCCAGGATACAAGAAGAGGGGATTCTCTCTACTGCATCCTCACCAGAAGGCATCCTTGCCTGGGAAGCCCTGCAGTGCAGAGATGTAGCCACTCTGGGGCTAAGTTCTGCAGTGCTGGCAGGGCTGCATCAGTGCAACCCTATAACCTTTCAGTTTATCAGCAACCCTGGCTCTGAACTACACTGTGTAAAGGGGGGGACCTTGCATTGTTCATTCTCCATGCATCTTTGAAAGTGTAGGGCCATATTGCCCTCCGAGGCAGACGTATTTCCCTTTTCCCAATGGAAATGTCACAGCAGCTGTTTGAAAAGGATCAGAAGAAGGCAGGAAAGAATCCGACAAGAGGACAGTCTGTGCTGATTTTTTCTCTTCAAAATACCCTTAAAAGATTAATCATCCATCATGTATATAACCAAATTCAAAACACATTTTAGATCATTTTCTTGCACCAAGAGCATAAATTCAGCACGCCATGCCCACCAGGGAGGGTCACCCACAGGCAACTGTGCATTTTGGCAAAGCACTGTCGGATAAGCTGTTGTCAAATCTTTCTCTCAAAAATCAGCCTCTGTCTTCTGACTGAAGGAAAGCAAATCAGGCAGTGAAAGCAGCACGTGCACATGGTGGGATCTCACAGAGGTAGTGAAGGAAATAATTGGAAGGATCAGCTGACCTGACGTTTTCGCTGATGTGAAAAGACAGCACAACACATCTGGGTATGACCTTGAGAGAACAAGGAGCAGCTTATTGAAACGGACAGATAACAAATAAAGGGGGATTAAGAGCAAACAGAGTCAATAGAAAGGAAAAGGAGATTTGGCTTGCAAACCTCTCACGGTCCTTGGCTGCTCTCTCCCGGTCCCCCCAACTCATGCTTCAGTGTCAGGGGAGCAAGGACAGCAGCAAAGGTCGCATTGTAACATGGTGCTGCAGCACAAACCACAGTGATGTGCTGAATACTGAAGCAGCGGGGAGATGAACGGGGATAGGCTCCGAAAGGGGCCAGCAGCCAGGATAGCTGCCAAGTCCCAGATGGCAAAGGCAGAGCCCACAAGGAGCAGAGAGTGGGAGGTTGCAGAGGGACCATGGGCTGGGGTGGGGCAAGGGGCTTCTTTGGGGAACCAAGATGTCACATTAACAAAATGTCAGGAAAAGCAAAGGTTTCGGTGGCTGTGGAGGAGACTAGTGAAGGTGGGTGTGTAAGCACTGTGGAGGGACACCGAGTGAGGTCTCACCTCGACCCTCTCCTTCTGTTATCCAGCGCAGGAGCTGCTTCCCCGAGACGGAGGAGAAGGTGAAGCACCTGAAGAGGAAAAACGCAGAGCTGGCGGTGATCGCCAAACGCCTAGAGGAGAGAGCCCGAAAACTCCAGGAGGCCAACCTCAAAGTCGTGAGTGCTGAGCCTCTGCCGTGCTGGGGCCTGGGCCAGGAGGGCACCTTGCCCCCAGGACTAATTGTTTTCCGCTTTTGCCGGGACAGAAAGGCCTCCTCTTTCCTCCTTAATTAAATTGGCAAGGCCATGAGGCAAACTTGCTTTGTGCATCAGCGACAGAGCAAAAACCACAAAACTGAACCAAGGAGAGAACCATCACCAGCTTCTTCAGCTCATGCTTGGGGAGCTGGTTTTGAGCAATTTCCTCCTAATTGGTTTCTTGCTGTAAATGTGCCGATCTCACGTAAGGTATTAATTTAGGTAATTAGCTCAGCTTTCCCTGGGCTAGGCATGAAAATAACTCATCTGACTTCATCGAAAAGAAACAGGAAGTATTTGAATAAGAAAAGGAGTGTGGTAAAGCAAAACAGGAAGGGGTGAGATATTCTGCTCTGCCTCATGCGCACCTCACTTTTTGTGCATGTTTTTTCTTTCTCAAACTGAAGAAGAGCTTTTTGCAAACCCTGTAGTTTCTGATGTGGGAGATGGCTGTAGGATGTGGTGATTTGCAGACAAGCATTTGCATGAGCTACATAAAGGTAACTTGCAGCAGAGTAGGGGAAAAATGTTCTCCCATTGGAAGGAAACCAGTGGCTAGGAGGAAAATTCAAGCCCTTTAGGATAGAAAGAAGAAGCAAAAGCTTTGCTGGTAGGGGAAGGTAGGGGATTTTCCTGGCATTGCCTGCCCTCTCTGTCCCCAGGCCCCACACTGCACCGGGGACATGTCTATCATAGTGTTTTGGTACTTGCAGCACAACAGTTGCTGCCAGATGGACTCGTCAGGTACCATGCCAAGAAAAATCATTTGCTATACAACCAACAGCTATGCGAACCCTCCAGCAACTGCACAAATGCTGTTTCATTTTTTTTCCTGAGTTACACATTGGGATGGTGGCTGTTTGAGCCCCGGGTGAGCTGGGACCAGGACATGCAAGGTGCCCGCCTGTGGTGCTGGTACCCCATGGGAGAGCTGGTCTTAGGGTCAGGAACTCCTACGGAGAGCTGTCATCCTCAGGTGACTGCAGCTGGGCAGCATCAGCTGCTCTGGCCCCGGCTGGGCTCCAGTTCTCTTCCCGGCTTTTTCTTCTCCACCCTTTGCTTGTCTTTCCTGCCATTCTTTCCTCCTCTCACCATCCTCTCCCCATATTTCTCCCTTCATCCTGTCTTCCTCTCCTCTCTCCACCTGCCATTGCTCTGCCTGCAGCCCTCTATACTGTCTCTGTGTGTGTTGGCCTCATCTGCTCACCTCACCTTCTCCTTCCCACTTCTTCCTTGACCTGCTCCTCAAAGAAGCATTTCCTCTTTCCACTGACTTTTTCATATGCCTGTTCTGCTCCTCTCTCTGTCCTGGGGCTAGGCTGCATTTCCTGGCCCTGGTCTCTGATGACACCTGGGGTGATAGTTGGCCAACACCATTCATAGAATCAGAGAATCATAGAATGGCCTGGGTTGAAAAGGACCACAATGCTCATCTGGTTTCAACCCCTTGCTATGTGCAGGGTCGCCAGCCACCAGTCCAGGCTGCCCAGAGCCACATCCAGCCTGGCCTTGGTTGCCTCCAGGGATGGGGCATCCGCAACCTCCTTGGGCAACCTGTTCCAGTGCGTCACCACCCTCTGTGTGAACAATACCAATGTATGTGGCTTTCTCTCTTACTGCTCTCTCCGGTGCAGGTAACTGCTCCAGTGCCCCTGAAAGGTTCCAGCCTGGAGCTGTGTAAAAAAGCATTTGCCCGCCAGCGTGCCAAGGACCTGACAGAGCAAGCCAGTGCTCTCCTGGCAAAAGACAAGCAGATTGAAGCTCTGCAGCAGGAGTGCCGGGAGCTGCAGGCTAAACTCACTGCGGGGAAGGTGAGATACTTTGTGCAGTGGCTGGGTGCAAACAGTGCAATAACAATGTTGGGAACCCGGCTCCAGCAGTGTGATGGCAACTAGTTTCAAGGGCAGACTGAAAACAGAGAGTACTTGACGCGTGAGTTGTTATGGGGGAAGTTAGAGGAGCATGTGGCCAAGACAGGATCCAGACCCCTCGGAACAGTGTGCTGGGGGACATCCCAGTTCTCCCTCTGTGAATTCAAGGGTCCCGCACTGCCATTTTTTATCAGCAACTAAAACTGTCCCCCTGGAAAACCCCAGAAGCCACAGATGCAGAACGGCTCACAGTAGTGAGCTTCAAGCGAGATGTAGAAGCAGGACTTCCTTTTAAAGCATTCCTTTAAAAAGCAAACCAGCTGAGCACGTTCCCAAGAATCACTCCAGATTGCACACCCTCAGCAGCAGCTTTGAGTGCTTGCAGCCATCACAGTGGTGATATCTATGTGCACACTTGTGTTACGGATATTAGGGGTACAAATCCTAAAATGAGGGTGGGTATTCATAAAACCATCTACAGTGCTGATGCGTGGACATGGGCTGGTGGCCCAGCACAGGACTTGCTGAAATAAATAGCGGGATAAAAGGGAAAATTCAGCTCATCCTGACCCAGAGAAGGGGGAACAAACCCTCTGATTTTCACAGCTGAGCGTGCTGAACAATCTGCGTCTCCCGGGGATAGGAGACTGACAGACTGTAGGAGAATGTGACAAAGGCGGGAGAGCAAGATTTGTTCCTGGCCAAGGAAATAAACACGGGTGCAGTCCTCAGAGCTGCTGAGACTTCAGCGGCTGCCTTGCTAGGGCGTGGGCAACCGCCCTGGCTGGGAAGGTGGGACCACCTGTGTAACCTGCCAAGGCACCAGCAGTGAGGGCCATCAGCACATGAGCTGGGAAACTGCAGAGAAACATCGTCAGAGAGGAAATTATTCTGTCTGATCTTGGTGGGTTTTGGTTTTTTTCCCCCACTTATCTTCCAAGCAAGCTGCTCATTAAATTTTAATTCTCAGCTAGTTAAAATTCGAAATTCCCCTAATCTGTCTGCAGCATGCAAAATGCATTATGCCAATGAGGGGGTTTATAAGCAGAGATATTACGTGCGTGCTCAGTTTGTAGCCAAATCATTTTTAATCTAGTGCGCTTGATTCAGCACAAATTTTTCAGTAGCTATGAAACAGATGCACTCCGCTCATTTCCAGCGGTAGGACGACATGCGCACCAGACTGCTAAAGCGTGGGCCTTGTTTTGCCAAGTCAGAGCTCTCAGGGTAAGGCGTTTGCCTGAGATCATGCTGCAGTGACAGGTTTGCAATGAAGGCCCCGCTCCAGGTTCCACCGGGCTGCCATTTCTTGCAGTGGGGATTCTTGGAGGCTGCGGGGAATGGCGAGGCAGCTGCAGAGGACACGTATAATAGGAGCTGTGAGTGGAAGACTGAGCCTTTTTCTGCTCTCTTATTTCCTCCCCCCCCCCCCCCCCGGTTTTGAAGGCTCTCTATGGAAATAGCTGCTTCTGTTTTCTGGTGGGGGAAGGGAGCTTTTTAGACAGCCCCAGCCAATTTTGTTGGAAGAACTATCACCCTGATAGACTCCATGTGGGTCTTGCACAGAGGGCCCAGCTGCTCACTTCTTGAATCTCAATCAGTTCCCATTAATGGTGCCTTGGTTTCCCCCTTGTTGTTTGAGAGTAACTACGCTTTTCTACACAAACTGTATTTGCAAAGCACATGCTATTTTTAGGGTGAATGGGGAAGCAGATTAGGTTTGTCCTGGATACCAATTATGCAGTGAATTCACTGGCATAGGAGCTTTCCAGGGGAATGAGCAATGACTCCTTCAGCAGCATATTTGTAAGGACAGGTTTTCATAACCAGCTTTGTATGTCTGTATGGACATGCAGGTACGTGTCTTTTTCAGCTTTCTGAAATCTGAAAACCTTTGAGGAATTAACACAAACTGGTGGCGTATTCTCAGTTTTAGCGAGACTAAAATTGCACTGGCTTCCGTTAAAAGCTGCTGGCTTTGTGTTGAGAGCAGACAGGACTGACTACTTGCGCTGAGGATAGAAGCCTATCCACACAAGCCCTCTCTGGTCAGAAATCAGTAACACTTTAAAAACACCCTGAGTCAGAAGCAAACACGTCTCAGATATGCTTCATTCTTTCCAACATTAAAGCCCTAACCGCCAGGCATGCACGGGGCTGCAGAGAATGCCAGCACACACAGCAAGGAGAGGAACGCAGCTGGGGCTCTTGTTTTGCTGTGGAATGAAGAAATGAAATTGTATTATCTTGACACGCTCTCTGCTGGCAAACACTTAGAAAGCACGCACTTAGAAAAGGTCTTTTTACCACAGCTTTACACTGGGATAACTGTAAAGCATTGCAGGCTTCATCTGTGGGAGAAATTATGTATTGACATGAGGGATGTGAAAGGACTGCTTTGGAGGAGCCGGGGGCCCAGGAAAGAGAAGCTTTGCTGTGCTCTGTTCCCTGCGTTGTTCTGGCATCTGTTCAGCAGCACTTTTGCAGCTTGTGCATTACATCCACCCCCAACCCGCTCTGGGAGCCGCACAGCGATGCACGCTGTGGTACCATTCCCCACAGGGTGACCCCCGCTGCCTGAACGTGGTGGAGTTCGACCGGCTGCTGCGGGAATCCCAGAAAGAAGTGCTGCGGCTGCAGAGGCAAATCGCGCTGAAGAACTTCAAGGAGTGTCTGCGCTCCTCCAAAAGCAGCTCGGGGGGCTCCTTGCCAAGCGCCGCCGCCTGCCCGGGCCCAGCGCTGAGCACCTGCTGCAAAGACTCCCCCGCAGCGAAGGAGGTCCGCTCGGGAGACCCAGCGCTAGGAGGGGCAGCACACGGGAAGGTGAGACAAGCGGGTCGGCAACCTGACTGCCTTTACTTCATTACTCGGTTCACTCCTGCTCGCAGGAAACTTGTCGGAGGGCGTGAGCTGCGGTTCACGTTGGCCGGGCCGGTTTTCAAACGCCGGCAGAGGGAAGCGCGGCCCCTCGCTGCAGCGTACGGCGATGGCGGAGAAAAGGCCGTCTGCCCCGCGGCGGCCCCGAGCCCCACGCGGCCGCCATGGCCTCAGCCCGGGCCGCCCGTCACGGCGCCGGGCATCCCGCACCGTCCGCGCTGCGGAGCGGGCCCGCGCTTAGCCCGTCCTGTCCCACCCCACCCCATGCCGGCCCGGCCCGGCCCTGCCCCTCCGCGACCGCAGTGCTCCGGCCCGGCAATCCCCGCGGCGCCGCCTCCTCCGGCGAGCCGCGCGCCGGCAGGTAAGGTAAGGCCGGGCCGCGGTGGGCCGTGGTGCAGGGAGCGGGGCTCTGTGCGCTGCCGGGCCGCCAGGGCTGCGGCGCGGTGCGGTAGGGCGGCTCGGCCCCTCCGCTGGGCTCTCCGCCGCGGAGCCCGGTTGCGTGCAGGCCCGCTGCAGGCGCGGCGCTCCGTGCCGAGGCCGCGGCCCTGAGGGGGCGGACGGGCGGCCGCTCTGTGGGGCGGAAAGCGCGGTGCCTTCCCGGCCGGGCTGGGCCTCCCGAGCGGCAGCGTGGGGCCGCGGGCAGCGAGAGGACTTCCATCAGTTGGTCGTTGAGTTGCGATGTCCCGGGGCAGAACGTCGCGCCTGCAGCCTGCGTGCTGCTCTCAGCTCTGGTTTGTTGCCTCCGTGTTCCTCCTGCCATTTTTTCCTTCTTGGAGGATTCTCACCTCTTTCGTTATGCAGTGTTAGTCAGCTTTCTTTGTATCGTTTTTGTGTCGCGGGAGGCACTGCAGCTTGCAGGATCCCTCAGAGCAGCATAACGGTGTTTTCTCTCCCTTCCCTAACAGAGCCCTTTGCCTTGTCTAAGCATTGGCTACTATTGAAGCATCATTTGTCCCAAACCACGCTGTGATCTCTCAGTGCCACGAGGACCCTTCGCCATTTGTTTCATCACTACATCAGTATTTGGGGTGCAGAGCTCCTGCTGCCTCTCTGTTCTTGTTTTCTCCAGATATTTACCCAAGGGAAGCCCTTCCCCTCCTCCTACATCAGCTTAGTGCCTGCAGAAGCAGAGTACCAGGCAGGCTGTGTGTGCTGCACCTTCCTCACCCGTGTTATAGATTCAGGAGTGTAGCATGGGGTTGATGTTTTTCCTTTTCCAAATATGGGTTTGTTTAAGTACTTGCGTATTATTTGTTGCAATTTGATTGGTTTTCCTGTGGCACAGATGTCAAATGTTCAGGCCTGTGTTTCCCCAGATCCCCACTGGAAGCCTTTTAAAACATGACATTTGCCACCTTCCAGTTGTTTTGCACTGTGTTGGAGAGGTGGCACAGTGCACATCCTAACTTAGTCGGTGCTGAAAGTGAGACATTCAGTTCATGCTGAAGGGTTTGTTTTTTTAAAATTCAGTTGAATATTCTCTAATCTGGGTAATTTGTTTATATTTATTACATGGATTTCCGCATTTCTTCTGGTTGACAGTTCGATCTCTGAGACAAATCCTCAGCTGTTCTTCACAGTTTGAGGTTTCTGCCATGGTGACTCCTCACCCCCCAGATGATAAGGATAGATGCACAGGCTTCTTTTATTTGTCATTCTGGTCCTGCTCTGCCATAGTCATCCTTGAACAGCCCTTTTATACGTTGATTTTCAGTTGACCCTGCAGAATCTGTCAGATTCTTCTCATGATAGAGAATATGCATTATATCGTTTTTCATGGCTGCTCTTTGCTTCTCCAGAATCAGGATAGTCTGCCCTCATTGTCCAAAGATTTCCCAGCTGAACATGGCAAGAAGGCTGTGCGATAGCATCAGAGAGCACATCAGTGACGACCTGCTGCCCACCGCCATGCTGAGGCCCGTAGTGTGGGGTGCCCCCGGCTTGGTGCCTGGGTGTGTGTGGGTGCAGTGGTGCTGTGCTGAGGATGAAGTTAGCAAAAACCACAGGTACCACAAGTAAAAGAAGTGATTTTGCTCTTCTGTCTCCTTCTGTAGCACAGTGTGTCAGGGCTCTATCCCCTGACTTTCGAGGAACTTCCTCAGGGTGTAAAGGACAAGCTTCTCTTAGTGGTGTTGGAAAATCTCTTTTCTCTCTTCCCTTTCTGATCTCTCTGCTTCTTTATTTGGGGTTTTGGGATGATGCTTATCTCTGTAATAACAGTGATGTAGTGAGCATTTCTCACAGTGGTAGTGCTCGCTTAAGCAGCCTCCTACTTCCCACTGCGCATTCCCACTGCTCCTCCAGTCATGCTGCTGTGGGTTGTGTTGAGTTGCAGGGTGTTAGGGACTAGAGAATGGATCTGTGTTAAAAACAGCCCAGCAAACGGCCTTCTTCCCACTTTTTCTGTAACCTGAATCAGTTTCCTGGTCCAGCTCTGTGACATTGCACAGGGCTGTCCTGGCACAGCAGGGAAATGGGCTGTGGTGGGGTGGGATATGCTTCAGCATTTCTGGGGGGGCAGGATTGTGATGATGCTTCCTGCATGCCAGGGACAGAGTTTTCTAGAAAGACTGCAACATTTTTAATATACTTTATTGCTTGCTTTAAACAGTCTGGTCATTTGCCAAAGCCTGGGTACATCTGTGCCTGTTGTATGCTTGACTTAAGCTGGTACGTTCTGGACATCTCATCAGCAGCACAGCCTCACCCTGCTCTCTCCCTGGGCTCTGCCAAGATGCCAAGGTGCTCACTGTGGGCAGCTGTTCTCTGGCTATTTTTAACTGTTTTCTTGAACAAATTCCTTGCACCTGGTTCAGAGAGCATTTTCCAGTCCCTGCTGTGAATGAGGTGGCTCAGCTCCAGGGCACAGCGCTCATCACCATGTGTGCCAGTCTCATTTAGCAGTTGTCTGATACGGTGATGAGTCTGGGTTCTGTGGAAAAATAAGAGTGTATGAGCACGTAGCTTGGGAGGTTGTCTTTGTTCTTGGATGGAAATTAGAGCTGAGTGGGCAAATTTAATTTTATAATTTTTGGAAGTTGCCTGTAATTAGGAATATAATTATTTTATGTATCGTTGTACTGAAAAGTGCTTACAAACAAGCAGAAATTTCTTGCTAAGCATAGTGCGTGTAACTGGTGCAGTGGGTATCTGACCTTAGATGGCAGCTGCTGGTGTTCCTTGAGAAGTTACTTCATTAAAGCTGGCTGACATGCGACGTTTTGGCAAAACATATGAAGACATGCAAGGCCCCATGGCTTGGGTGGAGGACCTTGAGATTTCCAGCTGTTGGCTGGAGCTTAGTCTCCCTGATGGGACTCCCATGTCTCCCTAGTTCTAGGGTGTAGGAAGTCCCTGAGCTCCATGTAGGATGTCAGTTTCAGGACTTTGCTGTTTGAAGCACCAGCTCTGTAGCAGAAAATCTGGAAACTTTGTTAGCCTGGGCTTGTCTGGAATCTTATGGTTTTCTGGCTTTCAACATGAAAATTGTTGCAGTTGAAACCAGGGTTTCAAGTCTATAGTTAAAAGAGACTTTGTTAAGTGTAGTTCTCAGATGTTGTCCTGATAACTGACTGTGAAGGGAGCTCAGACTTAGTAACCTAGATCCCTCACTGCGGATGTTCAGAGTGAAAAGAGAAGCTCCACTGCTGGTGACAGGTAGCTGAAGGTTACAGGCTGAGGTGCAGTCAAAAAGTCCTCCTTCCTCTTCACTGCATAACTTCACTTTGATGACCATCAACTCCTGTCCCTAAAACTTAGTTATCAAGAATAACTTCAACATTTAAAGAAAAACAGTATCATGGCCCTTTTTGTCTGCCTACCTCCGGCCTTATCCTGCAGTCAGTAGTTAGTCTGGGCAGACTGAGCCATGTCGGCTATCGACCAGACATCTTCCTGTAGTAGTTGTGAAGGGTTTTCCTTGTTTCTGTGTTGTTTGGTGTTGGTACATAAAGCACAGCACGCTGATTGTTTCTGTCCCTCTCACCAACAACCAAGGTGGAATGTCCCCTTTCTTGATGCCCTCTTCTCTTCCCTGCCTTTTGGATGCTGAGATCTTTGATGATTTTTCACTGTTGGCTGTTTAAGGGGGCGGTGTCCTCCCATCTAATCACCTTCCAGCTGTGATTATTGTTTTGGACTTTTCTTGTGAGATGTTACTATCTTAGGTGCTATGGCCAGGAGAATGTCTTCCTTGGTGCTCCTGGCTGTCCCTGAGCTCTGCGATCTCGCTTGCTTTCCAGGTGGAGCCAGGTGTGCTACCACTGGGCCCTGCCTCGGAAGGACATGAAAATTTCCCTCCAAAAAATGCAGTAGCAGACCAAGAGAGCAGCCAACAGATACAGCAGCTGGTGAGTTGTTGCCCTGACCGTGGGTGCAGGAGGGGTCTGCGCATTCTGGCACTTTCCTTCCAAAGCCAGTCTGGTTTTGGATGAAGGAGTTCAAATTTTGCTTGAGTTCTCACCCATAGAATCCAGGCAAAGATTTTTTGAGACTAAAGTCTTTTTAGATGCAGCCTGCAGAGGCTGTCTCTGCGTGGAAAGTGGTGCTGGGTGCTGAACTAGGGGTAACATCAGACTGAAATGAGAGGAAGCCGTGCCAGTAGATTCTGTGATGTGTTTGGTTCAGCATTATTTGATAGACATGACTGACCCAAGACAGATATCATGAGGAGTATGGCGCTTGTGAATTACTCCAGCAAAATGGGACAGTTCACGGTGAGGTTTAGGCATCTTTATCCACCTGGGGAACCAAGGGTGGTAGCAAGTAACCACAGATAAAGGCACATAAACAGTGGTTGCCTGCTGTCTGTTAGATGTCATTTGGGTTAGAACAAGAGCAAATTTAGCACAGCTAGTGTTTCAGTATGAACATTTTTCACAACTCCGCATGCTTGTTCCTCACATCCTGTCCTTCAGCCTATCCTAGACAAACTGAGAAATAGAGAATTGTTTCCAGAAGTTGAAAGGATTGAGGAAGAGAGGAATAGCTGTTTTACTGGAAGAGTCTTTTATTTCCTCTACCTTTTTTAAAAAATATCTCTTTAGGTTCTTATGCCATTTATCTTTGTAACAAAAATTTTCTTAAGAAAACAGAAAAAGCCAATACAGCATTGGATCAGAGAAGTTGAATTTCTTCTGCATTTTGTGAACGTGGTCTTAGTGGTCTATTTTTGCTTGTTTTGTGCAGGAATTTGAACTCAAGAAAAAGCGCAAGAAATGTGAAAACCTTGAGCATGAAGTGAGGAAAAAGCATAAAAGATGCAAAGAACTCGTAAGTGTTCTCATTGCCTGATGGTGTGAGTGTAATGGCGAAGAGCTGGGTTGTTTTGTGCTTCTCCTGGGTTCTGTTCTATTGATTGCAATGATGAATTGCCAGTCTCAACCTGAAATGTCACCAATCTGGGGCTTCAGCTCTTGGAGCTGGAATTGCTTATTTAGTCCTTCAGCCAGCTGATTTGGGTAAAGCTACATAAATCACTGGATAGAACTCCATAGCCTTTTCCAGTCTGGGGAGATGCTTTCTCTTTTCATATGCACTCCAGGCAAGCATCAAAAGATTTCTGCAACTTGAGATGCAAATTGAATATACAGCCATATTCTTGTGCTTCTGCTCATTGGATGAAGTCCTACCTCTCGTTTCATTTTGTGGAGGTTTTACAGGTAGTATTGCAGCATCTGGATTTCTCCCTTCTGTTTCTACTTTGCTGAACAGCTCTGGTGATGTTAATGATAATCACAGTGTGTAGCTCATGCGTGTCCAACCTTTTGGCTTGCCTGGACTGCACTGAGTGAAGGCGAAGTGTCTTGGGCTCATGTCCGTATTTTTTGCTGTTCACAGGACTGTGTTTAGCCAGTGTATCAAAATGCATACAATTATTTGCCATCTCCCGAGTCAGCGCTGCTCTGTGTTCTCCCATGCCCTGGTTTCAGGCCAGACAGGGTTAACAGCATGCAGGCTGTGCATTGAGTATGCCTGCTATAGAGCCATCAAAGGGTGCTGACCTTTGGATGGTTTTACATCTTGCTTGAATCTCGGTTTGGGTCAGTTCTATGTATCCATAGCTCATTCTCACTGTCTGGGTAACTACGGGATGCTTAATGAGTAAGTTGATGGTTGTTATATGTTGTTAGCAGCTTTTCAAGATTGGGAAGAGACCACGTCACCTTGAAGAGCTAGAACTGGGACTCTGCCAGCAAAGGGAATTAGCTCTTGTAATACTGAGAAAATATTTGGCCATCCATGAAACAGTGTTGTGAGGGAATGTATGTATGATGTGTGTGTGTGTCTTTGTGGTATCTTTTATGATTATGAAACTGTCAGATTCTTCTAATGCTGTACAAAGGGGCTGCAGGTAGTCTAGACTTAACTGAGACAGCGTCTGTCTGTATGTCTGTGGTCTCCCTTCTGCTCAGAGTCAGTGTTCTGTAATGTAGAGTAATAGCTCGCTTATGCTGCTTTCTCGACTCTGCATCCTGATTTCAAACTAGAGACAGCCATTTAATACTCGAGTTTACAGTGTAGAACTCTTTGATTTTTCTGAGTAGTTTTTCTTCCTTTAATGAAGTTTGTAGAGAAGACTGTGATCTTGAACCAATAGTGAAAGTTGATGAATTGCAGGTAAAGATAGTGTCCAAGGAAATGGCCTTCTCACTCTGAGTTTTGAGGCTACATAAATGAGAAAAGGAACTTAAGAGATCATCTGCTACTGAAGCTGATATCTGCCTGAGCAGTGCTGTACACTGATGTCTTCCATTGCACAAGCAGCATCCTGTCAGCATCCTGAACCATCAGTCAAGAGGAGCAGTGGAGTCATGCTGCAGAACAAGGCAGGTGGGTCACTCTGAGGACACTGGTGTAGTGACACCTACTGTTTCTGACAGGAGATCCAGCTGCAGGAGGTACAGAGTGAAAATGCACGACTGGCCGAGGAGAACTTGCAGCTGAATGAGAAGGCCGGATGGGCAGGACAGGTAAAAAGCAGTTTCAACAGATTATCTTGCTTTTTTCCTTTGTTTAATCCCACTGCTTAGAATTAAAAAAAGCTCTCAGAGCTTGTGTGTTTTGTTTGTCTCTCTTCAGTAGATAGCTGCTTCATATCCCAATTACTTCACCCCTGCAACAGAGAGCCTAGTGGGAAGAGCAGGGTGTGCAAATAAATACACGAGTATTTGTTTTGAGTGGAAACAAGAGGGAGAGGAGGTTGGTGATTTTGGTATTGCAAGCAGGAAGCGGGTCTGCAAAACAGCCTCTTGAGATATGGAAGTAAATTGCCCTCCATTATCTATACAACAAATACCTATGGCTACTTGTGCTAGCTGACAGTCCTTTCTCTTCAGGTTGAATCTGAGAATGCTGACCTGAAGCTGCAGGTTGTTTTGGTTACTAAGGAACGGGATTCAGTAATTCAGAGAAATCAAGGACTTCAAACCAAGCTGGAGAATCTAGAGCAGGTGCTGAAGGTCAGTAGGACCCACACAGCTGGGAAGGCTGTCCAGACCCTTGGTGCTGGTTTTGGATGGCAGAAAGTGTCTGCTTTGTTGGGATTTTTTTTTGTCCATTGTTTTGATTTGGTGCTTCTCTGGGGATTCTGCTATGTGGGCTCCTGGGACATGGCCTTCCAAAGTGAGCAGAGTGGCTCGGGAAAGGCTGCTGCAGGGTTTCGGGTGGGAGGGGACATAAGGAGGCCATCACTGATTTAAGGATTCTCTTTATGTTGTTGTTGTTTATAGTAAGAATTTCTTACTTTATCCTCTGTTTAATGATGGTGTGAAATACAGGCTGTGTATTGATTCCATGACTCATGATAGGACACAGCATAGTATTTCAGTAATGCTGCCCTTAAACTGTCTGTGAATTGTTCTGCAGCACATGAGAGATGTGGCTGAGCGCAGGCAGTTGCTGGAAGCCGAACACAAGGAAGCACTGCTAGTTCTGCAGGAGAAGCAAGAGGAAGTCAGACGGTTGCAACAGGTATGAAGCATGGGAGAGAAGGTACTCTGTACTCTCTGGATCCCTGGAAAGATCCTGCTGCACTTTACCTCCTTGGAGGAGTGGTGTATAGAGGGGATATATGTAAGTCTACTAAATAAAGTTAGCCAGAAGTGAATATCTATCTGTGCCAACTCTCATACCTGAGTAAAGCAGGGGGATTTTTCTCGTGAGTGGCAGTTCTGATCTCTCACTGCTATTTGTCCACCGGCCAAAGATGTCTTCAGTCTGTGTAGTGTTTTAAATCTGAAATGATGTCTGTCAAGGTGGTGCTGATTAGTTTGGGTAGGCTGCTTTCTTATTTACCGTGTCTCTCATTTCTTAGGCACAGGCAGAGGCAAAAAGGGAGCATGAAGGAGCAGTACAGCTTCTAGAGGTAAGACAAAAGGAAATGAGATGGATTAGTAGCTTTAGACTTTGTACTGTTTGTTCTTAATGCCAGTTTTCTTGGTGCTCTGGATTTTATTCGTTCTTGAGTAGAATATGATACCATATTGATTTGGCACAGTGTTGCTGCTGCATACAATTATTGGCTGTGCTGGCTGAACAGTCATTGGGTTGGAGTTTTCTGTTAAATCCCAGCCTGCTCAGTCATCAAATAGGTTATTTTGTTTAGACTGTGCCCAGCAACTCTTTCAGGGATGCATTAAGTAACCAACTTCAGATCCATCTGCTACATTTCCAGGGTCATCTGCAGTGAGGAAGAATACATCTGTGTCATTTGATATTTATTCTGTATGTATAGGCTCTGTGCTTTTAATTAGAGAGGGAAAAAAAAAAAAGAGAAAAATGACTGTTGGCTAATGAGTGATGACCAAGCATAACGAGTGATGAAGTTTGAGGAAGCACCTTGTCCCATTTGCTGGTCCGAGACCAGCTGTGTGAGTGTGGTGACATCTGCACTGACTTCGCTTTGCTGTGGTGGCAGACAGCTTGACAAGGCAGGCAGGCAGATGTAATGACTCATTTCTCCAAGATGACTTTGGAAAAAAGCTTTGCTGTGCATTGCTGGGGCTGTAAAGGCAGAGCACCAAACCCTGAAACTTGATGTGGTGATTTCATGCCTGAAGAGAGCAGGGATAGGTGTGATGGCACAGGCTGTTGCCTCTGTCCACTGGGGTTTTCTCAAGTACCAAAATACCTGAGGCAAAACAAGAGTGCCTCATTTTGCACCTGGACAGTGAGATTTCATACAGAGGAGGCCACGGCCCTGTCTGTAGTGGTGACACACAGTAGGAGATGACAGACTGAATTGCTTTGTCCACCGCTGCGCGGTAGCTCTGTGCTTGTTAGGAGCCCCCGGGAGTAGAGCAGGATGGTAAGTGTCCCTCATTGAGGACATTACTCTGGCAGTGGTTGAGTGGCCATGACCTGTATGAATTGGAGATCCCAGAGGGCTAGGCTCCTACTAGATGGCATTGAAATTGTTGCAAGCTGGGTAAATATTGCGGGGAAGTGACATGATATAATGTTACATTTCCATGTTCATTCTGGAACATCTGCTGACTGCAGAGACAGGGTCAGAGCTGATGCAGGTGCTGCTCTTATGTCACTCGGTGTTTACTTAGTAGGCTGCTAAGCAGCATTTAAGGGGGGGAGGCTTGATACTTGCAAATGTTTTCTGAACTAATTCATCAAAGGATCGGAGCAGCCTCTTATGTTTAAACTAGACATCTATGTGTGCTGCAGAGTGAGGAGGGCAATCGTTTTGTTCAGTTTGAGTAGCTGACCATTTTTGTTCAAAGTATATTGTGATTTGGAGACCCTCGAAAAGTGCTTAGTGACCTCGTTTTTGGAGTTGATATGTGGGATTTGGCTTTTGTTTAGCAAAATGTGCTTGTGTGGGGGTGGGAATCCCAGCACAGAATATGGCAGACCCAAACTCAGTGAGCAAACAAAACAGTCTCATTCAAAGTGAGGGTTGGGTTGCCTTTGGCAGGTTGTTGGATTTTGGCTAGTGTAACCACTGATGTGATTTTATATCTCTTTTTGCTTTTCTCCTTGCTACCAGAGTACTTTGGATTGCATGCAGGTATTGCAATAATCCTGTCTCGCAGCACATTTTTCTCTTCTGTCCCACCTTTGACAGTTACTTGGTATTCCTGTTTTAATTATACTCTGGAAAAGATTGCAAGAGTGTCACCTTCAAGAAATAAATGTAACTAAAGGAGCTACCACAAGGAGTTGCGCAGAGGAGGATTTCCTGTTTGAATGCTTTGCTTTCTCAAACAGTTAGAATGCGAAGGGGCTTTTTCAGACAGTTCTGTTTAGTCTGACCGTGCACTTCTTCCACGTGCTGCATACATTTGAAGGTCTTCTGGGAACTGTTTGCAGTCCAGGAATGAAATGTTTCCTTCAAAACCTAAAAGCAATGGCAACATAACTGCAAGTGAAAGTGTCACAGAGAAAATAGAGATCCTGCTGGTTTTGTAATAGGTTGGAAGATAGGAAGCAGAGATTGTGGATAATAGTGTCACAGAAGAGGCAGGAGCTAGTGAAGTAATTAAGGTGTTACAGTCCAGGAGCGGTGCTGGTTCACAACAGATTTAGAATAAGGTCTTATATTGAAGTAATGGGTTCTTTGTCTGATAGAAAACAGCTTTCAGCAGTCCCCTTCAGATCTGACTGCAGAGAGCTGAGAGAAGGTCTGAAGAAAAATGGGGAGACTAAATAACAGGTAACATTGACTGGGCAAAAGAAATGGAGAGAGGTAGCAAGGGACATCTGGATGGGGAACACCTACAGGAGGAGATTCCGATAGAGCAGGGGGGTGACTAAGAGAACAGGGCTGAGTTGGGTTTAGCTCACTGAGGAAACTCAGATTAAATTCCTGAATTGGTGGTTAAATTGTTCCTGCCAAGCTCTACTTCCTGCTCTTGCAGCCTTTTCTGGTAATCACACTACTCAGTCTCAGGTTGGTGTGTGGCTTCTGTTTCTTTCCTTTTTGGGTTAGGTGTAGACACAAAAGTCTCCTCTATCTTCTGTGTCTGGGACTTGATCCTGGCTAGTTCCATCAGCTCATGATCTTGTCCTTAAGCTCCTCTTCCTTGTGCCCTGGCCTCCCAGCGCTGCCCTAAAACCTGCTGCTTCCCTAGCCATGTGTGACCCTGTGCAAGTAGTCTGCTGACACATACGTGTTCTGTTGCAAAGGAATCCTGAGCAACCTGACTTCAGTGAGCAGCAAGTTGACTGAGCAAGTGGAGAATGCAGATGCTTCTGGAAGTTGCTCATGGTCTCTTTCAGTGCAGAAGCAGTTACTTCTAGCCAGGCTTCAGAGACATCACCAGGCAGTTCTTGAAGACTGAGAGCTTCTACTGCTTGATGGGAAGCAAGGGATAAACTGACAAGTTTAAAACAGATATTTTATGCTAAAATAAAACTGCATGCATGCTAGGAAGGTGATAGGGAACACACTAGAAAAATTGTGCAGTACTCCGAGACCAGAAAGAAAGCCTTTTCCTGGTCAGAAGTGGTATTTTTAGAGCTGCTTGAAAACAGACTTTCCATCTCACAGAATTCAACTGAAGAAATTGGAAGATTTGCGTCCAGCACTAATACTAATGTTTGTTTATTACGTGAAGAGCATGAGCAGCAAGGACAGGAAATCTGTCTAGGATAGCAGAGCAAGCGGGTATATGGTGGCCAGAGTGAGAAGAGGGAAAGGGGCAGGTGCATGCTCGTAGGAATGCTTGCAGCTAGGGAGCATGTGGGGACAGCCAGGACTCAGCAGTGTTTCAGAACAGGAAGATCTAGAGCTGGTGGAAGGAAAGCACTAGAAAACAGATACAGACATTTGCTGGCAGGAATGAGTCTTTTCCTCTCTACAATATTTCCCCAATGCTCCCCAGCATCTCATTTTGTTGAGATGTAGCTTTCTTGATCTCATCCTGTGTTTTCCTGCAGCAAGTCATTCCTGTAGGACCTGAAGGCAAACCGTGTGGGCTGCCTGCATCACACAGATGTTCTGCAGTGTGGGCCCTGTGCTGATGCTCTGTGCCCTTGCTCGTGCTTGGAAGGGGGCAAGGTCTGAAGGGACCATAGGGAGTTCATCCCAGAAGGGTTTGTGGGGGGGCCAGGGTAAGGTCATGAGAGCTTCCTGGGAGTGCTAGTGTGATGAAGGAGATGAAGCACTGGGAGAGCAGTTCCTTCTGGAGGTGTGATATAAACCTGCAAAGCTGTATTTATCCTTTTCTTTCCAAGGCTTATTTGTCTCTGACTCATCCTTTCATGTGCAGGGCTAGGTTAGGATATTGAGTTCAAACTCAACATTTCAGGGATAATTCCTAGTAGTGCTTGTAGTCAGTCTCCTAACAGATTTTCAAAGATAATGTAGGTGTAGAGCTGCCAATTCCTATTGACTGTTCCTGGGCAGGACATAAATTTAGGTCCTTGGAGTTTGAGACTCACTCCATTTCTGAAGAGACGTAGCAAAGACAAATGCTGGTTGGAGACCCAGTGGTGGTTTTGATATGGTGGATTTGTGTTTCATCTTGTGTCTCTCCTATCAGGCTCGGGTGAAAGATCTAGAAGACCAGTGCCGCAGTCAAACAGAGCAGTTCAGCCTCCTGTCCCAGGAGCTCAAACAATTCCGACTTCAAACAGGAAAAATTGACCTTCTCACCTCCACGCTGGTGACTTCTGAACTTCCTCTTGCGCTGTGCAGCTCTACCCCACAGCCTCACTGGGAGAAGGGTAATTGCTGGAGGTGCCTGCGGGTGTTTTGTCAAGCATGTCATTATTTGGATAGATGGGAAGGTGTAAAGAAAATAGTGCAAATGTTTATTTAACTCTGGGGATCTCTCTCTCTCTCATAAAAACTCATGGTTTGTATTGTAGTCACAGAGAGAACCTGGTGCTTCTAAAGGGAGCTGGGGGTGTTCAGTCTGTTGCACTGTTAAATGGATCTCACTTACAGAGACTTGAGCTGCTCTGGTGTGCTTGCCCATTCTGATGCTCACTGTTGATCTTGTATTTTGCCTGTGGCTAAAAGTAATGGATAGATTGCTTTTGTTTCAGATTCATCTGGTCCTGCATTGCTTGCTCACCAGAGCACAAAGAAGGTTCACAATGAAGAGACCAGTGAGTCGGAGTCGTCACAGCGGGTGCCTGAGGCTGCTGTTGGCTCCCCAGTTTCTGCTGCCAGTTCTCAGAAACAAGCCAAGAAAGTTGAATCTCAGTCGAGCTCTTCAAAATCAGAATCCATGCAGAACAGCTCCAAATCCTGCCCAACTCCAGAGGTTGGTATGGGAGTCCCCACTGAGGCCTCTCTTTTCTAGCCAATAGGGAATAAACACATTGCAGAGAACCCTGTATTTCTCTGACTAAATGAAGAAAACTGTAATGAAACAAATTAAGAAAAATTGAGAAGGCCTTGGATGCCCACGTTTGCAATGCTCATTGGAATGTATTGCAGTGCTCTAGGAAGGAATTGAGTGGGCTTGGAGGAGAAGGCAAGAGGGGAGGTCAGTTGGAGGGATGTGTGGGGAAGCTGTGGTTACGACACCACATGACACCTCAGTCGTGGTAGCAAATGGGAAAGTTAGAAACTTTCAGCATGCTGAAGGACTGTGCTCCAGGAGCTCAAGGTTCTTTGTGTGCACCCCCTAGGTGTGGTAGTTCTACTTGTTGTAAGACACCATGAGAAGATGCTGAGCTTGTGCTAGCAAAGGGATGAAGTTAATAGGCTTTGCCTGTTAGTGCCACCAAGATCTAATAGATGGTGGTTGCTTCTCTTTTCCAGGAGCTCCTATATAGGGTTCATCTAAGCAGTCTTTTATACATGCTGCTGTACAATTGATGTGACAACTTAGGCTAAGCTAGCACTGTGAGTGGGCTGGGTGTGACGATGTGGGAAACATCTCACTTTCTCTTAATCCACTGATGTTTACTGAGTGCTAAAACCTTGGGAGCTACATGGAGTGCCTCATTATACAAGTAGAGGACAGTGAGGACTTGAGCTACAGAGCCAGAACACTGGTGATAGATATTGCTGTGGCAGGCAGTTCCCACCACTGTGTAAGGTCTGAGAAGCTGTCATCTTCAGCAACAAAGTGAAGGTCACACCTGGAAAGGAATGCATATCTGACTACTGCCAGTTCTGTAATGGGAAAAATTATTGTTATCCAGTGTAAAAGAAGAATCGAAAGCCATCATGCCTCCATGGAGAGAGAAGACTAGTAATTCTTGGGGAGATAATCTGTGGTGTGTTTGGCTTCAGCAGCACGTGGGTATGGGAATACTCCAGAGTGTTAACCAGGTTTAAAAACTATTCCGCTTGTCTACCTTTGGGTGTTACAGGGTGCAGCTGTTTGTTTAGAGCAAGGTGCAGGGTTGCATTTCAAGGAGCACAGAACCTTGAAAAGAGTCTCTGAACGCTTTGAAATATTAACTTTTGCAGTTCGTATACCAGAAAAAGATCTGCTGTGTGTTCTGGTGCCTGCAATGGGCCTCCATCAAAAATACATTTGCCTTGAGGCATGTTTTAACATTAGCTCAAATTGATTCCCTGGCAGCATTTCAAACAAACACAAGGGAAGTGCATTTCTTCAGAAAGAATGATTGCTTTATGTAACTTGCTGCCATTAGATGTGAAGTTTCAAAATATCAGTCATAAAAGCTTGAGATAATTATCTGGAAGATTCTTCTGGCAATACCATTCATGGTACAGACCCAGCTTAGGAAGCTCTTCAGTAGATCACTGCTAGCAACTGAGAGGCTGTACCAGAAAGACGAGAACTTGCTCTGCCTCTTGTATGCTTTCCTTCTGTGTGTACTACTTACTGTTATCAGAGCCAGGTGTTTGGACTAGGTAGAGCTTTGGTCTGAGCTGGTAGGGCCCTTTAATGTTCTGAAAGTACATAAACGCTATACTGAAGTGTATGCAGGCCCTGCAGGGGAACTGCCTGAATTGCAGGGGTCTAATACAACTATCAGTTTGCCTTTGTTCAGATTACCATTTGTATTCCATACCGGGCTTGGATCTAGGAGGAAATGATTATACTGCATTGCAGATATGTAGGGTGAAAGGGGCTTCAAGAATCTCAAGTCTAGTTTCCCACTCACACTGGGACTGCTACCAGCACTGTCTCAGTATCACCATTGCTTTGTTTTAGCTGAGGCTTGAAGTGCAATGGGACATCACCTAGCTCTATGGACATCCCAAGGTTGCATTACCTTCTTGAGTGAAGAGCTTTTGTTGATGTTCACCTCAAACTGTTGAAATTGCAGCTTGAAGCTGTGTTTCTTGGTATTGCTTCTCACTCTAAAAATCATGCTTCCGGACAGCCCGTAGCCGAGCGGCCAAACTCTCCATATACATCAGCTTAGAGGATTTGTTCACTGCTGTTGAAACTCTTTGAGTGTTCCTTTATTCTGATTTTGGCCATGTCTTATCCTTCATCTTTCGTTTTATAATTTTAGGTGGACACTGCAAGTGAAATGGAAGAACTGGATGTTGACAGCATCTCTCTGATGCCAGAGCCAGGCAGCCAAGGCCCTGCGAAGCTCCAGGTCTTCTTGGCTCGATACAGGTATCATGTCATCTCTTGTGCTCCCTGAGGTTAGACACGTTATTCTGTTCTGTGGCATTAACAGCTCTTAAGGATTGCTGTCAGGCTGGGTTTCTTTTGTGGCTTTTATTTCCTACACAAGTAAATCCTGTGCATTTAACTTAACAAAAACATAGCAAGGTAATTAGCTATTCAAGGCACAGCACTGGTTGCAACTTTTCTTATGAAAATAATCTTGGATGGAAAATAAAGTATGTTCTATGTGCTTTGGGCACTTTGATTCAAAGCTCTTGTTTACATGAAATGCGGGGTGATGTGTACATTTAAGAGATGCAAGAGAATCCAAGGATGTCTAATTAGAAATGTACAATCCTACAGCTTACTTGACACACTCAGGCACTCAGGTTATTCATATGTTGTTGAAACACTTAAGTAGCTCTGATCTGTTCTGCTACTCAGAAAAGCATTCCTACCTGCTATTTGGACATGGAGCAGTATGCTATTAGTTGTATACAAGTATGCAGAACTGGAGTCTTGACCTTTGTGGAATTTGCTGCTGAATTGTAAGCTGATCCAACAGCACAGCTTGAAGGTGTTGCTGTGAAAACTGGTATATGAAGTGAGTTTTCATGTTGTAACTCTTTCAGCTACAATCCTTTTGATGGACCTAATGAAAATCCAGAGGCAGAGCTTCCACTGACTGCTGGAGAGTACATTTACATCTATGGAGACATGGATGAAGATGGCTTCTTCGAAGGTGTGTTCTAGTGGAAAAGGAATGTGACTGAACTGCAGTGGAGATTTGCTCTCTTAAAAAGAAAAATGAGAGAGGAATTTAGTGAATCTTAAAACCTCAAGATAAATGTTTTTTATCCAAAGTTAGTTTAATAGAGGGAGGAGCAGGACCTGTTAGAAGAGTTGATCCATGTCATGATTAAAATCAAGTCTAAAGTTTGAAATCCTGGTCTGGTGAATTCAGTGGGTTTTGCCACTACTTCCAACAGAGTTCCAGGTTTCATCTGCATGTTGTTCCTCCCTGTCCAAGGATAGTCCATGGAATCCTTCTCCAGGTAGTCTCTTCCCCTCTTCCCAATGGCTGCATATTGAACCCAGGACCATGGGCAACTGATAGTCTTGATTGCCTTGTACTCTTTTTGGCAAGTAAGGTGTAAGCTAAGCAGCCCAAACCACAGTCTTGTTTGGTATTATACAGTGAGTTTCTCTTTTGACACCTTTTCTTTTGGAAGCATGGTCTCGGGTGATTATTAGACAGATGGAATGGAAAGCAAGAATTCTGGGCTGTAAATTTGTAATGAAGTTTCCTTGTAGATGTAGGGTCCTGATCTTTTCAGGTGCTTTGCAAGAGCTGAGGCAAATGCATGCCATGTTGCACTGCTTGCTCTTTGACTGTTCTGGCTCTTTCATTCCTTCTATTTCCAAGCTTCTCATTTATTTATTTATTTATTGTTTAAAGAATAAACAGGTTATTCTTTACTAATCTTTTCTGCTTTCCCTGCTTTCAATTGATTTGCTGTAGGTAGAGTGTGAAATTATGTACAACCCCTACGCCCTGCTCATTTGACACTGATTTGATGGTTCTTGCACTTGTCAACAATGTTGTGGTATCAGTCATCCCAATGGGTCTTCTTGGGACATATTTGTTACATAAGCTGACATAACAATGGAGGGAACTAAACAGGAGGCCAGATCTGAATACAGAGCTGGAAAGTTGGACTTTCATGAGGAATTACTGTGCTTACCAAATATGTGTGGCTGGGAGAAGATGTACAGTCTGCATAGTTTGGGAAAACTAGAAAAAAAGGCATTGAAGATAGTAAAAGAGCTGTGTTCAGAAACAACGGAATGATGAACAAGGGGAAAACATGAAGCTAACATTACATAAAGCACTTTCTGGTTAGCTCACTGTGAAGTGTGTAGAGCAGTGAGTTTTCTCACATTAGGATGTAAGTAGAGCAGCTCTAGGAAATGGATTAAACTTGCCCAGGGATAACCTCCCAGAGCTTTCTTTGTTCCCGACTGCAGTGCAGTTATGACCTAGCATAGACGTTGTCAGGTTGTCTTCACAGATGGGTTGGAAGATTGAATGGTAGGTGCAGTGGTAACAGGTTTCCTGTTTTTTGTTTAGGGGAGCTGATGGATGGCCGGCGAGGGCTGGTCCCCTCCAATTTTGTTGAGCGAGTTTCAGATGATGACCTCATGACGGTTCTGCCTTCGGAGCTGAATGATCTCACCCATAGTTCATACCAGGAGAAAAGTTTTGTCAGTGCGAGCACCAGCAGTGGAGATAAGAGTGATTTCTCCCTTGAAGAGAGTAGCATCAGTCCGTTGGTCAGTAGAGCAGAAGGAGACCAGGAGGAACGTGTTAGTCACACAGCAGTGCCTTACCCAAGAAAATTGACTCTGATCAAGCAGCTTGCCAGAAGCATAGTTGTAGGCTGGGAACCACCACTTTTGCCTGCTGGCTGCCCAGACATACAGAGCTACAATATCTATGTGGACGAAGAGCTACGTCAAAATGTGAAGAGTGGCTTTCAGACCAAAGCAGTGATTGAAAAGCTGGATTTAAAGACAAAGGCTTACCGTGTGTCTGTGCAGAGTGTGACAGAGAAGGGCAGTTCTGATAAACTGCGATGCACTTTCTTTGTGGGGCAAGATTTGTGTGTGGCACCAACTATGCTGAAAGTCAGAAACGTCACTGCCACATCAGCAGAGGTCACGTGGCTTCCCTGCAACAGCAATTACAACCACGCGGTGTATCTGAATGGGGAGGAGTGTGACATAACAAAACCGGGGGTCTACTGGTACACCTTCTGCAACCTGCAGCCCAACACTCAGTATGTTGCCAAGCTGGAGGCCCGTCCCTTGAAAACACTCTGGGAAGAGGTCTCAGAGGGGCAGGAGCAGAACTCAGCTGTGATACACTTCACTACCCCAATAGCAGGTATCAGAGTAGTTGTGCCCATTGCTATTGTGAAGGGAGTGCTTGGGACAGAAAGCTTTGTTGGTTCTTTGGTGTAAAGCCTTGGGGTGAATGGAAGCAAAGCTTATTAGGAACCCAAAGCATGAGGAGATATCCTCTTTTGTCTTAATATTTTTCTTCTTTTAAGAATTTATTATCTCTTCTGTTTTCATTTGCTCTGGAGAGACCCCCCCCCCCCCCCCTTGCTGATTTGAGCAGCATGCCTCTCAGGGTATGAACAATCTGGTTTGCTGTGACCTGCACTCATGTTGCTCTAAGGGTTGCTGCATCTTGGCCTCAGCTACTTTTGCAAAGTTTTGTTTTCTGTGCTTTAAAGCTTTCCCAGAATCAGAGCACCTTACTTGTTCTGGTTTTGTCTATCACTTCCCAAGAAGCTAGTGTAGTCATTGCAGTGCGGTTCTGCAGTGGCAGGTCTGGTGAGAGAGTTTTCTCTTTCATACAAACCGGGGTTTAGTTTGGTGTTATGCTGTAGTGAGGTAAGCAAGAAAACGATCCATTTGTTCTCTCCCAGGCATGCCTGATGCTCCTCTGGATGTCCAGGTAGAAGTTGGTCCCTCTCCAGGAATCCTTGTTATCAGCTGGCTACCTGTCACTATTGATGCTGAAGGATCTTCCAATGGAGTTCGAGTCACCGGTTATGCTGTGTATGCGGATGGGCAGAAGGTGAGGGGAATGATATCAGAGAAGGTACAATGCTTGGGCTGTTTCTTTTTTTTGGCTAATGCCCACCAAAAAAAAAACCTGGACAATCAGTGTGAGCCTCCTGTTTCACTCCAGGTACTGGCTGGGTTCTTGGGGAGGCAGTGCGTTTGTGGGGAACCCATTCAGGGCAGCGCGTTCTGACTGTTTCAGAGTGACAACAGTGAGAATCCACAAAGAACACTGCTGAGTGTCACAGCGAGTTGTAACTTCTGTGGACATGGGCAGAGAGAAGCAGACAACCTTGCCGACACCTGGGACTGGTCTCTGAACTATGAGGAATGAGGTGTAGTTCTTTAAATTAGGAACAGGTGAAGGGAGAGATGCCCGAACACCCAACATGAATACAAATAAGGAACCTCCAAGGATGTTCTGTATTGCAGGTGGTTTGCAGTTTTCTGTGTGCATGATGGTGTGCCATCAGCCATGGGAGAGGTAAACCACAGCTCCTGAAAGGAGCACAAAGCTAAACAGTGGTGCTATGTCGGATGACTGCTGTTTGTCATGGAAATTCTTCCATGGCATGGGTCAAAAAAACAAATATGGAAAAGTTTTTCCAGGGTGAAAGAGAGGCAAAAAAAAAAAAAAAGTGGACTTTTAAAGTGCAGTGAACAAAAGGAGTTTACACCTGGAGCAGAAGGGAGGATAGTCTTAGTTTGTAGAATATCCGGTTTCTCAGATAGTAACAGCAGCAATTTCTCGATACCATTCATTCTTTGCTGATACTGTGCAGAAGGATGGAAACAGCTTTAGCTAACTTTGGGTTCAAGAAGTGCCCTTCTCAGAAATGCTGAGCAGTGCACAGCAATTAACTGCTTCCTGGTTCTTTGCTTGCAGGCAATAGAAGTTACTTCTCCGACGGCCGGGAGTGTCCTTGTGGATTTGTCCCAGCTTCAGATGTTCCAGGCGTGCCGGGAGGTTTCTGTGAGAACGATGTCTCTGTATGGGGAGTCAGTGGATTCAGTTCCAGCCCAGATCTCCTCAGTCTTGCTGAGAGCCTCTCATCGTTCCTCACCTTCAGATTCTGGTGTTTCTACTACTTTTACCTCTAGACTGCCCTGTGGAGAATCCAGGGGCTCTCTGCCTGCACACAGCCTGCCCACGCACCAGACGGCTGCACTCCTGCTTCGACAGAAAGTCCCCACTGATAGCTCAGATGCCAAATTGACCGATCTCTCCTCCAGCCACGATGGCTCAGCACGATCTCTGCCAGAGAAAGTCTCTTTGCTGCTGCAGCTCTCTTCGCCCAGTGCTTCCTTGGTACGCACCTCAGGCACTTCACTGCAGGGATCAGGCACTGCACAAGACAAGAAATGCCTGACTGTGCCTCCTCAGCAAGCGGGCAGCACAAAACTCCCGGGTGAGGGCACAGAGCCTGTCTCCTCGAGGGAAGCAGAATTGAAGAGCCTGGGTGAAGGGACAGAAGTGCTGGTAAGTGCATAACGTCTCCTGCCCAGTACTGCTGGGAAGGAGAATGAATCATTTAGGGGAATGTAACAGCATGCTGCTAGCATGCAGCCATCCAGTGGCTGGCAAACCAGTAGAGTGTTTGTTGCTGGATATGTGAAAGAGCAGTTGAATCTCACTGCTTGGTCACACGTGTACAGACAGGGCAGGAACAGAATCAGGAAATCATGAATTCGTCAGGGCTGTGTGCTGAAAGGGATCTTCCCACTAATGGTGATGTTAGTGTTGATCAGGCATTGGTGTGGTCTTTGACTTGCAGGAGTCATCTCCAGTCTGGTGGATTTGGGCATTGCAGAGAAGGCGCTCCAGTAAGTGGGGGCACCTTGGTGGACTTCCCAGTGAGGCAGCCTTGTCTGGAGGAGAGCTGGCAAGCTGTCATGACACTGGGCATTTGAGAGCCTTTGGGATAGATGGGTGATTTCAGGGCTTTTTTAAGATGGTGGTGAGAAGTGTCTGGGACGTCTTTGAGAAAAGAGGTGAACTGTCTGTAAAGTGCTCGCTCTGTGATGAGAGGGAAGTAAATCCTGTTGGTGTGTGAGGTGTTATAACAGGGAAAGTTTTCTTTTCCCCATTGTCACCTTTGATGCTGACTGGAGGCTCACAAGAGTGTTTCAAACATCAAATTCAGCATGACTGTTAATGAAGGAGGTTTGAGCTCAGAACTGGGTGGAAGGGGGGAAGACTTGCTTAACTGCAAGATCATCAGCAGCTGTGTGGGCCCAAGATCAAAGGCCACATAAATACTTAATAGAATTGAGACACTGAACCAAAAATGACAGTCGTCATTTTTCATACCCCACTCGTTTACTGCTCTGGCACCACAAGTCAGTCGTTTTGATTCATTTGCTCACATTTAGATGTCTGGCGTAGATGGCTGCACATGACTGAGTTGCTTCCCCTCCTTTGTAGTCAGAAGAACAAAATTTGTGCTTCTGAGACACAAATCATCTTTGTTGCCTGAGATGTCTGTCTTCACTCAGCTGTTAACAAAGAGAAACAGGGCAAAAGGAGTCTAACTGGTAGGTTAAATATGAGGTCCAGGCCTGCCTAACTTTGGCCTGAGCCCAGGGGACATTTTGAAACTGCAGTGTAAATGTGCTCGGGAGTCTGATCGTGTTTTTTCAAAGTGTGCCTAAGCCACAGTTGCACTCCATTGCAGTGCAGCTGTTTTCTTTTAGATAACTAGCTAGCAAAGGAGGTGACTGATGAAAGCCCATCTGCCTTGCTCTCATCATTCTTGGGGTTCACTCCTCCATCTCCCAAAGATTTCCCTAAACACCAAACTGAGATGATTGGTCATGAAAGGCAGAAACATTAATTGGGCAGAAAGCAAAATTTAAAATCTTTGTATTTCAAGTAGGTGACCTAACTGCTGTACAGTTAGTATACAGTTGTACTCTCTGTGTATGTTCTTCACAGCACTCAGCAGCTCCAAGAAGAGCTGGGGTAGTGCTCTCACCTCCCGCGCAAGCCATGCTGTAAGCTGGTTCTTAGGATGTTCCTCTGGAACAGGAGAATGAGAAATGGACTCATCTTGTTCTTGCTGCTGTAAAACTACTTGTGCACTGTGCAAAGCACGGTACTGTAGTGGAAGTGCCCTGTGTCTACTTGCAGTTAATGGTAGGGAGGAGTTAGTTCAAAGCTGGCCAGCCTTTCAGGCTACCAGTTGACTGCCAGGATCCTCCTACACTGACACAGAACATGTGGTATTTCTGACAGTTTGGGAGTAAAAGGCCCTTTTGGCTCACAAATATTGGATGGTGCCTCCCCTGAGTTTCTTTGCTCCTTGACGAAAAGGGGTTGAGGGGAAGGAGAGCAACTGACTGGTGTCGTTGGCCTCTGGGCTGCTGGCATAGAGGCCAAGATTGAACACCTCAAACTGTCCTTAATGGTCCTTTGCAGAAGAACAGAAATAGAGCGTGCACCTGGGGGGCTCAGGAATGGTCCTGCAACATGTGCTGTGGTTATCCTGGTGATGAATTTTTTTGTTTGTTTCCCAGATGGAGCAAAACATAACCAAAATGCCAGAGCTAGAAAGCCCAACTAATGCTAGCCTGACGATACGCATGGAGACCTGCCATACATGCTCTGTGGAAGAGTCACCAAAAAGTCCCAGTGCTGAAAGAGAGACAGAAGCAAAGGAGAAGAACTTGAGCCCAGAGCCCCTGCCCTCCCCCAGCCGGGCTGAGGAGATGGAGGGCACCTCCCAAGGTGCAAGCATGGGTGGAAGCAGCTGCCAGGAGCTCCTGAGGTTGTCGCCTAGCAAGGAGGTGATGAAAGAAATGTCCAGAGTGAAAAGAGAGGTTTGTTTTTACCTCGGCTGAATTTCTGCCAATGGAGGGGGTGTAGATGATATTTGATGTGCCTAGGTTTTACAGTTTCAAGTGAAACTTTTCTTTGCAGGCAATAGAATGTGTCTGTCAGTTTTGTGTGTCTATGCACATGTTTGTGTGTGCATGCGCCAATTGCTGCACAGGGTGCTGTCCGTTTTGTTTCTTGCCACACTTGACCTGCACCTGTACTGGTGAAAGAATGCTCAAATAGAGAAGGTGCCTGAAAGGACTGAAGAAATCTGCTTTGCTTTTCCACAGCAAGAAGAAAAAATATCTGAAATAGGAAGACGACAGCTGACTCTTTTTGCTGAGCACAACCGCAGTTCAGACCTTTCAGATATATTGGAGGAGGAAGAGGAAGATGAACTGTCTTCAGAAGCTGTGGATGAGAAGAAATGGGATCCAAGGGAGCCCTGTTACAGGGAGAACGGGGAGAAGGTAACCTGTAGCAGAGTGATGTTTGTGGGGAGTGCTGGTGCTGCCATCCCATGTCATCAGCTCTCAGGAGAAGATGCTGGTTTGAGCCCAGCACTCTCAGCAGTGCTTGGCTAAACTCCTGCCTGCTCTTCTTCTACTACTGGCGTTGTCTTGTGCTAGTAAAATGCAAGTTCTCTGTGAGAGGGGAGGGTGTTTATAAGTAATAAATGTACTCAGGGTTTAATTAGTTGGAAAAACATGCAGCGTAATGTGAACTTCAAAACCCGGGGTGAAAAATCAATCCTATTGATCATGTTCTTAATATAGATGTAAACAGTGAGCACACAGGAGTTTGTGAAGTCCGCCCATCTATAGATCCTGTACCAATCCACCATCCTTCCAAAAGCAAAGCAGAGGCATTAATACTTCGGTTTCAGTCCTGCAAACACTCCTGAACATGAATAACTTTGTTCAGATGATTTTGTTTAGACCTTCGTTCTCTCAGTGAGGATGGATTGCACATGGGAGCAATGCCATGATTTTGCAGTTCAGATGTTACAAGTGAGAAGAGACTGGTAAAGTGGAACCATGAGAGATTTATACGTGTTACAAGTTCAAACAGTTAAAACTAGTTAGAGTGTTATAATGCATCTGCATCAGGAAATGTGCTTAAATCGGCATGACTGGAAAGTAGGATGTAATCGTACGTGCTATGACAGTTGAAATGAGTATGCATGAGGAAAAGTATTAAGGGTGAATGGCTGAGAAATTAGAAAGATTTGAAGGAAATGTGGTCTGCCTTTGTTACAAGAATGCATCCTAATTTATTTTGTACGATCAAAGAACAGATGTATTTCACTGCTGCTGACCCGTATGGCTCATAGCCTGCAACACAGATGAGGTGGATCTGGTGAGCATTAAATAGTCAGTAGCAGAATGTGTGATGAATCTGGAGTAAATTTTCTTCTACTCTTTTTCCCTTCTTTAGGGTGGGGTGGGGAGGTTGGACCTGCAGGGCAGCATGTCAGGAGCCTGAGGAGAGCCTGGAGGTGAAAAGCAAGGCACAGGTTCCCTACTCTGCTCTGTGGTGTGGAAGAAGATGATGGCAGTTCAGCCGAGCCTCAGCAGAGCTGTTTCCTAGGCTTCTGCTTGCTCAGTAGTAATTGTGGCTTTTTTCAGGTCACCTCAGCCAACTCTTTTAGGATTCGTAGGATAAGGAATGAAGGGGTTCTGATTATAGCATGTTTGACCTCTAATAGATTACTTAGCTTTCTTCTTGATTATTAATGGACTACAGAGACCCAGATCCTTCTCATGTTATAGAGTTTCATTCTACTTCTTTCACTTCTTTACACTTACACAGCTGCAGCTTTGGCTTCCTAGGAACCATTTAACGTATCAGAACTCAAAAACAAAGGCCATGACTCCATAAATGGCTAAAATAAGTCTTACTGGACTGACTTTTATGGTTGCATTTACGAATTTGTGTATTAATAATTACTGCTAACAAGTGCTTAAAAAGTGGAATCTAGAGTGCATGTCCTATGGGGGGAGTTTTGGGAAGCTGCCCAAAATTGATCTGGCAAAGAGGAGGCTAAAGGGAGATCCAGTAGCTGCCTGCAACCATTTTAAAGATGGTTACAAGGAGAAGAGTGCCAAAATCTTCTTGTTGGTGGCAAATAGTACAGAAACAGGCAACAGCCACAAGTTACAGTGTGTTTTTCCAAAAGTTTTATGTGACCTGGTAGGCTCTTTCCAAGCTTTCAAGTGAGACAGAAGCATGCATGACTCCCTGGAGCTATAGGATTTTGCTGTGCAGGGTCATTTCCTTATGTTCCATTGTGAGGACGGAGAGATAGGGGAGGACTTCGGGTCCTCTTGTGGTCACAGGCTCTGGGTGTGTGTGCAGATTGGTTCCTGGACACTGAGCAGCTCCAATGTGCAGTGGGCAGCCACAGAGGAACTGTGCAGCTCCTGTCCCCCATCTAGACTGGGAGTGGTGGAGCTATGGGGGGGTCCAGCAGGCAGGATGTTGCAGACAGCTGTCTGTGTAGAGGCAGAGCCTGGGAGGGAGCTCTTCCATGCATTGGCCTTTCTTGCTTCCCACTGCATTGCTAGTTCATCTGATTGTCTTTTGCCAGAAGATCCATTGCTATCGTTTGCTTCCTATCCTTGCTTCTCTGCAGCCCACAGTCGCCGCTCCATATCGCTGTGCTGGGAGGGAATCAGTGTAACTTTATCTCTCTTTTTAATGAGTATTTCCTCTCTTTTTTTCCTTTGCTTGTCCTGGCTGTGGCTTTTCTCGGGGGCTGGGTACAGATGGATCTTTGTGATACTGACAGCGATGAGGAGATTCTGGAAAGGATACTAGAGCTCCCACTTCAGAAGAACCACAGCAAGAAATTGTTTAGCATCCCTGAAGTGACTGAGGATGAGGATGAAGACGAGGATGAGAAGTGTGTTACGGAGGAAAAGGAAAATCCTCAAGGCACCTTGGAAGCACCTATCTACATGGCAGGAAGGTCTGAGAAGCCACTAAGCACACAGGATCCATTTCCAAAGGCAGATGGTAGTGATTCCTCCCCAGAACTGTCTGCTCAGACTCCACGGGACGAGCAGACTGCTAAGGGGAGAAGAGGGGGTGCTGACCACGTGAGCCCCAGCTGGAGTCAGAAAAGGGCAAACTGGAACTGGGGCTACCAGGAGAATGATCTGAAGTCTGGGAGTGGGGCAAGCCCCACTCGGAGCAAGAAGAAGGGAAATAACTATCGAGAGAAGATCCGGGGTCGACCTGAGACGGGTAGGAAGAGGCAGAATGATTTCACAGAGCACTGCAGTCGTCTGCTGGGCAACTGCAGCCAAATGGGAGGTGGGTTGTACAGAGCTCCCAGCCTCCGGGAGGAGCTGAACATTGTGAGCAGCTCTGCTGGTAAGGAGGGGTTTGATGCATACACTCGTGCTAGGCAAAGCGCCTCTCGAAGAAACCATGGGAAAACAATGGTTTCAGGGTTTGCAGAACCTGCTGGGATGGCAGCACACTGCTCCAGCTCCAGGAGCCTGGAAATAGACATTGAGTATGACTCTGAAGACGATCAGGATTCAACCTGTTCATCCCCCCCTGAGAGCAGGCTCTGGCCAGAAAGAGCCCAGAACTGTCAGGGGGAATGGAGCGATTGCTCCAGTCAATCTAAGGTTATCCACACAGATGGCAGAAGGAACCTGACCAGACTGGAGAGAGTGGAAGAGCAGGGTATGGAGTGGGCTGGGTCTCCAAGCCAGCGCCTACGATCCTTCTGCCAGGAGAAGGAGGCACTGAGGTGTGAGAGCAGCTCTGAGGAGCAAAGCTGGGAGCAGGACTGTAAGTCACCTGGCTGGAGAAGGAGGCTCGAACATCCTTGGAAGGGGATACGTAGCACCTCCTTGCACAAAAGGGTTGGGTGACTTTTCCTATTCTGGCTTTGAAGCAGCTTGCAGTGGTGTTAGCTTCCCTTCTGCTTCCCTGGCCTGCCTGTATCTTGCTTTGTTCGGTGTTGTCCAGAGAAAGGACCCTTCTCTAGGATCATCCGGAAGAAAATCTGGGAGATTCTGTAGTTCTGTGCTGCTCCGTGGCTTTTCTCGTATTAGCTGCTTCTGCTTTTCCTGCCAAATGATCGAGTGTCACCGATGCAGTATTCCTTTTCACACTGGGTCTTCCTACCTACAGCAAGAGACTGTGGGACCCAAATGAGAATCCCTGGTGAAATAAGCTGATTCATGAAAGCTTTCTGTAGTTGATGGCTGTAATGTCATTGCCTTCCCTTGAAATGCCCTTTCCTGCATCCTCACATCACTTGTGTCAGGCAGGGTGCCTGTCTGCATTTAGCTCTCTTTTCCAACTCCCGTAGCATTTTCAGCTCTAGAGTGTCCCTGAAGAGGAATGTTGCATTTGGATGCACTGCTCTTTGTGGAGTGCGTTTGGGCTGAGCGCTGTTCATGTGAGTTGGAAGGCAGAGGCTGCTATTAACTCTCTGGTGGTTCCTGTTGCAGGCTTCTGGTAATAAAGATCCTAGGGGCCAGGAGCTGCCTGGCTCAGCTGCCTGGCAGACTCCCAGCAGAAGAGGGAACAGGAGCTTAAGAAGAAGCCAAATGCAGAAGCCTTTGCTTTCTAGTCCAGGTGAGTGGGGAAAGAGGGGAGAATCGGGCAGCAGGAGGGAGAGAGGCTGCTGGAAATTGCACAGGGGGATTCCTGGGCAGTACTTGAGCCCTGCTTGTCTGTGGCAGGGAAATGGTGCTGACATTATCTCTGGTGTGTCCCCTGACTGTGCCTAGGTCCTCTAAGGAGCTCTGCTTCAGAAACCACTGTGGAAGATGATGGCATTAGAATATTTGTGGCCCTGTTTGACTACGATCCTGTTTCCATGTCTCCTAACCCTGATGCGGCAGAAGAGGAGCTCCCGTTTAAGGAGGGGCAGATCCTGAAGGTAGGAGCAGACCTTGGTGAACTTCTGCTCTGTATGGATCCGTTTCTTGTTCCAAGGACAGCATAAACCTTGGGAGGCAGAGCTCCCTCATCTTGGGAGTTTCTTTGGATACCCTTTCTCCTTTTTCTTTGTGTCTCGGTCCCTGCAGCATCAACGATCCTTGGCCTATCTTTTGCCTTGCAGGTGTGCGGAGACAAGGATGCTGATGGCTTTTACAGGGGTGAATGTGCTGGAAGAGAGGGATACATACCCTGTAACATGGTATCTGAAGTCCAGGTGGAGAATAATGAAATCAAGATGCAGCTGCTAAAGCAAGGGTTCCTTCCTGCTGACCCATCGACAGAGAGCATAGGTACTGTGTCTTGTTAATGTGTGTGCTGTGCCAGCTTGTGTCTTTGAAATGTAGAAAGCTCAGTCTCACTGCCAAGCTTTGGAGCTGATGCAGCCCACCCAAATGATCCCTAAGGCTTGGCCCCAGGGTCTGAATGAACAGTTCTGACTTCCGTGCTCTGCCTTCTTTTGCAAGTTTGTAATTGAGCCTGCAGGGGTGACCTTGCTTGAGTGACAATCTGCAATGGTGGTGTCACGTCCTGAGGCACACAGCCAGCACCTTCCATCTTGTGGCTGAGTGCTTTTTGGTGGGTTTGTGACTCACGGGCCCTCTTATGTCTAGGGGGAGCACAGATTTTAGCAAGGCTTTTCCTCACACTCAGAATGTTTGTAGTGCATCTCTTGAGTGTATCTTCTGGTGCTCAGAGATGGCCAGGTGCCTGTGGTGGCCTTTGTTCTGTGTGGATGTACAGGGCTCTCTGTCCCTCGCCCTGTTGCATGCTCTCAGAATAAAAACCTCAGTAGCTCTGAGACTGCAGGAAACAGTGGATCTGAGTGTTTTCAGAAGTGCAGTGATAGTGAAAAAAGGCAGTATTGACCCTGCTCTGTGTAGAAGTTTTCGCACCTGAGCTGATAGGATGCACCTCACTTGGCTTTTCCTAGGTATTGATGGTACAAAGGCTTTGTTTTATCCTTCTGATGCTCCTTCTGAAAGATAAAATGCAGCAAAGCAGGGAAGTTTGTCTGCTGTGTACTGTGCTATCAGTAATGGGCAAAAATGCAGTGTGGATTTCTGTGTGTACTTAGGATGTGGATCATGCTTCATCTGAGTCCACATATGGTGAATGGAGTCTGGGGCTCTGTGCACAGAAATCACGGTGTCTGCTTCCCAGGGGAAGCATGTCGTGCCACTCTGTTGCCTGTTCGCTCTTCAAGGTGCTTTTCACTTTCCATTCACTGTCTGTTTCTCTTGTCTATTTATTTGCTTTTTTGGATTTTTATTAAGGAAATGGCACATTTTCTCCACCTCCACGCCGCCAAACCGTCCCTCCTCCAAAACCCAGACGCTCCAAGAAAGGTCTGTGTCACCCACTGCTTCCTCTTTGATTTTTTGCAATAGGATTACAGACTGCATTGAATTTGTACTGCTTGCTTACAGGACCCTCAGATGTTTGTCTCTGTACGACTGCTAGGAAGTGGAAAGAGAGCCCATCCCTGCTGGTGTTAAGTTTTTAACAACAGTGATGTCTTTTATAGTTTTGGAGCTTGACCTCTGCGTCGCATTACGTCCCTGAGTCATGGTTACTGGCTTAGACTTTGAGTTGCATGAACAGTTTGCTGCTGTGATCTTTGTTCTTTTTATTGTTGTTTGTCAGTTGTGTGGTGTGGGTAGTTGAAAGATGAACATCCATTGATTGGATACTTTTTTTTTCCTCCCCAGCAGAACTAGATAAACAGGGGAAGTACAAATCTCATCCAGGTGAGAACTGCTCTTTATTACCGTGAGAAGAGGAATGCTGTATTGGTAACATAGGATTGGTAACATAGGATCATATGAACAGATGCAAGTTTTGTGGTCAAGGGTGAATCCAAGACCCTTTTTCATCCTTCAGAGCACTGTAAGAAAACAGGCATTCTCAGGAAGGAAGAGCTTTAGTTCTTTAGTAGTGAGTGAAGTGACTAATCAGGGAGTGTTAGAAGGTAAGGGGCACGCATGGTTTTGCTTACTCATCTGATGCTGCAGTCCCTAAAATCCAGTGTCTCTTGAGGGGATTCTAACCCTACTGAAGTGTACGGTGATGTGTTGATGTCAATCCTGCAAACCCATTACTAAGCCACCCAGTGCTTACCTGAAGCAGGGCATTAATCCGTAAGATGAAGAACCGAACAATTTATCTTTTCTGTAGTGCCAGGCTTTGTTTTTACAGACTAAGTCTACAAGTGAGAAATGGGGCTGAGCAAGCAGGCAAGCAGGTGGTTGTAGAAATGCACTGTGATGTCTGAGCTATGAGGCCTGCCTTCCCTTGGTGCTGAGCTCTGTGCTGGTGTGGATGGGCACACAAAGAATCAGTTTTGTAGCTCAGTAGCAAAGCATTACGGGGAGGGGGGAGAAATGTCCATTCGAGACAGTGTTGTGGGTGTGTGTTAACATAGAAAATAAAATACACGAAAGGAAACATTCCTATATATATAGGCAGAATACCAGGACAGTGCAATTGCGAGGTGTCACCAGTTCTGTGATTGTGAAGTGATGGAGGAGATCGGATAACTGTTTTTTCAGATATTTCTGGGACCTTTAAGATCTCTTGCCCATTCAGTTTTCCCCTTGTATTACTTTTACTCAGTTCACTCCCAGTAACAGTGAAGGAGCTGCTATAATTTGGAATATTCTTTTAACTTACATCTCAGTAAATCTTGCTATATTTTTGTCCTACAGGACAGAAGCATCAGGACTTTGAAGCTGAACTGCTGACTCCTCGAAGTATGGTGGCTGTTTTCGACTATAACCCTAAGGAGAGTTCTCCAAATGCAGATGCAGAGGTAACCAGCAACTGCTCAGTCCTCTGACAAGTTTCTTTTCCCACTCTTTTTTCACCTGTCTTGGGACACTTAGTACTTTGGTCAAAAACTAAGGTGATTATAGCATAACAATATAGCTGCTAAAACAAGCTGCCTTACATCTTAAAATGTAAGTTTTGCTGATATGCTCTGTCAGGCATAACAGTGTTCAGTAAACTGCAAATGTGAAGCAACATACCCCTAATGATTTTCAGTATGCATCTCTGTGAAGCCCTATGAGCATCCTGGAAGTGCTCAGACAGGACTGAACAGCCCCTGCTTTTAGCAAGTGATCCTGGGCATTCTGCGGTAAAAAGGAAACCCCTTTAAGGGTTTGAGCTGACTTCTGATACTTAAGGTGAACATGTCTTGGAGCATGTCTGTTGTGTTAACAGACAAAGATCTGGGTAGATCTTTGTTCAAGAAAGAGGACCTAACTCTGGTTTAATGGACTGGTCCTCTAAACTCTGGCTTCTCAAGCAGTCCCTAGGTATAATCCAAACAGCAGTTTTTTGGTAAGTATTTCCTATGGAAAGACTGCAGAGCAGAACACTTTCTGAAAAAAGAAAAAAAAAAAGGCTTTGTAAATTAGAACATGCTCTGTTCTTTCCTCCTTTGTGGCAGCATTAGTCTACTCTGAGCAAATTTTTTCTTTGGCTCGTTGCAGGCTGAACTGACTTTCAGTGCAGGGGACATTATCACTGTGTTTGGATCCATGGATGACGATGGATTCTACTATGTAAGTATTGGGATTGGGAAGGTCCTTTGGCTACATCTGAAATTCCTGGCATCCGTCTAGTGGCAGGAGAGCAGAAATTAGGGGACAAAGTGTATTATATTGCTACTGGAACAAATGAACGCATCCCTGCTTGGTGCAGGCAGATTGTCTCTTGCAGCCCATACTCCTCTAAATCTAATATCCAAATGGTTCTGAGTTTCTTTCTTGGTGTAACTTGACTGCAGGTTTCCCAAAGCCTAGAATACATCTTCCTGCAATGTACGTCAGCAGCTGCATCAGCATCTGCTGCAAGCTGATTTGTCACCAAGAACTCTGACCCAAGGTCTTGTCTAGGGCAGGAGGCTGAAATGGTAACACAAGGATAAAACTGTACACTAACCTCTGTCCTACTGCACTCCAGCAAACACTGATATCTGTTTAATTTACTGTGGATAGCTGGGGACTCTGCCTGCCAGTGAGCCGTGTGGTAGGCACATTCTTTAGCTCATCTTTTCCTGCACAGAAAACTCTATTCACACATAAAGGATGAGGTTCTTGTCAGGGTAAATTCAGAAGAGACTCTTGTGAATGTTTTGTTTGACTTCCTTTGTGGTACTGGCCAAACAACATTGCAGGGGTTGTTTGGTCTCACCCAACTACCTGCTGATGAACGGGGGACAATTTTTTAGAAGGACAGTCGAGCTTGATTTGTAGCTCTGGATGTCAGTGAGCACTGAGACAAGGATGTTGGACCAGCAGTACTTCATTCTTTGGAAATATATAAATATATACAGAATACCAGAGTGAATGAAAAGCCTTTAGGTAGCCTTTGGCACAACCATGTTCCAGTTGCTTCCAGGACATCAGTGCAAATTTTTTGAGCTTGTAGAGTGCAAATAGGCTTCATAGTTTACAACTTTGATGTGTCCATGTTCCTGGAATATATTTGTCATCTTTTCTTCCTGTAATCTCCTCTGTGTTTTTACATTCTGAATTGTTCCACAACTAAGCAAGAATGTGAGTTGTGAAATTTCCTGAGGATGCTTCCAACATGAGTGTGTTCCTGGGCTTCTCTCAGGCCTTCTCTGCTTGGGACTGCTCCTCTATTTGTTTCTGCCTCAGCCAGGAAATCTGATATGGGAACTGAGTCTTGGTCTTGCAGGGAGAGCTGAACCAACAGAGAGGGCTTGTCCCATCTAACTTTTTGGAAGCTGTAACCTCAGATGGAGACGTGGTCGAGGAGCTTCACTCAAAAGATAAAGACACTTTTTTGCTGAGCACTGAGAGCCAGGTAAGATTGTGTGACTGCATAGTACAGACATCCAAACTGTGACATGGTTGGAAACCAGGCACTGCACAGCATGCAGCACCTCATGGAGTCATATCAGTTGTTGCATGCAGCTCAGTTCATCCCATGGGAGCTCAGAAGTTTAGGGGGGAGCACCAGGAGCTCTGAAAGATTTAACCTTAATATGAAAAAAAGGTACAAAACAACAGTGTTCATGGAATCCTCATGCTCAGTATGGTTAGGTGAGCAAAGACCATGGCAGGTGCCACCAGCAAGTTCTTCAGATGCACACAAGGGTCAGTGGTGAAATCCCACTGCAAACAAAACAGTTCAGGGGCCTTCCCAGGCAAAACATTCCTCAGATATGTTCATATCCATTCAAAGGATTTCTGGGGTTATTGACAACTAAGCGCCGATGTTTTTCCACCTCTCCCAAGTCAGATGTATCTTAATCCCGCCCAAGGTGCTCTCAGACAAATTCAAAACATACAGGGGTGTTTCTCAAGCAGATCTGACAAATGAATTAATGGCCTGAGACTTTGAATTGGTAGTACAGCTCATTCCGTATCTCACATCCTCTCGGGGAACAGTTGGCAAAGGCCTGTTCAGATGTCAAAGGACTGTTATTCCAGCCCCAGCCTGGGTCCCAGAAATCTTGGTGAGAAAGTCATGGGAAATAATGGGAAATTCAGTCAACCATTTGGGCTCAGAGAACTGATCTGCTGCTTGTAAATGTGAAGTGTGTGGCTCAGCAAATGGTGTTCTATTAAAGTGAGGTAAGAGAAACTGACAAAGCTGATATACAGGGTGGCATACTCAGTAACTGTGTCCTTATACCTGTTTGCATTTCTCTTCTGTGTCTCAGTTTCCTCACCAATGAGACATCAGTTTGGCCTGCCATATCCCAGGCTGTGTCATGAGTTTACAGGATCCCAAGGGCCCGTGTGCTCTGCTGCTGGGTGGGGAGCACCAGCTGCTTCTGCTTGCTGCCCTGCAGTTTGCTGCTGCTCCTTCTGCTCTGCCCTTTCCACTTGTGCTGGGTTCTGCAGCAGGTGACTGTTCCCCTGGACACAGCAGTTCACCACTCTGACTCCACGCAGTCCTGGTCACTGCTACTGCTTTGCAGTCCGGATGTATCTAAACAGCGTCCAGATATGAAGGGCGTGCTTGTCTCTTTGTAAAAGCAGTATGTTTACCCTGCTCCTAACCAAGCTTGTGTTACCTAACTACATTTAAGTACATTCAGTGATTTCTGAGGAGAGGCAGAACCTGACCCACAGTTGTTGGCTGTCATAGCAATCACAGCATCCATACCTATAAGCAGAACACCTGATGGGTAAGGGAGAAGGAATGTCTCCCTATAGAATATTCTAGGGGCCACCCCTGAGCTGCAATAAACTGTGTGATACAGGCACCACCTGAGGCTTTCTGGTCTCCCACATATTCACTCCATAGCTTAGGAGTGTGCCAATTAAGTGTGCTGTTGGCATGTGTATCTAGCAGAACACAGATGGAAGCATCTTTGGGTTGGGGTGAATGGGCAGGGGGTGTGCAAGGGAAGCACTGTTGGAATATTAAACACAGCATAACAAGTCTCCCATCAAGTGTGGCAGCTTCATTCATCTTGAAAGCTAACTCGTCAATGAGCATGTATCCTCACCACGTATCCTGTCAGAGCTTTGGACTGTGTTAAAGCTACTTCGAGTCTTAACAGAAGCTTCTGCAGCATGACCAGGAGTGGTTTTTAAATGGCATGTAACTTCTTGGATTTAAAGTTTTCACCAGATCTTTTCTTTCCATTTCCTTTCCCTGTTCTGATATGACAAAGGCTTGAGAATGAGGACAGTTTGAAAGTTGAACCGGGGAAGGTGAATTATCAGAACCATTTCTGAGCAAATCTCGAAATGCTGGCAACTGATAACATTGAAGCAATTTAACTTTCAAACTGACGTAAATTTGGCTAGACTGAGCAGCAAAAAATGCGTGCAAAGAGGAGTATCCAAGAAGTTATGATCACAAGCTAGGGCACTGAAACACCGATGGTCAGCAGCTAGGAGTGCTCTGCTTTAATGCCATGGCTGTTGAATGAATCTTTTTGCATTGCTAGTACACAGTTTCTGTCAAAGACTGATTGTAAAGCATCTTCAGAAAGTATTCAATTAAATTGATTTCATGTATTTATTTCTGCCTGTATTATGCACCCATGGCGGTTCTTTTCTTCAGAGAATGAGGAAGAGAAGAGTCCAGTGATAGATATGAATGATACATAGAGAGCAACCATGTAAGTTTGTTTGAGAAGATCTTTTCCATTTCCCACTCACTCTGTTAGAGAGTTCCGCACTTGCAATTTGCTCCTGTTCTTGCTTGTAGATTGACAAGCTTCTCTGGGCTCTGTCACCAGCCTGAAGCCCTCTGATGGCAGGCCTTTACCTACTCAATTAGTTCTGTATTAAAGTGAAGCCATGTTCAGCACATAAAGTGCTGTTCTGAACGATTATCTGGTGGTTTTGGGGACTGCAGTGGGAATGTAGGAGCGCTGGGTATTCAGGTTTAGAAAAGACCTGCTTTGTAATTCGGACTTGCTGTTCTACTGCTGTAGAAATGCCCCATGTAGCCTTTGCAGGGTCCCACTCAGGCTGGGCACACCCTTGTTCAGCCTGTTTTTTGCTTGTTGATTTTACTCCCTCCTGAGCATACTCCCGGAACGTCCTGGTACACCATCAAGTTAAGAAAGCAGTAACATTTAGTCCCTAAAACCAACCTTGTGTGGATAATTGTTCTATCTGATAACGAAGAATCAATTCTGGGGCTTGGGGGTGAGATCCCCTGTTTTGAGGGGGAGCAGCGGGAGGAGATCTGTGTTTGATTTGCTGTCTAACATTGCTTTTGTGTAGTTGGATGAATCAGTAATACCCAAGAGAGCGCCAAAAACCGTCCCCTGGTAGCTAACACGACTGTTGTTATCAGCCCCAGCAGCCTTCAGCAGGATCTTGTCTCCATTTTTCTTGTGGGCAAGGAACCCTGATTTTAGCTTCCTTGGTCTCTTACCAGATGAATCTGCAAACTGATTCTGTTGTTTTTCTGCCATATAGAGGCCTCTGAGAATATCTGTGCATATGAGTGCCTCTGTGCATGGGAATCTGCTTGTGGCGTGTACCACAGCTGGGAATCAGGACTTGTAGCCACAAAGACAGGGAACTGCAGTCATTTCCCCGTAACTGTTTGATATTTGACAATGGCGTTGATGATGTCCTTTCTGAAAATAATTGTGCCGTTTGTGAGTTGGCCTGGCGCCTGCCTCTCACCGTCGTGCCTGTGGCGGCAGGAGAAATCGTGCACTCTTTGTTGAGCCGCTTCAGATCTGCCCAGGCTGTGCTGGGAGCCCACCATCCTGCCCGGGCTGCAGGCACCCAACAGGCAGGCTTTCCATCCTTGCACTCAGGAGGTGTTTAACTTCAGTTTCTTCAGCTGTGAAGCAGCATCTGCCCTCATGTCCTCAGTGAGGCTTTCCTGCCATACTGTTCGTAGCTTGAAGTTAAGGAATTTTGGAGTATCTGAGGTCAGGCGGTGTCTGGGTGAGAAGTAGAAAACACTTAAACTCTACCGGAAGCTTCCTATCTGAATCTGCAGCCACAGAGGGGCCGAGCCTTGCAGGGTGAGGGACAGAGCGGTGGGAGAAGGCAGGGTGTTCTGGCTGAGGTTTGCGTTGGGGTGATATCCTTCTTCAATTCTAACTTCTGCCTTTTCCTTTGTTTTCTCTTTTCCCACCCAGCTAAATCCAGATGGTTCTGTTGATCACAGTGACTTCTCACCAACTCCTCCTGCACCTCCTTCCTGCCTTGTCATGGGCGAGCAGCGTTCAGAGCAGGCATCACTGGCCGTTCCCAAATGCAGTGACTCACCTGGTCAGAGTAAAAAGAAGAGAGGCTTCTTCATCAAAGGCAAAAAGCTCTTCAGAAAACTTGGGTCCAGTAAGAAAGACTAACAAGGGATTTACTGCCACGTGTAGCCTGCCTGTGCAATCCATGCAGGCGCTGAACATTCAGGAGAAGCCCTCGCAATGAGCTGATTGGAGCATTTTTCATAGGAGAAAAGCGTGCGTTGAGTAGAGGAATCTCCTCGGTGGGTCCGTGAGCTGCACGCTGTGCTGGGAGCTCAGCCATGGGTGCCCGCCCAGCGTGGGCAGCGGCTCTGAATGGCGTCGTGGCACTGAGGTGTGCAAGGCCTCGGCTCGAGGATGCAGCTACCTGCACGGTGCTGTGTCCTGCTCCTTGCAGCCCTCGGCGCACCGGTATTTATTCCCTGTAAATATTTTAATTTGAAAAATATATTCTGGCTGTAAGTTAGCTAAATGGCTTTTCCCAGCAAGGCCCCAGCCCCTTAGGAAGAGCTCCCTTGTACTGCACCCCCTGGTATTTCTCTGGTCCAAAGGAGGTTGTGTCGAGTCTTTCACTTCCCGCAAAGAAAATTTGCACTTTTCCCATGAATCCCCTCTGCTGTCTCTGGGCTGCAAAGTGAGTTATTTGTACTGTAAACCTGTAAATACGCAGCTGTGCCTAGGAGCATCCCACACTGCCTCAGTCATGTTTCAGCACGAGGATTCCCATGGAGGAAGGAGCGATACCCGGGAGGGGATCAATGCTTCTGCCCATAGCGTGGGCTGCCGTAAGCTGCTCTTGGCTGGCTCACCTTCGCCACGCACCGGCTGGGGACTCCGCCTTATTTATTTATTTATCTAACTATTTATTTATGTATTTATTTCTTCTTGTCCGCCTCTCTCACCGTTTCCTTTGGCTGTTTCAGTGCGCTGCTCCTCACTTGTTGGAGCATTTGGAGAGCAGAGCCGGGGATGGAGAGTTTGCAGCTGTTTTCACATGAGATGATGCGTTCCTTCCGTTCAGCCACATCCCTTTCTAAGCCACGGGGTTTTGTACTACATGGTTTCTATCCTTTCCCGTGTTTCTTTCTTTGCATGTATCAGTGGGTATTTGTTTTGAGAAGGACGGTCATGTGAGGTATGTGAATGATGCCAGCACAGTGTCCACATGTTGGTGATAAGGTATGTTTTTATTTAATATCAGATTTTATTATAATAAAGTCTATTTTCACAAAAATACATTTTCCTTAAAAAAGCACGTGCTTCATTGCTGCTTATTTGGGAGTGGTGGTGGCGGTGTGCGGTGGAAGAGCAGTTCCGGTCAGTGGCGCCGTGAGGATGCTTCGTAGCCCCTCAGGTGGGTCCCTGCCTTCCCTGTGAGCAGCCTTCCTCTGAAAGCCCCCCGGTACCTCAGGACCTGCCCATCTGAGAGCTCTTTGGGGCTCCAGGTTAAGATAAAGTGACCTGGAGAGTTTGGGACCTCTGGATTGAAACAGGTGCCTGCAGGTGTTTTTGAGTTGGGACTCCTCAGTAGAATGAGGTTTGATTGCCTCAAGGACACAAAGACCACGAGCTCAGCCATTTTCTGGCAGACAGAACTGGGAAACTGAGGTTTCAGTCCGGCTCCTCTGCCAAGGCTGGCAGGAGCAGCGCGATCTCCGGCCGCTGTGAGATCACAGAATCACAGAATCAGGGATTGGACCTTCAGAGATCATCGAGCCCAACCTTGAAATCAGGTTCTCTGCAGGAGGTTGAGATGGCTGCTCTCCCAGCAGTTCAAATGACGTGCCAGGAGCTCCGTGCTGCCCGAGGTCAGTGTGTGACCCCCAGGACCCACGCACGGCTTCGGCCCATCTCAATCCCACGGAATTTGCTTTGTTCTCCCTCGCAGCATGAAGAAGAGCCTGGAGAACAATGCCTCGAGGCCCGTAGAGCTCCCGAGACGTTTCAAGCAGTCCCCGTGGTGGGGACGCGGGCTGCCATCCGGGCCGCGGATTACATGGGAACCACCCTGACCCTCCTGGAGGAGAAGCTGCGCTGGGTCGCGAAAGGGGACTTCAGCGTCACAGGTCGGGACGTCGCTTTGCTGGGAGCGGTGCTGTTGCGGGGAGATGCGGGGATCTACGGGGCGTGGGAGGAGGGAGAGGAAGGGGCTGAGCGGGTCCGGGCCCCCATCCCGCTCACCCGAGCAGAGCACCCCGCGCCGTGCTGAGGAGCGCCGTCCCCAGGAGGTGGCGGTCCTGACCTCCCGCAGGAGCGCTGGCAGCGCCGCGCTGATGCGTTCCGGAGGCCGCTTCCGCAGGGGAAGAGTCGTTGACGCTCGGCTGGCTGTAACTGCTAGCAATCAATGGTGGAGATAAAAGGGAAGGAGAGGAAAGGAAGAAGATGGCTTAATGCCAGAAGCTCATTCCCCTTCTGCGCAAGCTCGGCATGTAATTATATATCAGATTTGACCACAAGTTTGTTGCTTTAAATGCTTTCATTGTATCATAGGATCACCGAAGTTGGAAAAGAGCTCTAAGATCATCAGCCCAGCTGTCCGCCTATCACCAGCATTTCCCACTAACCCGCTTCCCTCAGTACAACACGTCAACCCTTCCTGAGCACAAACGGGCAGTGATAGGACAGAAGTGCAAACTGCCACCGCAGGCTGCATCCTCAGCACAGCTCTGAGCGGGATGGCCCCAAATGCCGTTCCCCTGTGCTCCACAAGAGGAGCTATGAGAAAAGAACGCGCCAAGAAGGGGGACAAGAAGGGAAACCTCTTCTTGATCTGGGAGACGTCCCAAAGCCAACAGAGCCGCGACGTGCCAACACGCTGATCCTGGGTGGTTACCTTGCAGACGTGCTCACATCAGCTCAGCTGGGGATGATTTTCAAGGCGGCAGGATGTGAGCAGCAGGATAAGAAAATAAAGTGTGCGTTTTCTAGCCGGCACCGATCGATCACAGGGAAGTGCAACAACAGGTGAGGGGGGATGTGTGGGTCATCAGTAGCAGCAAAATCGTGGCCCCAAAAACGATCCATGTGTTGGATGCCTTATTTAGTTTTACAGCTCACAGAGCTGGTTCCTGGACGCTTGAGTATTTGAATTACAGCTTTGCTTCATGGGTTCTTGGTGTTGTACGTGAATGAGCTACTTGGCCTTTTGGCCAACAGTTCTGTGTTGGGAACTGACCCTCCAGCACAGGACTTCTGTCATCAGACTGCATCCTCCTGCTTTCTCCACCCCACCATGCCCATAACCACGTCCCTCAGCGCCACAACCCCACAGCTCTGGACGCCTCCAGGGACGGCGACCCCACCGCTCCCTGGGCAGCTGTGCAGTGCAGCGCCGCTCTTCTGGAGGAAAACTTTTCCTAATATCCAACCTAAGTAATATCTCAGTGCTTTGGGCCTCTCAGACTGTGTTCCTGAAGGAGCCTTATAAATTCACAGACAGAAATCAGCTGGAGATGAATTTACAAACTCACAGCTCTGTGCCAATTGAAAATCCGGTGTTTGTTTGGGTCTTTCCGGTCCCTGAGGGCTGCGGAAGTGCTCCATGTGCTGCTGCCCAGCAGGGCTCAGTGATTTCGGACCGGAGCTCCTTTGGCAGCGCCGGGTGGGTGCCGTCTGCTGGAGGGACCACAGAGCTCGTTTTGTCCGTCCTTCCGCAGCCTCTCACAGGCAGGCTTTGATCGTCAGTGAAAGGGGCTCTGTGCTGAATGTGCGAGCAAATCCCTCTGTTTGGAACTGAATGCCGCACATTTACTCCTCTCTGAGTGCCCCTTTATTCCATCATCACCTGCTTGCTCTCAGGTTTCCTGCCCTGGGCGTTTGAAGTTGGATTTCATATTTCATCGTGATGCTTTTGTAACTTTTTCCTTCAAGCTGTGAGCCGTTTTGCTTTTATTTTAACTTTCCAAGGAGCTCGGGCGTGGCTGCTCTCTTGCTCAGTCCATGGTTTCAGCTGGTTTGAAGGACACCTTCTGGCCCACAGACCTCCCTTAGCCACCTGGACATCCCTCTCCCCATTTTCACTTCTCTCTTGAGCTCCGCATCTCTCTGCTGTGGGAACCTGGAGGAGGAGTATTTGTACTGAATGCCTCAAGTGTCCCCTCCTAGCCTCCAAAACAAAAAGCTTCCCCATTTCTTGTCCATCTCTCTTAGGGATGCTCAGCACAACCACACTTGTCTTGACTGTTGAGTCAAGACAATACTGCTTCAGCAGGAAATGGCTTTCCACCGGACCTCTGCAGCCCCTGGGCAGTACAAGTAGGTGCACTTGTGATGCCCTTAGTGACTCTCGAGTAAGTGAGATGCGGGAGCTGGCATGCATGCACACACTCTTCGTGCAGGAGCACAACTGCCTGGCCAGAGGGCTGAAGAGACTGAATCCGCTCTGGGATGGGGAGAAGCTCTACCAGGAAGCATGGAAGATTGTGGGAGCCATGATCCAGGTACCACCATGTCACCCCCCAGCTCTGCTGCCTTGTCCGGTGGTCTCGCAGCTATCCTGGTGGGCTTCGTCAGAGGGAGGTTTCCACTGGGTGATGGGTTTTTTTTGAGTTGCACTTTTCAGTCTCCTCCTTAATATCCCATAGATGCATGAAATCAGGGCTGGAAACCCCTGCTGTATGGGCTAACAGAACTGCCTGCGGGAGTTTATACCATCTATGTCTGCACCATAGATGTGAACAACAGCTCTCCCGTTACTTTGTTGACTAGGAACTTGATTAAGCAATTAATCATTCACGCTTTCTCGGTTTCCCTTTAGATTATAACCTACAGGGACTACCTGCCCCTTCTTCTGGGAAGAAATTCGCAGAGATGGATTCCTTCCTACAAGGGCTACAAGGAGTCAGCGGATCCTCACATATCCAGTGTCTTCACTCTGGCTTTTCGTTTTGCTCGTGCTTCAATTCCCCCATCTGTGGGCCAATTAAACCAAAATTACGAGCCCACATGTCCCAAACTGCAGCTCAGCAAAACGTTTTTCGGTGTCTGGCATATTGAAAGGAGGTAAGGCCTATGTTGGAATCACTGAAATCACATGGCCGTAAGGCTGGAAAACACCTCTAAGATCATCCAGTCCAGCTGCCACCTACCGCCATCATTGCCCACTAACCCATGTAAACCATCTTGTGCTTCTGGGGTGTAACTTTATTTTGTTCAGCATTTCCTGCCCACTCTGGATGAGCTCCTGCTTCAGCCAGACTTAAAAGCAATTTGCATTAGATGTATTCATTCACTGTTATCACCAGGCAGACTTTCCCCAACGCAGCTGTTCTCTGCTGTCAAATGCCACCCATCTTATTATGATGCATGCAATCTGTTTGCTTAATTGCAGTGGTTTCCACCAACTACAGTATTTTCTTTTCAGTGTTTTATGTGCAGGAAAATTGATTCTTCTGCTCTGGGAGCCCGTAATGAGCTATAAGCCAGGCTCTGCTCTCCAGAGCCTTTTTCCCATCCGATGTTGCTCAGCAGCTGCTGTGGATCCATTGCAGGTGGCATCGACCCCTTCCTTAGAACCGGATGGCCAGCAGGGCCAAGCTGATGACACGGGATCAGATGACAGTGGATGAGATCTGGGATCGCCTCTCTGAGCAGATTGAAAGCACTGGGCTTGATTTAGCTGCTCTTAACATGCAGCATGGCAGAGATCATGGCCTCAAGGGTAAGTTGGCTGTGGCAGCAGATCTTCCAAAGGAAAAGAAGTGAAAATCAGGCACTTGTGGGATTGAACACTGGGAAACATCTCCAGCCCGTGCTTGGCTGAAACTCCTCTCAGAGAAGCTCATTGCACAATGTGAACTCACTCTATTTTCTCTCCAAAGATGGTGTCCCAGGAATTAAATAAATAAATAAAGCGAGAGAGAGAGAAAAGCGTGTCAGAGCCACTCATGGGGCTCTACAACACGAAAAACCAGTGCAATGGCATTGCAAGATGGTCTTGAGAAACAGGCTGTTGATACAACTGGATCAAGGGTGCTGTTGCCTAACAGCGTTATTAGGCTGATGCAAGTGCCTGCAGCTGCTTGATGAGAGCTCCGGATTCACAGGTTTTAAGTTGAGGCTTTGCATGAGATGCAGATGTGTGGTCAGGCGTTGCTGGGATTGCTCTGCATCTCTCTAAACGGGAGGTTTGGTTTTCCTTGCTGTCTCTGGGAACATTTGTGTGCAGAATCCTGAATTTCTAGTTTTTGGGTCTGGCAGGAAGGAGAATGCACGAATTCTCCTTAGGCTTTTCCTTTCTTTAAGCAGTCATTTGGTAAGATAAGGAGAGAACTGAACTGTAAGAGAGGAGATGTCCAGTGTCTGCTGATGTGGTGGTGAATGCTTTGAGCAGCTGGAAAATTTGCCTTGGAAAAAAATACGTGTTGGTTTTAGTGGGAAATAATGACCCAGGGATCTTGAATGAGAAGAAGCCAAGAGGGGAAAAATCTGCTGTGTCATTCATTTTGTCTCCTGCAGGTTTTGGTGGGAGAATAGAGGGGTTTTCACTGCCCAGCAGCACTGGCCAAAATCTCCTTGTCACGAATAATATGTGACAACACCCGCAGCTCTAGAGTGTCACGAAATATCTTCCGGGCCGACAGATATCCTGGCTCCTTTGTGAGCTGCAACAGGATCCCAAAGCTGGACCTCAGAGCCTGGAAGTGCGTGGAGGAAAGTACCGAGCAAGGAATCAGCCCCAGAAAGCAGACAGTTCCTGCCTGCAAGCAAGTGCAAATCTCTGCAGTCATTAACAGCTCAGACAGCCCCAGCTGAGCTCTGCTCCCACTTCCCTTGAGGATGTTAAGTCACGTTCTCCGTAGGGCTGTGGCATTATCAGATTGAAGGTATGCCTGTCAGTGCCTCTGTAAATGCCACCCTAATAGGGCCAGAAGAAGTAAGGCTTGTTGGGCTGCAGGAAGCTGTCGGTCGATCTCCCTGATCTGAGCAATCTCTGCACAGTGCAAGGGCAATGCCTGAGCTGTTGGGCCCTCCTTAACAGCTTAACCCATGGAAACGAATCACACAAGACAGCAGGGAGCTTGGTGCCCTTTTGAGCTTTGTTAGCACGTGGTTTTTATGTCCTGCAGAAGAAGCGTCTGGCGGCTGATAATGCGGAACGCTGAGGATTCCCCAGCAGTCTGGGTTTGGGAAGGTTCTGAGATGGATTCTTTTAATTGTTTGGTTGTTTATTTTTCTGTGCCTGTGCTTGCTTCCTGTTTGCATGAAGTCTTCCCAAAGAGATGGAAGCCAGCGATAAAGAAACTTCATGAAAAGATACTCCAGATCTGTGCGAATTGCTCAGGATCACAAAGCAAACCAAAAGGAGTTATCAGGAGACTCCCGGTCACACCGACGGTGTGCTTGGCAGCCACACAGGCACCGGGTTCCAGTAAGCTTTGCTGCCAAAGGACAAGTTTTGAACCCTCTTTTTGCATGAAATATCACGAAGGTTTCAGTCTACAAAAAAGGTATTGGGTCATCGGAATAGATTGGCTTTCTTTTTTATTTTCTTCTTTCTTTAATTTTTATGGTTTTCTGAGGGGTACACAGTTTAGTTTCCAGAGAAAACATCGTCAGGTTGAAGAACAAGACAGAAGGAGGTCATCTAATTTCTCCCCTCTTTCCTTCTCTTTCCTCTGTAATCCTCTGCCTTACTATTATTGACCAATAAATCGCGACTTTGAGCTGAGACCAAAACGTTCCATGCACTTTGTAAGAGGTGCAGTTATCAGGGACAAGTGGAGGATGGTGGCAGGTTTCATTTGGGAATGTCAGACAAAGCAGATTCAAGTGCAGAACCCGTGTATTCGTAATAAAGGAAGATATTTCTTGCTGGACTTAGTATTTAGTTCCAAAAACCATTTGGCAATAACATCCTCTTTATCTCTGTTAAAACTGGAAGAGGTGTGTGAGATCCTGAGAGACAAAGAAGAGATGAGGATAACAATTGCTGAGCCCAGTGCCTCTAATGCCCGCATGTGTGGGGCAGGAGCCGACTGCTGTGACCACTGCATTCCTCTCACTTTTCTCCATCACGCTGACTGCTGGCTTTCGGGCCTCTTGCAGTCAGCTCACAGTTCTCACGCAGAGAGCTTGACACAGAAGCATGCCTTTGGCAGAAGGCTCCTGCCCTACAGAATCATAAAATCACAGAATCATTGAGGTTGGAAACGACCTCTAAGATCATCCAGTCCAGCTGTCCACCTGCCACCAGTACTGCCCGCTGCCCACGTCCCTCAGCGCCGCATCCCCACGGCTCTGAACTCCTCCACAGATGGTGACCCCACCACTCCCTGGCAGCTGTGCCACTGCAGCACCGCTCTTTCGGATAAGTTTTTCCTAATATCCAACCTAAAGGAGGGCTGTGTCCCCAAGCACACGGTGTTCAGCCTGCCCCCAGCCACGTACACACCCTCCACATTACCGAGCCTTGCTATTGCATGTTTGCCTCTGCTTGCCAGCCAGCTCCCACACACAGCAGCTCTGCAGCTCCCTTGCCAAACCAGCTTTCCGTGGTTATTTTCACTGGGCGCTGCAGCCTTGCAGAAGCACCTCTCCCAAATCTCATTCCACCATTGCACCACCTACGTGTAATGATCAGAAGAATCTAAACTCTGCTCCACAACGTTGAGTGCCAGTTGCTCATTTACTGCACTCTGCAACGCTCCTCTGGTTGACTCTGGGCTGAAGGATGGAGCTATTGCTTCTTCACTACCCAGTTACTTTTCTGCTCATCGCAGTTCTAATCCTTTGCTGGATGTATCCTACTTTCAGATACTTCTGCAAGATGACCTTCTATCAGGTGTGGATCTTCACCATCAGCTTTTTGGTTGTTATCATTGCTCTTCCTCGTGGCCGCAGCTGTGAGAATATGAAGTAAGTTTGTGCTCTGGGCATTGATGGAGTCAGCCTGTGCTCTGCTTGGGAGGGTCGTGGAAGCTGTGCTGTGGTGGGGAGGAATTATCTGTATGCTGGAATGCCATTAGAAGCAGTGCACATTAATTATTAATTAATTAATTAATTAGGGCGGTGGGTTAGGTGGGAGCTGGGGTCACCTCTGCTACACAACAGCCCAGAACTTTGTGGCCTCCTGAGCACTACAGAGGCAGGATTCACTCCACCAGAAGGCGTGTGCTGCAGAGCAGGATCCCAACTCCCTCCTCTCTGAGCCTCAGCTTTTTACATGAAGAAATTTTCTTCAGTTCTTGACTTTGGTGCCTGACTTTTTTCTTTATTTTTCCAACGTCTACCTGTCCTGCAGTGGCAAAATCATCCCTTCCCACTATTTGGGCAATAGGGGTGCCAGGTTCATGGCAGGTTTACTGCAGCCCATGCACACAACTCAGCAAGTTGGACAGTGGAGTAGAGTACAAACATGTGCACTATGAATTTGGGCATTAAATTCAAATACATACGGGCTGATATTCAGCTGATCCACACAACTGTGGTATTTGGAGTTGCTAGGCCATCGGTCTAACCTATCCCAAAGAAAACCCGCCAGCTGTATTTGTTTTCTCCAATGGCAGCTAAAGAGCCATCCTAGTTGCTTTTCTCCCAGACAGAGAAATCAGCTCTGGGACTATGGACACACAGGCTGCTCCTCAGGAGAAGTCTGTGAGGTGGGCTGGTCTGGACGATTGGTGTTTGGTTCCTTTGCTCAATTTTAGTTTCTCTTTAGCTCACAACTGTTCCCCTTTTGCAGGATTCTGCGCATGGCGATTCTTCCAGTCAAATATGTCCTTGGTATCAAGATAGCAGTGAAGGGCAAGGAGAACCTCAGGACTAAGAAGCCTTGCATACTTGTGTTGAATCACCAGAGCTCCCTGGACATTATGGGTACATGGGGAACCTGATCCTGCCTTCTCCTCCTTGCAAAGTAGTTATGAAATCCCTAATAGCGGAGGCTGCTATGAAGTCCTTCCCACTTAGCCCCAAGTCCAGGGTGTGCTGTGAGGCAGAAGAGCACAGCAGTGCTAAAGAAACTTCACTCATCCTTTCCAGCAGAACTGGGATGAGAACATCAGCAGAGCACAGTGGTGTCACGGTTATTCAGTGTTGGCAAAAGCTCTGAGTGGGAGGTTGGTCTGCAGATGCCCAAAATCCCTTTTCCAACATCTCGTCATTGGGTGGGAGCTGCAAGCGTGAGGTTCCCCAAAGCAGAAGGCTGGAAGGAACCTCCATGTAGATGAAAACCTTTTCTGTCCTTGTTCTTCTCTTCCAGTGATGATGCAGATATTGCCAAATCGCTGCGTGCCCATTGGAAAGAAGGAAATACTGTACATGGGCCCTTTTGGCCTCGCATGCTGGCTTTCAGGTGTCATTTTCATCGATCGCAAGAAGAGGGAAGAGTCCATCGCTATCTTGACGGAGGTGGCACACACCATGCGCAAAGATAACGTGAGATAACGGGGAACTTCTTGTCTTTCCCACTTTGTCAGAGCAGGAGGCACTGGAAAATGTTAACGGTGATGTGGCTGGAAGGTGATCCAGTTCTTTGGACTGTGCACTGAGCTGAACCTCTGGTGGGTTAGCTGTGCTCTGGGCCCAGAAAGTGCACGAGGTGGAGGAAATGAATGCCTCTGCATACAGATCAGACCCAGGAGAGTTTGTGGTGGAGTCATCATCCCTGGAAGTGTTCAAGAAACACGTAGATGTGGTACTTACGTTTGTGGTTTAGTGGGCAGTTGGTAGGCGGTCGGTGGACTGTTGGACTGGATGATCATAGGCGCCTTTTCCAACCTTAATGATTCTATGATTCTCTGTCTCTGCAGTGATTTAGAGTAGCAACTGGAGATGCCTCCATCTCAATGTCTTTTCCCTCCTGCAGTTCCATGTCTTGATCTTCCCTGAAGGAACTCGCAATCACAGTGGCTCCATGCTGCCCTTCAAACGTGGAGCCTTCCAGCTGGCCGTGAGAGCCCAGGTGAGAGCCGCCTTCCTCCTGCCCCTTGGGATGCAGTTTGGCCACCAGCAACCCGGTCCCTCACTTCCCTTTGGACTGAGCACCCATCCGGGAGCCTGCAGGTGGTACAGGGCAATTTGCAGGTTCACTCACTGCAGACTGCTTCCCTGCAGGTCCCCATTGTTCCTGTTGTGATCTCTTCCTACAACAGCTTCTACAGCCAGAAGGAGAAGAGATTCACATCAGGTGAGGATCACCTGGGGCTGGGTGCTTGCACAGCATTGGAGGAGCCATGATGTTGGTGGGAGAGAACCACGTGCTGTGTGGGGGCAGAGCCTTGGGCTTCAAAGGGAAAAGGTCGAAAAGAAATCTTTGATTTTCCCACATAGGAAAACAGCCCACTCTGTTCCTCCCCTTTCTTCCCTGATGCCAACCCAAAATGGGCTTCTGCCACTTCCCTAGTCCAGCACGTGCTTTTTCCTGGGAGCAGGACTTGCAGCTGAAATTCTCGTTCCTGTCATCATTTGTACCTCTGTAGTCACTCCCTGAAGGCAGACACCTCCAAGAGGAAGTTCAATGCTCCGTTATCTGTTTCTACTCAGCTTTCTCCCACTGGGCCTATTCTGTCCCCTGCTGGCCATGCAGGAGCCTTTCAGTCCTGGAGGCATTCCCCTGCTGGCAGTTCGATGGGAGCAGGTGCAGGGGTTCCAGCTGTTTAACGTGCTGTGTGGGTTTACGCCCTCCTCTTTGGGGAAGCTCTTCTCCATGCTTCGGTTCACCGCCTTTGCAAGGCTCTGCCAGCAACACTTCTGGATCTTATTTATTTCCTAACATACATGTAAAGGCATGCAAAGATGTTGAAAAGTAATACAGGCACTCCCCAGACGTTCAGGTGGGTATCTGTGCAGGCAGCATCTTGTCTCTGGCCAGAACCAGGGCCCCTGGGTACAGGAACAGAAGAGTGTGAGGACAACTCCCTAGCTTATTCTTCCTGTTTGCACCAGTCCGTGCCTCCCAAGAGAGGTACGACACATCTCAGCAAACCCAGGACTTCTGACATGGTTTCTGTCACCCCAAAGTGCATTTCTAAAAGAAAGAACTCTGCTGAATTCAGTATACACAGATCAGAGCATGACCAGTTTGTATGCATTGTGCTACAGACCTCTCATTCTCCTCGCTCTGATCTAGCCAGACTCTGAGGTCTAGGGCTATCATACGATGGATGACTTCTTTCCACCATTCCACATGTTGGTTTTTTTGTGCTGGATATAGTCAGGCATTTGTGCATGGTGGTCTCTATGGACAGGGAAATTCTGGTTTGGGTTTTTGCTACGTGCATCTGGGGTGCTACACAGCTGCTGGTGTGTGAAATAATGTCTTGTACCTATTTCTGTCTTGCTCCTTGGCTTGCACCAGTTGCTCTGCTACATCTTCTCTTGCTGTCTTACATCACTCCCCCTCCCTGACCCTCCTATCTCACGCTTCCAGGGACGAGCACCATCCAGATCTTACCAGCAGTGGAGACCATTGGCCTGAGCTCAGATGATGTTCCCAAGCTCACCGAGCAGGTCCGTGACTCCATGATGAGTGTCTATCAGAGGATATCAGGAATGACGAATGGGGGTACCTGTGAGTGATCCCACAACCACAAAAAGGCTAGAAGCAGAAAACACAGAGGACTGCAAGCCTGAAAGGGACAGGCAAAAGCATGGAATCATTTGATTTGGAAGGGACTCTTGAAGCCATCTGGTCCAACACGCACAGCTCCATCAGTGCTCAGAGCCCCTCCAGCCTGACCTTGGCTGTCTGCAGGGATGGGGCACCCACCATATCTCTGGGCAACCTGTGCCACTGCCTCACCGCCCTTATTGTACAAATTTTTCTCCTTGTATCCAATCTAAGTTTCCCCTCTTGTCCTGTCACAACAGCCCCTGCTAAAGACTCTATCCCCTTTCTTACAGCCCCCTTTAGATATTGAAGGCTTCTCTCAGCTCTCCCCAGAGCCTTCTCCTCTCCATGCTGCACAGCCCAGCTCTCAGCCTGTCCCTGTAGTGCGTTCCACCCCTGGGATCGTTTTTGTGGCTCTCCTATGGACGCACTCCAACAGCTCTATGCCTCTCCTCTGCTGAGCACTCCCCACCCGGCCCAGTGCTCCAGGTGAGGTCACAGCGCAGAGCAGAGGAGCAGATCCCTTCCCTGTCCTGCTGGCCACACTGCTTTGGGCACACCCAGGGGACAGTTGGCTTTCTGGGCTGTGAGGGCACACTGCTGGCTCATGCCCAGCTGCCACCTACTGGTACCCCCAGGTCTTTTTTAGCAGAGCTACGCTCCATCCTTACACCCCACATTTTGTACTGATAGCAGGGGTTGCCATGACCCAGGTGCAGGTGCCCACAGCTCATCCTGTCCAGGTCTCTCTGGATGGCATCCCATCCCTCAGGCCCATTGACCACACCACACAGCTTGGTGTGACCCATTAACTGTTGTGGGTGCACTCGATCCCACTGTTAATGTCACTGATGGAGATTATAAAGAGCTCTGGTCCCAGCACCCCTGAGGGACATTGCTTGTCACTCGTCATATGGACCACCACTCCCCGGGTATGGTCTCACAACCAGTTCCTCATCCCCTGAACAGTCCACCCATCCAGTCCATACCTTTCCAATTTGGAGAGAAGGAGGTTGTGGTTGACTGTGTCAAAAAAAAATGTCCAGAGAAGAGGAAAAACATTTACGTGGAAGTGGTGAAATGGCGGCCAACTTCCTTCCTGGAAACTGTGCTGCCTGAGCTCTATGGATGGACACTCAATGGACAACTGGACAACACTTCGTAACCTTAACCCTGACAGCTTCTCTCCATCTTGGAGCCCAGGCAGAGGCGGATCTTTTCTGTGACCACCGCTGTGTGCTTGATCACCTTTTCTCACTAAAAGCAATCATGATGGAGGCATTTATCCCAGAGCCCGTGGCCATCCTGCCTGAGGAATTTGTTGTCTTGGAGTTAGAAGGCCCATTGCCTCTCCTTTTAGGCAAAGGGAGGTTTTGTGTTCCATGATTGGTCAGATCTTAAAAGCATGAAAGGAACGTGCCCACAGGACCTGGAGGTCAGGGACAAACTGCAGAAATACATCACCTGAAGGCCTTGTCTTGCCCTGAAAATCTCATGATTTTTGTACACAACACATTTTTTGATCCTCACCTGCTCTGGGAGCTGCAGAAGCTTCCTGGTTTTTCCCTGCCTTCTCTATGCCCCCAGCACAGTTTCTGTTGCAGGTGGGGGAGAATAGAGCACCAATAAGATGTAAAATAAACACAGTTTAAAAGCTTGAGTTTCAGGTACTGAGCTTCTTTAAACCATGGGCCGTATCGCGATTAAAAAGATTAAAACCGGTTTGTGTTTGTATATGGGCCAACTTGGTGGCCATGGCCTGGAATGGACAGCAGCTCTCCAAGCTTTGGGTCTGATGCACCAGAACAGATGCCAAAGGTCAATGAGAGCAATTAGGTATTTTATGAACGCCCAGCAGAGCTGTCTCTGTGCTTCAAAATGCAGCTGCTGTTCTCCAGCGTCTTCGGAGACTGAAATCTCACTTGGAACTGGAAACAGCCCCCAGAATTATGCTTTCGTGCAAAAGAAGGACATGATGGTGCTGCGATAAAGGTTATGTGAACTTGCTAAACTCTGAGCGGGGCAAAGAATAAGGAATTTGATTTAGAAGACTAAATTAGCATGTAATAAACTGTTATTAAGAGGTTATAACCAAGCACAACATTTAAAACCTGTTTCATGCAAGCGCTTTGGCTTCCAGATTTGCCACCCCTTCATGACGGGGTGTAGAAACCACCTGCTTTGGCTGTGCCTTTAACATTCATAAAAACACAGAGCTCCTAACTGAGTCCTGTAAAACCCTGACCAGTTTTAGGGCAAGAGATGACCAAACATCAGTGCTGTGCATGAAGGATTGCGCTATTTTACACACCCATGGGATAATCCCATCACAGTAGAGCAAACACAACAGTAGACTCAGTCTTGAGCTCCTCTCTGTGAAGCACCTGCCAGAGCCTCCATCAGCAGCTGTTGGCTCAGCTCGACATTTGGGCAGCAGTTCCAAAGCAGTGGGATGCCATCATTAGGAGTTTCCAGCACTGGTCATAAGAGCAGGATTAGAAACTGGCCGTGAAGCAGAAAGGGCTACTGAGCATCAGAAAGTCTTTGCTGGACATCTACTTCTCTCCACGTTTCTATGTGACTGCATCGCTTCAAATAGCAGTAGGCCAATGGGAGCATCCAGGCAGATAGCCTGGCTCACCTGTGTCTTTTTGACCACAGTGTCTCAGAGGTGAAACAAGTACCTCCGGTGACCTGGAACCTGAAGGCCCCTTGGAACTTCTGGAACTGTGCTTTTCGGGACAAACTGATGGTGCTTGAGGAAGTTTCACTCTGAGCTGTTGGTTTTCAGTGCCCTGCGATTTCACTGCTGCCAGGTTATGCAAAGGCAGCTCAGCTTCCTCCCAGCCTGGTGATAAAAAGGTCACAGGAAGTGGCTCAACACATTTCACTGACCATAAGATGAAGTTCATAAACAAATCAGGAAGCTGCTATTGTTCAGAGGGAAGGGAAGTGACACCTCGGTTAGGTTCCCAAAGCTGTCACCACAATTCAGCCCTCATACCCAGTGTCCTTCTCACATACTGTGAATGAAACTGACCGTGGTAACTGCATGGAGATATCCGTGCTCTGTGCAGAAGGACAGTGCAGGCAATCCCAGTGTGATAAGCCATATGTGGGTTGCTAGAAGGAAAAACTCCTTCTGCTCTGTCTTCTGCAAGGTCCTATTCTCTTCACATCCATTTCCAGCTGGAAGAGCTTATGCCAAAATACATTAGTAAGAGGACACATGTAGTTGGCTGTTCTTTATATAAAGGCACTCCTGTACTGTCTTGTATCATAATCATGGCTGTGTGTGTTAGACTACTGTTGTGTCAGGCCATGCACAAATGCTGCAGATACTCCTCTTATACCATCAAGCTTTAGGGAAGGCAAGGGGAAAGCAGAGGCTTAGTCTGGCAGAGTAGAAGTTCGAAGCAGATTGAGTAATGTGGATTGATTTCTTCATGGACACCTTTCCTGTGAAGGAAGATTCAGGCTGTCCTGGAATAGATTACCTGACTTGGAATGCAGTGCTGAGGGAAGGACACATCCACAGGGACTCAGAGCGGATCATCAGGGACTTTCCATCCGGTTGAAGAGGAAGAGTTATATTCCAAGGGGCGGACTGCAAGGAGATCAGGCTGACAGCAGTCTGAGTGGGGCTGAAAGGATGGTCAAAGCATGCCTGGGGGCAAGATCGCCATGATGACCTTAATTCTTTTATTTCTTTCTAAATTCTTTTATATTCTTTCTTGGAGAGCATTTGAACGAGGGAAATCTCCTACACATCTTTGCTGCTCCTCTCAGGCTCATCTTTCCAGGCTGAGAGATCGAGCATGTCAATCTCATGGCAGTCAACAAAGTTCTCAGGACTGCTGGCCCTGAACATGTCCCTGGGTAACTTTTTGATACGGGTATTGTCGCAGATCACTCTTGACATTGAGATTTTTGTCAGTTCTTCCCACTGCTGCAGAGTGAAAACTCCTGGGTTCTCCCACCAGAACCTGCAATGATATTTTCAGAAGCAACTTACAGTGTCCTTGAGGGTGTTTAGTGCTGGTTATTTCCCAAACTAGACACCTGGCCCAGGTGAATCTCTGCTCAGATCCACCTTCATCCAGCAGGCAGGAGGCACAACCTCTGGAAAGAAGTCAATTCTGCCACACTCATCTGCCTGTGCAAAGAGGGCTGCCTCTTTAACATAGCACCACTGGGACATGGGGACCGATCCTTCCCATTAGTACCCTGAGAGCAAATGTCACCTCAGGCAGAGACTACTGCAGATCACCAGTGGGCTGGAGCTGGCATTCCTCAGCCACGGGTGTCTCTACAAAAGAGCAGTTAAGAAAGAGCCCTTTGGCAACCGAGGCTAAAACCAAAGCGTGAGCCCTGCTGCAAGTACTCAGCCATACGTGGGAGATGGGCAGGGATGGCACGCTCCCAGAGCTACCTACCTGTCCCCATCACGCAAATTCCTGAACTGGGTGCCAATGATGCAGGCCAGGAGGGGCCCAACTCTGCCCCGGGGAACGAAGGGCTCTGCGATTGCTGCAATCCAGAAGTCAATATTATCCGGTGTCCCATACAGGCCCATGAACTTCTTGGCCAGTTCGCTATTTCCCAGCACCTCAGAGAGCTCGTCCACGGTTTGGGGCTGGGAGAGCCCACAGAAGCGCCTCCAGGCATTGTAACCTGCAACAATGGGGACAGAAGCTGCTCAGAGCGCGTGCTGCCACCTGTCTGCCTATGCTAAGAGCTAACGGACCCCACAGCCCTCAGCAGCATCTGCATCTTCCTATGGCATTAAAGGTTCTGGAAGACATTCTTAGATAGAAACAATCGCAACAAATGCTATGTTAGGGTCAAGGTTTGGTGTTAGTGTTAGGGTCAGAGTTAGGGTTTGGTTTGAGTAGTGTTAGGGTTGTGATTTGCTGCAGGGTTAGGTTTTGGTTGGGTTAGTGTTTCTGGGTTGGGGTGATGGTTGCCTTTAAGATTTAGGGTATGGGTTTGTTTTAGGATCAGGGTTAGGTTTTTCATTGGGGTTAGGGTTAGTATTGCTGCTTGGGTCTGGGTTAGTTTTAGGGTTACGCTGAGGTTTGGGGTTAGGGTTAGAGTTTCCAAATGCCTTCTAAATGCATACACTAAACAAATATTTGGGGTCTCCTTTATGCTCTGCCACTGGTTCAGCATAACCTCCCGTATGGGAAACTGTTAATCACAGCCTGAACCTCTGATTAACCATCTGAGGCAAGTGACGGGTCAGCTGCAGGAGCACAGGTGAAGGTAATTCAGCTGTGCTCCCAGAAGGGGTGGAGCTTGACTCCACCTCTCCTAGATCCCATTTAAGGGCTGACCACCACTAAGGCAGCATCTCTTTTGAAGATTGCTCCTGTGTGGAGTTCCTTGTGGTGAGCATCCATCCTAGCTGTGAGCCTCAGAGTGGGTGAGTTGTTCCCCTATAACCTCTGGATATTCATCTGTTACAATCTTGTATAATAACAACTATATACCTCCCAGTTCAAGCACTTGGTGCTGAGCTTGACCGGACCTGTTCTTACAGTTTTGGGAGGCAACATTTCTAGGATTAAAATCCTAGCAAATAGCACCTCTGTGGTTGTGCTTACCCCCCAAAACACCCATCCCTCTACAGCATGTGGAGGCAATTACCACTGAGGGTACGTGCCACTTCTGTTCAGAGCTGTGAGTTGTTTGAAGGCATGGAACTAATCTTGGTGGGCATACAGTATACACTTTGTTGAGCTCATGTGAAAACTGAGCTTGGTCGATTGGGGCTGTATCTGCTCTGCTGCTCACTCTTTCTTTGCTTCTGTCCATCCTTAACAAATTTTTCCAAATATCACGTTTGCCTCTCAAGCCCTTCTTAAACTCTTGGTAAATCCCCCAGAGTAAGACCTTTCTATTGTAAAGAGATCTTCTTTCCTGAATCTGGCTGCCATCTCAAATCAAATTATCGTTTTTTTCCCCATAGGTGCACATTCACAGAGCTGCTATAACCAGTAAGAGGAAAAGGAGTATTGTCCACAGGACAGGACTTGGGTCTCCTTACCTGGAAGTCCATGGTCTCTTCCCCGCTGCAAGTTCAGAGCTGCTAGATCCAAACCCATTATCTCTGTTTGTTCAAAAAGGTGGTTCTGGAGCTCCTCAACGAGCATTTGATTCTGTTTCATTAGTTTTGCATGATCAACCACCATGCCACGTATCAGTGGGTCGATGCCACCTGCATTCATTGCAAATCAAGAAGAGACTTTGTGCCAGGTTCCAGCTTTGGTGGTCTCTTTCAAGCAGATGGAGCAGTGCTGTGTTAGGTGTTTTTAATACTCTGAGCAGTGCATTCACCTAGATCCACATTTCCATTCCAACATATGAAAGTGCATATGTACGAATCTGCAAAACCCAGTTGATGAGACTTCCCCTTAGCAACTATACTGCCTACTTCTCCCATTTCTGTTCTGCATATATACATCCACTTGTCACCCACCAGGACCTCCCGGTCCTCTTCTGCCAAGCTGCTCCTCAACCAGTCAGTTCCCAGCAAGTAGTGATGCATGGGGCTCTGTCCAGTGTTTTGTTTTGCAATTTGTTTTGGTTAGAATTACCTATCAGTTGGCAAATAGGTTTTAGAACAAGAAATGTGAAACTGAAATCATTGTTTGTCTGTTTTTGTCTGTATTTTTCATACCCATCAAGAAGACAGAATCACTAAGACACAGCAAAAATGACTGAATTTGGATACTTTAGAATATTTTCCATAGTAAGATAATTCATTTTGGAAGAGATAACCATCTTTCTTGGGAAGATTCATGCCTGAAGACATTGACTGTCTAAGAGCTGGATCCTACAACTCCTTTTAGAGTCATGAAGAGGCAGGGCCACCATTAGAAAGCAATTACCCCATCTAAGCTTGGTTGGATGCGTTACCCTCTGACGATCCCTACCAGTTACAGGAGGATATAAAAAATTTGTTTTCACTGGCCTACATTTTGACTGTGTGATACTTGGCAGAGTGAAAGGAGGTACAGAATTATACGTCCTGATGGAAAATCTGAAATGGCTTCTCATGGATGGAGCTGGTGCTTGGTAGCATTCAGTGGTTTGAATATTACAACACGCAGCTTTTGGCAGGTCTCCTTCAGCTGGGTACAGTGCAGGACCAGTGCTGTAGAACTGTCCCCAAATGCAGCCCAACAGGGCTGTCCTGATGTCCCACATCTAGGAGACCACTGAGCCTCTTGGGGAGATGTCTGCTTCCAAGATGAATAACACTATTTAATTGGTTTCACCACTTAAATAAATAGTGCTAGTTTTTGTGAGTCTACGCTCAAGTGTCTCACCAGCATATCTACACATGAGTCTACTTCAGGACCAAATCAGGACTGCTGGCAGCCCCGAGTTCTTACCTTCCATTATAATTCTCCATGGTGCACACAATGTCAGATGGAGAGGGACACGGGAAAGTGAACCCATAGGCTGAAAGCTGTCGTCTAAACGGGATACAAAAGGCTGCACTGAGGCATGACCAAATCGGAAGGCCAGGGAGAAAACATTTGACACTGTTGGATCCACAGACTCATTGTAACCACTGTACAAGGGTATCCACTTGCTGGTCTCCTCTGCAAGCAGAAGCGGTATATAATCTCTGTATGTTATTATCTGAAAAAAACAAACATAAAAGTAGAGCAAACAATCAGCAGCTACAGCAGAAATGACATCAAATTCAAAGAGAGCTTGGAATATCCACGGGTTCTTCAACGGATTATTTTGCTGCATGTGCAGGAGGAAAAACGCTTTCTAAAACGAGCAGCGGTCACTACCTGGGTCATGGCAGCTATGATGTTTCGACTCTCTTGGTAAAGCTTTTCTCCATCCCAGTGGGAATTTAACTTCCTCAGCTTTGTAACCAGGCGGTTGTGCTCTCGGAGAAAGACAGTGTGCAGAGCAGAAAGGCCCAAGTTCTCCGTTACCCGTTTGTCACCTACAAATGAAAGCAAATTGGTCAACTGCTTTATATTTCCACAGCAGATTTTGATGGTAGGGCAGATACGTGGTGTTAATGGCAGTACTGCCTGTGGTTAAGTTTCCCAGCAGTCATCAGTCATGCCAGAAATTTCTTTCCAGCACAGACCAAGCATTCTCTCTCTCTCCCCCTCCAAATAATTTAGCCAAAACCATTGGAGAACCATAGAATCATTAAGACTGGAAAAGACCTCTAAGACCGCCCAGTCCAGCCACGCACCTGCCACCAATATTGTTCCCTGACCATGTCCCCCAGTGCCTTATCTCCACGTTTCTTGATCAGGGATGGTAAGAAGGGGCTTTGGGCAATTTGAACTAAACTGCACTTGTTCATGAAGCAGCTGTAAGTATCTCATTCTGTGACAGTTTCGTGTCTGTCCTCCTCTTGTACCTTAAGGCTTTTAGCAACCTTCCTTTGTACGAATGTTTGGTTTTGAAAATTTGTCTCAGCTCCCTCAAGTTATAAACACCTTTGAGAGACCTACGAACGGGCTTTCAGCAGAAATGGTGGAGGCAACTGGAAGACACACCGCCCTCCAGCAGCTGAAGGGACAAACACTGAATGTCTCCTCATGCAGCAAAGGGCTCTTCTCACAGGCAACAAGAGAGTCAGAACTGCTCTACAGATGCACCTTACCAGCTCTGAAGCAGGGGATGTTCATGCTCTTGTTTGTGAGTACACAAACACTTTTTGTTTTGTTCTCAAAGGGCAATAATTCCAACCCAGCGTCAGTAAAATTCTGGTTCACAGCCATCAGACCCAGCTGGTTTGTTTGGTTCCTAAGGCTCTTTGCCACAGACTCTTCGCTGCCGTACACCATGCTGGCATCAATGAAGGAGGTGACAGCATTGATCTGCTCACGAGTGAACGTCCGGGGATTGCACACGGAAGCCGACTGGATGAACGGCATGCAGGAATTCGATCTCAGCATCCGCGGGTCATCGGGGGGGAACTAAAGGAAATAAACATAAGTAACGCCTCAGAGAAAGCCACGTGGTTGCGTCTAGTTATTCTGGGATGGAACAGAAGTCGTGGTACCTTAATTGGGAAGCAAGGGGACCTGAAGGTGCAGTCAGCATCGCAGTGAAGCTCTGGGTTCGCTCCTATGCCACTGGAAGGGGCCAAGTCAATGTCGTGGTTGACCCATTGGCCCCACTGCATGAAGAAAAGAGAAAGCTCTTGATCTTGAGTGATGTTCTCATTGGCTGTATGAGCAATTTCATTGGACACTTTTCGAACCTGCAGAAAACAAAAATTGAGATGCGTGTGACTGTACCAAAGGGGATTTACTTCCCAGTCTAACTCCCATTGTGAGACCATGGATAAGATGGTCTCAAATGAGCCCTTAAGAGTTAATTATTGCATTAAACAGAACGACATAATGCTCCAGTTGGACCTAAACTGGTGTGATATACAGCCTCTAGCCCTTTGGCGGCACCATTTTAACCCCACGGTCACCCAGCCAAGCCTCACATCACAACAGGCCTGAGCTCAACCTAAGGGATGTGCATATACCCAGAAAGTCTGGAAGATGGCTGAAGGGAGATTTAGATTGAATGTAAGGAAGAAATATTTGCAAAAAGGGAGTCGAGGCACTGCACAGGTTACCCAGAGAGGTGGTGGTGCCCCATCCCTGCAGACACCCAAGGTGAGACTGGGGGGGCTCTGAGCACTGATGGAGCTGTGGGTGTCCCTGTGCACTGCAGGGGAGTTGGGCCAGATAGCCTTTAGAAGTCCCTTCCAATTTGAATGATTCTATGAGGAACACCCAAATCTTACTCTTTGTACAAAAATCCTGGCATACCTGAGCACAGCGTGGTGCTGCCTGCACCTCACCTCAGGATGTATGCTTTGGAAAATACTTTGCTCTTGCCCATGCTTTGCATAGTGAAGTACCTGCATTATTTTTTCCTCTATCTCTGACAAGCACACGAGCCTGAAACATATCTCAGTTTGAGAAAATAATTTGCACCTGAGGTCACAGAAAAGGATCAATCATTCTACACTCTAGATGTTGCCAGTGTTCCAAACTGATGGGTGTAGCGAGGATAGTGTTCAGTAATGTTATCCAGACAAGAATAACTGTTCTCACCAGTGGGAGTGGAAATGCATTATAAAGCTTTCCTTCGCTTGCTCCTCTGGGAACAGACACTCCATCTTCATATGCTGCTGGGAGCCAGCGAGCAAACGCCTGGTTGGAAATCCCCAAATGAGGTTCCTTTCTGGAACATCAGAAGAAAAGCCAACACCAATATTATCTCAGAAATGAACAGGCTTGTAGAGATAAATCAGAGAACCATCAAGGTTTTAAAAGACCTCTGAGATCATCCAGCCCGACTCTCCACCTACCACCAATATCACCCACTGTCCATGTCCCTAACGACTGGCAGCCCTTGGTCCATGCCTGACCACTCCAGTAACAGGGGTCATAGCCAGGAGACATTGAGAAGTAAGCAATACCAAGATAATTACTGTGGATAAAAATAAACTTTTTAACGTTATGAAAAGATTCCTGATGACATTGCATTAATTTTATTTGGAATTTCTACCTCTGTAGCATCTGTTTCTGCTGCTGCTCCACACAAACTCACAGTCTCACAGTATGGCCATTGCCAACTATCAGAGGAGCCGTGCCTTTGTCCATCTGAGGCCACTGACCATCTTGGAAATCCTCTGCTGAATCCTACCCAGGTTTTTGTGCATCCCTCTTGAATTGCAGGGTATCCAAACCTGGAGGACCCTCTAACTGCAGGTCAAACGCTGTGGTCTAGTGCATCGTCAACCTTATTTGAAGTGTGAATGCACAATGAGAGAATAGCTGAACATATCAGTGCAGTCTCATGGTGTGCATCTCAAGCTGAGCGAGAGCCTTTGAAAACGTTCACATCACAGCATGACATACTTGGTGGGGTATACTGGTATTCACAGCACCCATGAGACACATGCTTTTAGAAGTATTGCTTCTGTGCTCAGCCTAAGACATGTGAAGTTTGAAATCTAACCATCAGCACTCTTCCCAGTTTCAGAGCGTGATGTCTCCCAATGGCTGAGGGAATTAATACTGCTGTGCCACAGAAGATATAGAGTGGTATTCTGGGGCCTCAAGCGGAGAGAGGAGCTGAATTTCATGGCCCCCAGATCTTCTTTCCTCAACTTTTCACCTTCCCCCACTCCCAAGAAGTTCTCAGGAAGCAGCACATGGAGAGCGATGGACTCAAATCTGACGTTTTCAAGACATGGAATCTTTTTCCTGCCTGCACTAAGCAGAACTGAAACATCTGCTACACCACAGGTCCTACCTGTTGTTGCACTCTCCAGTGATGGTCCGGTAAATGTCATCCTCTGGGCATTTAATGGAGCGAATCTGATAGTCACAGCCAGTTTCTTTGGAAATCATCTCCTTCTGTTTCCTATCCAATAGGTCTGCAAAAGAAATGATGTAAAACGACATCTGCTTTTCACAGACTGTATTTTATCTTCTCTTTTCTTTGTTCTAGCAATTAATCCATTGGGAAGAAGGCATGGTGTACCATGTGGACCTCTGGAAGGATTTGAGGAACCCAGTTTGTTTGATATCTCAGAAACATTCAGTCAAAGTAGATAAGAAATTGCTAATCTGTGGATCCTTCCTGTCCTCTAGCACGGGAGGACTGGGCCACCTAGGGGCATGCAAACTGTGAGCTGGGTCAGAACTGTGGAGATACAACATCTGGATTTTCACTGTTGAGGACTAAGCATTTTGTGTATCAGCAGTGGATCAGCTCAGAAAGTGCAGTCTCCTGGCGCTCAGCCCATTATGCCCCAGATTTATCCCACTGATTTTTAGCAGCCCTGTTACTATTCCACTCACCCTAGGTTGGTATTATCATCAAAGACAGGAGCTGAGATAGGCAGTGCCAAAGCTGATGGCTGAAATACCAGGTGGTCTGGGTCTGCCTCCAAGCACAGTTATCTTTCAGCCTCTGCACACCCGGCACCCTTCAGTCTGGTGACACCAGCTGGGACTCTGGGGAAGGGCTACCTGACCAGTTGTCAGGATCACGGCAGGGCTTTGTAATCATCTACTTGGGTCATGGCAGAGTTGCTCTTTGACACACATGCTGTGATAGCTTTTCTGTTGTTAGCAAGATATTGGTCTAAAATGCATTACCTGTAATGTTGAATCTCATCCTCCCAGACTGCTGCAGCTTTCTCTCGAGGATCTTCAATGTGGTTTCCAAGTAGTCGGCAGCACGGACTGCAGATCTTGTTCTTCCTACTGGATCCTTTAAGTGCTTCAGGAAATCCACTGGACTGGGAAAATCTTCCCTTAGTTTTTTCTGTAAGCTAAACAGAACAGAGTCTCATGGGCTGCCTACTCTGAAAACACCTCCTCTGCCCTATGGGGCTGGGGTACTTCGACGTGATGGAGCTAGCAGGTCCCCAGGCACGCTGTGCTCTTCTACAACAGCCTGACTGCTCCTCAGATTTGCACATCTCCCTCACTCAGTAAAATTTCAGCAAATGAGCCACTGTGATTCCTTTCAGATTTGCTTTATATCTTGGTCATAATGAGACCTGTTAATCTATGTGAAAAGCTACAAAAATTGGTGGTAAACTGAGTTTTTCAGGGACGGGATAAAATTTTACATTTAGGATGTCACAGTATATATTCTATGAGCAGAGAATCTTGGATATGTTGCTCCTGTTCCTGGCCACGTGGATCATTGGTAGAGAGAGACCCTCCACAGAGGTCAACCTGCACTGCCACACCATCAACATCCACCTCCAACAATGTGGGCCCACATCATAAAACAGGAGGCACTACTTTCGGAGCAGCCCTCATAGGTTCTCTCTTACTGCCTTATAACTTTGGAGCTTTCATGCAAAAAAGGACTCACCATTTCCGAGCACGTAAATACGCTGCATCCACCTGCTGCTTGGCCTCACTAATGCTCCTCAGGAGAAAGGAGTCTGAGAGCACTTCTGAGCCCTCCGCTGAAAAAGAGGAAAATAAAAAGCAGAAATGGAGGATGCACTGTATGTACACTAGGAGCTCCGCATCCCGCTGCATCACATTCCCACTACATGTTTAGTACTACATTAATGCCTTTATCTGTGTTCCTCTCACTCACCTACCTCACCCCACTGCTGAGGTTCTGAAAGTTACAGGACTACAGATGACCACCAAATTATAGTTTATTATCCATGTTGAACTTGACTTTCTTGACTTCAAGAGGTTTTTAGGAAGTTAACTTTCACCTCTTATTCAAGGTATTCTTCTCTGTAAAGAGGGATATTCACTTGGGACGTGCGTAGAAGAAACCTAATATATGGTCTGTGACCAATCTTCCTGACATAAAAATACACTCCTGTCCTTGAAAGACCCAACATAGACAAGCTTCTTATGCAGTGGCTTAATTGAAATTTACCCACTATCAAATATATTGAGTATATTTCAAATACATTGGAGTCATTATCCCTGGAGGTGTTCAAGATCCGTGGAGATGTGGCACTGAGGAACGTGGTCAGTGGGCACGATGGGATGGGCTGGTGATCTTAGAGGTCTCTCCAACTTTAATGATTCTAAACTGAAACTGGGTAATCAGACTGAGACTGGACTCAAATCCCCCACCCAACACCACAACTCTTCAAGCAAAAGAGCAGCAGAGCGAGAAACAGAAAATTACTGTTCAATGAGGAGTCTGAGGCCCCAACTGAGCAGAATGTGATGAGGGATCCTAGGAGAGCAATTCTCAGTTTTATACCTAGAGGGAAACACAACATCATCTTCAGTTCACTATAAGTGAATGCGCAGGGATTCCCTGAAGCGTCAGAAGAGATCGACTGATGTGCTAGCACAGGTCCTCCAGCATATCTGTGTGTGTATTTAGCATACATACAATGGCAGAGTGGCTTTCCTGGAAGGAGATACTTAACCAAAAAGTTGCATTTTATGTATATACATGGAAGTCATTTTGTCAACATTTTAACTGTTTAAAACAGGACATAAAGGCAAAATAAGGAAGAACTAATGAACTCATTGCAGTGGGGAGGGAGGAGAGCTCTCTCCTCCCACTTCTCAAAATAAGGTGTTTCAGCTATGCTGGGAGAAAGAAGTAAGAATAAACACAGGCTATTCATGCTTGACTCTCTCTTCTCATCGCGTTGTGCTCAGCCAAGGGATGCATCAATACCAATAGCAGTAACAACAAAATGGCTAAAAACAGATTTAGAAATAAAAGCTCTGATCTTACCTGACATCTCTGCAGAGCTAATGAGACCAGGAAAGCAGCCAGTCTTATATAGCATCTGCAGCAGGGCAGAAATCAGCTGGGTCTGAGCTGGGAGTGGCCAAATGAGGAGAACCTGGGACCAGGTTGAGCCAAAAGGAAATATCTGCTGGCTGGCCTACCAGGATTAAGAAAGGTGCACAGTTCTCCGTGCCTTTTTTGTAAATGTTATTTTTGGCAAACCAGTTAAAAAGGGAAAAAGAATAAAAGCACACAGGTGCCTTTCTATGAGGTGTAAGGGACCATCTGCATTGTATGAAGGTAAAAGATGGAGGTGGGAATCAAAGGGGTCGGGTCACCAGTGATTTGGAAATGAGAACAAAATTAATGCTGATCTTTGTAGATGGCAAAGACTGTACAGCACAGTTGCACAGAACAAGATGGAGCAGTAGGAGGAAGGGCTGCACTTCCATGGGCAGACAGGAAGGTGAGAGAAAGAATTTACTTCTTTGAACAGCAGTCAAGATTGTTTCAAAAGACAGTGCTGATGACCGTGAAAGTCACTTGTGCCTGGTATAACTGCCACCACAAAAGAGAGCTCTGGTTTAAATTCAGTTTATGTAAGCAACTCTTTAGACTCAAACAAGCCCTTAGAGAAGCCCATCAATTTACCAGAAGGAAGATTAAGTACTGACTTAGAGTTCGCATGCACTTTAACACCCCTTACCAGCAATGAAGAGCTTAAAGCAAAGCCTAGTGCCAAAATGAGGGGTACATACCTGTCCCTGCTCTTCCTCCAGCAATCTACCCACAGTCTTGTCTTCTTCTGTGTAGGAGCAGCACCTTCAGGCTGTCCAAACCACTGGGGGATGTGAAATCCCTACTTCTGCTGCACTGTGGATTGTCTCTGCATTCTACTGGGGAATGAGGAACAAGTGCAAACTCACATAACTTGAACCAAAAGATTATCAATCGGAAATAAGACAAATATTTTGAAAGATAAGAAAGAACCATCATCAAACAATATTTCTATACTGCATTCATCTTTAATCTCTTGAAGAGATCAGCTCAAGATCAGATAGAAGAGATGGGTGAGTGCAAGCGTGTCATTGTGGAGTGATAAACTCTGCTTGCCAGTAGCTCAAGGGGCCCAAAATTTCTGATGATAAAAGGACTAAAGCCATCAAATAGAATTGCCAAATACAGGGTCTAAAATAGCCAAAAGTAAAGCAATTTCCAAATAACTGTGAAACCTTTGAGAACAGGGTGAGTCCAGAGACTGGTCAGGCACATTAACAGGAGAAATTACATTCCAAAATGTATTAAACACCATTACACCATTACACCAATGCGGGTTGGGTATTCCAGAACTACAGACTGCTGACAGAAGCTGGAGGAGAATCTGAGAATCACAGAATCACAAAATCATAGAGCCGTTGAGTTGGAATGGATCCTTAAAGGCCATCTATCCCAACTCCCCTGCAATGATCAGGGACACCCCCACCCTCAGAGCCCCATTCCCTGACCCTGGCTGTCTCCAAGGATGGGGCACCATCCGCCACCTCTCTGCAAGCCACACAACACGTTTGCTCGGTTGACTTTTCCTCTCCTATGACCGTATCTGACTCACTCTATTCCATGCACAAAACTACCAGACGTGAGTGGACACTGGCATGTATCTGCAGTGTTTGAGAGAGATCCGGGGATAATTCGTGTCTGAATAATGGGTTATTTAGGTAGTTCTACATCCACTAGGATATATTTTCTTCTGGATAAGATTTTTTACATTTGCTTACAAGAATGTAACTGGAAGCTGAGCCAACTGGGACTCTCCTGTGGCACCTTCTTTCTCCTGCTGCCCTGATTGGCTTGGCATGGTTTCTCGAGAAGTCACTGCTGACACTTGCTCATCACACTGGCAGTTTGAATAATCAGACACTTCGTCAGCACTGCCAGAAGTGTATCCAAGCTCTGACAGAACTTCCCAGTTCCTCCTTCTGAAGAGAGGTTCTGTTCAGGTGCATCCTTCATTCTGTACCAGGAATTCATGCTGTTCTGTTTGATCAGAAATCAGTTACTGTTCAGAATAAACCCTTCCCCACTTCATCACTATTATTTGTAATCATTATGGAGATCACTGTATCAGCTATTGTGGGGAGACTGACACTCGAGAGGAACTTGTTATGGGTGATCAACTAAGCAAATCCCAGAAGATTAAGTACTCAATCCTTCCTACTCTTCAAATATTTTCACAGACCTTACGAAACCAAAATAAATTAAAAAATACAAGGAAGAAAACTGCAAACAAACATACACAATGTTAAACCAAACACACGTATATATTGGTGAAGGTTAGGTTTGCAGGAACTGAAAATGCAATGCCTTTTCCTCCTCCATGACGAAATTCAAAATGATAAAGCAGAGTGTGGCTGGAGTCACCTGTCCTTCGCACTGCAAGCATGGCACTGGATGTGTCCCACACCACATCCCAGGTCCACTTGTGTTACCCAGGGCTTTCAGCTGCCCACATCCAGCCAGGTGTTGCAGTGCTCTGATGCCATCTATTGAGCTTCAAGAGAAAACTGGACAGCCTGCCCGTCAAGGCTGAAGTCCATTCAGCAGAGCATTCAGGATATATGGGGAACTGGAGCATTAGTTATTGATTAGTTAGCCTGTCTCAATCACAAGAGGTCCTCTATCAGTTCTCCTCTCTGTTCTGAGTGAATAGTTTCAGAGTTCTTCTCTTTTGGACTCTTGAAAACAAGATCTTTATAGGTAAGTAACCCACAGACACAAAAAGAAAAATCTTATGTTCTTTATTTCCCATCTTAACATCAAAGAACGCAGAATCATGGAATCATTTGGGATCGAAGGGATCTTTACAGCCCATCAGGTCGCACTCCCTGCAGTGCACAGGTACACCCACAGCTCCATCAGTGCTCAGAGCCCCTCCAGCCTGACCTTGGCTGTCTGCAGGGATGGGGCATCACCGCCTCAGCCAGTCCCCCACCGCCTTCATTGTACAAATCTTCTCCCTTGTATCCAGTCTAAATCTCCCCTCTTTTAATTGGAAGCCGTTCCCCTTGCCCTGTCACAACAGACCCTGCTAAAGAGTCTGTCCTCTTCTATCTCACAGCCCCACTGTAGATACTTACAGGTTGCTATCAGGTCTCTCTCTTCCCCTGTTTTGTACACCTCTGATATTCTTGCAAGCCCTTTCAGCACCCATTTTTATTGCACAGACACATTTATATATCATAATATATATTATGTATTAAAATATTTTTAACATAGAAACTCCAAGTGTGAGCCACCATCCCTGAAGGTTAACAAGCTTAACTCAGGTTAAGGACTTAATTCAGGTACAACTTCATACCTAAGATTTGTTCTTCATGTGCCAAAGACACACTGTTCCTGTATTTCAAACAGTGAATTTATTTACTTACTATTTAGAGCCAACAGCCCATCTAATCCTGACCTTGTGAAGGGCATTGTGGCATCAAGGAAACCACACCACTGGTTCACCAAACCTCTGCTCCAACAGAAGCAGGGCAGAGCTTGTAGTGGGATAGAGTGAGCAGGATAAAACAGAACAGGTAACAAGTGATAGGCTCCTGGCACAGAAGTTCTTACTTAAGTAGAGGAGGAAAAGTTCCCAGTGGTTCAGGAATGACATTCAATCAAAAACAGTTTGTCCAGCTTTCATTGAATCATGGAATTATTCAGGATGGAAAAGACCTCTAAGATCATCCAGTCCAACCCCAGCCCATCCCACCATGCCCATAACCACGTCCCTGAGTGCCACATCTCCATAGTTCTGGAACACCTCCATAGACGGTGACCCCACCACTACCTGGGCAGCTGTGCCACTGCAGTACTGCTGTTACTGAGAAGAAACTTTTCCTAAAATCCAAACAGAAAAAATATATATTTGTGAATTTAAAGGCTGCAGTGCTAAAAAATAACCTTAAATCTTTTTGGAAAAGGGCATCCGGTGCTCAAAACCAAACGTGGCACTGAGATATGGCCACTGGACTTCTGAGGGTAAAGCCAGGGATGGGGATACTCTGCAAAGGTCCTGCACAGGTCCAGCTATCCGGAAAAGCTCTTATGGACACGAGAGGTCAGGACAGGCTGCTTCTGGCTGCACTCTGAGGGATAACAGTCCAAACCCAGAGGGCTGAAATCAATCAAGTTAAAACCTACGTGTCTGTGGGATATGGGGGTACTGCTGCTCTCCTGTGGGAATACAAGGACTGTACAGAGCAGCAGCAGTGGAGCAAGATAAACAGCACAAGAACCAAGGACACCTCTAGAAGAAAGAACAGCCCTCAAGAACAGTTGAAGAGTGTTTGTGGAGTGCTCTGTTGACATGCAACGGTGGGTGGGAAAGTTGTAGAGGTGGATGGAAAGCTAGAAAAAGAAAACTTATGAAGATACTTAAGTGATGTGAGAACTTGTAACCAACTATTTGGATCATCCACATCTGAGTCTGTGCATCAGCTGCTGCACTCCTACCCGTAACGATTCCCTTAGCTCCTGCACACACATCCATGGAGAGATCTCAGCCCGAGTAGCCCAACCATGTCCTGCCCATCAGCCAACACGACCCTTCCCTAGGAGCAACACTCCTCTAGTGCTTGTCCTCTCCATTTTCCCATGGACCCAACAGCACTTAGCCACATGAGGTACTGCTGGGACTATTGGTGCTCATAGGATCAAGGTATGATCATGACAGTGTGTTCACCTTTTTGCCAGATAGTGGGAAGCACCACCGAGCAGCGACTGCAGTCAGCCGGCTGTGCCCAGCGAAGCCAGCACTGGAGAAAAGCTGTCCCTGCTTTCTGAATCTTGAAAGATAAAAGCAGATTTGGAGCATTTCTCTGAAGAGACAAAGTCTGTCTCATGAGTGTTGCTTTTGTTGTGGTTTTTTTATCTTTCCTTCCTTTCTTTTTTTTTTTTTTTTTGTGGTTTTCTGTGTTGTGTAATATCAAACAGTGCCATTTGTTACATGAGAAGAGCTGTCATTTTTCCTCATATATTTTTCTATAAACACATCCTGTTCTTCTTAATAGGCAATATTGTTTTGTCTGTAAATATTCCAATGAAATGTAAGCAGGCATTCACTGACAGTGACACAGGAAGCGATAAGAAAAAAGGCATCAAAAAAGAATCACTTGAGCTGCACTGGGAATTCTGGCCAGTGTAACAAAAGCCTGAGTCCAGCCAGGCTGCAGGAGCCAGGTGAGGATGTGGTCCTCTCTGGACCCAGCTCCTGTCCAGACCACACCTGCCATCCCCCTCGCCCCCTTCAAACAACCTACAGGTTGCCCAAGGAGGCTGTGGATTCCCATCCATGGAGGCACTCAAGGCCAGGCTGGATGTGGCTCTGGGCAGCCTGGTCTGATGGTTGGCCACCCTGCACATAGCAGGGGGTTGAAACCAGATGAGCATTGTAGGCCTTTGCAACCCAGGCCATTCTATGATTCTATGGTTCTACGATTCTGTGATTCAGACACTCCATGCAAGCTCCTCTGTTTGGACACCGGTGCTCTCCAGACCCATCTGCTGCTGTTCTGGTCCTCTCCATGTCCCTCTGGAGTTCCCACATCCTTTCTACACACACTATGGGCTCCATTAAATGCTCTGTTTGTTCAGGACAGTGTCTGGAGTTCCTATCCACCCAAGGATAGAGCTATGCTGAGCTGAGTGCAGCTGCCTGCCTGTGCTGTCAGAAGTATACGCAGATGTCATGGTTTCGGTTGCCTCGCCAAGCTCTACCAGAGCGTGGGCTATGGCAGTTCTGTGGTTGGGGCATGTCAATATCTCTCTGTGGTTTCTTAGATCTCTATCTGGAGCTGGCAGTTATTTTGTCAGAGGCAGTAACAGCTCCCAGAGTTCTGCTGGCAGGAGTGGGTTCACTTACACAACTTATCCTGGGCACATGGCCCCTGTGCTGGATGAGTACAGGGAGGTGGGTGATGGCCCGCCCTGACTGCAAGGGAAAGAGCCAACAGGAGGCATTACTTTCAGAACAGTCCTCAGAAATAGAACAGTTGGCTAATTGCAATATTCAACTTGGAGTCTCCCCTCCAAATCCACAAGAGTGGTTTGGGAAAGTTCCTGCAGCACTGCTTGTCCTCCCCTCCCATGGAGACATGGTGGTGGAAGGGACGCTGCCAGAGGAGCAGAGCAGCAGCTCCTGCCATGCTCCCCACCACGCCAGGGGGTCTGCGGGAAGCCACAAAACTGCAGGGAGAGGAGCTCGTGGTGCCTCGTGAGCTGGGCATGACTGTATCCTGAGCAACCACAGCTGTGAGCTGGCAAACACGGTGCTGCTGAAGAGAAGAGGTAAGAAAGGGGAAACACTCCGTGCACATTCCGGAGAGCCCATCATCTCGTGGCAAGAAGCCCTGTGACCGTCTGTGTGCACATAGGTTGTGGTTCTGGCACAAGAGCAGCTCCAGATCTCGGCCTCCTGCATCCCACCCGGTGCCATGTTGGCTCCACGTCTCTGGGACAAGGCAGCACTCGGAGCATCTAGATGGGCTTCCCAGGAAAAACCTTCTTGTCTGTGCCCAGACCCACCATGGAATCCAGGGCCCCCTGGCTGCTCCCAAACCATTTTCAGGGACTGAGCGCCTCTGTCCTCAAGGCTTAGGACCTTGGCAGTGAGATGGAGTTGGCATCCTCCCGGTCCTGTGCTGAGATGTTGGGGGTTGCTGTCATCTTGGTGAATGTAAGTGTGCACCCGCTGCTCGAAGGCTGCTTCACATCCTGTCTTGATCAGCGTTGCCCTTGGTTGGGTGCTGATTTGTTCAGATATACCCCACCTCGCACAACGGCTATTTTGGTATTTCCTAAACCTGTTGCTTCCTTTTTTTTTTCTTTCAGCCTTTCTGAGGCAGAGGTGCCGTGACATCACTTACACTTTGGAAACTCCACAATTTCCCCTTGAAATCTGACTGCCAGCGCTGGCCACCAGCCTGATAAAAAGCGAGGAGCATCCCAGCTACTCCACACCGTGCTCAGGGGACTCTGCTCTGCTCCTGCCTCTGCAGCTCGCCTGTGTGCATGATGACCGCTGTAGCTGTGTCCCTCTCCATCCTCCTGGTTGCCACCCTCTTCCCTCAGGCCTCTTCATCTCCATGTGAGTACAGCATCTCTCATTGCTCCTCTCTGCTCTCCTGAGGTGGGGGTTTTTCTCCTTGGCAGCAGTCATATTGGAGCAGAGATGGAAACTGCAAGTTTCAAAGGTTAGAAGCTTTTCATGCTTTCTTTGGACAGGTTTTCCTTTCTTTCTCCTTTTCTCCCAGGGAGGCAATGATAAATTTTACCTTGCAAGCATTGAAGTTTTCAGGATTCACACGTCCAGTGCTGTTGCTGGGCTTTAGGGCTGGTCCTAGGATGAGTGAGGGGACTTTTGTCATCAGCACTGAGGAAAAGAGGACTGCAAAAGCTCTAACAAGACACCGCCAGCAGTGACCTCCATTGTGCTTTGGTGCTCACACCTGCTTCTTGCTGACTTTCTGGGACGACTGGATGAGAGTAGCCGCCTAAGGAATGGCTGTCCATGCTGCTGCTATAGGCATCACATTGTGGTGGACTCACAGTGGACTCATGTTGGCCTTCTTCTCTTCCAGTTGGGGCTGACACAACCGTGTGCTGCTTCAGCTATACTGCACGGAAGCTGCCCCAGAATCATGTGAAGGAGTATTTCTACACCAGCAGCAAGTGCCCACAGCCAGCAGTTGTGTAAGTAACGGATCCAGCTCTGGGCTCAAGGGGAGAATTGCCGTTCACTGGGAAGAAGGAGCTGGTAGTGTGAGGGACTGCGCCTGGAGCCAGGGGAAGAGGTAGCCACAGGTCCCACATGCAGCATGGGCTCTCATCCTCTTCAGCTGAGAAATGAGCCCACCCTGGTGCTTGGGATGAGGCGTGGGAAGGACGTCCCCATGAAGCCAGTTTGCAGCACGCAGGTTCTCCCAGGGTCCTTGGGCTCTCCATGGTACCTGGGCTCCTCTGGCGCCTGGGGGTTTGTGGGAGGGCAAGTGACCCCTATGGGAGCCAATGCTGGTCACAGAACAGGATGGGGTGCCCAGAAGGTGCTGACAGCTGACTCTGAGGCTGACACCTCCCCGCCCGGCTCCACAGGTTCACCACCAGGAAGGGGCGGCAGGTCTGCGCGAACCCCGACGCCCGGTGGGTGAAGGACTACGTCAACTTCCTGGAGCTGCAGTGAGCGCCGGGACCTGAGGTGTCTGCCCTGGAGAGCCCTGCGAGTCCGTGCAGCAAAGTCACGGCGTGCACCTAGAAACCCCACCGCTGAGCACCAGGGCCAACAGACACCCCGGGGCCCCTGTGCTTCTTTTTGTCTTGCAACAGCATCATCTATAATATACAATTTAGCCACCCTACCATGCAGCTGCGATGCTGGTCATGCACCTCTTGGCCTTGCAGGTCTGCTTGGTGCAGGCTGCTGTGCAAATGCTGTTCCCCCCTGCGCCTCTGCTGCTGGAGCGGGACAGGATCTTACCCTAAGAGTCACCTGTGGGAAGCGGTCTGTCAAAACGAGGTGTGAGTGCTGTCATGTAATGCAGGCTGGCCTCCAGGCCGTCTGGCTGCATCTCGCCGTGCTGCAGGAGCTGTGAATGAGACGTTGTGAAGGAGATCCTTCCCTAAGGGAGGAAACAGTACACTGGATATTTATGGGATGCTTATTCTGGAACCACAGTTGTGCTCAAAACGCTGTGTCTTGCTGGTCCCAAAGAATAAACGTTTCTATCTCTGTGTCTAAGCTCTGGATGCAACCCCTCTCGCCAGCCCCCAGGGAGGGCAGGGTGCTGAGCAGGCTCTTTGGGATCCCGCTGCATAGCCCAGCACCTGCCCGCCCCATGCTGCTCCTGGGCCGAAAGGGCTGGGAGGGCTCCTTCGACAGGCAGGGATAGACATCACTTCCCAGCTGGGAATTCCTCACTCGCCTTATCCCTAAAACCCATCCCTGTTGCATCCCCAGCTCACAGCACCACCCAGGGCTCTGTGCCAGCCTCATGCCACCACATCAGGGACTGAGGCCACATCCCACCGGGGGTTTGCCATGGGGCTCTGTGGCAGACATGCAGGAGCAGGGCTCTACTTTGGCTGCGCTCACTCAGCGTTTTGCTGCAGACAACGTGCACCCATCTGCTGCAGCTGCTTTGTGAAGGAAGCCTGAATTTGCTTTGAAAAAGCACAGCGAACCAAACCACCAGAAACACTTTGTCACTCTACAGTTTGCATTAAAACTTTCTGATGTCTTCGTGGGTAGAAAACAAAATGACACGGCCTGACCTGCTGCTGCTGCAACAACCAATCGCAGTCCGTCTCAGCAAGCAGTGTCTGTCAATACCCCAAACGGAGCAGTGCTGCGGTGCTGTGCAGATGCCGGGATTGCCCCCTGCCCTCCCCTTGCTCATCACCCCCTTTTCCACAGCCCTTCCTGATTGAGGAGCAGCCTGTTCTGCTGCATTTCCTCATGAGCTGCCCTGAAGTTCCTGGAGGAGCTGGGCACCGAGTTTTCCTTCCTGGTGGCACACTAAAAAGGGTCAGATTTGAAGGGGAAATGCTTCACACAGAGAGCACTGAGGCCCTGGCGCTGCCCAGAGCAATGGTTGCTCCATCTCTGGAGGTGCCCCACGCCAGGCCAAGAAGCAGCAATGGATGTTATAAGCACCCATTTTAGGAGGTTTAGGAGGAAGGTTTCATGAGCGATGTGGAGCCAGCAGCATATGGCTGTGAATCCAGCATCATACAGGTCAGAAAGTCAAAACTCAAAAACACTGAGCTGTAAGGCCGGGTTCAAACCAACAGCTGAAAAAGAGCTGCAATAGCTGCTGTGGCAGGATGCACTTGCCCTAATACAGCAGGGCTTCCCAGAAGTAACCACGTCCCCGGTTCTTGTGGTGAGGGCAGTGAGGGCGAGCAGCCCCCGGGGCTGATGGAGAGACACAGAATGGGGTTAAGAACAACACAGGAGTATAAGGCTGCCTGGGGGCTGATCACTGCCAGCCCCAGGGCTCTTTTGAGCTTCACTGGAACAAAGGGGACAGCCAGATGTGGTTCAAGCTCCCCAAAAGCGAGGTGCTTTGGCTCTTTGGGTGGTTTTCTGTTTACTTTTAAAGCATTCCAGCAGAACAGATAACTCAACCGTAGCTGACCACACAGCGCAGGAATAGTGCGTTTGTTTGGGCTGAGCCTTCTCTCTGTCTCACCCAAAGAATGTCAATGGAAACAAGGAACAGCTGTGTAAGCTCCAAGGGCCTGGTGCTGTGCTGAGCCTTGAGACACTGTGAGCAGCTGCTGCACATCCTGGGCACGGTGGCATCTCTGCCCTGCCCTGAGCCAGCAGGCAGCTGCCAAGTCCCCAGCAGCACCCCGTGATATCAACCCCACCCCAGTTCCCACTGCTCCCACTCGCCTCATCTCCCTGGTAGGAGTCCTACTGTGGGCTGGTGAGATGCAGTTCTGGCAGCTCCAGTCAGGAAAATGAAAGCAGAGGCTGTGGGAAATTCCTGTGGTTGTGTGGGCTGCTGGCCAGGGACTGCCCCGAGAGCAGCCAGCTCTGCACCGGGTTCCTCCTCTGTGCTGGGCCTGGGCAGAACCCCCACCCACAGCCACCAGCATCACCAGAGCCATCCTCTGTCCTCCCCCACAGCTCAGGGGTAGCATCTATGTGGGTTCCCACAGGCCCCCTCTTGCAGCAGGCTCTGTTTCTCCATGCAAAAGGTGCTGAGTGCAAGTTGGGATGCTCTGTGGGTTCAGCAGATCCACAGTCCCACAGCTCCCAGACCCATCTGCTCTCTTCCTGGATGAGGGGACGGAGTGCACCCGCAGTAAGTTTGCAGACAACACCAAGCTGGGGGGAAGAGTCGATCTGTCTGAAGGTAGGAAGGCCCCACAGGGGGATCTGGACAGGCTGATCAATGGGCTGAGGCCAATGGGATGGGCTGCAACAAGACCGAGTGCCGGGTCCTGCCCTTGGGTCACAGCAGCCCCGTGCAGGGCTTGGGGCAGGTGGCTGGAAAGATGCATGGAGGAAAAGGAGGTGGGGATGTGAGCTGATGCCCACTGAACATCCCAGCGTGCCCAGGGGGCCAAGAAGGCTGAGGGAGCTGGGATGGGTCAGTGTGGAGCAGAGGAGGCTCAGGGGAGACCTCACTGCTCCCTACAACTGCCTGAAAGGAGGTGGTAGGGAGGGGGGGGTGGGCCTTTGCTCCCAGGTAACAGCGATAGAGAGATGGTGGCCTCACAGTGCACCAGGGGATATTCAGGTTCAGGTTGGATATTAGGAAAAATTTCTTCTCCAAAAGAACAGTGATGCAGTGGCACAGCTGCCCAGGGAAGTGTCATTGTGCATGGAGATTTCCCAGAGCTGTGGGGATGTGGCACTGAGGGCCATGGTTATGGGCATGGTGGGGATGGTCTGGGGTTGGATTTGGTGACCTTAGAGGTCTTTTCCAACCTTACTGATTCTGTGATCCCAGTTCAACACAGCCCTTTCAGCAGACTGCCTCTCCCCCATGATTATCCCCCAGCTTAAGAGGACATGGGCCCTAGCACCTTTTTGCAGGTGTGCTGACCCACCCAGCCGTGCTGAGAGCTGCCCCTCTCCTCTGTGCCCTCAGTGCAGCGCTGGGACCACGGCAGGGCTGAGCAGAGCCCTGGCCTTTCCCCATTCCCCCAGCCCAGCAGATGGGAGCCGTCCCGCTGCTCCTCGGGGCCCTGCAGCCTTCCTGCCTGCAGTCAGCGCTCCTGCCGAGAAAACACAGAGCTGGAGGGAAATCACGAGGCAGCTGCGAGGTGCTTTCCCAGCCCTGGAGCTGCCAAGTCTGAGCTATAAGCTGTGGATTAAAAAATATTAAACAATAGGAGAAATGTGTTTCGCGTTAGGGAGAAGAAATGCTGACTGAACCGAACAGATGTTGTGCAGACACGGAGCAGCTCGGGAGCACCTCGGTGTGCTGAGCGTGACACAAGCATGGTCCCTTGCAACCTGCTTGCTCCTATAGCAAAGCCACCCACGAGCCACCCGCGCGCCCTGTGCCTGGTGCTGGACGTGGAGCATGGCTGGCTCCCATGTGCAGCCCTGCAGCAGCTCTCCCTGTTTGAGCCCCTTGCAGTGTGCCTGCCCCCATCCCATCACACACACAGTGCCCACTGAGGAGGCAGGCACTGAGGCGGGGTGCATGGGGAGCCCCTCCTTGTCTGGTTCATAGGGCACGTGGTGGGGAACAGAGACAGCGGACATTCATATGTCTGTAGTGCGGAAACCTCATGGGCTTATCTCAAACCACTTCCCATCATCACATGCCGCGTAGGGCGTGCTGATGGTGAGGGTTTGTCTCTGTAATGGTGTAAAGGACATCAAGGGAAAAAAACAGAGGCTTTATCCACATTCTTTATTCTCCACAGCACCTTCATACAAGTGAGCCAGAGCCACCCATTCCCTGAAGATGAGACTCCGAGCCACCCTCCCTTAAATGCCCCCCTACCACTCTCCCATAAATATGATCCAGAGATGAGAATACTGCCTATCTCTTATGGTAATTTCTTAAATAATTTTAAATAACTTGAGAACAATAGATGTGCCGTGGGCCTTTCTAGTCTGCAGGCAGAGGTGTCGAGCTACGTGCTGGGGCTGCAGAGCAGGCTGTGCAAACAGCACCCGATGTGAGATGCCCGTGGTCCCCATCCTGTAGTCCCTGGGAGCTGCAAGCAGGCAACGTGGGCTCATGCAGCCGTCCTGAAGCTGCGCTCCGTGTCAGGAGCTCATGGTGGTGTGGCTGGCGTGGCAGCAGTGTCCCATCCTGCCTGGCTCCGCTCAGTCCTGCCTGGCGCTCCGCAGGTAGCTCTGCACCCAGGGGTCACTGGGGTTGGCGCAGACTTCTCGCTTCTTCTTTGTGATGAAGCTGTGGGACAGGGGCGAGGCAGTGAGATTGCTGCTCAGAGCGGGAGCCTGGGGTTCACAAGAGGTTCTCCAACACCCCCAAGCTGATGCTGTGTCCACCGCGATTCCCCCACTCCCATCCTTCTCCCACATCAACTCCTGCAGGAACATCCCTGGGAGTCCCCACAAGAGCATCCCTGGCCACCCCCGCAGGAGCATCCTGACAGTTCCCACGCCAGCCCTTTCCCCTTGGTTCCCCCTGCCTTGCACACAGCACACCGTGTGCTCTCTGACCCGCAGCCCTCAGCTGATCCCACACACCCACACCACGTCCATGTTGGTACCTACATGATGGCTGGCTGTGAGCAGCTGGTGCTGGTGCTGAAGTGACTCCGGATGAGGTTCCGCGGGATCTTGTGTGTTATGTAAGTGGTGCAGCAGGTCGGGACGTCGGGTCCCACTGGAAGAGGCAGGGAGAGACAGCGTGAGTGTGGGGTGGGCTCAGGGAGCCGTGCTGGGAGGAGGAAGTAGAGAAGTAGGGGATAATGAAGGTTGAAAGGTGCATTGGAGATCACCTGGTTCAGTGGAGCCAGGGAAGGAAACATGAGAGAGTCCTACTCAGTTCCGGGGCAGAGACTGGAGTCCCTACGCTTTGACCAAGAGCAAGGACCCCAAACTCAGAATGGTGGATGGGTGAATGAACAGATGGACAGACGGACAGACGGACGGACGGATGGACAGATGGATGATTTTCCAATCCGGGGGCTCCTACACAGAGCTGATCTAAGTGCAGAGTGGAGGGAGGCTGAAAAATTCCCTGCTCTCTGCCTCAGAGGAGAAAAGGCAACGAAGGCTCAGAGCTGTTCTTCCTTCTCAAATAGCGGAACAGGACTCACCTGGGGCAGAGGACGCTCGGGAGCAGGAGGACGCAATGAGGAGAAGAGCAAGAACAACTGCAGAGGGCTTCATCTTCCCGTTGGATGAGGGCTGTCGGAGCAGGACCAGGAGCTCGGGCAGATGCGGGGCTGTCTGCAGCAGCTGGATGCAGATCCCTTTTAATAGGGAGTCCTGGAGTTAGCAGGGAAATGATCCAGTGGAAATTCCAGGATGATGACAGAGGATGTCATGAAAGTGAAGAAAAAAAAAAAAAAAGGCAATAAGAATGGGATATTGGGCACACTGGAGCCAAAAATGCCGGGATACTGAGCTCTGAGTCAGCATTCATTTTCGTTTTTATCAGCTCAAAAGGAAACTCAATTGTGCCAAGTGGCATGACCACAAAGAAGAGTTCTATTCATCATAGCTACAGGAGGGATTTTCCCTGTGAGTCTGGATAGCAAAAGAAACAATGTTTGGTTAAGATTACACAACGCTGGAAAAAAACCAAGCCCAAGGAGTGCTCGTGCTGCTGTCGTGCCGGGTGTTTCTCAGGGGTTTGCTGCACGGCAGCGCGAGGAGCACCATGAGCCCACACCACGCCGTGCCCAGCAGGGAGCAGTGAGGCTGGGACCCCCCTGCACGTCCTGGGTTGGGGTCGTCCACCCTCAGGGGCAGCGCTTTGCACTGCTGATGTGCACGAGGTTCTGCCACCCCGTCCTCAGCCTGCCCAGCTCTCTCTGCACGGCAGCACTGGTGTAACACCGCTCCTCCCAGCTCTGTGCTGACTGCAGAACTGCCCGGGGTGCACGCTGTCCCTGTGTCCAGGTCATGAGGACACGGAACAGGGTTGGCCCCAGGGCTGCCCCTGTGGTGACGCCTGTGGGAGCCGAGCATGCAGGTGGCCGTCAGCCCACATCACTGCCCGTTGCAGTTTGCCTGTGAGGATGCTACAGGCAGAGCCCGACAGAATTCAAACCAACCTCTGCTGCTCTGCCTTCATCCACTGCCCCCTCCTCCCACGGGCTCTCGGGCTCTGCCTACCCACAGCCACCCTAACAGCCATAGGCTTCCACAGACTGCAGGGCCCCATTGATGCACCCCAGGCACGAGGTGCAGAAGATCCCCAGCATAGGTGAGGATGTGATCACATGGAGCATCCCTGCTGCAATCTGCCCTCCAGCATGTTCGCGCCCTACAGTGAATTTGGGATGTTGGTTGGGTGCAGCAGGCTGCAGTTCACCCCACGGCTGATGCACCCCCAGCAAAGCTGAGGACACATTTTAATGAGTCAAAGCCTCCTTAGGAGCTCGCACAGGTATTGGGAAGGTGTGGGGCTTTGCTAGGCTCAGAGTGGGCAGGGCAGGGCAGGGCTCTGCTTTCCCAGTGGAGCAGAGCAGATCCATGCAGAGCTGCATGGCAGAACAGCAGGAGCTCCAGCTTTAGGATGAACTGACGCAGAGCAACATCGAAATTCAGCTTTTTGCCATGGAAATAAAGCGTGCAGAAACCGACAGCGGAGGCTTTTTGTTCCCCTCTGCTCGCAACTCACGTGATAACTGTGCACGAGGAAATCGCAGCCACCACACCAGCTGCTGGCTGTGCAGTGCTCTGCATTTCCAGCACAGAGGGGCTGCAGCTGGGAGCTCTGTGGCTAACACCAGACAGGCAGAGCTTTGCTCATGGAACTTCACACCTCCTGCAGCAACCGAGCTGCTGGGCTGGGACTTGCACTGTGCCGTCCTGCTTGGCACTGGAGAGGTGCAGTGGAAATGCAGCATGGCATGGAGCCATTCCCTTGGTGTGGAAGCACTGAGGTGCTCAGGGGAAAGAAAGGAGCCATCGTTTATTGCTGTTGAACTTGGCCAGGCTGAGCTGGTGGAAGGAGGAGGCCCTGGAAGGAGCTTCTGCCACTGCAGCTGATGCCGGTGTCATTAGCACAAACCTCCTGTGCTGCAGCCCCTGGCTCTGAGCTGCACCCACAGCCAGCAGAGCAGCCCGGCTGCCCGACGCCCACTTTTGCTTCCAGCTCTCAGCTCTCTGCCCTGTGTCTGCTGCCTGCTCCACCCTAAGGGCTCTCTGCCATCAGGAGGCTCCAGCCAATCCCTCTCAAGCTTTCCCTGTTCCTTGAACGGAGCTGCTTTTATTGCTTCATCCCCACCCAGCCGTGGGCACGAGGCTTGTTTGGGTGCAGGGACAGCAGCAAAAGAAAGCAACAATTATTCAGCAAGGAGGATGGCGGGGAAGGATGCTGCAGTGTGCACTTCTGGCACAGCGGTCCCAGGGATCCTGGGGGTCAAAAGCAGAGCATCGGGGAGGGCTGGGCTGCAGGATGGCTGCATGCACCTGTGGGACTTTCATCTCTTTGCTTGCTGATGCACACAAAGCCCAGTGGCTTTGCTGATAACCTGCCTTCTCACCTTAGCAGAGCTCTGGATTTTCTGCCTGCTCCTCCTGGGGCACGCACTGTAAATCTGAGTGATGCATGTCCTAAGGCTCCAAAGGCACTGCAACTCCGTTTTCCAGTTTCTTTCTTTGGCTTTCATGCCCAGGACTGAGAAGAGGCCGAAGAGAGGTGGATTTTTTTTTTTTTATTACACTCTAATTTGGTTTGAAATACCTTACATTTAATCCCCTTTTGTTTGCTTTATTTCAAAACAAAGCCCAGGAAAAACCCGAGGCATGCACAGGGAAGCATTCGTTTTCCCTAAAGTATTTTTCCAGAAACTGCCCCTGCTGGAAGAAGGCCGATCCTGTGATGAGATGCAGCCCCTTATCAGCACCAGCAGCTTGCTGAGTCCTGCCTGCATGGCTGGCACAGGCTGGGATTCCCACCACAACATGATTTAGGGGAAATGCAAAGCCTGGAGCGGCCGCACAGCCCCCACCCCTCTCGGTGCTGCTTCATTTATCAGAGGTTCCCACTGAGTGGGTTGCAGGACATGACTTCACCCCGAGAATTCCAATATTTCTCCAGAAGTGCCAAGAATAGGGAGGGAAAGAATCTCTGTATGCTTCAGAAAGGCCATCTGCAGGCGAGCCGCGAGCAGGGCGAGATGGAAACTGCTGCAGGCTGTGCTGGGGGCAGTTTCTGAACTCGGGACAACAGTAGGACTTCCTTCTCCAAATGAATGCCAACAGCTCAGCATTAAAACCTGCTAAAAACAACAGCTTACGTCAGCCTCATTTGCAGTGTTCCTCTTTCATCGGTCATATTAAGAATTTCCCTACTTCTATTATTTATTTGGGGCCTTTGCTTTACTCAGCACTTTCTCCCGGTAGCAGACGAGCTCCGACACGCAGCGTTATCCGTGCAAATTAATGCAACACCACAGATTGCTTCAGCCAGCCCGTCCTGCTGACTCCAAGCATTGCCTGCCCGTGGTGGGAAAACATCACTTTCCACCACAGCACCTCCTACATGAACCCGGTTTCCCCTCATGAGCTCCAGCCCACCTTGGCCACCCTTCCACACCCGTCCCAGAGCGTCACCAGGTGGAGGTCCCTCGTCCCAGGCACCCCCATGGTTTTCGTCTTCCCAAAAGGGGAAGGGTGAGAATATACGACTTTCACATTTCACCGTGATGGGGTAGTGGGGGTATCAGTGAGGACACATCTTTTAGGCACATGTTGCAAAATCTCAGGGCATAGCTGATATGACTACAGCCTCCCACCTCACTCCAGCACGGCAGGGTGGTGGTTCTGACAGATTTCTGGGGAAAAACACTCTTAGGAAGTGAATACCCCACATTTGTCATTATTTTTTTTGGCTTTCAGCACTGGAAAAATTTTGGCCTTTTCCTGGGCTCTGGAAAGTCATGGAATCATAGAACCACAGATTCACAGATTATAGAATGGCTTGGATTGGAATGAACCTCTAAGATCAGCTAGTTCCAACAACAGCTTCCATGGTCTGATAGTGACAGAATGAGGGGAAATGGCTTTAAACTAGAAGAGGGGACATTTAGGTCAGACGTGAGGAGGAAATTCTTCACCCACAGGCAGTGCAGTGCTGGCACTGCTGCCCAGAGCTGTGGGTGCCCCATCCCTGGAGGTGCCCATGATGGGCCCTGGGCAGCCTGAGCTGAGGGGCACCCAGCCCACGGCAGAAATGGGGCTGGAGGGGCTGTGAGGCCCCTTCTAACCCCAACCATTTGAGGATGCTTTGATACAATGAACTAATTTTTCTGTGTTAATGAGATCTCTTATCGGAACACTTCGCCACCATTTCTCCCACCTGCCCTGCCTACGTCATGTGCCTTTGGGAGCAGGACGGGACCAGATGGCCGTAGGTGGCAAATCTCAAGACACGACCCAGGAATGCTCGAGGTTACAGTCACAGGGAACAGCTCAGAGGCAAACCATGCTCTTACGTATGTCTGCAAGCTGCATTCCCTGAGCAACAAGAGAGAAGAGCCAAGAGGAACTCAGAGCTGGCTCCTGGTCCAGCTGGCTGAGCACCGGCTCCCCGCCGCCTGCCAGGCTGTGGAGGAACGCTCTTTCCTCATCCTCCAGCTTCTAGGGGCTGAGCACAGGGACAAGCAGTGACACAGCACAAGGCTGTGCTCCCATTCAACATGATCTGGGCAAACTGGACAGCTGGGAAGGGAGGAACCTGATGAGGTTTAACAGCGAGAGTAGTCTTGCGCCTGGGAAGGAATAACTGCATGCACCAGTACAGGTCAGGGGATGATCTGCTGGAAAGCTCTGTGGAGAAGGGCCGGGGGGGCCTGGTGGACAACAGGTTGGCCACGAGCCAGCAGTGTGTCAATGTGGCCAAGAAGGCCAACAGTATCCTGGGGTGCATTACAAAAAGAGTGACCGGCAGGTTGAGGGAGGTGATCCTACCCCTCTGCTCTGCCCTGGGGAGGCCACCTTTAGAACACTGTGTCCAGTTCTGGGCTCCCCAGTCTAAAAGAGACAAGGATGTCCTAGAAGGAGTCCATCAGAGGGCCACAAAGATGACACAGAGCCTGGAGCATCTCTCATATGAGGAAAGGCTGAGTAACCTGTGTCTGTCCAGCCTGGGAAAAAGAAGACTGAGAGGAGATTTGATCAATGTTTATAAGGGAGGTGAAAGGCAAATGGATGAGACCAGGCTCTTCTCAGCACTGTGTAGCGATGGGGCAAGGAGTGATGGCCTAAAACTTGAACATAGGAAGTTCCATACAAACATGCTAAAGAACTTCTTTATGGTGAGGGTGATGGAGCACTGGAACAGGTTGCCCAGGGAGGTGGTGGAGTCTCCTATGGAGATATTCAAGACCTGGACACCTACCTGTGTGACCTGCTATAGCAAGGGGATTGGACTCGATCTCTTGAGGCTCCAACCCCTGTAATTCTGTGATGCTGTTGGGGCTGGGGGTTGCCTGTGAGGCAGGCTCCAGTGACCCCTTGGTGGCAAGCATCATTTGGGGCCTATCCTGCTCATGACTGGGACCACCCTTTGCTTAGAGGACAAGCCTCTTCCCAGGACTACACTCCTCCCTTCCCACTCCAGCCCATGTTGGAGTGAGATTTGGAAAACATCCATCTTCAGAGCTCCTGGTCTTAAGGAGCCGTGTCTTCTTCACGCTGCCCCCAGAGCTCTCTCCAGTGTACCTGCAGAGTCACAGTCAGCACTCCTGTGCTCCATTTGGCTCTGCGCATCTTTGTGCCCAGCAATGACCTCACACACCAGGAGTCACTGGCATTCAAGTGTCTAATCTAAATTGGACATTTAAGGTCTTCTTCCCTACCTTAGGGAAGCTTAAGCTTAAGTGCGGGTTGGACTCTATAATCCCCAGAGTTCCCTTCCAAACCCTATAATTCTGTGACTCTGAGACTCTCATGGGACATGGATGAGGCAGACACCTCCAGGAGCCCACAGCTGGCAGCCCCACGTCGTGCTGCTGGGTCGGTGGGTGCTGCGCAGATGTGGGAAGGAAGCAGAAGAGACCTCAGCCCCCTTTTCCCTAAGCTCATCCCATCTTTGTTCATCATGTGTGCAGCTCCTCAAGGATGCACTGTCATCTCTAAGCAGCTCGTGCAGGTTGGGTAACAGGCCTGTTGACAAATGCAGGAACCTCCAAAGCGGAACTTCTTACTAAAGAGAGATGCATGAGAGAAGCAAAAATAGATATGGTGATTGTTTCATATCCTGTGCCATCGGGGAGGCTGTGGCCACCGCATTGTTCCACCACGAGTCCATGCTGCTATCAGCCCTTTCTCAGGGGGAAATTCCACTGCTCTACGCAAGCAGCTGCCCGGAGCCGCGCACCCTATAAATTGGGCAGTCGCTGAATGTCTCAGCATCACAGAGAAGAGAGACCTCCGAGCTCCACTTGCACTCTCCAGCTCCTGCAGCCACTCACTCCCAGCTGACATGAAGGTCTTGGTGGCTGCCCTCGCTGTCCTCCTCTTTGCCATCTGCTACCAGACCTCTGCTGCACCGGGTAAGTCCTGGCTCTCCAAACCTCTCCAAATGGGGACAAGGGAGACACTGCTGCTGGGACAGGATCCTCCCTGCCAGCCCTTCTATCATGGCTCCCTTCCCTGACCCATGAGGGCTCTGCTCCCAGCTCCCTGCCACTTCTCCCTGCCCCATGCCCCTGCTCACAGCTGCCTTTGCCTTTGCAGTGGGTTCCGACCCGCCGACCTCCTGCTGCTTCACCTACATCTCCCGGCAGATGCCCTTCAACTTTGTGGCAGACTACTATGAGACCAACAGCCAGTGCCCTCATGCTGGTGTTGTGTAAGTGTCCCCCTGCTCAGGGGGCTCTGCCTTTGGGCTGGGGATTCCTCTGCATTTGGCGCTATGAGAAGAACAGCTCCTGTCTGGGGGGTAAGATGGATGTGGAGCCAACGGGTGCAAGGGGATGCTGGTGGGGCTCACACTGGTCCTGCCCCGGGGCTCTGCTGCCCACGTGGTCAGCAGGAGAGGGTGTGGTGTGGAGAAGAAGGGGTCACCTCCACGCAGGGCTCTCCCATGGGATCTCACCTGGCTGCTCCCTGCAGGTTCATCACCAGGAAGGGCCGTGAGGTCTGTGCCAACCCCGAGGACGACTGGGTGCAGGACTACGTGAACAAGCTGGAACTGAACTGATGCACCAGGATGGGATGAGCAAGCTATGGCCAGCTGCAGGCCCTGCCAGCAATGCAACCATGACATTGAGAGCTACCCGAGAGACTGGAAATGTCCCAGAATCTGCTTTACTATTTATGTATTTAATTGCTAATAATGGAAAGGAGCAGGTGAAACAATGCCACTCCAAACAAATAGGAAGATTATTTAATAGATATATATTTTTAAATTAAGAGTCATTATTGGATTATATTTTCTGTATTTAATGAATTGTATTTTTTTATCTAATATTTAATTCAAACATTGAAAAATAAATATTTTTGTAAGAAATTTCTGTCTTTGCTTAATTTGTGTTGACCACAGCTGAAATTATAATTGTGATGACATCTTCATTTTTTGCCCAAGGAGGCTGTGGATGCCCCATCCCTGCAGGCATTCAAGGCCAGGCTGGATGTGGCTCTGGGCAACCTGGTCTGCTGGTTGGCGACCCTGCACACAGCAGGGGGTTGGAACTGGATGAGCATTGTGGTCCTTTTCAACCCAGGCCATTCTATGATTCTGTTTCTATGCCAGCTTTACTAAGCAAAGTAGAGCAAAACCCCACAAGTTCCCTATCTTACGTTTTGCAAATAAGAAAAAAAAAAAAAAAAAAAAGAACAGTAACAAGGAGGAGATGTGAGAGGAGCACATCCACATCATAGTTGTGCCAGCCAACACCCTGCCTGTGTGCTGCAGGCTGTACCTTCACCCAGAGGCTGAGTCTGGCACAAAGCTGGGCACCAACAGCTGCCTTCACTCCAGGAGCACATATCCAGGACGGGGAGACTGACAGCGGGGACTCAGTCCTACAAAGTCCCTCATGGTTGCAGCTCCCCAGGCCTCACGGCACCAGAAGCAGCTGTGGGGTCCTTGCTGAGGGTCAGCCACCAGCACCACCAGCCCACGCACTGTGTGAGCCCATTGCAAACAACAGCATGCACCAGCGTCCTTAGCCCCTGGGTCATGCTGGAGCCACCCACAGCAGACACCTACTCTGCGTACCTCAGCTAACCCACACCACTATTCTGGGAGCCTGCAGGGAGTCCTGAATTGCTCATGTTGTTCTCCACACCCACCCACGTGTGACAGCTCAGTGCATGCGAGGAGTGCAGCGCTCCGCTAACCCACCCCCCTGGCACACGGGTGTGAGTCTGCACCAGCAAAGCGAAGGCGGTCGCAGCCCACAGCTGCCAGCAGAACCCAGGAGCAGCGTTCCTGGCACCGAGATGGCTCAGAACAAGGGCAGGATGCAGTCCACGGTGGAGTGGCTCATCGGGGCCACAGCTCTGCTTGGGCTCAGACAGACCCAGACAAGAGCGATGGTCTCAGTGGTTTCAGAATTTGCAAGCTGCTGAGGAATTTGCTGCTGTTTGCTCATCCTGCAAACAGAGCGTGGTATTTACCACATGTTCTGTGCAACGTACAGGACATTTCTTGAGAGCTGGTGCTTTTCATGCTCTGGTGTGCTTTGGAAATGCAACAAAGCATCATGTTTTCTTTGAGTAATATTGAACTGTATTATTTAAAGGAAAGTATACTATGTGTTTCATAAAAGTTTTTATGAAAACCATTTGAAAGCCAACCAAGCTGCAATCTCCATGGGCATCTTGAGGTAGAAAGAGACACAAGGAGCTGGAGATCGGGGTGTTTTTTGAGAGAACACATCTCTAGAACTGCAGCTCTGTAAATCTGACTGCAGAGAATCCTGCCGGGAACAATCAGCCCCAAAGCCACTGTGACTAATGCACAGATTGCTCAGCAGTGGGGCTCTGTGATCACACAGCTCTAGATGTGTCCATTCTGGTGACGTGACATCTCTAGGGTGCCTTCACTGGAAGCAGGTGCATGTCAGCAAGATACTCTCGATCCAAGATATCCCCACAGAACACACATACTAGCATATGTATATGTCCATCTTCCTTCATCATATAGAAATCAAAGGGACACGGTGTGACTGCGATCATACAGATCTGCCTCTTATTAATAAATAACCCATGCCCAAGCATGAGGTTCACCAGGCTGCTTGGTGCTGTTTCCCTTGGAGCAGAAGCTGCAGGAAGACTCAGCTGCTCAGGTCAGACCACGCTTTCCGCGTGTCTGAGGCTGGTGGGTTGAGCAGGACTGGTCTTTGTTGGGCAGGAGTTCTGTGGGGGCCAGAGCCAGATCATAAGTAAGGAAATGCAAAGAAATGGTCTCAAGTTGCACCAGGAGAGGTTTAGATTGTACATTAGGAACACTTTCCTCATGGAGGGAGTGGTCAGGTGTTGGAACGGGTTGCCCAGGGAAGTGGAGGAGTCCACATCCCTGGGAGGTGCTGAAGGGACATGTGGATGTGGCACGGAGGGACATGGGACTGGGTAGGTCAGGCTGATGGTTGGACTTGGTGACCTTGAAGGTCTTTTCCAATTGAGATGAGTCTTTGACTCTATAAGCAGAAGTGCTTCCACAGAGGACTCGGGCAAGCTCAACTCGCCATGACTTAGAAAACCAGTCTGCAAGCAGCTTCAGAAACAGCTGTAGCACTTAGTCAGCAGGGGGGTCTAAAAGCCAAGTCCCAGTGCTCCCAGTTTTCTCTCTGCCCATGGCAAATCTGGTCTGGGCATCTCAGGACAGAGGTGTCAACCCAGAGTGGATTCTTACTGCAGGTGACACAGAGATTCCATGAAGTGGAAAACTGCACAGCATATTCAGAGATATCTCATGCCTTGCACCTTTACTCCCCTTCCAGGGAGATGCAGATTCATGACTTCTAGGAACATGCTGGGTGTTGCGGCAGTGAGCTCACATCCTTTCTGCTCAGCCGTTCACTTGTTCCCTCATTGCACCCTTGCCTATATGCAAGATCCCTGACTGTGTTTCCTGCTGTTTCATCTGAAATAGCTGCTCATCCCTCCTGCCCTGCAGTAGTGCTCCTCGTCTGGCACCTTGCCACAGTGACCTTCTGGTGAGCTTCAATGTCACCATTTCCTGCCATCTTGGTGATGTTCAGCCTGGTCTCTTCCCAGCTGCCACCCTACACAGTGGTTTCCCTGGCTGTGCTCAGCTGCCTTGGCTTCCAGCCCTCTACCAAGCCCTCAAAGTCATATTCTTTCTATAGCTTCTCATATACTCTATCTCTTAAGATCCTCCTGGAGGTCAAAAAGAGGTGCAGAGTCCACCAAGGCCCTTCCTGGGACGTGGCAGATCTGGGTCTGGCCTCTTGTAGATGTGCTCTCCTCTCTGCTGTGCAGCCCCGAAAGAGAGATCCTGCAGCCAAGGGGAGCTGGGTGGGACTCAAAAACCAAAAACCAGCTGAGAGGAATTGCAGAGTTGTGTCCAGTGCTATTTTTCACTAGGAGCCTTCTAATCTCCAGCTAGACACCCCCAGAGAAACCACACAAAGCATTTGAAACCATTCCTTATCAAATCTCACTTTATTCTCATTGAATCAGTCACTAAATAGAGAAGCTTCATTATTTTTGTCCCCACAGCACGGGGCATAGCCGCTGGGCAGCACCTCCAGCCTCCAGGTGCTTTCAGTGAGCAGCACAGGCTGATGCAAGCAGCTGAGCTGAAGGACCAGAGAGCTGCCACCTGGGAGAACACTGCTGTGGAGGCCTTCCCTGGGCCATGGCCAGCAGCACAGCACTCTTCGGACAATACACGTGATCCTCTGAGGCTGACAGCAGCAGGGTTTCTTGTTCCTTAAAAGACGGTGAGTGCACAAGGGCCTTTTCTCCATGTTCCAAAATTCAGCACTGAGCTGTGTGTTAGCCAGGGCTTGGGGTTAACCAGCAGGGATGGATGCACCACAAAAATGCACTGCTAACTGCTCAGGGCTCCCCAGATCATCTCTTTATTGCCTCATGTCAGTACAATGCATATCCAAAGCATTACGACGCAGCAGGCTGTGAGCCCCCACCACCAGAAGCCTGTGGAAGAGCAGTAGAGCACCAGTGGACAACAGGGGCTACGATCCCAGCACGGTCCTGGCTGAGTCCCCACTCCATGCTATGCACATAGCAACTGCCAGCCATCACCTCCTGCTCACCTGAGCAGCTCGTTGTGCCCCCACAGCTCTGCCTGTCCCTGTCACAGGACAACACAGCTGGTCCCCTGCGTGTCCCTCATCCAGGAGATCACTAAGGGCTCTGCATTTTTGCCCAGGTAGAAGAAAGGCCGGAGTTTTCCCGAGAACTTGTCGGTGAAGGTGTAGAGGTGGGAGCGGTCAGACACGTTGTAAAAGGAGACTTCTCCTGCCTCATAGTCCAGGAAGATACCAATGCACCGGGGCCTGACGCTTGGGGTCAGGCAGGAGACGGGGCAGGTAAGGGCCTCGTAGCCACCGTTCTGCAGCCGCAGCACCCAGTAGCCATTTTGGGGGGAGAAGACGATATTGCCTTTCCGGCAGGCAGCCTCCTTGCACAGCCCCAGGCCCCACTCCGGCTTGTCTCCCACCTGCACCTCCCAGTAGCTGCGGCCCGAGAAGAAGGCCTGCAGCCCCAGCACCACTGGAGCACAGCTGAACCTCTTGGGGCTGTCAAATAACAACAGGAACAGCTTCCTGCTCCCGCGCCGCACGCTCTTGCGGTCCTCAGACAGGATGAGCTCAAGGTGCGCCGTCTCAGGGTCCAGAGTCACATCCACTGGTGGGAAAGAAGGGAGGAGGACAAATGGGCTTTGTGAGTCTGTCACCGAGATGCTGTGGAGACCCAGCCCTTGCTGCCAGCTATGTGTAATTGCCTTGTGCCTTGCACATCACTTGGTGCTGCTGGTATGGGGAAGTGTGGTTCATAAAAATCATTTCAGCTGTTAAGCATGTCAAAGCAGTTGGCATGTGGCTGCAGAATGGGAACAACCAGGGCAGCCTGGCATTTGGGGTATAGCTTAATAAGTCATGTTGAAAACGAGTTCGCGAGCAATGTCCTTCCAACCCAAGATCAGAAGGAGGAAGCTCTCCAACCATTGCAACCAGCCTGAACCCACCTGTATGCACACTGGGAATGTCACCTAAAATCTGGGAAGAAAACTCCAACTCCAATGTAGTGTCAGAGGAAAAAAACCCACATCACTGGTGCTAACAAAAAAAAAACACTGGTCTAAAATGGGGTCTGCTCTGAAGTCATGTCATTAAAGAGGAACCCAAACCTGGATGGACTCCGACACAGCCAGTTTGGGAGTGGCTGACACAAAATCAAAACCTGCAGCTCTGTAACAAACAGCAGCGGAGCAGCACGGGTGGCACAGCCTCCCTTGTGTAAATGCAATCTTCCACAGAGTCTGCTGGGGCCAAAGGCTACAGCCAGGATCCCACCCCAACCAGCAGCCCACACATGTGTCAGGGACACACTCAACACTTCCCCGTGCCTCAGGGCAGGGGGACCATGACCACCTGTGCAAGGAGCTGGAAGCAGATTTTCACCTTTGAACTTCCTCAGCATGTGTCTCATGCCCATGCAGCGCTCTGGGATGCTGTAGTCCTCCTTCAAGTTCACAGACACAGGTTTGGGGGCCTGAAACTTCATCGTTTCACACCTGAAAGGAGAGCAATACTGGGGACCATATTCAGTGCCCACTGCACAACAAATCTGCTGCATCATGGGGTTTTCTGATGCCTTTCACCTGGCTGCACAGATGCATTCCCTCCCTTGAACTCCTCAGCCATAATAAAGCATGAGGGATGACTACTTGGTAGCAAGTGCAATGGAACCTTTGCTCCAGAGTGAGCTGGTGCACATAAAATGGATCTCAGGGAGGTGCAGAGCCACTGCCAAGTAGAGGTGCCTGGGAGACGAAGGAGACAGGCCAACCTGGCAACGTGGCCCTCAGGAGGGGACACACACCCCACAGGGCCAGACAAGACCTCAGCTCTGAGGCCCTGGAAGAGGAGGGTTCTTCAGCCACTCAGCTTTCAGACCCCAGCCTTGTCAGCCCCAGGGATCTCTGTCTCTAGAGGACAAATGGAACTCTGCGCTGGGAGACAGAGACACTGAGAGCCAGGAGGCAGCTGGGACAGTAAGAGAAAGGAGCACAGGTACCCACCTGTTCAGGATGCATCTCATGTCCTAGAAGAGAGAAGCCAATCTGGGTATGTCACTCCAGCCTGGCCCCAGCCACCTGGCCACACAGCGGAGGCCTTGGGGCTGAAGCTAGGGACAACTGAGAGGGCAAGTGGTAGAGCCTGACCTTGAGCAGCCCCTCAACTGGCTGCTGCATCTTCTCTTTTATCTCCAGGATCAGCTCGACCAGCAAGCACTTCTGCTCTGTCACCCTGGCCAGGTTTTCAGAGATCATCACCAGAATCTGTGTCTCCTCCTCCTCCAGCTTCTGAAGCAGCAGCTTCTCCTCATCAGCCAGCAGCTGATGCAGCTTCCCAAACTCGCACACAATCGTCTCCCGCTTTCTCTTCACTTTCTCCTTGTGATAGGAAAGATGCACAGAGTGAAGGGAGGCAGTGTTAGCCAGGCAGCTGAGTCAGAGCCCAGCGCTATGCCCGGCATGCAGGAAACTGCTGCATTTTTGTCTAAGTGTGTTTATTTAAAACAAGAGCCAAAGGAGAAATGTCATGCTTTGATCTAGCCAGAGTTCCCACTTGACATCCTCTTTTTTCCAACACAAGGGTAGTTCTGACCAGTTCTGGACCTCTGATGCCCACGGATGTCTCAGTGCAGCACAGGGGTCTATTTTATCAGGACTCGCCTGCATGCCAGGCTCAGGCTGAGCTCTGCATTGGCAATCCTGTGTAAATGTAACAGCAACCAGGGGTGGGGGTGGGCAGGGGCTGGAAGAAGCCAGGCAGGACTCCCTGGGTCACTGAGAGCTATCGCTGAACACAGAGGTGAGAGGAGCAGTGACAGGTGGGGGCTGCAGTGCTCGAGAAATTTTTTTTCCCAAGACTTAACATTTGGCGTCTGGCTCAAAACCTAAAGCATGGAAGTTAACCAACTCCAGAAAAACATGCTGGGGTTAACTAAGACCAGGAAGCCTCAAAGCCCAGAAGGTAAATGAGCGGAAATCAAAGTGCATTTCCTCTTCATCTAAGCACATGATTTCTTCATGATTTCATCATGAGTACTCATGTACTCTTGATGAGCCAGGACTGCAAGCCCAGCACTCGCTGGGGACATTTTTTCCTTTTTATTGAGCAGGACAGAAGCCGGGGGCAGCCCAGCTGTGATCCCACAGCCCTGACTCAGGCAGGCGGGGATGGGACACGGCTCCATCACAGTGCAGTGCCTGAGGGGGATGGTGGGTGCGCAGCAGCACCCCCAAACTCCATCAGTAGTGACAGCCCACACAGATAACTGGGAGAGCACTGAGAAACCTGTTTTCCCTGCCAGAGCTGATTAATCATCAGGTCAGCAGGGGAAAGCTCCAGCCAGAAGTTTCATTTCCTTTTCCGCAGTTATGTTTCCTTCTAGAACTAAACTGCCTCTGTTTTGCTGGTGTTCTGCCCCCTGGGGATGCCTGGGGTAAAGCGGAGGAGCAGTAATTCACTTTTATTTTTGTAACGAAAACAATTTCAGTTCTAGTGCTGTGGAGCAGAGCTTATCGTGTGTCTCACACCTGCTTTTCACTCAAGTGAAACGCAAACAGAAAGCATCTATTTGTTGACCTGGTACACAAGCCCCCACGATTTCCTTGGAGCTGGCACGCTGCTTTTTTTCCCCAAGCATTGCTGGGCTTTTTAACTTGTTCAGAACCACACTCACTGCGGTTTCCACACTCAATGATGCTGGTTTCCAGCACCATGCTCTGGCAGCTGTGGTGGGTCAGGCTCCCTGGTAGATGCAGGTCCTCCCTACAGCAGCAGGACATGGGGCATGTCCCATCCTGAGGACTATACTGAATTCACAGCCCCAGACCATTCTGGATTTTTTAAATTCCTGACATTATGTAAGCTCATTCTTTCACAAGTAAATCAAGCACCTGCCTTGCACTCCTGGGTTTTCATCTTCGCCTCTGACTCACGCTTCTTCATATCCTCCACTTCCTTGGAAAGCTGCTCCAGCGATTTCTGGAGTTTGACCTGAAAACAGCAGAAACGAGGTTGGCTCTCCCCACCCTGTCTGCTCTGCCCGGTCCCTGAGCTCACAGCTGCTGGTGCCAGCGGGCAGCAGGGGGACACGGCCCCGTGCCAGGCAGTGCCATCTCTGGCACCCATGCCCAGCAGCTGTGCTCTTCACTCTGCTCACAGCATTAACCCCCTCCACGCAGCTCAGGTCATTCCCTATTTTCCTCATTATTTCAGTTCAGAGACTAAGCGGACTGCCTCCCACAGTGCTGGGACATGGCATTTGTGTGCCCCCACAACACTGGGACATGGTGTTTGGGTGCCAGTAGTTCCACATCCCACCGCCACAACTTTTTGCAGGGCAGGGAGCCAGGCTGTCCCATGCACACAGGCTGATGGGGGCACGGTGCCCCCTGTGTTAGGAGGCAGCAAGTCCATCCTCAGCCCTGCCACCCGCAGCAAAGTGGCTTCCACTCGCTTTGCCACCATTCTCATGCCCACGGTGGTACCCGGGGCTGTTTACAGGGGGGTGCCCATACCTTGTACACCTGCGCAGCCTCCTCGATGGGGTAGACGGTGTGCGAGCGGTGCTGCTGGGACTCCCGGCACACCACGCAGATGGGCTGCTCGTCCACCTCGCAGAACAGCTTGAGGCGCTCATCGTGCAGGGGGCAAAGCGGGGTCCCAGCCCCCGTCACCGTCCCGACGTCGCCCCGCAGCCCCAGCTGCCGGATGCTGTCCACGATGTTGGCCAGCTGCCGGTTGGGCCGCAGGCTGCTGCGGCGGCAGGGGGCCCGGCACTGCGGGCAGGAGAAGGGTGTGTCGTTCCACAACCCCTTCTCCTGGCAGTGCTTCCCGATGCAGCTGCGGCAGAAGTTGTGCCCGCAGTCGACGCTGACGGGCTCGCTCATGTACTCCAGGCAGATGGAGCAGATGGCCTCCTCGTACAGCCGCTCCAGGGCTTCGGACAGGGCCATGGTGTGCGCTGCGGCCTGGCAGCTGCACTGCGCGTGGCCTTGGATGATGACACCCGGCCGGGACAGCAGCGGCCGTGGGCGGAGCGTGGCACCACTGGGGCGGCCCTGAGGGCTGCGGCCTTCCCTGCCCAGAGGGTGAAAGTGAAAGCGAAGGCCCGTAGGGAAAATGGGACAAATGGGCCCAATCCGCAGCGTGGGCCCCCCCAGTGGGACAAAATGGGGCTCCCACCCACTGGCCATGGTGGCAGCGGACCATGCGGTGACAGGGGCTGTAGGCGTCGGTGCCACTCAGCCCCGGCGCGGCCTGCTGCCCTGGGGCTGCAATGGGGTCAGGTGCAGCCTGCAGGCCCCGGCCCTGCGGAACAGAGAGACAGCGAGACGAAAGGCAGCTTCCCTTTATTTTTATGAAAAGCCAACCAAAAGACAATCAGGGTGAATTACAGCGAAAAGTCTGCCCCTAAGAAGCCAAATAAATCAAAATGCTTTTGCATACACTTAAATAGGTAAATAAAGAAGGGTATATACAGTAGCAAACAGTCTGCCAAATGCATGGGCAGGTGGATGACAGGGCCGTGATGAGAGGTGCCCATGAGAGGTCTGCAGCTGCGGTGATGCTGGAAGGGATCGGAGCACAGCTCACTTCCTGCCATCCTTGTGCTTCTCCACATTCAGGATATCCTGAACCCACTTCTCTTGTGGGTTGGCACAGCACATCTTCCCCTCAAACGTGGTGAATCTGCAGAAGGAAACACAGATAAAAGGTGGAGGAGAAGGGAAGGCAGGGCTGGGTGACTGCATGCTCCTTGATGCTGGGAACCCCACCAAGCTGAGACCTCTATAACTGCAGAACAGCCCTGCAGACACACAGGGGTGAGCTCAATGTCATCACAGGTGTCCTTGCTGCTTAGAGAATAAAGCCACTTCCGCCCCAGGCTGCCTTCCCCAGCCAGCACACTGTCCTGCCTGGGACTCTCTGTCTTGGTGGAGGTGACCTGCTCAGATTTAACGGAGGACCAGGAGCCAGCTGCTTGGGATGTGAAATTGGCCCCTGCAAAGTTTCCAGGTCATTCTCCTAACGTGGCAGAGCCCAGCCAGCTTATGCCCCTTGCCAGGACATGGTGCACTGTAGGGTTTCTTGAAGTTACCACCTTTCAGTGGGCAGCCCTGGGGTCTGGGCAGAAATACATCACGCCATGGTAGGGGCATCTGCTTCCTGTGTACTCATACATCATCACCTTGTTTGGGGGAAGCTCTTTGTTTGAGAATTTGTGGCAGCAGCGTCCAAAGGACCCAACAGCAACTGGGAGAGAAGAGAGGTTTTCTGATTAAAGCCAGGCCAGGAACAGTGCCAGCAGGGAGAAGCAGGCTTGCAGGACCAGAAGGGCCATGCTGAAGAAGGTGCTGCTCCCACCACAGTCTCCCACCACAGTTACCCTTCCCTCAGGAAGGCAAAGAGCAGCAAGATGTGCCTCTTCTTCCTTACAGCAGATGCTCAGAAAAGAGAGCCACCAAGAATTACTGGGAGTTGTACAGCAGAAAGAGCAAGCAGAGAGTTCCTTCAGAGTGGAGAGCTTGGACTCACATGGAGTTGAGGAGACCTGGTACCAGAGGGCAGCCACAATGAGAACAGCAATGGCAGCTGTGGAGGACTTCATGCTCCCATTCGGTGGAGATTAACTGTAGAAGTCAGGCTAGACCGCTGCAAAGGGTCCTTTGCTGGGCCTGATGTGGGATTCGTGGGTTCAGCTCACTTTATAAAGGTGCACAAGGCTGGAAACATGACAAAATGCTGCAGAAAGACAACATGATACAGTGGAAGAAGTGCAGTGTCAAGAAATTCTGTGTAAAGAGCGTGGAGTCCTACGCCATCCTGTGAAGAGAAGTACCCAGAGCCCTGACGGGCAGTAGTGCCCGGATGTGGCAAGTGATATACCATGACAAGATACTCTGAAATAAGAGGGAACAGGATATGACCAACTCTTCTTTTCTTTCCTCAGACCAAAACCTAGAAGTAGAAAACATAGAAGTTGTGTTTCATGAGATTTTGCCTAGAAGTCACACAGCAATAGAGAATGAGCAGCTGGCACACACATCTAGAATATCTGCATCACAGAAATACAGAGCAGCGGACTCTGCAGCAACGGCAGCAGGAAGAGCCACAGGTCACACCAGCTGTGCTGGCTGCCTGCTCAGCAGGTCAGCGAGGCACACAGCCACTGCGTCCTTCTTGCAGCACTGCCCAGAGTGATGGGGCTTTCCTCATGCAGCCAGGACACTACCAGCACGTAACCATGCAGAGAGGAGGGTAGAGCACAGTGCTGTCCTAAGTCTGGGCTCCTCGCCTGTCCTTCCCAACTCCTTCCCATCACTTGCAGCAACTCGTTAGGGAACTGGTTCTGTTGCTACACTGCACTTCCACAAATACCATGACAGCTTAAATACTACTGTGTTGTCCATGGACACAAGAATTGACTGCTAACCTTCACCAAGAGAAGCTCATGATGATGTTGGTGCGGTGGAGTTTGGCTTATATTCTTATTTTGTTCCAGTGATGAAGAACTGACATCCTCCTGGCATTGTCCCAGCAGCCATATAGACATACAAAAGAGATCTGCTGGCTCAGCTGGTGCCCTTTAGGACAGAAACAGCGTCGCTGCATTGGCTGGACTCAGAAACATTACGTCCCCACAGAAGGGCTCTGCTGACCTCCAGGCAAAGGTTTATGGATGGCGCCTCATGCAGGCAGAGGAAGAGCAAGAGCAAGGTATTGCTGGTGCTGGCGCAGTTCGTGGCTGCTGGATAACCACAGCTGCAGCCACTGGGCTCCTCTGTGGGGGAGGAACATTTAGACATGAGAAACCACTGCCCAACATGATGGCCTTGTTCGAGAGGAGGAACTCAGTGAGGGAAGTGAGAAGATTCCCTGAACCAGGTGAAGAGCTTATTTGAGGCCCAGGGCTCTTAAGTGCTCCAGGATATCACCATCACCACAACTCAACAGGCTGAACTTAGTCAGACCTTTCAGAAGGTGTGGGATAGAGGGCGCTGAAAGATCTCTTATGCCCAGAGCCCTTTGCTTCACTAAAACACTGCGTTACTAAGCATCAGCAAAAGTGGGCCAGAGTAAAACCTCATGTGGGTGCCTCTCTGTCCCAACCCAGCCCACACCCTGTAGTCCCTCCACAGCCATCATAGCTCAGCCTACAGCTTTGCCTTTGCAGCAGTACAAGCCTTGACACATCCCTTTGTTTCTCTGTATCTCTCTTTCCCCTTTGCTGAGGTTGCTGCCATCCTGCACTGCTCGCTGCTCAGGGATGCTGGGGAAGGGGTGGGTGAAGCACAGGCAGTAACTGTCTGGACTTGGCAGACCCCCACACATCCATGTCCCCGTGAGCCTGGCCACGTATGACTGATGGATGTGCCACCAGGGATGACAGACAGGATGGTTTGACATGCCCAAGGTACCAGGCCAAGCTGACTCACTTTCCTGCAGCAGCAGACAGCAGATTGAGGCTGAGGGTGCTAAAAACAGGCTTGGAGACAGATTTGACCAAGTGACAGGCTGGGAAACCACATGGTGAGGTGAGATGAGATGAGATGAGATGAGATGACGATGAGATGACGATGAGAAAACCATGACGCACTGGAGCCACAATGACCTGCTAACCTACGTTCCACCAACACTTCCCACTTTCACAGCCCTGCTCCCGTAATTTCCATCAGTGCTTTCACACCCAGCATCTGCACATGTTCCCCATTCGGGCCAATTGTAGTGCTCCTGTTACACAGCCCCACATGGGGACCAGAATAAAACAGAGTGGAGGAGAACAGGCTGGAGGATGAGCTGGAGACATCCTCCCTCATGCAGCTCATAATGACACAGCCCGGCTTGGAGCCGCTTTTAGCTGAGTGTTCTGGATGTTCCTGCAACATTCAAATGTGCTGTTGATGGAAATGTCACGATTCTTTTTGAAAAGCAGTATTTTCTATCAAAATATACATGAGCCTAGGCGTTCTGAATGAATTCTTGCTGCTTTCAGATATACCGGGCTGTGTTTCTTGCTCTCATTCATTGCAGAGGGAATTCTGGGGGGTTTTGACACCTCTGTTGTTCCCACATTTCACTGTTTTCCCCAACTCCATCCCTTCCTTGAAGGACGATTTTGTATTTCAGTCTTGGTTGCTCCTTCCTGCCAAGACAAATAATGCAAATCTCTAAATATTTTGATTTCTAAAGCCTCCTCCATACCATACATCCTAAACAGCAGCTATTTATGGAGTCTGTAAAACCTCTGCCGTATGGCGTGTTTCAGCTTTCAGTAGAAACCACACATGGTGTCTTTGGACTCACTACAAGGACAGCTTTGGGACGCAGGAGGAAGCCTTTTCTTAGCCCTGAGGTATCCTGCTCCACCACCCTGACTCACCTCTGGAGTTTCACCAAGGGTCACGTCATCGCAGTGCCCCTGGGAGCTGCCCCATCACCACTGTGGGAGCTCAGGTTCAAACTGGGAGCAGATCAGCTGGAAACAGAAGGAGAAGGATCAGGGTGACCAGCGGCTGCGGGGGGCTACAGCCCTGAGAAAGACAAGCAAGATCTCAGATGAGATCTTGGGCCAATCGTAGTGCCCAAGATGAGATGAGATCTCAGATGAGATCTTGCCGAGGGACACGGGGATCACAAGGACATTTCCACGCGGCCGAGCCAGGGCATGGATTTCAAAGTGATAGGCTCAAGAAAATTTGTTAAAGGAGAGTGTCTGGAGGCTGCGTGCATTCAAGGGAGTCAGCGCGAAGAGCTGCCTTTCTCTTCAAGAGATCTGCAGCGCCCACGTCTGGAGGCTGCTGGGCTGGACGGACCCTGAGCCTGCACGGATCCCGGCTGCATGCAGGAACTGTTCGTGTTGGATTCCCTGGGCCAGCTGCTCTTTCAGGGTTGTAAGGTGCTCCTATGAAACTGCATCGAAAGCCTCGGACTGGAATTTCTATATCAGGATATGCCTCCAGATTAATATTTGCGGTAAATGTCAGCAGAAAGACACCAACCACACAGAAAACCTTCTCGCAGTGATCACATTCTGACTTAGAACACAGAAGCAAAGCTGTGTCCTGCCCTGGGGGAGAGCAGCCTTCTGCACCTCCGCACGGGCACTGCACGTGACCCGCTCAGCACACGGTTGAGTGCGACGCTGCAGCTGCTGCCCTGCAGTGGAGAAGCTGTCCGGCAGATGGCAAGCACTGCTCACCTCAGCGAGATCCTCACCTGGGCAGCCAGCCCAGCAGCTGGCGTGGAGATGCAGCTGCAAGCCATGCTCGGCTTTGCTTTTGGATTCCTGGAAAAGGGAAGGCAGCTGCTGAGGCTTTAGTGCAGGGAACACACCTGGTGATGCTTGGGTTTGCATCCCTCCTTGCAGAACCTGGTCAGGTAGGGAAGCTCACCCAGAATGAAAGTAGGGAGCACAGGGTGCCCTCAGGCTCCTTAGCTCCCTGTATGCTTGGGCAGTGGCAGTCCTTCTGAGTGACAACCATCCCTTCCCCTCCCTGCTCACTCACCCATGTAACAGCCCAGGGCTGCTTCCTACAAAGGCTCTGTGATGGCTTTAGCTGACAATGACTCAGCAGCAGCCATTTTGCCTAAAGTATCAAAAAATGGGATCAGAAGATAATAAAGCCTCGTGCGCAGTCTCCAGCCGCCCTAGAGGCTTCCACATGCCTTTTGCTTTGCCAAAGACTCTCCTGCTGGGTCTGAGCCATCACCCTGCATGCAAGACCCAGTCCTCACCTTGCACCACGTGGGCACTTTGGCTCAGAAAACATTTTTGTCCCATATTTGTACGCTTGGCCTCATCACCAGGTTTGTACTTGTGGTGCCATTATCGCAATTGTGGAAGGCCTGTCACAACCACTTCCCTCCAGATGTGCCCACCAGGGCTGGCTTCTCTGCTTCGAGAAGCTCAGGGTTTTGTGTCTCAGGGTGTCTCCAGAAGTGCAGAAGGCTGTTTGAGGGCTCACCTCCAGGGCAAAAAGAGCAGGATCTTTGCACAGAGCTCTGTGCCCGCCTGCTCCAGTCCAGCCAGCTGGATAACAGAGGAGGGACTGTGGTGCTCTCTGTGCCTCTATTTTCTTCCTGAAACAAGGGGGAATCTGTGCTCTCGCTGAGCCTGGGCCAGGCCATGGGAGGGTGAGGAGCGTGGCAGCGGCACCCTGGGGCTCTCCCAGTTCTGGCTGGGGAGGGCAGCTGGACAGGGAGCCTGCAGCTCCCAGCCCCGGGAACGGAGTGTCCCTCTGCCTGGTCAGGGCTCACAGCCCCTGATATCCCTTCTGGCCACTCTCCTGCTATTTCTTGTCTCCTGTAGTTTGCAGGTCCTTTGGGTCAAGATTAAGCTGAGAAGTATCTGTCCTCACAGTCAGCCCCATGGCAGGTTCTTTCTCCCTTTGCCTCCTGGAACTGGGCTAGAGGAAGGAGCTTCTGATCAGAGGAAACCCAGTCGCGGATTCTGGGACGGATCTGCCGGATCAGCTGCAGCTGATCTGACGGATCAGCCCATCTTCTCTCTGCCCTTCTCACTTCCAGCCCTCCCCCATCACCTCCCCATGAAACCTGAGGCAGAGGAGCAGACCAGCTCAGGGCAGCCCTGTGTCCACTACGAGCATCTCACAACCTGCCTAACGGCAAGGTATCTGCTCTCACCGGAAAGCAGGGCCCCAGATTCCTGCAGAGCTCCAAGGCACAGCCCAGCAGCACCACAGAATGCTCTGAACAGCCAACCATGGGCTGGTTCTGGATCCATGCTGCTGCAGACCCTGCCTTGGAGCAGTTGGTAGGAAGAGCCTGCTCTGGCTTGCGTCCATCTGCCCTCCTCCGATCCTGCACAGGCAAGGCATCTCCACACTGGGCAGCCCAGGTCCCAGAATGGGCACTCAGCCCTTGCCATGGACAGAGAGAAGGTGATTGCTCCTCAGTGAGAGAGAGCAGCTAACACGAACCCCTCACAGGGGTCCAAGGTGCAGCCACCCTCCAGCCCCCCAACCTGCTTGCTGGGGGCCATATTGGAGCAGGGTGTTTCCAGCCAGGCAGAGGGGTGGGATTGGCAGGCATCCAATGGACCGTTCTTCCCCTTTCCTTTGTGGTCATCCGTTCCTTCATCTCTATTCAGCAATGACTTCATTTGCTCAATTATTAATCATCTTGCTGCAATAGTGGCTGAATTAAACCCACTAAAGCTCCGTCGGGAGCAGCCCCAAGGAAGGAGGCAGGTTTCCAGAAAGTGCATTAGAGGGGAGGCAGACATGGAGACAGAGACAAGCTGGGGAGGGAGGTGGCCTTGCTGCACTGTGCTGGCCATTTCCCAGCAGCGGGGAACCTGAGAAGCACGTAGATGTGCAAGTGTGTCACAGCAGCAGCCTGCTCACGGCTATGTGTGTGGCAACTGTTTCAGCTGAAAAATACGCCACAGCAGTGAGTTACACAGCCCATAACGGCTTGCACAATTGCTCGAGGCAACCTACATCCTAAGCAGCTCTTCCCGGATCGTCCCGTCACCTCTGCTGGGGCAGACAGGATGGTTTTGCCCAGCTACACTCCACAGAAGCGGGGACACTGACTGTACGTCCGCTTTTGAGGCCCCAGAACAAGGGTGGCGCTTCCAGCGCCTTCACAGCGAGCTGTGCTTCCTCCTCGCCCTGCTCAGCCGGAGGGACCTGCAGCTGCCTCCGGCCCCAGAGCCCCCTGCGCACAGCCAGGTGACAGACCTTCCCTCTCCGGGTGCTGCTGGCGGCCCGTGGACCTCCGGGGCGCGCCGCCGCCTGCGCCGGGCCCGCCGCCTCCCCCACGGTCCCGGTGCCTCGTGCCCGTTTTCAGCCCCCGACCGCCAGGGGGCGCCACGCTCGATCGCCGCCACGCGCGGACGCGCACGGACGAGGACGGAGCATATGAGCGGCAGACGCCGCGACCAATCATCGCTGAGAGTTTGCGTAGGGGCAGGACCACGGGGCAGGGTGGGGGCTCCGAGGGGGCGGCCACTGGAGGCGTGGCTCTTCTGGAGGGGCGGGATCTGATGTTGAGCGGCGTACAGACGTACCAATGAGCCTGGCGACGGTCACGTGAGCTGGCCGCCTGCACCGCTCTAGACCGGCCCTCCAGAGGGCTCGTTCTGAGTGGCGTTAGGAGCAACCAATGAGAGTAAAGGGGCGGAAGCAGGGCGGGGAGTGGGAGGGGCGTGCGGGGCGGGCCGCTCCGTGAGTGGCAGATAGAGGGGCCAATGGCGCGCGGCCCTGCCGGCGGCGGCGCCGAGCAGAGCGGTGGCGAGTGCGCGGCGGAGCAGGAGCGGTGCGACGGGGGCTATGGACCGCGTGAGCAGCTCCATGCGGCAGGCGGCCAACCCGCTGCCCAGAGTGCTGAGCCGGCGGGCAGGCGGCGGCGGCCTGGAGGCGGAGCGGGAAAGCTTCGAGCGTGCCCAGGTGCGGGCAGGGCGGCCCCGGCGGGTGGTGCCGCCCCGGGGGGCGGGGACTGGAGGGGGGGTGGGGCCACACACGGGTGGGGGGCGCTGGTGCACCTGGGCGGGGCTGTGCCGGTTGGGTGTGAAAGGTGGGCGGGGCTGAGGGGTGGGTGCGGCAGGGCCAGGTGAGCTGGAGCTGCTCCAGTGGGCGTGGCCTGACAGGGTGGGCGGGGCTACGTTGGACGAGCCAGGTGGTGGGAGATGACTTCATTGGGCAGAACGGCCCTGAGTGGGCGGAGCCATTCCACGTGGGCGGGGCTGTGTCAAGTGGGCGGAGCCCATGCAGCACCGCCAGGTGGGCCACTGGCCGCCATCTTGGGAGGAGCTGTGGTGGCCTGGGCCACGCTGCCCATAGGGCCCTCGCCTTGGGGCCTGACCTGTAGGTGGGGCACCCATTGGGCTCATGGTTCAGGTCCCCGCAGGTGTCACTCCTGTGGCTCAGGGACAGCTGATGCACTGTTATCGTGGCCCTGGGCTGCAGCAGTGGGGCCTGGCCCTGTAGTACCTGAGGCTCAGCCGTGAGCCTGTTGCGGGAGCTGCCTGGGGGAGCAGGGCTGCGCAGGCACTTTAGGGGGAAAGATTTGTGGACGAGGGGCGTGGGAGCAGCTGGGGAGATCCCCTGGTGAGGCACAGAGCATGGGGAGCTGCTGGGAGGCAGCTGGGATGGGGGGAGCAGGTTGGGTCTCTGCTGGCTCCACAGTGATGGTGCACCAGGAGCAGCTCCAGTGGCTTCAGAGGAGGAGAAATGTGAAGATTCCAGGTGGGGCAGGGATGGCACAGGGAGTCCTTCCTGGCACAAGACCCTGCAGCTGTTCTCAATGCTGGCTTGGGCCCTACATGGCTCTCAGTTCCTGTGGGCGTTCAGCTCTGTGTGATTTCCTGCCCCGCTCCCTTTGCATAATTCTGTAGTTTAGGGAACTTGGAGACACCCCTCAGATCTTCCATGTTTGTCAAACTTCTTCTTTCTGAGGTTTAATTGTAGAAACCTCACGCTGTTGGGTTTTTTTGTTGTTTTTTTCTTGGAAAGTGACTTTTCTTAACCAAAGTTCCATACACTCAACAGCTTTCCAAGTGTGGTCAAAGGGGAGATGAGAGCATCCTGCCAAGCCCTGATGGTGGTTATGGGATGTCATACCGTCTTTCTGTGCTGAGGCTCTCCTGTGCTGGAGGTGTGCAGGGAAGGGCCAAAGCCTGGACTCCTCCCTTGGGTGTGTGCCTCGGGATCTTCCCTGCCTGGCTTCCCCTCTCCTCCCTGCTCCTTCTTCTGTGGGTGTTCCCATGCCAGGATGGGGCCGAGGCGCACATCTTGCTATCACAGCGCATGGACGCGATGCACTGCCTTGGCAGAGATGAGATGTTCAACACTGGGGTGAGCCAAGATCTTGATGATGTCAGGAGGAGAAAGGATTTCTGTGGGATGCGGAGGACCCGCACAAATGGAGCTGAGCACGGGCATCACAGCGGGACACAAAGCCACCCAGTGCTGCTGTGCCACCAGCTGCCCCGGCACTCCCACAGCCCATGGCTTTGCCAGCTCCAGGAGCATACCCAGCACTGTGAGTAGGGATGAGCATCATCTGGAAACCTCGCTGTGTGGGAGAGTGTCCTGCCTCACCCTGAGCACATCTGCCCAACTGCCTCTGGGCTTCTGCGTGGCCTCTTCCCTCCTTTGGGAAACCAAATGCTGGAGAGGGATGAATGTGCATGGAAAGGGGTAATGGTGGAGGCTTCCTCGATGGGTGTTGGTGTCCAGTGCAGCAGCAAGGAGTGGCTTGCTGGGCTGTGGGGATGCTCCTGGCCTGACTTAAGGCTCTCCCTCTGGGTTGCAGCCTGGCTCAGGACAGGGCTGTTGTCATGATTGTGGTTCTCATTGCTACTCCAAGGCTTGAGCAGAGTTGTGTTAGGAGCACATGTTGTGCGCATGCGGGGCCTCATTGTGGTGGCCTTGGGGATAGTGGTGCTGCTGGAGGTGGTGCCTGGCGCCGGAGAGGGGACTGCTGTGTGCTTTGTGCCACATCCCGTGCCCATCGGTGTCCCTGGGCATTCCTCCTCTGTGCGTTCTCCTGAATGTGGCAAGTGTTAGGAGAAGACGTTTCTTGCTTAAAATTCTTCCAGATCTGAAAAGCTTGCACTTTTCTTCTCCACAAGTTGTTTCTGGTGAGGAGAAACACGGATTGCTGATCACCCACTGCAGCCACCGTGCCTTCCTTGTGTGCAACTGTAGTGCACTGGGTCCTTACAGCCCCAAACTGGTGCAGGACCAGCACTAATAGCAACTTCTGGGTGAGAAATCCATGTGGGAAGACATCAGTGCGGCCATAAGTGGTGCTTGAGCTCCCAAAAGGAGCCCTTGGGTGCTCTGTGCTGTGCCAGCTCCTGCAGTACAAGTGCTGCTACCACCCTTTGCTATCCTAAATCCACAATTCTACTGCACCAAGCCTTGTCCATTGTATCCTGCAGCCACTTCTGCAGGTGGGTATGGGGGGAGCAGCCTTGTTCCCGTAGCACTGCAAATCCCACTGCACGCATTGCAGTGAGCGCTGTGACGTCCCCCACCCAGGAACTGGTCCGTTGTGACTTGTCCTCATGGAGGAAATGCCATTTTGCTTCTGACATCTTTGCTTTTACAAAACAATTTTTGTGGTTCAGATGCTGCAGCCACTGGCAGTTTTGCCAAGAACTTCAGTTCTTACACAGGAAATGAGGCTCCTTTCAAAGCACCAGAGTGTTGCTATATATATAGCCTCTCTGTACAGATATTTAAAGAAACATATTGACACTGGCAAGAACAGGAAAAAATAGCTCCTGTCTATGGAGGGTGAGGGATGAAGCCAGCTGAGCCCATCCTGGGGGAGCCGGTGATACAGGGGATTAATTCTCTGCTCTTTCATCTCCAGGAAATCGAGCTCTTGTGCCTCGTCCTGAGTGATCCCCAGTGCTCCCGGTGTCTTTTGTTGTAATAGGAATTAGAGGTGCCTGGGAGTGAATACAGCTTCAGCAGTGAAGAAATGAGTCATCCCAGCTCCTTTCAGCGAGTCTTGCTTAGGAACTTATTTCCATCCCCATGGCTTGGTCTGTGTGAAAGAAAATAGTTTCTCTTCTCCCAAATTAGCTGATGAGGTCTGCCTTTCCCGTAATGAAATCTGGGGTGGAGGGTTTTTTTTTAAATCCATGCAGAAATAACTGAAGCTCTTCTGTGATGCTGAACTCAGAGAGCGGGGGCAGGGAGCAGGTGGGGCCGTGGCTGCCAGCACAAGGAGGTGCTGGTGGAGCTGGGTGTGTTGGGACACAGCGAGACCCCATGCTCACTGGGCATCTCCAGTTCTGCAGCTCAGCGTCTGCTATGCATAGGTGCAGAGAATCGGCTTAAACCCACCCAGTCCTAAGGGGATCTGGCTGGGGTGTTTGGGACACCCCAGTCCTGCTGCCGTGACCGCAGCCTGGGTGGTGCAGCAGCATGAGGAGCAGGGGGAGGGCCAGGCCCTGGCCCCCTGATTCATGTTGGCCAGTCACTAAGCAGGAAAACTTCCTGGGGATGGAGTGTCTGGAGAGGGCAGGCAGGCAGCGGTGCTGTGGCCACGCATCGTGCATCCCTGATGGCTGCTGGCCATGCTGTGTGTTGTTTGCTGTTCCGGGCTGATCAGGGTGGCAGGTAAATTACCCCCAGTCTGCACACAGAAGACAAAGTTCCCGGCTCAAAGCTGCGTGCAGACATTTAACATTTTATGTCCCAGCACATGCAGCTTCCTTTTGTAACAGCAGAATTTCAGTTCCTCCTTTGGTGGAGGCGTTTCTGGGCTCGTGCCTTGGGGACCCCAGCCAGGGATGCCTCCAGGTGGGTCTGCCCACTGCTGTGTCACCTCCAGCTGTGTCTGCGCCTGCCCATGGGGCTCAGCATGTGCTCGCTGATCCCATCCTTGCCTTGCCTTCAGCCCCCTGTGCTGGTTCGGTGCTGGGACAGGCAGGCACCGTAGCGTTCTCTCATTAACCAGATCTGCAACCATTGTTTTGCAGGACTTTCATAACTTCGCCTTCTACTTTTGTCATAGCCTCACTGTTACCCAGTTTTACATGCAGTCTCAGTTTGATGGCATCGCTCCCTGCACAGACCGCACTTGTGTGCACATCCATCCCGAGGCACCCAGTGCTGCCATGGGCTGCAGGGTGTCCTGGGGGCCCTATGGCTCTCACCCCTCACTTCTCACTTTGCCTCATGGCCCGCAGACCGAAAAACCACTTTTCTCCCAGTAGCTGGGCTGCCAGAGATGGCACATTAAATATTTACCATGCAGAACGAGGAGGCAAGTTGCTGCAAACAAAGGGACCCATTGGGAGCAGAGGCTTCTCTCATCAGGGCAGGGCTGGAGTCTTGCTGTTATTGTTAACGTTTGTCTCTTTTATTCCATGCAAGCAGCCCAGAGCTCTCTAGAGAGTGTATGGCATTGCTTTTTATTTTAATTAGCAGATGCTGGCTGGAAAATAGTGTTTTCCAGTCACTGTGTTCACATAAAGTGGACAAGCGTACAGGGTGCTGTAAGCACGAAGCACGCTGCTGCGCTCACCCCAGGATTGTCCGCATTCCTCCTGACCGCCCCCAGTCCTGGGGAATCCTGGTGTGGAAAGGACCCCCAAGGACCTCACAGTCCAGCTCCACGTGGCTGCCATCACCCATGGTGATGATTGGCAGCACCTGCAGTGTGCTGGCATCATGTCACATCCCAGGTCGCATCCCACAGCCTCCAGAAGTGCTCCCATCAGAAGTCGCCCTTCCTCTGGCAATGTGGGAAGGTCTGGAGCAATGGCTGGAGCGGGGGGAGGAAGTCCTTGACTTCTGTGCTGCCTGGGAAAACCTCTGTTGGTGGCGTCGTTCCCAGCCCATAACCTGGTGGAGATCCCATGCTTTCCCAGCAAGAAGCACTTTGTTTACTTCACAGATGGGAATGAAATGTTCCTACAGAGCCAGCAAGGGCTGGCTGCTTTTGTGGAGGTAAACACTCGTCTGGAGGGTGCGAAGGTACACACGCTCCTGGGTCCCTTTGCTGCTGCAGAGCCCCCTGCCCCCATGGGCTCACCCCGTGCTCTGCCCTTGTTTGTCTGCTCAGCAATGGCAGTCCCACTCGGGCTCTGTTTACAGCTCCAAAAGCAGTGCCTTGAATTACTGAGTCGTCGGGGAGGCCAAATGCACGGGGGAGGAGCTGCAGCTGGAAATAGGCATCGTCTCACGCATTCCCGTTTTATTTTTTTAACAGAGATGTCCAAGTTTGCTGCGAATGCCCGGCTGGGGAACGCGCCCTGTGCCTGTTGCATCGTGGCCTTTTTCTTCTTTTCTGGGGCTGTGCTCTGCCCGGGGTCCTGCGGGGGGTGCCCATGGGGACGTCCCACTTCGCATCTCTTATGCTCTGCCAAAAGAATGCACCCGAGTCAAAGCTGAGCCGAGTCTTCCTGCCCATCATCCACCTCATGGAAATGGCAATCAGCCGCGCTGCGTGCGTTGCATCGTTTATGATTTTAACCCTTTTCCCCCCTTTCTGCTGCCACAGGATCAGTTATTCTTTATATCTCCACCTTTTCTTCCCCTCGGGAGAAGCAAAAGGAGATTTTGCTGAGTGTGGAGATGTTAAGAGCTGCTGATTGCTATCAGAGATGATGGAGGATCTGCCAAGCTCCTTTCTTCTGATAAGTGAGTTCTGGGTGTCTTAGTGCCTCCAAATGTCTGTTTGCTTTTAGCCTGCAAGGGATGCACTGTGCTTACAGCATCCAGGCACAGCCTGGCCAGGGCTCACCGCTCTAACCCTGGGAGGTTTCACCCTTTGCAGCCCTGAGGGGCGAGGACAGTGCTCAGCTCCTCACACTGCCCGCATGGGTGAGGCTGCACTCAGCCAGGAGCCGGCATCCAAAAATGTGCTCCATGTCCCCATTGCCTGAAGGAACGTGGAGGACTTTCTCCACAGTGGTGCTGGGTGCTGCTCTCCCATGGTGCCGAGCCCCTACAGTGTGTTTGTATGTCCCTCGTCCCCGGGTCTCCTCTGGGCACAGTGTATCCCTTGCAGGAGGATGCCCTGGAGGCAGTGAGGACCTGTGCTGGGCTGGCTCTATGCCGCAGCCGGGGAGTGTCCAAAATGGCTTAAAATAATTAAATTGGGCGTATTTAGTATGATGATCTCAAGCAGTTGGAAGATTTCAGGGCTTCACTGCAGCATCCCTGGGGTAAAGCCCAGGGAAATGCCGTGGGGTTCCTCCACACGGTGCCGTAGTGTGATGGTGGCCACGCAGGGACTTCTCTGCCTCCAGAGAGGCTCCTGATGGCTCCGGCTCCTCTGTGTGCAGTGCAAGTGCAGTTTTCCACATCCTGCTGGATGGCACAGGCGTGTGTTCCACACCCAGGGCAGGGTTTTGCCTTCTTGCCTTCTAGATTCCTCTCCAGCAGCGGTCCCAGGGCTGGAAGAGCACCACAGTGCAGCCCTTTGTTCTAGGCTGGGAAGTGGAACGGCTCAGTAGCGCTCCAGGCCAGCGGCATTTGTTTTCAGAAATGGAAAATGAGTAAAAACTAATATTTGGATCTCGGGAAGGAACTTTGCAGCCTTTCGTGCCTGCGATTGCCCCATTTGTTAGCCTCAGGCAGGCAGCAGGAGCTGTTTCCTCCCAACACTGGGTTTTTTCCACCACAGCACTGGCTCCGAGGACGCCCTGCTCCACCCGTGTCCGGGCGGACGTCCCTTTGGCACCACGTGCTTTTGCTTTCCCCACATGTAGCAAGCAAACACGCGCATCCTGAGCACGAGAGATCGAGCAGGGACAGTGTGGCCACTGCTGCTTCTGTGAGGGCACATGGAACGTGCACTTAGGTACCAGAGTGTGGCTGCTCTTCTATTCTCCCATTGTGAGTCCATCAGAAAATTAGATGTGAGGGGGAAATTCTTCACTATGAAGGTTGTGAGGTACTGGCACTGCTGCCCAGAGCAACGGGAGATGCATTTTATCGACTTGTTTCCTGAATAATTTATGGCAACAATCCTGTTATGGAAGGGCTGCAAAGTGGAGAAGTGAGGAGGAAGTAGGAGCCATTGATTTCTGCCTGGGAGCATTTAGCTGAGTACACCCTGGGGGCGTGAAGGGAAAACAGGGATGGATGAGCACCCAGTGGTGGAGGAGCACCCAAGGGATGGAGCTGCTCCCAGCGAATGGGTGAGCACCCAGTGGTGGAGGAGCACTTGGGAAAGAGGAGCAGCCAGGGGGCAGAGCACCCAGGGGATGGAGGAGCACCCAGCCACCCTTCCACGTGCCAGCTCTCTGACAAGGGGAGCAGTGTGAACGCACAGAGTGCAGCGCTGGTGTTCGAGCAGCTCACTGATGAGCTCTGCTGACCCCGCTTCCTTTGCTGGGCGTTGTGCTTATCTCGTCACATCAGCTCACAAGAAGGAAGTGCAGAACTCAAGTGGTGCATTGTGCAGAATGGGCTGCATGCATGTAAAGGAAAACTGAGCCTCCGCTGGAGTCACGAGGGCTTTCCAGAGAACCCGCACGTACGTGTGGAGATGCAGGGGACACAGAGACATCTGCGAGTGCTAAGCAAGTGGGCACTTAATATTAGCTGAGGTTAGACGTGAGGTTTCACATCCTCCTGCTGCAATTCAGTTACACCCACGTAGTACTGATGCCACTGAATGCTGTCCTTTTGGCTCTAGCACATAAGCTGGTGCGTGCTCCATCTGCCCCTAGCAAGGCTCCATGCCCATTGCCCAGTGGGACGCATGGTTTGCACCTGCCCTGATCCCGCAGAGCAGCCCTGCAGTGGTGGGATCCCACAGGGCAGGCACTGCCTTTCCTTCCCATCTCTCTCTTGTGCGTTTTTCAGCTGGTTGCTGTGCAGCTGCTGAGCTCCTGCTCGCCCCACACCGGCACTGGGACACGAGCAGACATCGATGGAACCGGCGGCTAAAAACAGAACGTTATCAATAACAGGGCATGAACCGTGGCTGTATTATTTAACTTCTGAAGACAATCCATATATTGACAGCGCAGCAGCGCATGGTGCAGCAACCCCAGCTCAGACCGCCGACTCCTGGCCACTCAGCTTTGTGCTCTCACTTTCACACACATGGGGAACTGCAGCATTAGAAAGTTTTGTTGTTGGGTTTTTTTTTGTTATGAGCTTTAAAGTTGCACTAAAGAGGGTATTATGGTAAACCGAGATTTGCGGGTATTTGGGCATTAATAGTCTGGCAAGATTTTCTGGTCTGTTGGAGCACCCGAACTGAAAGTGCCACACCATGGCTCATGCGCAACTCAGTACTGGGAAGCAGCTGCTTCACCCTTGGTTGTGCAGCCAACGACCTCCGCATAGCACAAAGTGTCCCCCAGCTCCACAGAACCAAAGCCCAGCGTGGGTCAGCACATCCCTGCAGCACGGGCTGCTGTGCAGAGCTGTGAGAACTCAGGACTGGTGCTAAGGACACCTAAAGCCTGCAAAGCAGAAAGGAAATGGTTTCCTATGTGCTCAGTGCTTGTCAGTGCCCTTGCAGCCCTGCATTATGCATGGGGCTCTGCAAACCCTTCCCAGCTGCTGCACCCCACAGGCCCCAGCGTGCCCAGGAGCCACCGACTCTGTGCAGGTGTTGGGTTGGATGGCTCCTCCAGGCTGAGGCAGCTGGAAAACATTGCATCCCCCGGGGAGAGATCACTGAGGAGATAACTCCTAGCATAGGGGTGACATGCTGCCCTCACACAGGGGAGCAGCCGTGCAGATTGGCTCCAACTCCTTCCAAGCAGGAGTGGGGAAAAGAGGACATCCCAAGCAATGGGACAACAAAGTGCAAACCCACAGGGGATAATCCTGTCGTGGGTGCACTGTGAGGCCCTGGGGTGCCCAAAAGCTGCTCTAGCTCTGTCCTCCCAGGGGAATGTGTAGCTATGAGGAGGGAGCTCCAGATGTCGTTAGTCATGGAGCAGGGAGGAGCTGCAAAGGGAAGAGGGTTTAAAAGGTTTTGGAGTATTTCTGAACCTGGTAAAAAGGGCAGTGGGGGAGAAAAAGGGACCAGTGAGCCCTGAGGCACAAATGGTTCACATCGCAGGGTAAGGCCAGCTCTGCTGCATCTCCCCTCGGAGCATGAGCTCAGAGAGAAGAAAGAAATGTCAAACCACGCAGACACAGCGACTCGTAGATCAGTGCTGGACTGACCGTCAAACAGCCTGCAGTGACGCACAGCCCCATTTGCCGACGTGCTTCGTGCCTCACCCCATTTCAGTGGGAGTTGGCTGCAATTCTTCCTGCCCTGTCTCCTGTGCCTGCCCTTTAGCCTAAGAGATTCCTCAGAGCCCTCCTTGCTGTGCAGCTCCCGAGCTGAGTCTCTCCATCCCAGATGGTTCTGCTGTCCGTGCTGTGCTGGCACAGGAGGGGACACGACGCGGACACAGGCTCCAGCAGCTCCATATGGGAATGTCTTTCACGGCACCAACTTGTGCCACCCCTGATGGCAGCACCCATGGCAGGAGCTCACCCAGGACCGATCCAACACTGTTCTGCTGGGTCCCTGCTGCCTCTCCGAGCTGGATGAGATGAAACCAGATGAGGTTAATGGCAATGAGCTGACTGGGTTTGCTGCGAAATGCTGGGGATCCTGCAAGTTATTTTAAAAGCTTTGTAATCCCCACGCAGGTGGTAGAATAGGAAAATTCATGTGCATGTCATGGTGGAGAGCAAAACTGGGTTTTTCTCCCGGTTCTCTTTGTTTTCCGCTGTGCCCTGGGCTGTGCTCATGGCACGCATACCTTAAGGTCTCTGTGTGAGGAAACCAGGCGTTAAAGCCGGGCTGGGAGGTGATAATCGCAGGGCTGGGGCCTCGTGGTGCTCTGCATCCACAGGAGGAGCTCCGCACCATGGAGCCGGAGCAGCAAAGCCAGGCACTGCCAGGTCTGGTTCAGAGTGGTGCTAAGCCCAGCTGGTGCTGAGTTAATTAATCCTGGATCTCGTTAACTCAGGTGCACAGCAGGGCAGGGGTGCCATGTACGGCAGGGCTGTGTGATGGGGGCTGACATTTCCATCTTCCATCCATTTCAGGATGGAAAATGTTTCATTTTCCATGCAGCTCCCATGCATGTTCCGTATACCGTACATCTTCCGTGCAGCTTCCATTTTCACGCTGTGTTCCCAGGAGGGGCTGCAGCGGAGGCAGCATTTTCTCACATCTCAGATGGTCAGTCTTCATTCATTACATCTGTACATGAGCTACCAAGGTTTTCTTGGTGCAGACGGTGGGCTTTATCCCAAACCCCATAAATGGTACTGCTGAAAGCAGGGCTCTGCGGCTAGGAGGGAGCAAACCCAGCTCCCTTTCTCACCCCACCACGCTCCATCCAGGCTTTGCCCCCTATGCCAGGGCTGTGGTTGGTATCGTGGAGACCTGACGCGTGGCTCCTGCCACGTGTGCTGCAAGGATGTGCTGGGATGGGGACAGGTGCCTGCCGTGGGGATGGGTGCTTGTGCCCAGAGTGCTGCCTTGTGCGTACCTATGGGCTGGGATGAGGAATAGGAACCAGAGCACCTTCTCCCGTAGGAACTAAGTTCACTGAAAGTGGGGATTTGCTCTTTGGGACTTTTTAAACATCACCAGGTGTCTACAGGGCGAGGGCAGCGGGTGAAGCTGAGGGTAAGGTGCAAAAACTGGGCGGCTGAGTCCCTTCGTGAGCGGCTGAGCTGTGAGCAGAGCACAGCAGCCCACGGCCCCGTCAGCCCGCGGCCGGCACCACGCAGCATCTTCACCCCAGGGCTGAGAACCTTCTGCACTGGGACAGCTGCGCTTCACTGCTGCGATGCTTTTCCTTCTCCCTGCTTTGGGTTTTTCTTTAAGGGAATTTAAGGAATGAGAGCAGAGTTGTTTGGGTTTCTTTCGTGCCTCCCATGTGAAGCTGCGAAAGCGCTTCTCGACAGAAAAACAAAGACACCGACCTGCTGCTGCGTTCCCTCCTGCCCGGCTGCTCCCCGTCTCGTAGCCCCGGGGCCAGGGCTCGCGCAGAGGGGCACCCCCCGCCCCTCCCTCGCCGCCCCCACCTCCCGAGCTCGGGGACGCTCCCGGCGCGGGGGGGTCTCAACCGCGCCGACCCCGCGGCCGCCCTTTGTTGTTCGGCGCACGGCTGAGCGCGCTCCCGCCTCCCTCCCCCCATTCCTCCGCGGGGCCGCGCGGGAGCGCGCTTCGCCCCCGCCCCGCTCCCGCCCCGCGCCGCCGCCGTGGGAGCTGCGGAGCCGCGGGGAGCGGGGAGCGGGGCCCGGCCCCGCCGATCGGGCTCCGGCGAGGCCCGGCGGGAGCGGCCATGGAGGCGGGCAAAATGGTGAGCGCATCCTCCTCCTCCTCCTCCGCGGGCCCCGCAGCCGTGCGGGGCTCCTCGGGCCGCGGCGGGGCCGGGGGCGGTTTGCCGGGAGCCGCGCTGCGGGGCGATGCGGTTCTGTCTCCGGTGAGCCCCGGAACGCTGCGGTTCTGCCGCGCTCTGAGCGCGTTGTGATGCGACCCGGGCTGCGGGGCGCCGCGTTCTCGGGCGGCCGATCTCCGCTGCCCGGGGCTGGGGGGACCCGGCGCTGCCCCGCCCGGAGCCCGCGGGGGCCGTGCCATGCCCCGGGCACCGCACGCGGTGAGCTGGGGCCGCGCGCGGGGGATGGAGCCGGTGCGGGGCGCGAGGGCCGACCCCACCTGGGAGAGGGGCTTTGCCTCCTCCGTCCCCGGGGGACGGGCGGCGGGCGCTGCGCTGGGGCAGGGCGAGGCCGTGGGGACGCAGCGTGGAGCCCGCAGGGTGCGAGCTGCTCGCGGCTCCTTCCCTACTCCGCTTCCCCAAGGAGCGCCCGCACTCTTCTGGAGCCCCCGGCAGCGGGTGGCCGCTGGTCCTTCAACGAACCCACCTAGGGAAGAGGAAGGCTCCCTTAATACGTCTGCCCGCTGTGGTGAGGGACTCCTCGCTCTGTTCGCAGCTCAGCGGGTGGAGCTGCTCCCGGGAGGTTCCACGGGAGCGCCTGTTGCTGCTGGCTCGGCCCGACCTCTCGCCCCCCGGCCGTGTAGGGCTCACCCCACGGGGCTCACCCTGCCGGTGCAGTGCGAGCTGCAGCAATGTGTCTCGCAACTGTATGGCCGCAGCACAGCGCTGGTGCCATCGCTGCATCCCGCAGCACTTTGGGATGCGCTTTGCCATTGGAGGGCAGGTATCCTAGTGATGACACCTGCACGGGGGTTACCATTTCCCAAGCAGTTTTGGTCCTGGGATGGCTGCCAGTCACCTGAACGCTTGCCTGGGGATGAGCACATGGCATTCCGGTTCTGCTCCTGCATCCTCCCGCATCCCATCCTGCTCCCGTTTTCTTCCGTTGCAAAAAATGCCCAAATATTGGCAAGCATGGGAATCCAGCTGGGGCCGTGGGGAAGGCATCATGAAGGCTGTGCAGGACCTGCCTGAAACACTGACCCTGGGCAACTCCTGCTGATATAAATCACTGCTGGTGGAAGAGATTATCTTTGCATAAAATCCCCACTTAAAATTAAAAGTCCGGCTAATGGGACAGCGCAGACGGGCTTGTGGCCGGCACCAGCTGGGCCATGTGGGGTGTGGGTGCAGTCGGCTGCTGCTGATCTCATGCCCTTATCAATAATTAAGCACAGAGAGTAACGAACGTGTGTTGGGGGGTGGGGAGGGGAGGGCTGGGGAAGCTTTTCTGCGCATTGAAAGAGTCCGTACTCCTTAAGCTGGATTAAAAGAAAAAAAAATCCAGAGTAATTGATCTGCATAAATTGTTTATGGCATTTGTTAAATCGAATGTCCCGACTGTTTGGGGTCTGGTACCGCAGTGGTGCAGAATGCTGCGTTCATCGCAGCGCGCTCCCATTTCCAGGGCCATAACTGGCCACCAGAGCCGCTGCAGAAAGCCCAGCTCACCCCTGGCACCAGCCAGGTCTCTGCCTCCCACGGCTCAGGCATCCTGCCCGGTGCCCTCACACCCGTCACACCGTGTCGTTTCCTTTTCTCTTTCTCTTCGGCTGGCTCAAAGGCAGTGGTTGTGACGGGATCGCCCTGCCCTGCTTTCCACTGTCTCCTGCTGCTGCTGAGCCGGAGGACCCCAAAGCCACCTGGCAGCAGCAGTGATGCATCCATTTCTTGCGCTGTTGGGAAGGCAAAGTGTGATGTAGACCCAAATTGCCAAGCCCAGGAGAGCAGAATCCAGGTGGAGAAGTAGGACAGTGTGGTGTCACCTTTGGCCACACCATGTCTGTGCCAAGGGGAGCCCATGCGCTGCCTCTGGCAGGTGCCTGCCCGTGCAGCTCTTGAGCTGAGGTGTTTTCCCAACAGAGTGTGAAGTACATCTCCAGCCCTGACAGCGGAGAGCAAATACTGGTGGATATAGCAAGGTTTCAGAGTACGTGTAGCCAGAGGCAAACACTGCTTTGGGGATGATGTGGCTGTTTCTTATGGCCCAAGCGAGGGCAACCACTGAGGTTGGTGCCTGTCAGGGCGTTATTCCCTGTCTGGTTAGGGCAGGCCGTGGTGTTTGGTGCCTGGAGTGGCTCCAGCTCCCAGGCAGAGGGTGAGTGGCAGTTTCTGAGTTCTCGGTCCAGCAGTGGAAGCCCCACACGCCAGGACACGGGGGCCAAAAGCCTGCCTGAAACCCAAGGAGTCCGTGTGTGACTTTTGGCTGCTGCTGGTGAGTGACGTTTAGAAAGATGCATCTGCTTTTCCAGCCACTGTGATTTACACCTCTGGGAGGCTCCCGGGAGATTCCTGTGTCTCGTTCCTCCCTGCCCCACTGCCCAGCGGCTGCAGCAGAGCTCTGCTGGACTGGAATTTGTGTTTTAATTATTCTCCCGGATTTTTCCAGGCAGCTCTGTCCTGCTCAGATCTCATTTGCTTCCCCCAGAGCCCCCGTGTCTGCAGGGCTTGGTGGAGAGCAGTTTTCTGGATGTATGCTCAACCCCAGCTATCCATTTATAGAAAGCAATTAAGGAGAAATGAGGAGCCATTACTAAGAGGATTTGCACTGCAACTTACTCAGTTTCTCCAAATAATTTGCAATAGCTCTGGATTCTTTAATCAACACTCATTTCCTTTTGGAAATGAAAGGAGATGCGGGAAGGCACCGCACAGCTACTGTGCAGAGCTGAGCTGCTCTCTGCATAAGGGGAGATTTGCAATTCAGAGGACGCTAAGCCTGTAATTTGGGGAAGTCTGGAAGGGGAATGAGGGGGGATGAGGCAGCATTTCTTCTGCGTGCCTCCTGTTCCCAGCAGGTTTCCCACACGTGCCCTGTTCCCAGTGGGAGGCTCAGTGCATGGCTCAGGAGCTTCAAATCTACCCTGGGATGCACTGCAGGACCCGAACACCTGGACAGGCAGTATCCTGGGGCCTGTGGGCAACAGGAGAGGAGCCCTGTGGGTCCCCATGTATGGGAGCAGAGTGCTGGCATCGCTCCCTCCGCTCAGGGTAACCAGAGCTGGCAGCGGCACTGCTGAGGCCGGCTGTGTCCTGGAGGTCACGGACAGCTGCAGTGGCAGAGCAGCCCACAGTTGGCACACCATGGAGGCCAGGAGCAGCGCCGTGCCTCTCCCTGCCTGGGTAACAGGCACCTCAGCCTCCTGGACCTGGTTTGCAGCCAAACCCTCCCACTGCTGCCCCGTCTCCAATTGCCATCACAGCCGCTGTGAGGCCGCGCTGCCTGTAGTGTTCGTGCCTGAGGTGCAGGCAGCTGGCGGAGCGTGGGCAGCACCGGGACCTGCGGCCCAAAGCCTTCCCACAGCCACTCGGGCTGGTGCTGTCCTCAGAGGGATGGTAGGGCTTGGAGATGGGGCTCCAGGAGGCCGCTGTGCGGCATCATGGCCGCTGCCCCGCTGCACTGCCAGGCTCCTCTCTCTGGGCCTGCGCCGAGGCCGTGTCCTTGACTTGCCAGGAAAAGCTGTCAGGAAGCAGCAGTGTGAGCTCAGAGCTGCACTTTCAGCCCTTCTGGAGGGACAGGGACCAGCAGGACTCCCCCGGCCCCACTTCCTTCCACAGCCAGCCCTGGCCTGCCTTGCCGCCGTGGAGCCTTCAGCCCAGCCGGGCATGGGAGTCACACCGCAGCCCCTAAGGCCCCAGTCTGCTCCCGTTAAGCCAGGCTGAGCAGCAAGTTCTGCCGTCCGTCCACACCGCAGCGCTCCAGCCGGGTCCGGAATGCTTGTGACAGGCAGGGACATGGCATGCGTCCTCAGCAGAGCCCGCACCGTATGGGTGGTAAAGGCAAAAACAAAGGGCTGAATGGATTTGCCGTACTGCAGAGCCTCCCATGCTGTCACCTGCTGCAGTGTCCCCGCAGCGCAAGCAGGAAGGCAGAAGCAGACACCCTGTTTGCACTGGGGAGAGGTGCTTGGCCCTGGGATGTTTCCTGTTGGGGCTGTGGGGTGTGGGTCTGAGCAGAGGCCATCTCTGCCTTGGCAGGCACTGAGGGACAGAGGGACGTTTTGGGGGAAGGTGGGTTGTGACCATCCGTCTTTGCGGGGTATGGGCCATGCCTGCAGCTCCTCGCAGCCCTGCCTCCCCTCCAAGGACATCTTGGAGATGCAGAGCACTGCGGGGATGCAGGAAGGATTGTCAGTGAGTAAGGCACTGGAGTCAGTCCCACTGCTTTAATTGACTTACATCAGTAATTAGCTTCTTCTGACAGCACTGAGCCAGCCTGTTTTTCATCAGTAGCGTAGAGCTTCACGAAGCAGTGTGAACAGCAGTGCACTGGTGTCCAATGGGTACTCAATGTGTCTGCGAGCAGGACACAAGCTTGGGTCCCTTGCCTGCTGGAGTTTGACTGGTGACAGTGTCAGGGTGCCGGGCTGGGGGTGGGCTCAGTCCCTTGTGGTTTGGGTGCCTGCAAGAGCCAAAGCATCTTCCAGCCCCAGTGCAGCTCCCAGCCCTGCTGTGCTCTTGAGAAAGCAGGTGCAGAAATGGGATAGAGCTAAAAAACACTCAAAATCCTGCAAAGAAAACACCTCCTGCAACTGCCTCTCTATAGGCTACGGAGAGTGCACTGGCTTCTCGTTCAACGTTCACCCACGCTTCTCAGTGTGGGCTTTACAAGGTCCACAACACTTGCATTGCAAAACCATGCTTTCCTGGCAGGGAGCAGGAGAGCAGCGTGAGCACACGGTGGGCTCATTGTACCATCTCTGAGTGGGGTGGGAGTTGCAGAGAGACTCTGAGGGAGAGGTGTGTGACAAGGCCAGGGTGTGCTGGGTGGCAGCAGGGCTGGAACTGGAGTGGGAAGGCTGCAGTGGGAAACAGGGTGGTGGGGGTAAGTCCGCTGCCCTCCTACTCCACTGTGCATGAGGCAAAAGCATCCTGCACCAATGGGAGTTTGCAAGCTTGTAGTGGTCTCAGCATCCCTGTGCTGGATTCCCTGTCCTGCCCAAAGCATCCTCTCTGCTCAGCCTGCCCAAAAACGTAGAGCTGGAGCTGCCGGCTGCTGCCCATAGTCCAAGGTCAGGGGAGAGATTTGCCTCCTTCTGCCTGTCCCATCACCTCCAGGACAGGATGGGGTCCTTTTGTGGTCGCTGCTTTAATTACATTATTATTATGCTGAGTAAATGAATTTTGGCAGTGGCTGAACCTGGCAGATGCCAGGCACATCCCAGAAAGGCATCCGGGAACGGGCAGCATCCAGCTGGCACGACGCAGTGGCTGCTTTGCGGGCCGGGGACCTGGATGCAACCCAGGCACCGACAGGTGCTGGCAGAGCAGGGGGAGTGGGGCAGCCCGAGCCCTTCCCATCTCACCCCCCCCCCCCCCCCACCGCTTCTGTTTTTCAGACTGTCAGCATCAATAAGGCTATTAATACACAGGAAGTGGCTGTCAAGGAGAAACACGCCAGAAATATCCTTCCAAAAGTTGGCCACGGGACAAGCAAGCGTGGGAGCTGGCTGGGGCTGCCCAGAAAAGGGGCCACAGCGAGGCAGTGCATCGTGGGGGTGCTGATCTGGCTGCTGGGGTTTGAGGGGGATGTACAGATCCTGAGGGGCTCTCCCTGCTGGCTGGGGCTTCCAGGGGGTCTGTCCCTGCTTACTCCTTTCCCTCCTGCTGCAGCCTCTGTCTTTGGGTTCCCAGGGCAGCAGTGCAGAGCTGCTGCTGGTACAGTGTGTGCCCAGAGCTTGGCTGTGTGTCAGCGATGGCCCTGCTCCCCTCCGCTCTGCAGGTGCTGGTTGGGAAAGGACAGTGTGTCCCGCGTGCACAGTGCTTGGCACCTCTGCTCTGCTGCCTGTCTCCATGGGCTCATCCTCCTGTCCTCTTGAATTTCCGGGGGTGGGCACAAACACTGTGCTGGACCCCATGTTTTACACCAAAGTACCCCATGCTAAATCATGCATGGCTTGGATCAGCCAGCCCGCTGTGGGGTGACCTCCATCCATCCATCCCCCTTTCCTTGACCGGCCTCCACCATGCATCCTGGGCACGCACCACGAGAAGGGGGCACAGACCTTCTGGTCAGTGGTGAACCGGTTGCCGCTCTCAGGCAATGCTGTGCTCTGCTGGAAGTTCTGCCATGTCTTCCACAAGCTCCTCCGTGACGGCCATTCAAATGTGAGTGCTCCCCTGTGCCCCCAGCTGTGCAAGGAAACTTCATATTCATCAGCACCCTTTGGGCTCCTGACACTTTCCTTGAATTTCGGGTGCCAGAATTGGCACCGCTTCTGTCCCCAGAACACTGGTGTGCCCCATTCCCTGTCTTGCCCCCATCCGTGTCCTGCAGAGCTCTGGTACCACTGCCCCCACACCTCCCAGTGCAGCAGACTCAGCTCAGCATCCAGCCTGGGACCAGAGCTCTTCCCAGGGCCGATCTGCCCCAAATCCCCCATGCTAAGACCCACAGAATAACCCACCCTGTGCTGCAGTGCTGGTGCTGGAGGGAACCACTATGCCCAGGGTGTTGCCATGTATATGGGAGTCACCTGACAGGGTTCTGCCCTGTGCGTAGACAAAGATAGAGGCACCCTGGGGATGCAAGGTCAGTGATGTGTCCAGGACACCCATTGTGTAGCCTAACTGCTGCCTTACAGTAATGCTCATTTTGCCATCAGTGCCCTGCATGCCACCCTCACTTGCTGATTATTTTCCTCTCCATCCCTGCAGGTCCTGAAGGACTCTGTGAGATACAAGAATGAGCTGAGTGACATGAGCAGGATGTGGGTAAGTGGCCGACCCCACAGATGCCCCGGGGAGGGTGGATCAGGGCCAGCTACTCAGCATGGGCTGTGTGGTGCTGAGCACTGGGGACACACAGCATCCCTCACTCTGCCTATGACCTCCAGCTCAGCTCCTCCCTGGAGCCATCTGGCCTAGAAGCACTGTCTCTGCTTGGTTCACTTTGCCATGCTGCAGAGAGGGATGAATGAGAGAGTATTTATAGCAAGAAATACTCACAGCAGCATGAGTGACCTCTTTCCAGCTACAGTAGGTTAAATCAGGCAGCAGGGGAACAGGAGAGCAGGCGAGGCAGCTGCAGGAGATGGGCTGGGAGCTGCGGGGTGAGTGTGCAGAGGATGATGCTTGCAATGAAGGATGTCCGTGGAATGACGATGAGAGGAGCATGGGGAGAGCAGGGAGGGCTGAGGGTCGTGGCATGAGCTGAGCTCCAACTCAGCAGGATGGTGAGTGCTTTGAACTGGGTTTGCAGGTCGCATTCTGTATCCGCTTCCATCAAAATCAAACACAGTGGGCAAAGTCAAATATTATTCAGGTGTGGAGCAGGCTCCCTAAGGTACAGGTTACAGCTCTGAGCCTGCTGGAGTTCCAGAAGCATTTGAACAAGGCTGTCAGATATATGGCTTAGTTTTTAGGTGGTTCTGTGTGGAACCAGGGGTAATCATGGCAGATCCCTTCCAGCTTGGGATATTCTTTGATTCTATAGCATTCCCTCTTTTTTAATGTTGAAACTCTGACAGTCAAAAGCAGCACTGAAATGTGCAATAGGAGAGTTAGAGATGAGAAGGTGGTGAGCAAATCCCAGGCTGCCACCCCTTCCCAGGTCCATACAAAGCTGCTGGCACAATGCCCACCAACCTGCAGCCCATGCACAGGAGCGGGAGGACACAGACATCTCCTGCATACCCTGATCCCAGCCAACACACCTGCCACAGAGGGCACTTGGCCAGCCCGTGTGACAGCGCATTGCTGGCAAGGAAGAGGAGGGTGAGGAAGGTGCTGGGCTGGTGAGCGCAGCTGGCACAGCAGCACGGGGCAGTGGGATGGGGCAGGGGGTTGGGCTGGCAGTGGTCGGGTCACTGCCCACAGCCCGACGAGAAGGCTTTCTTGAAGGTGCAGCCTGCCCCAAGTGTGACCAACTTCTTGGTGTCCCCAGGGCCACCTGAGTGAGGGCTACGGACAGTTGTGCAGCATCTACCTCAAACTGCTGAGAACCAAGATGGAGTTCCACACCAAGGTGAGGAGCTTTTTAAAAATGATGGAGAGTGACCTGTTACATTGTCTGATATTGATAGGACGAGGGGAAATGGCTTTAAACTAAAAGAGGGAAGAATTAAGTCAGATGTGAGGGGGAAATTCTTCGCCCAGAGGGCGGTGAGGCGCTGCGCTGCTGCCCAGAGCTGTGGGTGCCCCATCCCTGGAGGTGCCACAGGCCACGATGGGCCCTGGGCAGCCTCAGCTGGAGGGACACCCAGCCTTCGGAAGGATGGGGCAGGGGGTCTTTGGGATCCCTTCCACCCCAAACCATTTGAGGGTATGATATCTCCATCACCATGCATCCCCAGCCTGCCCTGCCCGGCACCAACAACCTACTGCCTTCAGAATGGAGTGCTCAGGGCATGCTCCTGGGCACTTGGAGGAGCGGAATGTTTTTGCCCCATCTTGCATGTCTGCCTTAGGAGCTTATTTTGGGACTCTGGAGCCGAGCTGCTGTGCAGGTCTCTCCTTTGGGCTGGGTTTGGGAGAGGATGTGGTTGGAGCTGGCCAGCTCCTGGTCTCACAGCTCTGTGCCAGCGTGCCTGCGCTCAGCACAGCCGGAGCCAGCTGCCAGAGGTGAGGGGAGTGTATTTATGGAAAGGAATGTGGTGTGCAGGGCTGTGGGAAGCAGCGCACCATCGATGGAGTTCATTATTCAGGCAGACATTCTCTTATGCTTGTGGCATTAAACTAAAGGCGTGCCTCCAAGAACAAAATGAGACGTCACTGTGGTCTTGTACACAAACATTGCCCTGCATGGGTTCAAGTGCTGTAATCCTTAAGGTAATTGGCTGTGGCAAGTTTGCTACCTGCGGTGCTTTCTTTCTTTTCAAGTTCTGCTGTTAAGATGTTTTCTGAACCCAGGCCATACCCATGGCCCTGGTTCAGCTATTTGGAGCTTTGGCCTTCATGGACCACTGTGGGCTGCCTGAAGAGGAGCTCTCTGAGCAGATGGCTGCCCCTTCCTCTGCAGCTGCCCCATGGTGCCTTGCAGGAGCCCCATCTCCTTCCTGCCAGCAGATTCTAAGCCCAAGGAGGGTTGTTTTTTCTTGCTGCAGGGAAAATGACACAAAGCACGAGGGTTCTGGTCTGGCTCACCCAGGGCTCAGGAGTCCTCTCATTAACCCCTACTCAGCAAGACCTTGGGGTGGACCCAAGGAGCCCACTCCCGGGACCCCTTCACCTTGAGCTGCCCCAACCTCCTGCAGCAAGTCTGCAGCCCCTCCATGGCCCCTTCCCAACTGTTGTTTTCCCCCCAGAATCCCCGGTTCCCCGGCAATCTGCAGATGTCTGACAGGCAGCTTGACGAGGCGGGAGAGAACGATGTCAACAACTTGTGAGTGCAGGCAGGTGGGAGGCAAGGGGTGGCTGGGGCATGGCTCCGTGGCACCGCGTCTGCCTGCCATTAACATGGGAGTGGGCAGAGTCACCAGCAGGGGCTGGCACATCCCTCCTGGGCAGTGCCCGTGTGTCCCTGGGGTGGCACCTGGCACGGAGTGTGCTATGTTGGGACACTGCTCGATTTTCCTCACCCCTCTTCCCCAGCTTCCAGCTGACAGTGGAAATGTTTGACTATCTGGAATGTGAGCTGAACCTCTTCCAGACGGGTAAGCCCCTCATTGTCATGCTGTGCCGGGTTTGGTGTGCGTGGTGTGGCGTGGGATCCAGGAAGGAGTTGTCTGAGGGTGTCTGAGCCCATCTGTTTGCCATGCACTTCCCTGGAGTTATTCTTAGCCAAAGCGATTCCGTGTCAGAGCTGTGCCTGCCTCCCTGCAGCCCTCCTGCAGTGCTGGGGAACGTGTGGGGCCGGCAGCACAGCATAGCTCTGCTTCCCCTCACACCTCCAGCTTCACCTCTCTGCCTCAGGCTCCCACTCCACAGCCTCTCCAGGCTGAGTTTGTTCTCTGCCTTGTGGGCTTGTGACAGCCTCTGGATTTTATTAGCAGAGAATGCAGCTCCCCTGGGTGCTTGCAGCATGCTGCAGCTGGAAAAGGTGTGAGAATACGGGGGTAAAACCAAGTTATCTAAAATTTCAGAACTGCAATGCATTTCTGCACAATCTAGCAGGATTGGGTTTGGGATATGTTAAAGCAGCACCGGGCCAAGGCCTCCATGGGATGCACAAAGCCTGAAGATGGTCCCCGGACACATCTGCAGCCCTTCCTCCTAGCTGCCATACATCCCTCCCCAGGTTGGCCTTTCCCCACTGCAGCCAATGCCCTCATGGTCCTGGCAATGTGGGGCACAGCCCTGCAGCCCTGCCCAGCCACCTTCTTTCTGTGGAGATGATTTAGATGCACTCGGATGCAGTGTGGAAACTGGAGACTGTGGTGTTGGGTGCCTCACTCCACTGAGCTCCAGCTCCTGCCGTGTGCCCAAATGTACACAGAGACTCCAGCTTAGGCAGCAGTAGCTTGGCCCACCCCACACACCCTGAGCCATGAAACATGCCTCAAAGAGCTGAGGAAGACAGTGGGAAGCCTGCACTCCTGTCAATTAGGGCTCCTGCTCTCTCTGAGCCTCTCTCCTTCCCGGCAGTGTTCAGCTCCCTGGACATGTCGCGCTCTGTGTCGGTCACTGCGGCGGGGCAGTGCCGCCTGGCCCCACTCATCCAGGTGATCCTGGACTGCAGCCACCTCTACGACTACACTGTCAAGCTGCTCTTCAAGCTCCACTCCTGTGAGTACCCTCGGCACCTTCCATGGGGACTGGGAGCTCATAGGGACTGTGTGCCATGTGTGGGGCATCGCTGGGCACTCAGTGCCCCCAGCTCAGCTTTGCAGCACCCTGGTGCACAAGCAGCTCTTTGCCAGTGTGCAGTTGGAGCTCCTAATTCCTTTCCAGCCTTTGGGGTGGGAAGCAGTCTCTGGACCTCTGCAAGGGTCAGGGAGGCCACAGGGTATGCACGGGCTGAGAAAGCTGCATTCCCTGAGGGCCTTGGATTGTAGTCTCCTTAGTAGCAGCTCAAAGCCTTTCCCTGCCCCAGCACTGCCCAAGGCCATCTCTGGGGACGTGATCCAGCAGTGAGCCCCTAAGCAGCAGGAGGCTGTGCTGAGGGCATTGGGACGCTGGGAGGGGGATGAGCTCCCTGCAGAACACCCATCCCCATGTGGCCATGCTCGCAGGCTGCCCCCAGAGCCATGCCCTCCTGGGCTGGGGACACAGGGTGAGCTTTGTACCCACTTCTTCTCACAGGTCTGCCAGCCGACACACTGCAGGGCCACCGGGACCGCTTCCTGGAGCAGTTCAGAAAGTAAGTGGGGACTGCCACCCACTGCAGGTGATGTCTGGGTACCCAGGGCCAGGCAGGAGGCACTGCAGGCGCTGGAGCACTCTGTGATCAGGCTTAGTAGCTGACCAATGCAGGCAGAGGAAATAACATGAATCTGGCACAAGGCTCCAAAATCAGCACTCATCGAATCTTCTGCCGCTGCTCAGAAGCAGCTCTTCTGCAGCAGGGCTGCTTTCTCCAGGGCGCCCGCTCTGTTTGCCTAATCCACTGCTATTGAATTACCAGATGACTGCGTTATTAATTCTAAAGAGGCATTCAGCACTAATGGCATTTCACATGAAGCGCTAGCTGGTGGTTTAAAACCCTCAAACCGTTTAATTGCAGTTTTAACTGCAATTTGCACTTGACGTGCTGAGATGAAAGTCTCGTTGCTACGGAGCACCCGGTTCTGCCCCTCCCAGCTTCACCAGAGAGATTTGGTCCATGCAGTGCTGCTGGCACTGGCAGTGCCCACTTAGCAAGGGCTGGGAGCTGAGCACAGCGGATTTTCTCCACACCGATGTCCTTTAGGCAGTGCATGGACACAGCTTGAGGTGCTGCTGCAGGAGCATGGTCTGGTGTGCCCCTGGCTACCTGGCGCTGTGGTCTCCAGGCATGTGGAAAAGGAAAAGGAGGTTTCCATGAGTGCTGCTTGATTTCCAAAAAAGGCAGACTGTGGGAACTTGGTAAATGGAGCAGCCCAAGGAGGATACCTTCGGGTGCCACTGAGGTGTCATGCTTTGCAACTTCAGGTTGTGCAGCCAAGCAGAGGAGGCTCTTGAGAGGGAAAAAGTGTCCTTTTGTGGTACAGGTTGCAGCTGCAGGAGATAAAGCTGCTCACGGCATGAGTGCCCACCCGTTTAAAATATCAATAGCAGGATTTCTAATAGCAGCAGATAGAAGTATAGGAGCAAACAGCCAGAGCCAGGCTGCACACACCCAGTTATGCAGGAACTCACACGTGTGGTGCACCAGCAAACATTTATTTCCAAAAGCTAAGGAAAAGCTAAGGACATCACAGTGCTGAGGCTGCATGATTGTAGGGCAGCTTGATTCAAGGTCAGAGGCTGCAAAGCAGTGCCCGGGGAGAACTGTGCAGGTGCAGCCATCAGCAGAGGGCTGTGCTGGATGTGGGCTCTGAGTACCCAGGGCAGACCCAGAGTGAATGTGACACCAGGCTGGGCGCTGGGTGACTGCAAAGGAGGGGAGTCACTGGCATCCCCATGGTCACACCATGTCCCCAGCTGTGGTTTTTCTTCTTGAGTGAAACCAAGCATGAAACCAAGGGTGGAGAGCACTTATCACAGGCTGCTTTTGATGAAGGAAATGAAAATCAGTCCAGAAGGGAGGCAGGCTGCCTGCGGGGGAGATGCCTGTGCACAGAACTGCAGGTGCTGTTGCCTTGCGGCCTCCAGATAGGCAGCCTTGACTGCTGGTGGTGGGGCTGGCATGGGAGCGATGCTGTCCTTCCATGATTGGTGGCTTTAGGCCCTTCTTTCTGCTCATCAGTTCCTGGGTTTATGCACGAAAGCTTCTGTCCATCAGCTTTTGCCAGGTGGGATTCTAGGGGCTGGGGTGTTCCAAGAGTGGCTGTGGGTTTGGTGGCAGCACACTTCCATCGCCACCAGCGTGGCACAGTGACACTGTTGGGTGGGATATGTGAAGGTGCTTGCATGGGGATGTATGGGAGCAGCAACAAGAAATTGGGGCAGCGGCACATGGAGAGCATTCCTTAACCAGCCTCTGCCTCTTTCAGGCTGAAGGACCTCTTCTATCGCTCCAGTAACCTGCAGTACTTCAAGCGTCTGATTCAGATCCCACAGCTCCCAGAGGTGAGGTCCCATGGGGCTGGCGCCAGCTGTCCTTGTCCCCATGGCCAGGAGCAGTGAGGCCTTATGGCACACATCCACAGAGCGCCACGTGCCACCTGTTTGGCTTCCTGGGAATGGTGGCAGCTCAGTCACCATTGTCTGACCATGAGTCGGTCACTGTGGGATGGAGCTGCTCCCTGGCCATGTCCCTGGGGCTGGGCTCCAGGATTCCTCCTTGTGACAGCAGAGCTGGAGGGAATGAGGAGGGAAATAATTTTCTAAACAGGATGTGGTGCCCAGCTTCCAGGGCCACTGTGCCCATAGCCCTGTGCAGGACAGGGCTCACACCTTCTGGCCTCGCTCCTCTCCCTCCCCAGAATCCTCCCAATTTTCTGCGAGCCTCGGCGCTGTCGGAACACATCAGCCCTGTGGTGGTCATCCCTGCTGAGGCATCCTCACCTGACAGCGAGCCCATCACAGACCTGGTGGAAATGGAAACAGCGTCACAGGTAAGATCTGAGGACTGCCCATGGCTGAGGGGAGAACAATGCTGTCCTTTGGGTCCATGCCCATCATACCCAGGGCTGTCCTTCCAGGCCGTTCCGTGGTGAGCTCTTAGTACTGAGAATCAGCGTGGGGGCTGTGAGTGCTGCAGACCACCAATGGGGGCTGCTGGGTGCCCAGTGGAGAGCCTGGGTGCTGCCAAGTCTGAGTCAGACTGAACTCATCTCACAGTGCTTCTCATAATAGTTTGGTGCCCTCCAGTGATGGCTGCCTGGAGGTGTTTTGCTTCCCAGCATTGCTGCACACCTCACTGTGCTGGCATGGCATGGAGCGTGGAGAGAAGCTCTTTGCACCCTCTCTGAGAAGGGTTCTGCCTGGGCATTCAGCATTTTAGGAAAGAAAGGAGTGTGAAATGGCTCTGGTGCACTGCCCCAAGGACCGCAGGTGCCCCCCAGGGGCTCTGGGCAAGAAGCACGTACAGGCAGCAGCCCTTCACCTGGTCTGTAGCTCCAGGACACCAGTCTGGGATGCTGGGGGCCTCTGTTGCCCCTCGCAGGGCAGCAGTGGGGCTCAGCCAGTCCTTTGTGCTTCTCCCCCCACAGAGCCTGTTTGACAACAAGTTTGATGACATCTTTGGCAGCTCGTTCAGCAGTGACCCCTTCAACTTCAACAGCCAGAACGGGATGAACAAGGATGATAAGTGAGTCCTCATGCTGATGACTGCTCCTGACACCAGGTCCCTTCCCAGGACGTGTCCCCGTTGGGGCCATCTCAGCACACAGTTCTGGGAGCCCCAGGTCCCCTTGTTTACAGACACCACCATAGAGCAAGAGGCAGGGGTGGGCTCAGCTGTCCCCAGGGACACAGTGGTGCTGTGGGGACCTTCTCCTCATCTCCATACCCCAGTGCCAGGAGCACTGATGGGATGCCCGCTGTCTCCTCCCCAGGGACCGGCTGATTGAGCAGCTCTACAGGGAAATCGGGGCTCTGAAGGAGGAGCTGGAGAGCTTCAAGGCCGAGGTGGGTGACAGCCCCTTGGTGGCACGTGCCGCATGTTGGCTGCACAGCCCCAGCACCAGGCTGGGGGGCTGTGGTGGGCCTGGGGCAGCTCCCACTGCAAAGGGACCAGTGGGGCGGTGTGAGGTGACAGCTGTGTCCCTGCAGTGTGGGGTGGCAAGGACACAGCCACCTCAGCCCTGACCCCATCCACAACCTTCCCCAAACCCAATGACTCCAGTCCCTGTCTGTCCGGGTTGACTGCATGGGAAGGGCCCTGTGGGCTCTGCAATATGCCTTACTCACTGGCTGAACTCTGGGTGACGTGTTTGGGGCTGCCAGGTGCTGAACAGTGCCATGACTGTGCCCACAGAGTGAGCGGCGTGGCCTGCAGCTGCGCGGGCGCATCAGTGAGCTGGAGGCAGAGCTGGCCGAGCAGCGGCACCTGAAGCAGCAGGCACTGGACGACAGCGAGTTCCTGCGCACGGAGCTGGAGGAGCTGAAGAAGCAGCGGGAGGACACGGAGAAAGCGCAGAGGAGCCTGACGGAGATCGAGAGTGAGGAGGGGGCCTGGGGAGGGCAGCGGTGGGCCACCAGGTGCACCCAGAGCTCACCTGGCCCTGTGCATGGCAGGGAAGGCGCAGGCAAATGAGCAGCGGTACAGCAAGCTGAAGGAGAAGTACAGCGAGCTGGTGCAGAACCACGCCGACCTGCTGCGAAAGGTGGGCCTGCAGCCACCCGCTGGGCACAGGGACCCAGCAGGGCTGGCTGCTGAGAGCCCACTGGTATCCTCAGAACGCGGAGGTGACCAAGCAGGTAACGGTGGCAAGGCAGGCCCAGGGTGATGTGGAGCGGGAGAAGAAGGAGCTGGAGGACTCCTTCCAGCGGATGAGCGAGCAGTCCCAGCGGAAGGTGAGCAGGGTGCATGGTGGGGACGGGGCTTGGGACCCCTGCTTACACTCAAAGGGATGTGGGCTCGGCAGAGGGTGGGCACCCCTCAGGGGCTGGCTCAGGGTGACCTTTCTCCTGCCCGCAGTCCCAGGAGCAGGCAGAGGTGCTAGAGACATTGAAGCGGGAGCTGGCAGCCAGCAAGCAGGAGCTGCAGGCCTTGCAGGGAACACTGGAGACCAGCATGCAGGTGAGAGCACCCTGACCCCACTGTCAGCACCTTGCTGCAGTCTCGGAGCCCAGTCCCAGCCCTTTGCTTGGGCTCAGATGGGACTTAGGACATTCATCCCACCCCAAGCTGAGGGGCAAGTTTCCGTTTTCCTGTCGTCTCAGTGCTTTGGCAAGGCAAGGCATTGTCCAGCAAGGTGTCATTGGGCTGACGAGCAGCTTTGTGCCCTTGTCTTTTCCAGATTGGGGTGGGTTTCATGATCATATTGTGAGGTTAATGTCCATGGATGTGAGGCTGTACCCACACAGCCTCCTGCAACTTGACAGACAGAGGAGGCAGGATCCAAGAGCTCGTCACCTCCCTGCAGCCTGCCTTAGAGCCAGCAGACAGCCCTCACCCCCACACCTTGTAACCACTGTCAGATTGACAGACAGTGTGGCTCTGCCCACTGCACAGCTTTTGCAGGCTGTGTGCCCTCATGTCACAGCCTCTGCATATTCTGCCATGCCAAAGGGTCTGCTGTGCCCACCGTGACATGGCCCTTTGCTATACAGGACTGCAGGGGTCTCTAGGCTCCAGAGCTGGCAGGGAGTGGAGCTGCTCTTACCAAGGTGGGCAGTCAGGCTGCAGGGGATCAGAGCCCTTCGTGTACTTGTGCATCAGGATGACAACAGTCATCACCTAATGGCACCCCGGGAAGCTTCATCTGGCCTCATGCAAGGCCGTCCCATGTTGCAAGGGCACCACCGGGCTGCTCAGATGTGGGTGATGCAGGGCTGTGCCCTGCCCACAGCTCTGCACACTGCAGCACACTGAGCAGCACTTGTGCCTGGACCATGAGCCACAAGCAGTTCCCCACATGCAAGGGGTGGTTCTTTAGCCATGCTTTTAGCACAGCCCTGATGGGATTTTTGTGCCCGGCCAGGCGGGAGCAGAGCAGAACACCCGGATAGCAGGCCTGGAGCAGGAGCGGGACAGCCTGAGCCATGCAGCAGCGCAGCACAGCAAGGAGATGGCAGCCCTGCAGGCTGAGCTGCAGCAGCTGCAGGACGCACTCAGCAGCGAGAAGGAGAGTAGCAGGAAGGAGCTGGAGGCACTGCAGACGCAGCTGCAAGATAAGGTACCCCAGAAGCAGCGCAAGCATGGGCATCCCTGCATTGCCCTGCCCCGTGCCGAGCCCTGGTTTGGTGGCGCTGGGTGTCAGGGGTGTGGCAGCCAGCATGGTGGGACCCTGACATCAGTGCTGCCCCGGCAGGAGAGTGCGGAGCGGACCCTGCAGCAGCGCTGGGCCGAGGAGCAGTTTGCTCTGCTGCAGGGCAGCACGCGGGAGGCAGAGCGCATGGTGCAGGATGCCCTCAGCCGCCTCGAGGACCCCACTCACATCAGTTGCACCGGCTCGGCAGGTGAGATCCCTGGTGCCTGCTGAAGGCAGCATGTGCCAAAGAGTGTCCCTAACTCTAACCTGATTTCCCCTGGGGCAGCCTGGCCATGGCAAGGTGTTGTCCTGTGTTTGAGTCCTGTCTCTTCGTGCCTGCAGATTACCTCCTGTCCAGGACATCTGCAGCCTCTGAGTGCATTGAGAGACTGCAGGATGTACACAGCAAATACCTTGCTAACCGCACAGGTGAGGCAGGGCTCGGCTGTGTGGGAGGGGCAGCTTCTGTGTGACGCAGGGTGGAAGACCGTGGCTGGGACCCACAGCCAAGGCTCTGTGGAGCCCAAAAGGAAGTTGGGAAAACAAATGTAGGAGACAAAAGGGCTTCTGGGCTACTTCAGCTGAGCCATGCGCCCTCTGTGCCTGCAGACGTGAGCACCCTGCTGCCCTGTGTGGCACTGTTTGCCCACCTCATCAGTGATGCCATCCTGCAAGGCAGTGCTACCTCCCACATGGCCCCGATGGAGCCCGCTGACCGTGAGTGATGCCATCCGTGGGGCCGGGGATCCCTGTTCCCACAGACGGCCCCCTTAGCCCCTTTCTGCTGCCTGCACAGGGCTGCTGGAGGCATGCAAGCAGTGCGGCAGTGAGGCCATCAGCTACCTCAGCTCCCTGCAAGACCCGGGCAGTGTGGCAAATGCCGACTGCACAGCAGTGACCAACTGCCTGCACCGGATCAGCGCCATCGGGGAGGTGGGTGCGTGGGCATCACCTCAAGTGTGAGTGGGGAATGGGAATAGGGGTCAGTGACCCTTGTGAAGCAGGCAGGGTGGTGGCACTGGCTGCGTCACCCCTGGACACTCCATCCTGCCCCCAGGAGCTGCGACCCAGAGGGCTGGATGTGGAGCAGGAGGAGCTGGGAGATCTGGTGGACAAGGAGATGGCGGCTACATCAGCAGCCATCGAGACTGCAGCCGCCCGGATCGAGGTGAGCTGCGCTGCTGGGGCCACCCCACAGGGTCACCCTGTGCCACCTGCATGAGGCTGGGCATGGCAGCCAGGCAGTACAGGCAGCTCAGCTTGGCTCTGCCCCTCTTGCAGGAGATGCTGAGCAAGGCCCGGGCTGGTGACACTGGAGTCAAACTGGAAGTGAATGAGAGGTGAGTGGTTATGGGCATGCGGGTTAAGGAGCTGGTTTAAATCCCAGTGCAAAGAGAGGAGGACAAAGGGTGTAGGGATGCAGGAAGGAGCTGAGGAGACACAACAAGCCCTAGTGTTGCAGAGTGCCTGTCTGCCCCAAGACTTTGGGGTTTCCCCACCCCATAGCTCACTAAGGTTTATCTTGCAGGATCCTGGGTTCCTGCACCGGCCTCATGCAGGCAATCCAGGTGCTCGTCCTGGCATCCAAGGACCTGCAGCGGGAGATTGTGGAGAGCGGACGGGTGAGCATCAAGGCTGGCAGCCCAGAACCACACCCTGGGTCTCCATTGTGTGCCCAGAGGTTGTGAGTGCCATCCTTGCAGTCCTCATCCTGGGAGCATGGCACGTAGGGGAATCTATGACACACAGGGTTAGGTGCCACTCCCACCCACAGTCTGAAGAAGATCCTAAGAGCTGAGGTCTGGGGCCCTGTCACCCTGGGGTGTGGATACATCCCCTTGCTCCCAGCATGCGATTGTTCCTGTCCCCCCACAGGGCGCGGCATCCCCCAAGGAGTTCTACGCCAAGAATTCCCGCTGGACAGAGGGCCTCATCTCTGCCTCCAAGGCCGTGGGCTGGGGAGCAACTGTCATGGTGTAAGTGTCACTGTCACGGTGTGAGCATCACTGCGATGTGTGGAGGGTGGTGGAGTCCTGCTGTCCCCAAGGGGAGGAGACCGAAGGCAAGAAGGGCAAGAGGTGAGCAGGTAGCAGCACAGGGCCGGCTCGAGGGGTGCTCCAGCACCTCCCTGTCCTCCTGCAGGGATGCTGCTGACCTGGTGGTGCAAGGGAAAGGGAAGTTTGAGGAGCTGATGGTCTGCTCCCACGAGATCGCAGCCAGCACTGCGCAGCTGGTGGCAGCCTCCAAGGTAGGGACCCGATGCGCTGTTCCCCTGTCCGTGCTCTGGGGGTCTCAGTGATGCGCCAGGCCCTCGGTTGGGATTGTGGTGCCCTGCGAGCACAGCCCTTCTCTTGGCCCCGGCAGGTGAAGGCGGACAAGGACAGCGCCAACCTGTCCAAGCTGCAGCAAGCCTCTCGGGGCGTCAACCAGGCCACGGCCGGTGTGGTGGCCTCCACCAAGTCTGGAAAGTCACAGATTGAGGAGAAAGGTGAGTGTGGGGCTGTGGGCCTGCGCCCAGATCTCTGCCCGCTGTGCTCGTGGCACTTGGCTGGGTGTAGCCAAGCACAGGATGGGTTCTTCCTGCAGTGCTGGGCAGGGGTTTGAGCTGCAGGAGTAGCCCACAGCAGTGATGTTTGTTCCTCTGCAGATAGCATGGACTTCTCCAGCATGACACTAACGCAGATCAAGCGCCAAGAAATGGACTCTCAGGTAGGAGCTTCCTCTGGGCTTTCGGAAATGCATCCCCAATGCATCCAGCATGTTTGGGCTGATGAGTGGATGCCCAAGCTGTGCTGGGGAGGGGAGCACCACAGCTCAGCCGAGCCATTCCCTCACTCCTGGGGCAGATACTCATTACTTAAACACATGACCGGGGCCCCTACTGTGCCCATCTGCTGCCCACACAGAGCATGTGGAAATGGAATGAGCCCAACACCCGGGCAACAGCAGCTTGCAGGGGAGGACCGGGGCACGAAGGTGAAGGCTGGGCTTACCAAGGAGCCATTAATTCTTTGAGCATTCCCCAGCCTCACACAAATGAGCTCCGCCCCCTCTTGGGACCTTTTGCTGCCAGAGCATCAGTGTGGCCGTACCTCAGGACGCTTGGGCTTGGGACTTGTTGACAACGGCCATGCTGCTGAGACATGGGTTGACAGTGGCAGTCTGTGCTTTGTGCTGAAGGTGCGAGTGTTGGAGCTGGAAAACCAGCTGCAGAAAGAACGGCAGAAGCTGGGGGAGCTGCGCAAGAAGCATTATGAGCTGGCAGGAGTGGCGGAGGGCTGGGAGGAGGATGGTGAGTACCATGGGTGCTGCAGGAGGGCATGCTGCTGGGTCCTGCTGCCCTTGGGCCATGCCGTAACGCCTCAGGATCTTGGGGCAGCAGTGGGACCTTCGGGCAGAGCTCGTTGCCCCACAGCCCCTGACTGCCCATCTCCTTCCCAGGCACCGATTAGCCTCCGCAGCAGGAGCAGCCAGCAGCAGAAACCCCTTCAGTCAGCCAGGAGCCAGCTTGGTGCAGCCTTTTTCAGAAGACACACAATAAACTGGTGCAAAATTCACCCTGAAGCACACGTCCTCCGCATTCCCCAAGAGCCGCCTCCAGCACTGAAGGACCAAGAGCCGCATCGCTGCCAACAGAGACCCTGGGGCTGGGAGCGAGGGCTGCCAGCCTCTCGCCATCTGCAAACTGCACGTGTATTTATTAGAGCTGCTTGGGGGGTCTCGGGGGTGGTTTCTAACCCTTTAGTTTCGTTTTTGCACAGATTTCTCTGAACTGTTTGACCCAGCTCTGGCGGATTGGGAGCGTTCGGGTTTCCTTCACCTCTTGCTGCTTCTCCAGCCTTAACGTATTCACTGGTGCAGCGCAGCTTGTCCCCCCCCCCACCACCGTGAGGAGCCTAGGGCCGTGGGGATGCAGCAGGGCTGGGACCGGGACCAGCTCTGCTGGTGCTGCTGGGCCAGCTCAGGTTCTGGTGCTAGGCCTGGTGCTTCCATGGCCCGGACCCACATGGGGGCACCGAGTGCCTTTGGCCACCGTGAGAGCCAGGGCCTGTGTTGCTGCCTGGGGCTCATTTGTGGGGTGGTAAGCCGTGCTGGGGAAAGCCGCTGCCCCCTCTGAGCCCTGCAGAGCTCACAGCCCCATGCTGGGGAGCAGCCGGCAGTGAGGAGGGCCTGGGCTGGTGGCAGGAGCAGGGCAGTAATGGGTTCCAGGCCCCGTGTCCCCAACGTGCCCTGTGCGGAGCAGTGCCTGGAGCAGAGGAGCTGCGCTGCCCCTGCACATCACTGTGTTCATGCCAGCAATAAACCACTGGGCGAGGTGCTCAGCTCACTGCTGGGCAACATCTGCTTCCAGAGGCACGGGATGGCCCAGGGCAGCACAGAGGGGTCAGGATGCAGCTAGCACGCCCCAAAGCCGCAGCCAGCGGCCCCACCATGCCTCTGTCCCCAGGTAGGGGTGGCTGTGGGGCTGGGCACCCAGCCCCAGCCGGGAACCTTTGTGCCTTGGAGCAGGGGGCTCACAGGGCAGGGGGGACCTCTGACCCCAACGCCTACTCATTGCACCGTGGTGGGGTCAGAGCGGTGCACAAGTACAGCCATGCCCTCAGCCCGCCTGCACACCCAGCCGCCTCGTGGGTCTGGGGCCGGCTCTGGGGAGGAACAGCCGTGTGGGCCCCGCGGGTGCTGGGGCAGCCGGCCACCTCCTCGGCACTGACCGAGGACCGGAGGGCTCTGAGCGGTGACATCCACCCGTGTCCGTGCCCAGACCCCCTGCCAGCAGCACGGCCCTGGGGCCACCCCGGATAGCAGAGGGGGAGACAGCACCGCACCGCGTGCAGGACCGGTGGCCTTACAGCCGGCCGCGCCATCCTGCCTCTCCGCGTCCCGGCCCCACAAAGCAATACCAGCTGAGCCACCCCTCCGCTGCCGGGCGCGGGGCCCCCAGCTACCTCAGGCCTCCAGGCTGCGTCCAGCCGGGCCCGGAGTGCCGGGGGGGGGGAACACGGGGACGCGACGCCGCTCTCAGAACGACTCCTTTTCTCTTTTGTAACTCGGCCGAGCGCGGGGCGGCAGCGTCCCGCAGCACGCGGCTGGCGGCGGGGACGGGCGCGATGCTGCGGGATCCTTTTGTCGTTGTGCGATAACGTCGTGTGGATTCGATTTTTAAATAAAGCCTTCGGCCCAGCGTGCTTGAGCCGGGAGATGTGCGGGTGGGGAGCGGGGCCGGGCAGTGCCGCGGGGCTCCGCATCCCGACCCTCCGGGGGTACCGTGGCCTGAGATGGGGGGAGGCGCCGTGGGGGCGGAACAGAGCGGGGCTGCGGGGTGAGGGTGGGGACGGCGGTTAGGATGCGGATTTTGTAAGCGGCGGACGCGGACACGAAGCCCCGCCGGGACCGGGCCGCGAGACGCGCAACGCTCCAAAGCCCCGCAACGCTCCAAAGCCCCGCTCCCGGCTGCAGCTCCGCCCCTCCGCGCTGACCGCGCCCCCTCCCGGCAGGCCCCGCCCGCCCGCGCGGTGCATGCCGGGTTGCCGCTGCTGGCGGGCGGCTCGGCGCGGCGGGGCGCGGGATGGCGGGGGCCGGGCCGGGCGCGGGGCCGTGGGGGCGGCGAGGCGCGGCGCTGGCGGTGCTGGGCCTGGCGCTGGCGGCTCTGGCCTGCCTGGTGCTGCAGGGCGCGCTGCTGGGCGCGGCGGCGCTGGGCGCGGCGGGGGCCTGGTGCGCCATGAGGCCCGGCCCGCCCTCACCGCGCCCGCCCGCGAAAGCCGCCGCCAACGGAGGCCCGGCCGCCCCCTCGGGCCGCTTCGCGAAGGCCGCTCCGCGCCGTCCGGGCTCGGGGCTGTGGTAAGCGAGGCCGCGGGCGGGCGGGCGGGGAGCCCCGGGGGGAGCGGCGCGGTGGGGCCGTCGCTGAACGCTCCGTGTGCCCGCAGCACTCCGCCGCAGGCCCCGCGCCGCCGCTACCCGCTGCCGCTGTCCCGGAGCGCCGTGCCGGGCGCGCTGCCCGCCGCCTGCTGGGACGGAGTTGTCCGGAGGAGCACCGCCTGGGCGCGCCGCGCCGGCCCCGCCCGCAGCCCCGTCACCGTACGCATCGGCCGGCCGGGAGGCCCCGCCCGCGGTCCTCTGTGAGTACGGAGCGGGGACACCGCGAGGTGGAACCGGGGCTCATCGCGCCGGGCTCTCCTGCGGCCGCCCGTTCACTCACACCGCATCGTGTTTCTTCCCCCCAGGTTGGAGCAGCTCCTCTCGCCCGTCGCCCTCCTGCCCGGCAGCAGCCCGGACCCATGTGCAAAGGAGACAGTGCTGAACGCCATCAAGGAGAGCAGGAAGAGGGCAGTGGAGGAGGAGGAGGAGGAGGAGCAGGTGCTGGGTAACGATCAGGAGAGTAAGCGAAGGTAACAAGCCGGCAGTGTTGCCCGTGTGTTGGGAAGGTCGAAATGGACCCGGTGCTTCAGTGGTAACGGATGCTGCGTGCGCCAGAACTGTGCCTGGGGCAGAAGAGCGCTGTGTACCCCTTTGCATGGCCTTCTCAGCTGGGTCAAAGAGCCTTCCGGCACTCCTCATCCTCCTTGACATCAAAAGGATGTGATTTAGCCTCTGTATGGGCATATATATTGGTCAGGGCTGTTCCCCATGGCACTGGGGATGGAGAGGTGTGGAGGTGGCCCGGGGATGCCTGGCAAGGAACCTCCGCTGGAGGGAGGTGATTGCTGTCCCTGTGGGGTTTGCAGGCTTTTGGGGAGCTGCTTGTGGCAGGGCAGGATGAAGTTTTGGCTGTCAGGGGCTGATGCTCTCCCCAGGTGTTAAGGCTCTGGGTAGAAGCACTCTACTTTAAAAGCTCATTGTGCTTCCTGTGCTGTAACCAGCAAAAGCAAGAAAAGGCAGAAGGGATGGATAACAGGAGAGACTTCTGTTTCCATTAGTCAATGTCAGTGATTTCCCGCTCCAAGCTGCAAGAGAGGAGAGTGCCATGCCTTTGGCAGCACCCTGGGAAGGATGGGCATACGCCCTGGATACTGAGCTCTGCTGCAGCCCATGTGACTGCCCGTGCAATGCACTGCCTTGGTTCTGTGCTCCCTGCATTCTCACCTTTGCTTGGGGTGTCTGAGCCCCACAGGAGCTGAGCTGGATAATGTAGGATGGGTGCACAAGGTTTTTTCTTCCCAACATGCCAATATCTGTATCTGCCACAAAAGCCAATCATTTTGAAGGCATTAACAACTGGCCAGCATGAAGAACGCCTGTAGGTAGAAAACCTGTAATGTCAGAGCAGAAGGGAGCCTGCATCAGCTGGAGAGCGCCGGGTCACCTGTGCAGTGGGATCAGATCTCTCGGGGCTGGAGGGGACTGGGATAAGTGACAGGGCTGGCCTGGTGACCCCAGCACAGCGTAACGGCAGGGTTTGGTGTAAGGCTTCCAGGTTTCGTTGTGGGAGAGGAGGACTTCATTTCTGACTCAAAAGGTTGCTGGCTAGGAAGGGGTAGGAGACCTGAGCTACAAAGCTGTTATCCATTCCAGAAATGAGCTGATCAGCCTCTCTGAACTGTTTCAACTGAATAACGGATTTGAGCAAAGATTTCGTTAAGTTGAAACTACTCAGCTCAGCCAGCAGCTGATTGTGCTGCTGGGACCTGGGGGGAAGCAGCCGGGGTTGAGAATCAGTGACTCAGGGCTGGGTGAAGGGAAAAAATCTGCAGGACTTGGATGGTGAAAACCTCTGTCCCAGGTGTTAGGTGGCAGAAGAACGGGGTTTGTGCTCTCCCAGTGCCAAGCCTGCCTGGAAGGGGTCCTGTGGCCAGGCTGGGAGCGCGTCCTCCTCCCTGTTGCCTCTTCCTTGACACAGCTTCTGCCCTCTCTTCTGCAGGCGCCACGACAGCAGTGGAAGCGGGCAGTCGGCATTTGAGCCCCTGGTTGCCAATGGTGCCCCTGCCTCTCTCATACCCAAGTAAGTGCCTGTCGGGCCAAAAGCAATTGATGTTAGCTGAGGGATGAATATGAAAGCCTGCAGGCTCTGGACAAGGTGCCCAGCTTCTGCAAAGGACAGCGGTGGCCGTACCTCACTGGCATCACCCAGCCTTAGAGCTGTGCCAAGTGGGTGCAGGCTGGGGGCCACGGGGCTGCCCTGCTGTGGGGACCACAGCTCTGCGCTGTGAAAAAGAGCCGTGTTGCTTCCTCGATGCGTCCTGCAATAAAAAGGCCTGTGATTAGGATGGTGGGGGGATGCTGAAATCTTCTTTAATGTTCTGCAGGCCTGGCTCTCTGAAGAGAGGCCTTGCTTCGCAGTGTCCCGATGACTGCTCAAACAAGAGGTCTCGCACCTCCTCCATGAGCTCCCTCAACAATACATACACTGGCGGAATCCCCAGCTCCCTTCGCAATGCCATCGCCAGCTCCTACAGCTCCAGCCGGGGCCTCACGCAGGTAGGAAGTATTCCTGAGGGCACCACTGCAGCTGTGTGCAGCACACAGCAGCTCAACCCTGTGGGACCACCGTGTGATTCGAACCACACACCAGCTGTGGGGCGAGGAGGTGTCACTGGGGTGACAGGATCCAGGGAAAAGAAAGGAGATAAAAATAATCCCTTTGGTGCGCCGCCACCTTTTTGGCTGGAATCCATGTGGATCACAGCCCTGTGTTCCCACTCTGACCCATGTCCCCTTGGCAGCTGCAGAGCTGTAGTAAAACACTGCTTGAATGGACAGGCCTGTGGGTGCAGTGGTGGGATATCATCATGGCTAGCAGAGCTAGCTCTGGAAAAATAGCGTGGAGGAAGCCTTGGGAAGGGTGGATTTCCTCTGAGAGGGGTGAGGTTGAAATCCTTGGAGCGGGTTCTGTCCTCTGGCAGGGACAGGTGGCAGCACCTAAGGCCACCAGGCAGTTCTGCCTGTACTGCGTGATGGCCATGGCTGTCCATGACTGGCAGCATCCTCCCTCCTGTCCTTGTGGCTCTTGGAACCTGGAGGCTGCTTGCTTGCAAAGCAGGTTGTCTTTGGTGTGGGCAAACCCTGCAGTGCTCTGTGGATCATGGAGTGGAGGTTGGTGGTGATGGAGGGAAAGTGAGGCTGTGAGTTTGTTGGGCACAGTCCTGGGTGGGGACGTTCAGCATACAAGTGAGCAGGAGGGTGGGATGCTCTCCTCCCTCCCTGCCTGTGCACTGAGTCACTGCTCTCTCTGGGTTCCAGCTGTGGAAGAGGAGTGGTGTGAGCGTGTCCCCGCTGTCCAGCCCCGCATCCTCCCGTCCCCAGACACCAGAGTGGCCTCTCAAGAAAGCCAGGTAACCAGCAGCCTGCTGTGCCAGCCAGGAAGAGGGCAGGCACCGTCCCAGCTGTCCTGTCAGGACTGTTTGTGAAACGTTGACCGCTGGTTGGCCCACTGGTGTGGCGGTGCCATTGGGTTTGCGCTAGTTCAGGTCCCTGCCACCTTGTCACACTGCTGTCCTGGCAGTACTGGAGCAGCAGCACTGCGCCATCCCTGCCCTGTTCTGGAACTTGGTTAGAGATGGAAGTGTTGAGAGATTGCCACAGAGGTGGTGTTCTGCTGTGGCATCGCTGTGATCTAGGTTCCCTGAGGCACCAGAACTCAGAAGGAGACAGCAATCTGTCTCCTCAAAGGTGATTCACAGGAGGTACACAAAATATGCAAAATAAGATTGTGTTTTAGGGCTTGCCTTGGAGTGCAAGCCCTTGTGCTCCTCTGTCCCAGCTCAGAGGACCTGGATTCAATGGGAAAAGCTTCATTCAGAATCAAAACTGACAACCTTGTGTACTGAAAGGAGAGGAGCCTGTGAGAAATCACATTTTCCATCCAGAACTGCTGGTTGCCACCGCAAGGTTGATCTATCCTGCAGAACACTGGGGGTGTTTAGACTGGCACCAAGCTGTGGTCTTGGAAGGAGAAGCAGCTCTCTGCCTTCAGCTACTCTTGGGCCAGTGTAGGAAGCACAGGGCTGTGCCCATGCTGTCTCAGGGCTTGTTGGATGGCTGCCTCATGGGCCAGGGCTGTTGGTGGGACTCCGCCGTGTGTTTGGCCTCTTGGGGAATGGGGCCACAGCTGAGGCTTGACCCTAACTGGCCTTCTTCCACTGGCGCAGGGAGGAGGAGTTGCATCGCTCCAACACTTCCACCCCAGTGAAATCAGACAAGGAGCTGCAGACAGAGAAAGGTGAGCTGACACCAGTTCTGTGCAGGGTTGGATGGGTGTCAGTGTATACAAGCAGTGGGGTGGGACATCTCTTAGGTCTGCAGGTAGGTAGGATTGGCTTGAGACGTCACCTGGAAACTTGGAGTGTGCTGGTCCAGGGGTAGTGGCAGCTCTGCTACCCTGAGTGGGTTTCCAGGTGATGAGCAAGGGATGCTGTGCACCAGCAGATGCATGGGAGCTGGCTTGCAAGAGGGAGCCCCTCAGCTGCCCCAGGATTTACTGTCAGCCTCAGGGCAAGGTGTGCTGTGCTGGAAGAACCCCAATCAGATTTCAGGCTGAGCCTGTTCCAATGCTTTCTCAACCTAAACAAACAGGACATCCTGTGTCCATCACAACTAGCTGCCCGGGTCCTGTGGTGCAGCGCTAGATGTGGCTCGTGTAGCCTGCCTGGTTTGTGATTCAGGTAGGCAGATTGCAAGGGCAATCTGGGAAGTGGGGAAGGATTTACTGCCCCGCTGAGGGCTGGCAGGCTTTTGTACCAGACTGCCCAGGATGTGCTGCAGGCAGATGCTCTTCAGGCTCTTGCAGCCTTGTCCTCAGCTCAGAGCTGTATCCCTGGCGCTGCCCTCAGACTGGGTCATCCAGGGAGGAGTTGGAAGGAATGGCCCTCCTGGCACAAGCCAGACCGTTCCTCTGCCCAGAGCTGGTTCTGACTTGTATCCTTCAGCAGTGGTGGAGACGCCTGTGCGGAGGAAGCGCAGTTCCCTGAGCCCACCAGCTGCATCGGGGAGCAGTGGCAAGCGCAAGCGGAAGATCCAGTTGCTGTCGTCGCGCCGTGGGGACCAGCTGGCGCTGGTACGTCGCTGTCTCGCAACCCCTTTTGCCCTCCTCTGGAGATAGAATGTGCTCACTGCAATTTCTGCAGGGCTGGGGGGAGACTGACCTGCCTGCCCTCAGGAAGGAGGCCCTGTCCTTGGCGGAGTGGGAAGTGACGCTATCCCCAGCCCCAGTGTCTGGTGGGCTGTGTGTGATTGTGCCGCCTGCTGCCGGACCAGGTAATGGCCTGGGGAAGGCCGTGCCCTCAGCGCCAAGCCGGGGTCTTGCGGAGTGGGGACCGGAGCTCTGTGGTAGCCTGCTGCAGCAGAACCAGCTGCTTCACGGGTCTTGCGATGGCCAGCCTTCAGCACACGTTCAGAGAAGCTCTGCCAGCTTCCCTGAGAAGGAGCTAAGCCGCTGCTCTCTCTTGGCAGCCCCCGCCACCCCAGCTGGGCTACTCCATCACGTCGGAGGACCTGGATGCGGAGAAGAAGGCAGCGTTGCAGTGGTTCAACAAAGTCTTGGAGGATAAGGCTGGTAAGGGCTGTGGGCAGACTGGGCACCTGGGGGTACAGCAGGGAATGGGGAGGGGTTGGAACCCAGGGATGAGGCTGGCTGGCAGTGGGGCGTCTGTTGCGCAGACCAAAGATGCTCCCAGGTGAGTCCTGCCTGGTCCTTGGGTCTGAGGATGCTCAGAGCCTTCAGGCTGACAGTGGTTGTGTCCCAGAGCCTGCAGGGTGGTGTCTGAGGTCCCCCCAGGGACAGATCTGTGGGATGTTGGTGTGGTTTTCTTACCTCTGGGGAAGCTCTGCTAATGGGTAGTCCCCTACAGCAGGTTTACAGATGCTGATTTTTTGCTTCCTTCTGTTAGATCCAGTCCCCAGCACCACTGCAGAGAACACGCCTGTGTCCAGGCCATTGGCATTCATGGTGACCACAGGGACCTCCTCAGCACCTGTGTCAACAGCTCCTGTCGTGGCCAGCAGCAACTCGCTCCTGGACAGCCTGAAGAAGATGCAGAGCAGCCAGGCTGCACCTGTGCCAGCAGGTGAGGAGAGGGGTCAGTGGGACGGGACTGTGGCAGAACAAGCCAGGCTCAGCAGCAGCAGCTCTGCATTCCCTCTGGGGGAGGCGGGCTGGAAGATCCCTCTTTAAATGCTCTTCTAGCCCTGAATCTGGAGGGCAAGTTGGGGGATGCAGCCAGTGGTCCAGGTGTGACCTTGTGGGAGTGCAGGGGGCTGCATCTCTGAGAACATTTGCAGAACCAGAGTGGCTGCCTGGCAGAAAAGCTCTCTATGCATTCCTTCTTATCCTTGAAAAAAAAATCTTATATCTTCACCTTTCCAGACTCTGCTGGAGCTGCAGTAGCATTCCAGCCATCTTCATCAGCATCACAGCTGCCTGCTCCTGCCGTGTCACTGGAGTCAAGTTCTCTACCTGTAACCTCTGCTGACACCAAGCCTGTGCCTGTGCTGAGCACCGCTGCCCTTTCCGTCTCCCCTGACTCGGGGGCGCAGCCTGTCAGCAGCGTGGCACCTTCTGCAACCACAGAGCTGGGCCCGACTCCCAGCAAACCTCCCTCCGTGCTGAAGCCGAACGTCCTTTTTGGGGCACCAAGCACCGCTCCTGCCAGCCAGCCGGCAATGACTGCAGCTGCTGCGGTGCCCACCACAACCCCCGTCTTCAAACCCATCTTTGGTGCTTTGCCAAAAAGTGAGAGCGCAGCACCATGTACAACAGTCATCTCTACTGCAGCCACTGTGCCCGTGAGCTCAGCCCCTTCCTCGGCGCCTTCCACCACCACCATGTTCAAGCCCATCTTTGGCAGCGTGACGGCGGCTTCATCTCCAGCAAAGGTCTCTCCTTTTGCCTTCAAACCATTGTCACAGCCGGCTCCGGCTGCAGAACGGCCAGCAGCCTCCGCAACCACGCTGGCGGGATTCACGGCTCTGCCAAACGCCATCTTCACCACCGCGGCTACGACTGCCACCACGCTCAACGGCTCCACGGATGCCACCATTAAACCAGTGTTCAGCTTTGGACTCAACTCACCTGCCTCCACCAGCACCAGCCTGACAGTGACCGCCACCGCAGCCACCAGCGCGTCGCAGCCCTTCACGTTCGGTGGCCTGTCCAGCTCTGCCACCAGCACGGCACCCACCTTTGCTGCCCCAGTGTTCCAGTTTGGAAAGCCGGCTCCAGCCACCATCTCTGCCACCACCAGCGTCACAGGAGGCCCTGCGTTTGGCCAAGCACCCGCAAACTCAACGGCACCTTCCACCACCGCGGGCTTCAGCATATTTGGGAGCGCCACGTTGGCATCTTCTGTCCCGGCCACCGCAGGCCAACCGGCGCTGACGTTTGGCTCCTCCAGTTCAGCCTTTGGCAGTACTTTCAGCACAAGCGTGAAGCCGCTGCCGCCGTACTCAGGGGCGGCGAGCCAGCCCGCATTCAGTGCCGGCACTGCAGACAGCCAGCTGCCTGCCAGCAAGCCTGCTGCAGGCCCTGTTGGCTTTGCCCCCCCGTTTAGTTTTGGGGCGCCCACGGCCCAGTCCACCGCTCAGCCCGCGTTCGGCAGCAGTGCTCCGCCAACCTTCGGCACCAGCGGCACCCAGGCAGCGTTTGGGACCACCACGTCGGTGTTCTCCTTCGGGACGGCCACCTCTACCACAGCCAGCTTTGGTTCCGGCACCCAGACCACGAGCAGCGGCGCTGGCACCGCCGTTTTCGGCACCGCGCCATCTCCTTTCACCTTCGGGGCAGCCGCCCAGCCGGGCCCCTCTGCCGGTGCCTTTGGGCTCAGCACACCCGCCCTGAGCGGCGGCTCACCCGCAGTGCCCTTCAGCTTTGGGGCTGGGCAGAGCGGAGCGGCTGCGGCCGCCACACCATTCGGTTCTTCCCTGACGCAGAGCACGCTGGGAGCGCCAAGCCAGAGCACGCCGTTCGCCTTCACTGTGCCCAGCACGCCTGATGCCAAGCCTGTGTTTGGAGGTGAGCTGCTTTCTGTCCTGGCCTTGCTGAGCTCCATGGCCTCTGCAGCCCTTTGAGGGGTGGCACTCACGGGGTGTGCACTCCCGGATCCCCAGCCCTCAGTGGTGGAGGGGAAGGGTCCGTAGCCCTTCATTGCAGTGCTCCTTGGCCTCTCAGCTGGGTGGTCTCCTGCCTGAGAAACCACAGACTTGCTGATGTTTGAAAGCAGTTTAGGGTTTCCTGGCAAGAAGAACCCCGTGCAGCCAGTGATTGCAGCCTCCTTACTGGCTCTCTGGGGCATTCCCTCACAGAAACATCTCACCTCCCATAGAGTTGTAGCCCACATGCTTGGAAACTTTTGGTCTAGAAAGATGGAAGCCTTTGTGCTTCGCCCTGTTGTGGGAAGGCACAGGAATTACGATGAGAAAGCGAGGGAGTTTCTTGGGTGAAGAGACTGTGCCTGGTAGGGCTGCTTGGCTTCAGTTCCTGGGGGAAATCTGTGCATCCCAGTGCCTGCAGGTGCTGCTGGCCACCAGAGGCTGCGCTCAGCCCAACTCACAGCAATTTGTTGCTTTCCAGGAACTCCTGCCCCCACCTTTGGGCAGAGCACGCCCGTCCCGGGAGCAGTGGGGAGTGGCAGCAGCAGCCTTTCCTTCGGGATGCCCAGCGCTCCTGCCTCGGCCTTCCCAGGAGTTGGCACATCCTTTGGTAAGGGCTCAGGGCTGGTGGACTGTGGTGGGACAGCAGCAGGGCCGGGCTGAGCTGCGTGAGCTGGCTGCGATGCAGTTCTGTGTGACAGGTTAATAGGCAGGCTTTGCGGGAGGCCAGCTCTTCGGTTCCCCCTCTGCCAGGCTGCACTGTGACCTGTGCCTCCTTTCTGCTTCCAGGTCCATCAACCCCAGCGTTTTCCATCGGGGCGGGATCCAAGACCGGCGCTCGGCAGCGGCTGCAGGCACGGCGACAGCACACCCGCAAAAAGTAACCTGGGGCTCAGAGCCCCACTGCTGGCTGTGCGAGGAGCACAGTGCGTCCCCCGGGGCTCTGCTCAGAGCGCTCCCCAGCACAGAGCAATGGTGCCAGGTCGTGCCCTCGTGGATGCCGGCCAGGACAAGATAAACCAAACTCTTCTTACTTGAACAGTTCCGCAGCCAAGGCTGGATGAACCTCTGTACATATCTACCGCATTTCCTCCCTCCCTTTGTTTTGCCATGTTTCATAATGTGTAAATTTTCCCTGTTGCTTCTTAGAGATGTTCTGAGCCCCCATCACCCCAGCACGGCACCAGCACGTCCACGCTCTGAGCCTGAGGCCACTGTGACTGCGTTGTCACAGTTCTCTGCTACGGGATGTGGTCTTCAGCAGGCCCAGAAATCTTTCCCCGCTGTTGAATCTCATGGCCTGGTGAACACAGTCCCTCTGCTTCGAGCCACTCATTGCCATCTCCGCAGAGCACAAGGCTGCGCTGGCGCCTGGCCCCGTGAGTGTGGCCGTCCTGGTGTCACGGGGTGACACAGCTGTGGATGGGGGCTGAGCCCGCTGCTACCACTCAGCAGCTCCTGCCAAGCCTCCGGCTGAGGTGTGAGGCAGGCAGCTCTGTGTGCTGCCCCCACCTCTGTTGGGCTCCCTCCACCCCCTCGCTTCAAGCCCTGTCTGTTCCGCTTTGTTCGTGCTCCTGTTTCAATGCGCTCATTGAATCGAGTTTGGAGGAAGAACTGAACTGTGTGCGTGGCGGCATGTTGGTTATGCCGGATTTGCTGTTTGGAGTTATTTTTTGGGGCGCCCATCCCTTCATGGGGACGCACCCTGGCTAATTGGATGTTGACAGTAGCATCACTGCGTGGCTGCTCATGCTGGGTGAATTCTGTCCCTTTGTTGTGACTGAAAGAAAGGCAGCTGGGGCGGGGGTCTGGCCTCCACAGCCTCTTCTCTTCCTGGACCCCTTCTCCTGGGCTGGAGCCGTGTCACCAGCTCAGGTTCCTTTGGCACCACCGAAGGAAAGAGCCTAGAATGGGTGGGTTTGTCCCCTCCCCAAACTGGAAGGGATTTTCTCTTTGAGCTCATCCCCATCCATTAGATCCTGTAAGCTCCGAGGAGCTGCGGTGCTGCCCCTGTCCCCAACACCTCTGGTTGCTTAGTGAGGAAGAGGCGACTGGAGGTCTGGTCCCCGTGGCTGAGAGCTGTGCCCGCAGCTCCCTTCTGCCTCCAGTAATGCCCGGCTGCCGGGTTTTTTACTCTCCGAGCCGTGTGAGTGTGTGTGTCTGCTGAAGTCTAAATTAAAAAGGAAAAAAAAAAAGAAATATTTAAACATTTTTTAACAAAATAAGAATTTATTTTTATATTTAAGCTAAATTGCCTTTGAATTCCTTCAAGCTTGGTTCAGTGAGGTTGCTGACTGCAGCGCTGTTGGTAGTTTCCCCGTTCTGTCACACCCGGGGCAGCGGCTGTGCTGTGGGACGCGGCTGTGCTGGGGAAAGGCAGCTGTGTCCCAGGGCAGGAGCCGTCTGCTCCCCCAGGCTGTAACAACAAGTCCTTGTTTCTCAAATGTGGTGTACGTGGATGTGAATAAACTTCTTTTTTAATTCCCCTGAAGCCAAGGAGGAGCTTCTGCATGGCTGGGCACTGAGAAGTGGTTCTGGTGGCTGCCAGGAACAGGCAACCCCCCCAGCTGGCTGAGGAGGGCTGGGGGCACAGCTGCGGGCTGCCGCTTCTCGTGGGAGCGCTCCCAGCCCCTGCAGTTGGTGCGGGCTGTCCTCGCCTCTGCAAAACAAAGAGCTGAGGACGTGTAGGAACCTACCGCTGGGCAGCCCCCAGCATGGCCAGTAAGTGCAGAAGGAGCCAACCTGGGCGCATGTGCCCCTAGGGGTTGAGAATGCAGTGAAGTGCTCAGGGGTGCTGATGCTGGCAATTCCTCCTTCTCCAGGAGCACAGCCACGGTGTTAAGGGATGGGTGAAGGCACCAAGTGGGCTGGGCCCAGGGCTGCTCAGCCTCACAGGGGCTGCCCCTTCTTGACCTCCCTCCTTAGGGCTCCAGCCACAACCAGCACACACAGAGGGCTGACAAGCAAGAGGCAAGGTGAGAGCACCTTCGGGGCATGCTGGCTGCCTCCAGAGGGAGCAGAGCTCCAGCATAGCCCCAGCCTTGGCAGGGCCAGGCCCAAGCCAGGCTCCCCTCTCCCTGGGCTGCAGCATGGGGATGGCAAGGCTGGGTTCCTACTTGAAATTGGAGGCTTGGACCATTCCTGGTGCGGCTGGTGAGGATTTAAAGTGAACATGCAGTGGTTTGTTCATGTCTGGCTTGCTTTTGTGTGAGGGCTGCACAACGTGGCTGTATATAGCTTGGGATACTGTTTTCCAGCTCCCTCTGCTTTGTGCAGTGCTGCACTCCCTCCTCAAGCAGGCAGGGTGCTGCAGGGGCAAGGCAGCGTTGCTTCACCTCACCTGGGTCTTGGTGTGGCTGTTACTCAGCTGTCAGCCTGAAGGCCAGAGAGGGGCAGGTTCTGGGCAGGGTGCACCGCACACACATACCAGAGAAGTCCCCAAAAGTATCGTTAATGGTTTATCACTGCAAGTCAAAAGCCTTTTCTGAAACCCCACATAAGGGTGAGGTATGGAGTTATAAAGTACTGCAATGCTATTACTCCAGCTGGAAGAATCCAACCCCAGAGGATAAGGAAACCGTGCTGTTGTTTGATCTGACTTCCTACAGCTGCCCCAGCCCAGGTCTGGCTCTGTGGGCATCTGTGCGCACACAGGAGCAATTTCCACTCCTTTGACTGCTCATGCAGCAGGGGCACCAGCGCTGCTGCTCAGGACTGGATCAGGGAGTTAGAGAAGCTCACCAAGCCATCAGCTGGTGCAAAGCTTTATTTCTGTTACTCAGTAAAAGGGCCACAGCACAGCACCAGAGAACAGCCCCCACCAGCCCCAACAAGGCACTGTATGCTCCTAGAATTATTTTACACCTTCACACGCTGCTTCTTCCTCCTCCTCTTCTTGGGAGGAGCTGCTCCTGGCTCTACTCCCTCTTCTTGTTGTAGGTTCTCTTCAGTGGCTGCAGGCAGGGAGCTGCACACAAGAGCAATGACAGTTGAGTGGTTCATGCAGCTCTCTCACCAAGAAGGCAACACATTCCAGGCACCCAGGCAGCCCTGGGCCCACTTCCCCCTCATCTGCTGCACCTGGGGACAGCAGCTTCCTCTCCACAGCGCTCCAGGACAGCCACAAAGAAGCCCTGTGTGAGCGTATCTGCAGGAGAGGCACGGAGGCAGCACTCAGCCCCCGGGAAGGTAGCAAGTCCTCGGCAGGGCCAGGATGGGAACACGTTCACCAGCCTGCAGAGGGGACAAGGGACAGCGCTGAGTCCAGCAGCAACACACAGAGCTACCACAAGTAGCAGGCACCGCAAGGCCTGTTCCTCCCCAGACAGGAGCACCTGAAGGCCGATCCCTGCTCCTGCAGCACTGCGTGCACCACATCCTCGTTCTCCTCCCGGTGCACTGAGCAGGTAGAGTAGGCCAGGCGCTGCACCGCCGGGAAGCGAAGCGCGTGGCTCAGGATCCTGCGCTGGAAGCCAGCCAGCGCCTGCAGCCGCTCTGCAGTCGGGGCAGCCTCCTCCAGTGGCAGCCGGGCCACCATCCCTGCAGAGACAGCAGCCGTTGCCCATGGGTCCACCCATGGAAAACCCAAGTGAAGCCTCTAGCAGATGAAGTGCTTGAAGCCCCCACGTTACCTGAGCCGCTGCATGACGGGTCCAGGAGGATATATTTTACTTTGCTGTACTTGGAATCATGGGGATCAACCGTCAGGAAGTCCTGCTGGACCAGCTTGAAGCTGGTGACCCCTGCCCGCGTCAGCATGGTGTTCATGGTAGCCAGGCGCTTGGTGTCCACATCAAAGGCAAAGATAGGTCTGAAAAAGAGGCCAGCACCCAAGGGGTGTGAACACCCTGCCCAGCCCAAAGGCCGTGCTGTGCAAACTGCTCGGATGTTCTGGCCCTGCCACAGCACAGCCCTGCACTCACCCCTTGTTCTTCAGGATGGCAGCTAGGTGGCTGGTTTTGTTCCCAGGGGCAGCACAGGCATCAATCACATGGGAGCCAACAGAAGGGCTGAGGAGGAAGGCTGGTAAGCAGCTGGCCTGCAGGAGGGCACAAAGAAAGGTGTGGGCTGCCAGCAGTCTCTGCAGCAGCCACCACCGCATCCTCCTTGGGAGGCAGCAGATGCTATGGAGTTGCATACTTGCACACCACCCACACCCAGCTCTGGGGCTGGAGGCCTCTTCCATGCAATGTTGTGGGAGCAACATCGCATGACCGCAGCCCAGCTCCCTATGGGGAGTTCCTACAGTGCGTGCCAGAGCCATTTACCCCCTACCCACAGGCTATGAAAACAAAGCTGAGGGGGATCCCCAGAGCCTCAGTCTGCGCTCATAGCTTCTGCTTAAGCTACAAGTAAATACTGCAGCAAAGCAGCCCCAAGGCCAGTTCTTGGCATGTAGGAAAAGGCTGAACCCCCACTCCTGACAGTGGCTTTCCCCCCGTGCTGCAGCCTCCCGCTCCCCAGCTCCCAACCTTGTCCTGCAGGATGATGTGTCCCGACGTATAGAGCCGGTTGTCGTGGAAGTCTGTCTGCGGAGGAAAAACGAGCAGCTCTGGGAGGTGAAGATCCAACAAGAATTTCTTCCCAGAAAGGGTTTTCAGCTCTTCCACACTGCCCACACAGACAGAGAATGAGCACAGCTCAGCCTTGCCTTATTCAGCACCAGAGCCCTCCAGAGCCCAGGTGCAGAAACCCCTCCATCCCACACCTTTGCCCCACTTCATCATCAGGCAGCACTCAGAAGCAGAAGGTGGGAGCGCACCAGTAGACACCCCAGCCCCCAGCACCATCCCTCTACTGCTCACCCACCCGCACCCCAAAGGAGCTCACTGCCCATCCACCCACCCATCCACCCTGCGCAGAGAACCCAGACAGCACCAGGCCCTGCCCACCTGCTCGCCCTGCCCAGGAAGGAGTAGCCCTGGCGCTTGAAGAATTCCACCACATCATCCACGCATGTTTTCAGCACGTTAACCCGGACGTAGCGCGGCACCTGAGGAGCTGCAGGGTGCAGAGTCAGCCCCGGCCCCGCTGCGGTGGGCAGCGCCCGGCCCACACCCGCTCACCTTCCGGCCCGGCTCCCGACGCAAGCTCCAGGAGGTCTTCATTACGGCTCACCCCACGCCGCACCTTCAGCCGGGCCAGCTCGGCCTCCAGCCGCGCGCGGTGCCGCCGGGCCAACGCCTTCCAGCGACCGCCACACTTGAGGCCCTTGCCGAAGAGCAGGTCGTACACCAGCACCTGCGGCAGACGGTGAGCACCCGCTGCCCGGGGGGGGGGGGGCTGTGGCCCCGCAGCCCTGCCTTGGGGCCCAGCACGGCCCGGCCCTCACCTTGGCCAGCGGCGGCGGCAGTTTCTTCTCGACGCGCAGCAGCGCGGCTCCGTCCAGCAGCGCCTCCAGCACCGGGCCGTAGCGCAGCGTCTCGGCCACCAGCGCGTACAGCTGCCGGGCGTGCTGCGGGGCGGCGGCACCGAGCGTTCAGCGCCGCCACCGCCGCCCCCGGCCCTCCCCCAACCACCTCCCCTCAACCCCCCCCCCAACCACCTCCCCTCAACCCCGGACCCGCTCCGCACCGGGAAGTCGCTGCCGTACACCAGGCTCTTGAGGCCCCCCTCGCCACGCTCCAGCCCGCTCAGCACAGCAGCAGCCGCGCTGTACAGCGCCATTGCGGCGGCCAAACCACCCCACGTGCGCCGGAAAATGACGTCACCTCCGCTTTCCGACCGCGCCCGCACCGCGGCTCCGCCCCCCCTCGGCGCCCTCCCTCCGGCAGCAGCGCGGCTCGGCAGCGCAATGGCGGCTTTATTCAGGACGCGGGGACAGCGGCGCGGGGCTCCGCGCTGGGAGCTGCGTCGGGAGGGCCGCGGTGCTGCGCCCTACAGCTTGGTGGGCTCCTCCGCCGCGGGGGCCCCCTGGGAGTGCCGGCCGGCAGGGGGCGCGGGCAGGATGATGGGAGGGGAGAAGGGCCCTCTCTCCGGCCAGCACAGGTCCACGATGGGGTAGAGCTGGCCCTGGAACTCCGCCTGGAAGGTGTAGATGGGGCTGAGCTCGTCGGGGCTGTCGGCGTTGTAAAAGGTCAGCTCGCCTTTCTCGTAGTGCAGGTAGATCCCGATGCGCTGCGGCCGGGCGGTCAGCGGCAGCGTGGCCCGTGGGGTGCTGAACGCCTCGTAGACTTTGCCTTCCTTGAGGCCGATGAGCCACACGCCGTTCTCGGGAGACTTGCTGAGCTTCCCTTTGCGGCTGACCGTGCCCTTGATGATGCCCACGCGCCAGTGGTTCCTGGTGCCCACGATCACCTCCCAGTAGTGCTGGCCGCAGGAGAAGCCCTTGCAGGTGAGGATGCAGTTGCTGGAGTCAAAACGCTTGGGGTTGCTGTCCCGGCGCTGGTACAGCCCGCACTGCACCACTGTGTCACCCTTGAAGAGTTCCAGTAGGGGATGTGCTGTCACCGGGTCCAGTTTCAGCATCTCTGGAGCTAAAAATAAAGCAGGCAGACTCCAGGCACACTGCTGGGTGTGCTGCTGAACCCAAACAGACTGCTCAGACACCAGAACAGGCGCTTCCAGCATGAGATGCTGGACCAGCCGCTGCTCCTGGAGCTCTGCTGGAGGTGAGAAGAGCAAGGCAGAGGCCGGGACAGTGGGACGCTGGCTGGGCAGCCTGTCCTGGCAGCACACGCTGCTGAAGCCAGAGCTGCCCGTGCAATGCCAGCTGGGGAAGCTGGTACCTGGCAGGACGTGGCGGTGCAGCCGCTTCCACACTGTCATCTTGATGTCATCTTGGTGGAAACAAGGCTTGAAGGATACGGGACTGAAGATGGCATCACCTGGGTGTAGGTTAGGAAGCTCTGACCTGAAAAGACAAGTGCAGCCATGACAAAGGTTGATGGGAACAGTATGTGTTCTTTTCTCACCTTCTGCTGTGTATGATGGAGCCACTGGTGTCTGCAGCTGCTTTTGCCCTCTTCTGGGGCTGCCTGCATGGCTCTGGCTGTGGCTCGCCATCACAACAGCAGTGCCCGCAGAAGTGAGCAGGGCAGTGTGCCCACACCAGGCTGCCCCAGCAATGCTGAGGTGCTCACTGGCCTACGTGCTGCTGGGTCCCATCACTCACCTGAACTGGTAGGAGCTGTATTTCTGGAAAACACAAGAGAGAAAGTTAGTCAGTGGTGGTAGACTGACACGGCAGCAGCTCCTCTGCATGGTCACAGCTCCACACATCCATGTCCTGGGCCAGAGAGGCCAGGGCTCTCCTCTCCTGGGAGATGTATTCTGACGGACAGCTCTGTGCCATCTGGGGAAGCCCATGCTGGACAGGAGGCACCTACATCTCACACCTCTTGGTGTGCTAGCTATGTTTGATGAGGGTTCTCGCTGCCCAGGAAAGGGCACAGGGCTATGAGCAGTGGGCTGGTGGTGGGAGAGCCTGGCTGACCCTTGCCATCTTCCTGAGGCAGTCACTAGTGGGCACACTCACACGGATGAAATCAAGCTGACTTTCGTTGCCGAGTGTCTCCAGAATGCTCTGCATCTCCTTCAGCCTCTGCAGGGTATCTGATATCTGCTTGACCTGAGACTCAATGGAGGTGATGAGCTGGGCTGCCTTCCCCTCCACACTCTCCAGGAAGGTGGCCTTCTCCTCATCGATGTACCTGTGCAGCTCCTCAAACTCCTTCCGGATCACCCACTTGAAGACATCTGCCTCATTCTGCAGGGAGACAGCAAGCAACTCTGCAGGACTGCCTTGCTACATTTCCTTCACCCACTTTCTAGTTTCAGAGTTGCCACCGGCAAATTCTGCATGTACCAGCATGTTGCCCTGCATTTGTCTTCCAAATGAAGAGCAGCTCTTCAGAGAGACAGGATGTCATTTCACCCTGCTGCCCTCAGCACCATGGCACCCCTGCCATACACCTCTCTCCACCCAGATTTTGTCTTGATGTCCCAGCTAGTTTCATCAGAGCGTCTAAAGAGCTTTTGGATTCCTCTGCTACCAGGGAACAACCTGGGTCCTGCGCTAAGTTTCATTTGACTTCTAAGGAGTCCAATTCAGAAGCTCAAGCCTCAAATTGATTTTGAGAGGTCCCTTTGAGATGTCTACTGCATGGAAAATGGGCACACAGCCAAATAAAGAGCAAATTCATTGTGAAACTCTCAGCATTCTGACTTGCTCTGAGCAAGGTGTTCTTCATGTGTTGTTATCTCCAAGGACGTGTGGTCAAACAAGCTCCTGCCAGGACACTCAGTGAGGTTACGTCACCCCTGTGGGCAACCCCTCTGGCTTTGCCACCAAGAGAGGGCTACGTCACCCATCCTGAAAACAGGGCTATTTTAATCCCCAGTATTCCTGGAGAACAGGAATCTTGGGGAACAGCCCTGCCTACTGTCCTAGGGAAGGCAGAAAAGAGGGAGAGGAATACAGGAGGTAAGCTGAGGAGACCCAGGAGCAGAAATTGCTCCAAGGGTTGTGTGGGAGGCAAAGAGCTCTGCGAAGCAGCCTTCTTTGGTACTTGGAACTCACTGCAATGCGGATTTTGTTGTTGATGAGCTTGCTGAACTGTTCATCCAGGTTCCTCTTGCACCGGTGGACATCGGTTAGCAGCACAGACAGCTCCTCCTAGAAAGACAACAGCTGTCGTGAGGAGGAACCTTGTGGCATCCTACTTGATTGCAGGCTCTGCCCCTGTGCCTGCCAGCCCCCCAAGGAGGCCTGAGAAGCCATGCTCTCCCAAGCTTCCTCTAATCTCTATGGGGTTCTGCACATCCTGCTGATCTTTGGTCTGACCTAGAGGATTTGCGGGTGCCAGAGTCAGAAAAGCACTCAGAGCGCGGCCCCGAGCTGGGCGCTGCTGGCCAGGGACTCTTGCCAGGAGCACTGCAGCTCCACTCCACGTCTGGCACCCCGTGAAAACAACGCTCCAGGTGAGCGGCTACAGCCAGCACCAAGTTTGCAACACCGTGTCAGTGCTGGTCCTGGAGCCTGGCTCAGGCAGGCACGTTCCTGGTGCCTCCGGCTCTTATCGTCTTGGTGTCAGGAGCTGAGGGGAACAGCAGCCCTGTGCTTTTTCACTCCTTGGGTTTTCATGTGATGTTGGGCAGGGGACGCCAGCTATTTACTCTGCCAGGCTGGTGTTCCTGTTTTACTCCCTCCCTGCTCTCCTGTGGCACCTCGCCTCAGCCCTTATCTCCAGACTCCTTTTGATGGTATTTGTAAACAATCTTGAAAGGCCTCTATGACTCTCTCTGACCCTCAGCTCCCCCCCACTGTGGCTCAGCCACTGAAAACATGTCCCCTCAGCCAGGGACATGCTTGCCCTGAGAAATGGCTGGCCCCAGCCCAGGGTCCCTGCCCCACATCTGCCTGTGCTATGTGACCGTGCTGCCCACACTGGCACCATTTTCAGCCTCTTTCTTGAAGGAGAGGAGATGCTAGTACTGCCATAGTCAGGACTCAGACTGCTCCAGATGTCCTAATCCTCATCCCAGGGAGCCCTCACCACCCCTGCCTGCCAACCTTCATCCGGCAGTATGCAGTAGAGATAGGGGTGATCTTGTGCTGCTTGTGGTTGCCAATGGTGCCGCACAGCCCACAGATCACCTCTCGGTCAGCCTCACAGAAGAGGCTCAGTGGATTGTGGTGTGTGGGGCAGGACTCTGGGGTGGGCTCTGTCTCGCCCCAGCTTTGCAGTGCCTCAATGATGCGGGCCAGCGTGACGTTGGGTGGTGATGCACTGCAGTCCACTGATTTGCGGCACACAGGGCACAGGAACTGCTCGTCCAGCTCTCCAGATAGTGACAGCACACAGGACTTGCAGTAGGAATGCCCACACTGCAGCATCAGGGGCTCCTTGAAGACCTCCAAGCAGATGGGGCAGAGCAGCTGGTCCTCCAGATTGTCGATGCTCATCTTCCGAGCCATGCTGCCGCCTTCCAGCAGCCCTATTGCAAAGAACAAGGCAAACACAGATAAGCAAAAACAGAGCTCAGCACCTGAGGAAGTGAAGAGACGCCTCAAGCTCCTTCGTGCCCCATCAGCAGTTCAAACAGTTGTGAGCTTGTCATTGGACTCCGCAGAGAGCGTGAGATGCTTGTTTTAATCAGCAGTGTTCTAACAACATGAGATTGCACATGATCAGGCCTGCTGGCTCTGCCTGCAATGGCAGAAGCCACCATCAAGATGATCCTCATCTGGAACCTTTCTTTGCCTGGCAGCTGTGTCAGCCTGTAGGCCAAGGGAGACCTGTCTGCGTGCCAGGACTTGGCAGGGCTGGAGACAGAACCAAGAGGGATCTTCGCTGAGAAGTTCTAGCACTGACCCTGGCCTATATGAATTTCTGTAGATCTCCTTGGCTCACTGTCTCAGCCCCTGCATGTCCTCAGAAGGACCGGCATTAGTTCAAGTGAGCAAAAGTGGAATGAAATCACAAAGAGCATCTTTATCTGCAAGACAGGCAGAGGAACTACACAATACAACTCGCAAAGTTAATTTTGATTGATATGAGGGTTGGGAGTTTGAGCCACATTGTGTAGGGCTATGACTTCAGTTTACCTCCTTGAAACTCAATGTGGTTTCTAATCACCACTGTTCCACACTCCAGGCCAGCACCCACAAGACACACAAGCCAAAATCCCTGCATCTCCCACCAGCCTTACAGCCACATGCAGCCATTTTACTTAAGAACTATGTGGTTCATGCAGCACTGGCTTCCCCAGAGCATTGGTGGGACATAACCACCAAGATCTAGAGTACCATGGGCTCTGCTGCAGCCCAGACAGGTAGGGCATTGCCACCCAAACAAGCAGCAATGGGTGGCCCAGACTTGGAGGTGACCGTGCTCTAACTGTGACAGTCTGACAGTGTGTGCATGTCTGCTTCTAAGGCTGTCAGAGAGCACAGATCAGAGCCTTTGCGGCCTCCCTGCTCACATGGAAATAAACCTGAAGTCAAAGACTTGGTAATCTCCCCAGGGAAAGGGGAGACTGTGATCTGAGTTCAGCTTTTATCAGACATTGCTTATAGGAGCTCAGCAGGGAATCAAGAAAAGCTCCATTGTCAGCCCATGAATGGTCAGCCACCCACATGAGACTGCATGGGGGAACCAGCTTCAGCTGCTTGTAAAGAAACCTCATTAGGTCCGACTCGCCACCACTCACGTGCCCTGTGCTGCCTCCTCTCTGCCCTGGCTCGGCTCTTCCTGGCGCACCACACCTGATGGATGTCCCTCGGCTTCTCCTGACCAAGCTGAAGAGTTCAGACCCATCAGAAGGGCAGACGTGGCAAGCAGTGGGGTCAGTGGCCCCTCAATGGGATGAGGAGCAGTGCTGGCCACCTGGTGACTGCCCAACTGTGTCTTCAATCCCGTGGAGGCTGCTCCTGCTTGTAAAGTGCTGCAGGGTCACCAGCAGCATACGCAGCAGTGAGGCAGTGAGTCCTCCTGTCCTGCAGACCAGGCTATGACGACAGTACCACACCTCCTTCTGGCCCCCTGAAAGGCTGCTGAGTGCTTTGGGCACCAGTACAAACACACATCATATGACTACAGAACCTTGATAAGAAATGAAGGTGTTTGCCTTGTTGAGGGGTGGTTTCGATGAGTCCCACTCTGGTTTCAGTCATCCACACCACTTGGATCAATGGAAACACTTGCACTAAAATGCTTTGTTATCAACTAAAACTATTCTTTGGTTGAGAGTGTTTTGCTGGTTTTTTTGTGGTTTTGTTGTTGTTGTTGTTGTTGTTGGTTGGTTGGTTGGTTGGCTAGAACTACTTCACTCTTTTAGAGAAGACAAGACCCATAGTCATAGAATCACAGGCATAGGGTCATAGGGGTTGGAAGGGACCTTTGGAGCTCCCCCCAATCCCCTAAAGCAGTCTTCTGCAGTACACTGCACAGGGTAGCGTCCAGACGGTCTTGCATATCTCCAGAGGAGACTCCCCCATCTCTAAGCAGCCTGTTCCAGGGCTCTTGCACTCTCATAGGAAAGAAGTTCTTCCTCATATTTCCACAGATGTTGCAGCTTTTCCTTGTTGCCCCTTGTTCTGTTGCTGCACACCACAGAAAAAGAGGCTGGCCCTATCAACTTGATTCCCACACTTCAGGCATTTAGAAACAGTGATGAGATCCCCCCCCTCAGCCTCCTCTGCTCCAGGTGAACAGACCCAGAGCTCTCAGCTTTTCTTCATACAGGAGATGATCCAGGCCCCAGCCATCTCTGTGACCCTAAAAACCCCAAAGCATTACTGCTCTGATTTGGGGCACGGCAGCGTTCAACCCCTGGGGCCGTACTGAGGCCTTCCCCAGCAGGCAGCGCACAAGGATGAGACCAGGAGTCCACGGTCCTCCCTGAGCTCCATCCCCAGAACGCAAATGAGGAGAGGTGGGCCTGAGCCTGGGAGGGGTCCCTGAGCAACCGGATGCAGCGGAGGCCCCAGGCCTCTGAAGGCAGCAAGGCCCAGCGGGCGGGCACGGGCCGTGAACACTACGGCCTGAGGGAAGCCCTGTGGGGGAACTACATCCCCCATAGTGCACCGCGAGCCCCGCGTCGCTCCCGCCTCCCATTGGCCAGGAGGCCGCGCAGGGGCGTGCCCTCCCTCCTGAGGCGCCGCCGCGTGGTGTTTTAGAGGCGAGTCGGAAAGCGGGCGCTCCTCGGAGCGCGATTGGTGGCGGAGCCGAGGGGCGGGGCCAGGCTCGAGGCGCGGCGGGCGATGGCGGCTGGCGGCGAGGCGCGGGCCGGGTCCGAGTCCGGGTTCTCCTCTCGTTTCCGCAGCGCGCTGGAAGCCCGCGGCCTGCAGGACATCAGCGGCGACGGCGGAGTGCGCAAGGAGGTGCTGCGCCCCGGCACCGGGCAGCTCGTGCCGCCGGCTGCCTCTGTGGCGGGTACGGCCCTGGCCGAGGTGCCGCGCTCTGGGTGTGGAGGTGCGGTGCCCCGCGGGGCTGCAGGCCCGGCCGCGTGCTCCTCGGCACTGTGCCGTGGTGGTGCTCGTTCCCTCTGGCCCTGTGGTAATGGGGGAAGGAGCAGCCGAGCCCTTGGAGGCTGTGGGTGCTGGAGGGCTTAGCTGCTCTTGTCTGGCTTTCGGCAGGGGCCGTGTGTTGGTTGGGCTGTCTGGCCAGGCCTGGGGAGGACAGCGCCCATTCCGAAGGGCCCTGAGCCTCTGACACTGGGCTGGGGGATGTGAGGACTCCTCAGGCTGTTGCCATCAGATAAGGACAAGCTTCCAGATGCTCTTAGCATACAGCAGTGAGTCTTTCTGCTTCAGGATTGTGCTGTGCCTTACCGGTTACTGTAGTGCGTGGGCTAGCCTCTGGCACTTCTCACAGCTGACAGGTTAAACAGAAGGGCGTCTTGACCTTGAGCAGAGCGGGACCTCCAGGTCCCAGCCATGTTCAAAGTACAAAGAAGTTTAAGCCGAAAGTGGTTCCTGTGCAAGGGCCTGATAAGTGGCAGGGGAAGCTTGTTATGGTGTTTCTTCTAATTGAATGACAACTGGAGTTGGCCTCACTGCTCTCAGGCAATAGCAGAGCTCAAGGACTACGTTTTGTCCTTTGTTTTTTTTTTGTTTTTTTTTTTTTCCCCCTAGGGCTCAAGCTGTGCTTTGAGAACAAATTTGTTAAGTCCTTCTGCAGATAACTGGGGTGTTTAAATTTATGTGGCTTAACTTCCCGTTCTCCCCCTGCCTACAGCTCACTAGTTCTTAACACAAAATTGCATTTCTTGTTTAGATAAGAATAAAGGCTTCCAAGTAGCTGTTTTATCTGGTGCTGATGTGACCAGGTTTTTGTTAGTAGTTTGTACTTCCTCTGCTGTTTTAAAGCAGCAGGAAGGAAAGAAAGCGTGGTTGCAGGACTGACTATGAGTGTACCATTGACAGCATTGTTACCAGACACAATATCAAAACCTTGCTGTTCTCTCCTACCTGCTCTTTGTTCTGGGCTGTACAGTGAAGTACTTTGGGTATCTGGAGCATATGGAGAAACCCTTCTGCACAAACTGCACCAAGAAGCTCCCGAGGCTGATGAAGCTTGGAGAAGGTAGGTTTGTCCTGGGTTTCACAGGGTTATAGTGACTGCCTGTTAAGGCATGTAAATTTAAATGCTGTTTGGTATCTTGAGGTCTTTTTGAAATCTAAAGCTTCTGAATATAATCAGAAAACCTTTTCCTTGTAGATGGAGGTCAATCCAGAACTGATTGCACACCATGCTGGCAGTGAGCAGCAGGGCCTGTGCTGTTGGTGGCAGTATGGGTGCTTTCTGCTGCTGTCTTTAAGCAGCTTCTTGCCTCAGTGTTTTTAAATCACCCAAGAGGAGACGAGAATATCTGCTGTGTGCTTGGTCCCACAGCAGATTGCCTCATTAATCCAAAGATGAGTTGTGCAGCAGAGTGTGCCTTGGGTTGTTACAGCGGGGTACTGACCACTGTATTGGTCTGCTAACAGGGATTTCCTCTTAAAGCCTAGAGGAAAATTCTAATTTGGAGCCTGAGATTGGATGCTGGTTTTGGGATTCTCCTGACCTTCTGTTTCTTGTTGTGACAGACATTACGCTGTGGGGTCTGGAAATTGGTGTGCTCACGATGAAGAAGGGAGAGGTGGCAAGATTTATCTTTGCACCGAGTTATGCCTATGGCCAGCAGGGCTGCCTTCCTCTCATCCCCCCAAATGCCACGGTCTTATTTGAAGTGGAGTTGATAGACTTCCTAGACTCTGCTGACTCTGACACATTCTTTGCGTTGACAGCTGTGAGTTGCTTAATAAGGCTTGGGGCATAAACCTGGAAGATAAACTTTGCTGTCTTTCCCTTCAGTTGTTGAGGATCATATGTTACATATGTTTGTTTAACGCAGGAGCAGTTATCCAGACCTTGGGCTGCTGGATCCGTGCAGCTGCAGACGTGTGCCCTTTAAAGCTTATCCTGCACACCTTGTCCTGTTTACAACCCAGTGCAGGGGGAAAAGCTGGGTGCTGCCTTTGTTTGCTGCCCCATAGTGGAGTCAGTGAAACAAGTTGCATTTATTTTCAGCTTTACCAGAAACCTTGTGGTTTCACTAGAGGGCACCAGCTTCCTGGAAGTTCTCTGAAGTGGCAGAACAGTAACTAGCTGTCTGTTTAAAAACAAAATCCTTCTGAAGTCTGGAACATTGAAGTGTCCCCCGCCCCCCACTCTTTGTCTTTGCTTCTTGGCTGCTTTCCCAAGTGCTCCTTCACTGCTCACTCTCCTCCCTGGTGAGTTACCATGTTATTGTTAATTCTCCCTTTTCATGTAAGAGGCTTTGGGTTGTAGTTGTGGGTCAGTGATTGGGGCACACACAGCAATGCTGATGGAGGGAGGCCCTCCTCATTCCCTCACTGCTCTTGCAGAGGCCGCTTTTTCCACACCCAGCCCTGAGGTCAAACCATCTGTTGCATGGGGGAGAGTTTACTCCCCGACTTCCTAACTCACCCCTCTCTGGAGCTGATTCAAACTTCAAAACCCAGGGGGACAACCTGCCCGTCTTTTGTTGCTGTTCTTCTTTTCTTTTTCTTTTTTGCCCCTTCTTTGCTGGATTGATGTCCTGAGCTGTGTCAAGCTGATCGTGGAGCCACGCAGTGCTGAGCTGTTACAGCAATGCAGCTTTCCCTTTTGTGCTAGGAATAGTGGTTTGTTTGTTTTTTGTGTCAACTGTCTGCTCTGTGCTAAGCAGTTGAGAGTTGGGTGGGATTTAGGAAGAAATTCCTGCTTTTTTTCCTGCAGGGTCCCTTTGCTTCCTGACCTGTTTTGTAGCACTTCTCACCAAGAGTTACCAGCACAGCAGCAGTGCAGAAGGGAAACACTGTGTGGTGGTGGCCTGGCTGGATGCTGAAGGGCCTTGGCAATGGTGTAGGACTCTCCTGCCTGTTATCTCTGCTTGTTTTCTTTTGCTTGAGCTGAAATTTAGGTATTTCTTTATACAGGAGCAGCAGGATACATTTCCGCTACAAAAGGTGTTGAAAGTCGCTGGCGTGGAGAGAGAGTTTGGCAATTATCTTTTCCGTAAGCAGTGCTTTGAGGGTGCCAAAGACAGATACAAAAGGGTATGACACCAGAAAAAATGTGTTTTCACTCATGAGCTGTGAAAGTGGTGATTTAGTGCTAGCTCACTGTAACAGGTACACTTCAGAGATTACATGACTTCATCATATATTCAGGTATAGTTCATTATTTAAGAACTGATCTGAGATGCTGTTGTACAAGTAGCAGTAGTAAATGAAAGAAGAGGAAGGTTGACAGAAATCTGCAGACCCTTCTTTCAGGAGTCCCTTCTGGACTTCCAGTTGGGAACAGAAGAATACCTGAGGTTAGAAGAAGCCTCTGGATTTTGCCTAACCCCATGCTCGAGGTCAGCTAGAGCAGGATGTTGCCCAGGACCGTGTCCATCTAGGCTTTGAACATCCCCAAGGATGGAGACTCCACAGCCTATCTAGGGAGTGTCTTTATTTTGCTGCTTTTGAGTTCCTTGATAGGTTGCTGCAATCTTGTGACTGAGCTGGCTAATCATGCTGATAGCGCTGTGCGGTATATTTAGGAGTCTGATAACTTAGGTCAGTTAAAAATAATAAAGAGAAACATGGATGAAGCTGGCTGATTGGGATGGATTTCTCATGGTAGATTTGTTGTGTGCTAGTCCTTTTCCCTGTCTGCTCAGGCATACTCCATCCTTGGTCGCAGCCCTTCCAGTGAGGCAGAGCAGTGCCAGATTAATGCTTCCAAGTTGCTGGTGCTTCTCAATCTCTCAGTTACCTACCTGAAGCTGGAATGCCCTGCCCGAGCTCTGATGTATGGGGAAAAAGCCTTGGAGATTGACGAAAGAAACGTCAAGGCGTTGTTCAGGTGTGGCCAGGTAGGCAAAGATAAGTTCCTCTGGTAGCCACATCAAGCAGTGACCCAGTCTGACTGGCTGTGTAATAAACTGAGGAGAGCCACTAAATTCTGGGCCAGACCTCCTAAGCTCAGAATCACAGAATCGTAGGGGCTGGAAGGGACCTCCAGAGATCGAATCCAACCCCCCTGCCAAAGCAGGTTCCCTACACCAGGTCGCACAGGCGTGTCTTAAATATCTCCAGAGAAGGAGACTCCACAACCCCCCTGGGCAGCCTGTTCCAGTGCTCCGTCACCCTCACCATAAAGAAGTTCTTGCTCACATTCATGCAGAACTTCCTATGCTCCAGTTTCTGGCCGTTTCCCCTTGTCCTGTCTCCACACACTGCTGAAAAGAGTCTGGCCTCGCCACTTTGTCCCCCACCTGAGATATTTATAGACCTGGATCAGGTCCCCTCTCAGTCTTCTTTTCTCAAGGCTAAACAGACCCAGTTCACTTAGCCTTTCTTCACAGGGGAGATGCTCCAGGCCCTTCACCATCTTTGTGGCCCTCCGCTGGACTCTTTCCAAGAGATCCCTGTCTTTTTTGTACTGGGGAGCCCAGAACTGGACACAGTACTCCAGATAAGGCCTTACCAGGGCAGAGTAGAGGGGGAGGATCACCTCCATCGACCTGCTGGCCACACTCTTTTTAATGCACCCAAGAATGCCATTGGCCTTTTTGGCCACGAGGGCACACTGCTGGCTCATTGCCAGCAGTTGCAGCAGTTGAGGTGATTTGTCAGCATCTGAAAATCTGCTTCTCAGTAAATCTGTTACACAAATCATTGCTTGAGGGATTCCTGAGATACCTATATCTGTCTCTGAAGTGTTTGTAGTTGTACGTATCTCAGTCCCGAAGAGCAGCAGCAAATCTATATTTATCTTTTAATGCATCTGTCTTCTTTCAATGGCAGGCTTGTCTCAGCATGACAGAATACGAAAAAGCTCGGGACTTCCTGATCAGAGCTCAGCATATAGAGCCATTTAACCACGATATTAACAGCGAACTGAAAAAGCTGGCAAGGTGAGAACTCCTTTTACATCACTGTGCTTAGACAAGCTGAAAACATCCACTGGAAGCTACTGACATACTCCAGTGTTTATTTAAAAAATTAATAATGATCAAGCACCAAAGTTGTTGGGTAAGTGACTTGGGAAAGTGTGGAGTGTCTTTTATTGCGCAGAAGGCTCATTCAAGGCTTTGCACAGAGGGTGGTTGCAGGTGATATGTGAGAAGCTAAAAATACTCATTTTTTCCATATAGTTTCTCAGAAGGGAGTGTGTGATCCACTCCATCTGAGCTAAGTGGGTCAGGCTGATGGCAGGGAGGTGGAGGGCTGCTGAGATACCTCAAACCCAATGAGATGCGGTAGGCTAGCACTTGAGAAGATCATGTTCTACATTAATACATGATTTTCGTTTCCTTTAAGATGCATCAGTTGATTACAGCACCTTTTTGTGCTGCAAGTTCTTCACTGTACAATGCTACAAATACTGATGTTCATCTGTGGGAAGATCTTAAAAGTGAATTTCTTGCTGTCTTGGTGGTAGCAGATGAGCAATCCCAAAGGCAGACTTTCCCTTTGCCCACAGACTGAGTACAGCACAATCCTACCAGGCTTAGTCATGCCCTAGCCCTGTGAAAACATGACTAACGCTGGCCTCCATCCTCTCTGTTCTTTTGCTTGAAACTGGCAAAAGCAGTAGCTGGTTCCCATAAGTGTGTGCTGTACTTCTGGCACCGTTCATGGGCACAGAATGTGAGGAAGTCTCCAGCTTCAGCGATCCCAAAGCAGCCCCTGAATAGGAGACCTCTTCTTTTGTGTTGCTGCTAGGCATTTGCAATAAGGCTTGTAGGGAGCAGTAACATCTCTAAGAATAGCTGGTATGGCTTGAGCCTGGCTGTGGGCTAAGGATCTTCACCTGGTAACGTTTTGGTAGAGGGGTGGGCTTGCACATGTCCTATATATCCAAGTAGACTTTAATACCCTGTGATGAAACCAAGTCTTCAAATTTGTTCTTTTATATCAGAACTATGGAGAACCTGACATTAGAATTAGCTGCTGGTCTGGAAATGTGATGTAAAACGGTTGTATTGATCCTCATTTGCCCTAGGATACCTTGCTACCAAACTGCTAGGTGAACACATGCACTTATCAGAGTTCTAGATGGCTAGGTAGCTGCCTCTTGGAGGCTTGACTTGTGGGTAGTGTCCAGGACCTGTGGTGCAGTGCTAGAAAACCTAATCCAAAAGCCTCAAGCATCCTCTTAGATTCATTTAAAATATTTTGGCTGGTAGGAGAAAAATCTGGCTAATAATTGAGCTTATTCTGCTAGGAAGCAACAAGGCGTTTTGCCTTCAGGGAAGCAGCAGGCAAATTTGTCATCTCTGAGTCTAGAGGCAGCAGCACATACTAGTAATGTGTGTTACAGTGAGCTGAGTGTGCACTGAATGTCTCTTGTCTTGAAGCTTCTGCTTTGCTGCCAGCTAAAATTGGTGTATTTCTTACTTTTACAATGACAAAAAATGGAATTAATATAAAATAGATGGAGAAATAAGTGCTGAGTTAAGAGTGCTGTTAGTCATGACATACTTCAGTCTGGGTCTCTGTAACGTTACCAAACTGCTTTGCCCATGATGTGATCTGACAGACGCTTCAGAAACTGAATATGAATCAAAATTCTGTTTTAAAAGCTTTTTACTTCCTTACTGAGTGCACTTAAACTTTGCAAGAAGGAATGTTGTTTGTTAACCAACAGCTACATCCTGCTGCATGAACAGAACTTTGGGAAGTGCCTGTTTGCCAAGAACCTAGGTTAGCTGTTAAGTTCACCTTCACCAGAGAGAGACAGGTGGAGTCCTGGGCCTTATGGAACTTGTCTGGTACCAGCTGCAGTGGTGCAAATTCTGATGCTGCCTTTGGTGACTTTTTTTAGAGGACATGGTTTGTATCAAATGTGGAATAACATAGGGTTGTTCTGACATCTGGCTTGAAATTGTGCCTCTGGGTGAGGAACTCTTGGGTTTCCTGCTTTGGTAGACATGTGAGCGTATGTCATCCTGTCTAGGTGCACATCACTGGTCTTATTGTGGGTAATTATGACAACATGTGCCTGCAGGACTTCGCAGCAGAGATGTACTGAGCTCAGGTTTCACTGAATGATACCCTTCGAAGTTGTAGACACACAGGTACTGGTCATAGGGGGGCTGAGAGAGCATTAGCCAACACCACCCTTCTGCTGTTTCTGCTGTTGCAACAAAAACTTTGCTTTTGACCATATAAGGTAGCAGATGCAGTAAAGTTGTCTTTACAGGCATTTCCCATTGATCCCTGGGATGGTGCCTGAGCTGAGTCACCTTCTGGCTCAGAGATTCCTCACCAGTGAGGCTTTGTTGCCTGCAAGGTGGAGTGTGGGGTGCAGGGACACCGTTCTTCTTCCTGGCCCTGCTGGTGCTGCCAGCAGCAGTGATTCACATGGAGTGGTCTGCATAGCTTGTGCCATGTAAATGGGATGCTGGCAGGATGCATTTGTCCTGCTGTCTACATAGTCTGGACATGCAGCCTGCTGTCCCTTCCACATCCTCTGCCTGGATTCATGGTGTCAGTGGTAGATAACCATTAGCAGTAGCTTGCTGAACAGTGGAGCACCTGCACTGTGTGTCCTGCTAGGATGTGTAATGGCTTGCACGAGGAATGGTGCAAATGGTGAGCACCACAGTACTGCTTTGAATACAACTGGGAGTTCTGCATCACCAATGTGCTTGCAAAGATGCTTGTAGAAAGCATCTGGCTACAAGAAGTCAAACGCTCCTACTACCTAATAGGTACCGGTAGAGAAAAGGCTCAGGGTATGGTGGTAAGACAAAATTCATTTTATAGCAGAAAGAAGGGGTTGGGGGAGCTGCTCCCTCTTCTAGCAGCGCTAGGCTAGTTGCCTTGAAAGTCTAAGCATGTATGTATGTTTTTTTGATTGTGGTGCTGATGGTTTGATGGGCAGTCTACAGCCCTCAACTCCTTATTTGTGCTCTACTTTCCAGCTGCTACAAAGACTACTTGGACAAGGAGAAAGAAATGTGCTGCCGAATGCTTGCTGCTCTCAACTCTTCTTCGTGACCAGGAATAAAGTTACTCAGCTTGTGAAAAAGTCTGAGGTCTCCTAAAGCCATGCTATTCTCTGGACTGGGTTTTGTGGTAGGGAACCCACTTCTGTATAGGAGGATTTTGGAGGCATAATACAAGTTAAAGAGAATGTGCAGAGGGAAAGGGGCAGGATGGCAGTGTGAAACCCAACTGTACCACATGCCTGGGGAATCTTTTCTGCCAGGCGGTCTAGAATGGGACAGGAACCTGAAACTGGCAGCACTTGAATAAGTTTGGTTTTTCCGTTTCCTGTGCTGCTCATCCCAGTTATTCCTTGTCAGAGCCAGGGGCAGAAAGAGCTGTGTAGCCTTGTTTCTCTGCCAATTACAAGAAACAAAAAAAAATTGTTCCTGTCAAACTTAAAAATTGGATTTCCTCCTCCCCTCCAGCACTCCTGTCTGGAGCTGTTGGAGTGCCTTACTGCAGGAAAACCTAAATATTTTATTTCTTTTTTTTTTTTTAATATTAAAAAACCTGTTTGTATAGAAAATTTCAAATAGGTGTTTTGGACTCTTTAAAGCCTTAAATCTTCTAGTAAAATTGACAGGTTTATAAATGCACAAAGGCTCTTTGATCATCCATTTTTTTCTTTTTTTTTTTGTCAAAACCTTTGGAGGGGGTGTAAGGCGGACTGGCAGTCTAAGCTGGTCTCTCGCCTCGGGGTAAGCCCTAGGGAGAGGGTTGTGGAAAATGACAGCAGCCTTCTGTCAGAATGCATCAGCAGCTCAGGGCGTCAGAGGTGGCTGCCATTCCATCTCAAACAATACAGGCAGTATACCTCTTTCTTCTGAAAATGAGTATGAGCAGCTTTTCCATCATCGGCAGCATTGAGCGCAGGATGCAGCTGTGTTATTTTAAGGTGGGTTCTTTCTCTTGTCTGTGGCTGTGAGGAAGCTAACCCAGTATTTGAGGAGAGGTCTGACTGAACAGATGCTTCCCGGAGCAGTGCATCCCAATCCCGGCTGGATGTGTTCCTTGCAGCCCTCACCCTCCTGCCTTCTGGCCATGGCTGCTTGTTACGAGCTGCCTCAGAGCACAGATCATTCTGCTATAGGTTGGGGATGAGACTGTTGTCTCTGTACTACCCCAGGCTGTGCTTTGGGATGGGGGGGGCTATGCCCAGGGTGTGCACTGTCCATTGCGTGCGGAAGCCCACGGTGTGGGTTTGGCAGGGAGGCTCTCAGTCTCACTACTGAATTTGAGATACTTGCAGTGTGAAGGCCTGCAGGACTTTCAGAGATGGGGAAGGGCGAAAGAGAAGCTTAAAGATGAGGCTGATGTGCCCAACAGCCAGATTTTTTCCGTGGCTCCTACTGATGCAGCCGCAGTGCTTCCCTGGAGCTCTGCCTCCTTACACAGCTGTGTGACAGCTGTCAGTCAGATGGGTGGCCTTTAAGTTTAGTTGCAGCATTTTTTTTTTTGTCTTCCAGACAAATTTACATCACTGAGACCTACATAACAACCCGCTGTTAATTCCTTGTGAGAACAATCTCTTGCTGGAAAAGGAGTCATTACGTATTCAGAGAGGGGCATGGCAGCTCCTGCTCCAAATCACAGCTGACTATCCAGAACTGAGGCAGAACATTCTTTAGTGTTTTCTGACAAGTTTGCACTAGTTCAGTTTAGGGCACAAGCTGTTCTCAGTTGGCCTGGCAGCCTTCTTTGATTCTTTTGATTCTTTTAGCGAGCGGATGGGCAGTGAGCTGTGCTGGGAGCTCGTGTCTGATGATCGGCGGAATCGCACCGTTGTGGAAAACCTTCCTGTGCAGCAGTTGGCAGGTGGTGCTGAGTCGGTCTGACCCCACGACCGCCATACCAGCTACGTGACTCACAGCTGGAGTTGAGCATTTGCTCCCTCTGACTTGCCGCTGTATTCTTCTGGCTCAGCTCTTCTACCCAAGGGGCTTTGCTGTTTCTTTTGGTGAGATTTGCAGTGGCTGCTTTGGTACAGGGACAAATGGTTCATTCGTCTGTGCTGGGTAATCCAGGGCTCTGCTGTGCTTTCCACAGTAACACAGAACCAGCCACACCTGAATACAGAGTCACTGCCTGGCATTTCTGTCTCTCTCTCTCTCTCTCTCTCTCTCTCTCTCTCTCTCTCTGTAGAGCCTGCTCCTGTGATTACGTCTTGCTCAGAGCACGCTTTCTTCCTTTTTAGTGGAGTTTCAAACCAGAATAAGCATCTTCTTTGGTGAAATGAGGCCACTTGTGACGCTTCCTAGGGGAATTCAGAAATACTGAGAGGTAAAAATAGAAGTATAAGCGCTTTCTTAAATCTTTCCTTCAGTAGTCCCCTGCAGACACAGTGGCTTGGGGTCTTATGCTTGCCCTTCTTCAGGTCTGAGCTATTTGCTTGCCTCTGTTATCTTGTGTAGTGCAGCATACGTCAAGCCAAGTTACCTGGCGTGGCTGAAAATCCCCTTTGGAGCACCCTAAGCTGGATGGACTGAGATCAATGCCTCAGTAGAGTTCTTTGTTTCAGTGAAAAGTGCAGGCTTTTGGTGACAGACTTTTAAACCTCAAAAAACAATGGGACTTGCTGTCTTTGTATTGCTGTGGTCCTTCAAGATGAAGAGAACTTAATTATGAGGTGTGGATACAGATTTCCTGGAGATGCCTGCATCCTTGTAGCAGGTCTATGGGAGTTTAATCCCAAAAAGATTTATCTTCTTTTAATTAAAGGTGGGCCAAGACTGGAAGCTTGCTTCGAATGTGTATCTGAATTCCAGCAGACAGGAGAAATGGTCTCAGTAGCTGAGAGCATACAGGGAAATGTTCCAGTGAAAACAAACAATACTGAAATTATGGCAGGAAACTATGAGGTCAAATTGAGATTGCTACGAACAGCAGGGTCTAGCAATTCTGAAGCCATTAATCGGTGAGAACTGGCTGCAGAACTGGGACTGTGTCACCAGGTAGAAGTGACTATAATTGGACTTAAAATCAGCAGCAGTTGCTAGTTAAACTGACCTAATATGCTGAAAGAGACTGGCAAATAAACTGAATGCACTAGTGCAAATGCACTAAATTGTCTGCTGCTGTTGCAAATCAATGGATAGTGAAAAAGACGCTGGGTTCTTTTCATCGTATTTATCATGTAGTTAAAGCTCGGAGGGAATGGGCAGCGTGTGGGATGTGAATGTCTTTACACGGGGAATTTTATTTTTGCAGAATCTTCAGGGTTACTGCCCTTCAATTCCAGCAGCAAGGAGATGGAGGAGCTTGAATAACTGCATCTGTGAAATATGACTTTTAAAGTCTCCTTTCTCTACCTCTTGTGTTTCAGTTGCACAAAGCATGAGTAAAAATGTTTTGTTGCCGTGCAGAGTATAAAGGCAAATAGGATAAACCTACCTAAAGCAATTAGTGACCAAAGAGACAGATTTTGGATGGCAGCCTGCTGCAGGTGCCAGTGACTCATGTGCCTGGGGTCAGATTACTGCTTAACTGTGCTGTTGTTGAGGCACAGAAGCCCCCAGTGCCACTTAGTCCTTGTAGCAGCTCTCCCTGGGCTCCTGCCATCCCGTACAGGCACAGCTGGTGTGCCTGGCTACCAGCCCTGCTGATCCGGAGCACTTCAGACATGTCTTTATCCTATCTGCTTCTTTTAATCTTACATCTGGAGATTTAAATGTGTGTCATGCGCAGCCTTATGCAGCGAAACAAAGGGTCCTTTTCCACATTCTCTTGTGTGCTGTTCTTCTAGTCGGGTTTCTTGGAGGAGCATTTGAGCATGGAGATCTGAGGCACTGTGTATCATCTTGAGCGTGGAGGATGTTTTTCACTGCTTGTGTAGCTCAGTGGTAAGTTATCCTGAGCAGAAACACAAAGTGGCCTAAACCTCTGTGTGTGGCTGTGCTGCCGTACCCACATGTGCTGCTCACACCGGGGCTGGTTGCTGTCATTGGTGTCCTGCGGCCCAGGACTGGTGGGGCTCATAGTGTGGCAAAGCTGGAACACAGCAGAGGGTAATTCCAGTACTAGAGAAGGGGAAAAAGAAACCTTCGGATGATAATGATGTAAACCATGCGGTGGTGGCTGATGTATTTATTAGTAGCCTTCCAAGTGTTACAGGCTTATTCCATAAGCACAGGTTTGTTTAAATGAAGCTACAGACTTCTAATGTCCAGATGGCCGTGGTGCTGAGGGCCCCCAGAAGTGTTTTTTGCTTTTGGGAGGGCTGTTTGCTTAAGGCACAAGGAGTGCCTTGGCTCTACTGTGAGTCGGTTTGCAGATCTGCAGTTATTTGCAGTAAAGGGAGACGTGACCTTCATGTGCCTGTACCTGCCCTGCTTTATCAGGGAACTGTTGATTTGGCAGAATGCTGAGCATTATTGACATGAAAATTTGAGCTCTTGGAGGACTGGGAGCTACTGTAAGGAACAGTTTCAGCCCAGACTTGCTGAATGAAGTACTTCCCAAGTCAGAAGTAGGTGTTGAATTCATCCCTTCCCTTCACCCTCTTGTAATTGCCCCTCTTATGAGACTTCTTGCTCTCTGGGGAAGTGTTGTTGCCCTGTCTGGGTGCTGCTTGAAGGGGTTTTCTTTTTTTTGAAATGCCTGGGAAAGTGCTCCTCTTCCTGCATTTTCCTCTCTGCTTTAGGATTCCTTGGCATGTAGGAGGTCTGAGTGGACTTGACAGACCCTCTCCCTGTCGCCTTAGATTCAGGTCATCAGTATTCAAGCTCTCTAGAGTCAAGTGTTGCTAACAATCTCTGCTTAATTCTTCCTTCCACTGAACTCTCTTTCTGTCTATAGGCTGTGCTTGGGACTCGTGGTGGATCCTTTGCAGAGCTGAGGATTATAATGGATCAGCTAGCAAAAAACATATCCTAAAGGAAAAAAAAATACATAAGCACAGATGTTCAGTTGACACTGGAGGTTTGTATAGCTTTATTATATGAACAAGGAGTAGAGAATCTTCTCCTTATACCTTCACCCTTGAGTTTTGACATTGCTTGCATCTGTAACAGGGTATTCCTGGCAGCTGCTGGAGTCTTCTCATATCTTCCTCTTCACAACCTGAAGAGTCTCTGAGCTTCTGCATGCTCATGTCCTACCTGAAGATAGGCTTCACTTGGCTGTAGAAGGGACTCCACTTGAAGCACTAACAGCTGGGCATCCCTAAACTACAGCTGAGTGAGACAAAGGGGTGTATGGCTGACTGCGAAATTGCTTTCACAGACAGTAGACAGTGGTGACCTAATTAGGTAATTTTCTGAAGGCGTACTGAATGCACCAGCGATGGTGATGTGTAGCATTCCCTCTAATAATTGTCCTAACAAATCATGATAGCCTGGTGTTGTAGGTGGCTTCTTCTTCTCATCCTGTCAGGGTGGGTTGCCCAGCACATCCTGTTATAAGAGGGCTGATAGCAAGCTAGCTGTAGCTGGGCTTTGTTCTTGCCTTCAGAAGAGCAGCAGCATGTCAGTAACCTCTCATGGGCTCCACATGATGCTTTTAAGAAGGAGCTTGTTCACCTCCCGGTGGCAGCAGTTTTCCTCCAGGCTGTCATTTCAGAGTGGCAGTTCCTTTTGGGCTTGTCATGTCTTGAGTGAAGAGCACTTCTCAGGCAATTGCCATTCAAGGTTTTAGCTCCTTTGCTGATCCATGCTCCAAAAGTGAGCATGTAATGTGCTGTTTCAGAGTGCTGGAGTTACGATGTACTGTCTTTCCAATTAACAAGTCAAGCCTTCCTTTCCTTTCTTCCCTGTAGTGACTGCACGGTTTGAGCTGAAGTGCTGAAAGTGAGATATTCTGCCTCGTGCTAGGAACACCTGGAGGCTGCATTTCCCTGCAGGTAGCTGCTGGCTCCGAGATGGATCAGCCAGGCCAACCTCTCAGCCCGTCTGCCTTCCACAAAGCTAATGACTCAATTGCTTCTCTTGAGCAGTGCCTTCTCATTGGAAGTTATCAGTGCAGTTAGGAGCTGCTGCTTCAAAGGATGGGTTTCATGGGGGCTGAACTGGCAGGAGCTTCTTCCCAGCTTCTCTGTGCTTTAGCAAAAATGTTGCCTGCTGTGCCTGGTGCCTACAGTGCTTTCCTGCAGCTCTTCTGGAGACTCAGCTGGGAAGGAGGTAGCTGCTTTCTTGCATAAAGCACCGTGGCTTAAACAAAATTTCAAGCTTTCGTTAAACATTAACAGTTAATTGTGTCTTTAATGCAGAGTAAAGGCGATTGTGATTATGAATGACCTGTGACCTGGCATGTTGTTTGCTGTGGATTGATGCTCTGCTGCCTTGTCTTTCCAAAGCATGAATTAAAATAGCTGGTAGTGACAGACTTCTGTCTGAACTTCAAAGTGAGCGCCTGCGTTGCTGCTGCGTGTGGCTGAGTCGCTGCCAACCTGCTTTTAAAGGGAAGGAAACAAATGTCGGAGTGGAGCCCTGCTTGGAGCGTGCCGCTCCTCTACCCGCAGGAGCTGCAGGCGCTTTGAACACCGCCCAACTCCCTCTTCTGTCTGCGTCGCCATCAGGCTGCCACCCCTCTGCTGATGCAGCCCAGGCTGCTGGCGGCTTTCTGGGCTGCACACTGCTGGCTCAGGTCAGCTTTCCCTCCTCCAGAACCCCACATCCTTCTCTGTAGGGCTGCTCTCAAAGAGTTCTTCCCCCATTCTGAACATATACCTGGCATTGCCCTTGTACTGCATCTTGCACTTTTTCTTGTTGAACTTCATGAGGTTCTCACGGGTCCACTTTTCAAGTCTGACTGCATCCCTTTGGGTGGCATCCATTCCTTCTGTTGTAAAGTGTGCTGAGCGTATCTTACCCTGGTTCCTTAATTGCTCTGGGGACAGCAGGGATCTCCACGTTGTGCTTGCATGCGCCACAGCTACCCTCGAGAACTTGTGGTGTTGAGCTGGGAGTTAAATAACTAACAGCTTATGAAAGCCAGGGCGCAGGAGGTGCTGGAGCTCTCTGCAGGTGGAGAGACAAAGGGATGGTGTGGTTGGAAGAGGCACTGGAGAAGCAGGTGAGCTTTTGGCAGCAAGGTCAGTGCTGTGGAATTGTAGCCACATCTGTGAGGCAGATCTGAGTTCTGAGCATTGAACCCAAGAGGCTCCCCTTTGAAATACAGAGGAAAAGAATCACGGCTTAGAGGTAGGTCTGGCTTATATCCAGAGAAAACACCCTGTGTATGGATACTGCTTTCCTTCTAGTGACCTTAAAGAGCTGGAGGGGTGGAGTGGGAGCTGCAGGTGAGAGATGGAGGCTTCTCTGGGGGCAGGCTCTGCCATCTTGGTGTGTGCTGGGACTGCAGGGCTTGTAAGGACCCAACTGCAAATGAGAGTAATGGGCGAGGGGTGCCAGCAAAGAGCAAAATGCTGGGAGCACTGTGTTCCTTGGCACGTTCCATGTGTTGTCATGTTGTGGCTGGGCCTCCTGGAGGTAATGGCCCTCTCAAAGAATGATGAGAGCATGAGATGAAGGTGCAGGGAGAAGCCATAGAACTCTCAGGAGAAGGGTGAATCTGGGAGAAAGAGGACCGGCTTCTCAAAGCTGAAGAGTAAACGTCCAGGCACCAGGCTTCTTAGAATGCAGCTGGAAAAATGCAGAGTGGTGTGTAATGTGGGTGATCCAGAATGGGAAGGGAGGTGACCTGAAGGGCCCTTCCAGGGTCTTTGCAGTGAGCTTGCTGTTGTTGAATTCTTATCACTTAACACTCAGTTTCTTCCAAGTCTAAAGTGAGGAAATCAAATTAGTTTTATGGGAATGCCACTGTGCCTGATCCACTTATACTAATCTACAGAACTCTTGGATGACTCTTTCAGGGACACTGTAGATACGTGCTAGCAACAGTTGGCCTATTAATGTTTGGAGCTGTTAAAATGGAGTAAAATGTACAGTGTTTCCTGTGGGAATGATGACTGTAGTCTTTGTTACCCTAGGATTTCCTCAGCTGATGAAAGGAAGGGTCCTTGGGCAAAAAGGAGCCCCACCCCTGGGCTCATGGAGATTTGGGTGTTGGATCTGTGTTTTGCGAGAAGCGTAATGCGGAGGTCCTCTTGCTGTATACACAGCATGTTCTGCCTGAATTTGTTTTATTTAGCATGTTCTAGGGCTGTTTCTAGAAGATCCAAGCCCTGTCTTCTTCCACGAACTTTCCCTGAAGAATGCTTTGACATCCTACCTCTCGCGGGTTATGGGCTGCTTTAAGGGAATCTGAAAATACAAGTAGGATGCCATGAAGTTTTGTATTACTTATACAGATTGTTCTTCAAAAGGTTATGTTTAATATTGTTTTTGTTCTGAGAAAATAAACCAATCTGAGAACTAGTGCTGGCAGGACTTGTGCCAGTTTATTGTGCAAGAGTGATTAATGTCTCTTTCAGTGCAGGGAACTGGAATTTGGAAATAGAGTGCAGTTTGTTAATGTAGCTAACTGCTTGGGCAACAGCATGCTATGCTCTTTGTTTTGGCTGAACATTCCAGCGAGCGTTGATGCTAAATTTCAAATTATGGGAGCACACCAGCTTTTTCCTCTTCAAATATTGCTGACTTTCCTAGCTTTGATCAAGTTGGTTTCCTTTTGGAGCAGAGCACGCTGTGTTCTCCCTGTATCTGAATGTAGGCCTTTGTGGCATGGCTGAGTTGATAAACGCAGAACCTCTTGGTGAGGTAGCAGCAGGGCAGTGTAAAAGCTGCAAGAAGCCACGTGGGTTCTGCAGAGGAGGAACCTGGAAACATGAAACAGTGTTTTAATGGTATTTGTCCCATCCATGTTTGACTAGGATGGATAATGTCTTCTAAGTGTAACTCAGTGCCTTGTTGACTCGCAGGGCAGGGAGAGCTGCCTGTGGTCAACGTGTGTTCCAAGGTGGCCTCTTGCCAGGAGAGAAACGTCTGAAGTGTTCTTGTTTTCCCCAGTTCTGCCGACATCTTTATGGCTTTTGGACTCAATACCACCATGCTCTGATGGTATCTTAAAGCAAAATGCCCTCTTGGTGGGACACACTGGAGAGGAATAAAAAAACAACTGTTGGGAAATCTTGAGTTGGCAGCACCCTGTTAGCACATTTCTGGAGCTTTCTGCTTGTTGCAGCCCTCTGTGCTTCTGGAGAAAGGGCATCCTGATCTCTGAGAGGGGGGAGGTCAGATCCTGCTGCGCTGCTTAGTGGGAGGAAAGCAGATCAAAGGGGGATGCGGGCTTTGGGTTTCTTCATCTTTCCCTTAAGAACAGCCCGATTAATACTTTCTGTCAGACTTGCTTTTTCCAAAAGCCTCCAAGAGTATAAATAAGGGGTGGGGGGTGGGGGGGGAAGAGTTCTATAATACTAATTATCTTAATTATAGAGTGCTGGGCTTTATCTTGCTTCAGAGGGCTCTAACTGAGCTGCTGCTCAACTCAAATCCCTGAAAGGTGCCAGGCTCACTGGGTAAGTGTGGTTGCTTTCCTGCATTTGGGTTTCCGTAGCCGTGTGGCCGGGGCTTCCAAGCTGCTCTGCCCACGGACGGCACAGGCAGCCCTGCCTGATGTCCTTGCGTTGCAAAGTCCAGTTCCCGTCTGGTTCCCAGCACCGGTGCCTTGCTGATTCCTCTTTGCTGGGCTGACACTAGATGGCAATGCCTCCCTCGCGATACTTCACCACGGCACAGCAATTCCGGCGTTTGCTTTTGATGGGCTATCATGGATAGTAGTCTTTTTTCTGTACAGATTGCTCTGCTGAGTTCCTTGCATTGGAATCTGATGCCATTTTCCAATGTGAAGAGGAGGATCGTGTTTCATGACAGGTGGGATAAGACGGGAGACCTGAAGGCAGCCGTGGTGGAGTTCTGCAGCACCAGGTTGTGATCTTGGCATTAGAACAGAATGTAGGTCCATGAGCAAAACAGAAAAATCTCTGCAAAGAAACAGTTTCTGATTGTTAATGGGAGAGCTTGGGCCTTTGAGAAATTTGCTACTGAAACATTTATTTTTGGCCCCAAGGCCACATCTCCCCCCACCCCCCCCCTCCTTTTTAAATAGTTTGACAAACGTCTTCAGGGTGTTTGGTGGAGGAGCTGTTCCAAAGGTAGGCTACCTCTTACAGCTCAGAAGTGGTCTTGTATTTCCAGTTCGGGTTTATCTAATGTCAACTTGCAGCTTCTGAACTTTGCCGAGCAATTAAAATATTATCTGATATTGTATGATGTTTTTCCAGTGTGGGTGTGCTCAGGTTTAACCTGAGCCCAAGATGCTGGGTGCCCTCACGCTCACCCTGTCTCTTTGACTCTTAGGGCTGAGGTGAGGATCAAACTGATGTGAGCTGCACATAACAGCCCCTGCTCCCCCCATGTGTGGGCTGCACGTGGCTCTTCCCACTTGTTTCCCCCCCATGCAGTGCTGCTGCATATGTCATATGTCTCCAATGCTGTTGTGTGGGCACTGTGACCCTGCTGCCGCCTGCACTGATGGCGGTCAGTACTCTGACCCTGGAGTGTGTTGGTGGTGCTGATGGCTCCACGGTGTTATGTCCGGGCTGTGCCCACAGCTCAGCCAGGGTTGGGTTGGTGCGGCCGGCAGAGCAGGAGCTGACCGTCCCGCTGTACCGGCCCTGGTGAGGCCGCACCTCAGTGCTGCGTTTGGTGCTGTCCTCACTGCAGGAAAGACATGGAGGCCCTGGAGTGCGTCCAGAGAAGGAACGGAGCTGTGAGGGCTCTGCAGCACACGTCTGATGGGGAGCGGCTGAGGGAGCTGGGATGGGTCAGTGTGGAGCAGAGGAGGCCCAGGGGAGACCTCACAGCTCCCTACAACTGCCTGAAAGGAGGTGGTGGTGATGGGGGTCGGCCTCAGCTCCCAGGTGACAGCGATAGGGTGAGAGGTGATGGCATTAAGTTGTGCCAGAGGAGGGTCAGGTTGGATATTAGGAAAAATTTCTTAGAAAGAGCGGTGCTGCAGTGGCACAGCTGCCCAGGGAGGTGGTGGGGTCACCGTCCATGGAGGTGTTCCAGAGCCATGGAGATGTGGCACTGGGGGACGTGGGCAGTACTGGTGGTAGGTAGGTGGTAGGACTACATGATCTTAGAGGTCTTTTCCAACCATAATGTTACTACAAAGCATGGGATGGCAGAACTGAAGATGAGGCAGCACACTGAGGGCACGTGGGAACCTACAGGCATTGGTGGTGATGGGGATGCCAAGCTCAGCCCTATGCACCTGCATGCGCATCTCCCCATTGCTGATGGATGCTGAGGTGGGGGACACCGGGAGCACTGAGGTATGGCTGTCACCTGTCCCAGTTCCTGCCATGCCTTGGTGCCCAGCTCCAGGCTGGTGACCTCTGTTCAGCACCTCCCTACAGCATGGCATGCTCCCAAGGAGCAGCAGAGACAATCCCATGTGCTGAGCACCCCGTGGCCCATCACTGCAGCCTGTCCCCTGCCCAGCCATGAGCCTCATAGTGCAGGGCAGCCCCAGGCTGGGCTGCGTAGGGCCTTGAGCTCTTTTTATTTTGGCAGCCAGGCCTGGAAGCCACGCAGCAGCACGGGCTGCCTGGCCAGGGCCATGCGGGCACCCAACTCCCTGCCCTGAGTTTGTGTTGGCACGGGCTGGGGAACGAAGCTGGTGTAATTGGCAGTTGTGTTTGTGGCCAGGGTGTTATGAAAAGGTTTTCTGTCTCCCTCTGTAAGTTCCCCTGAATATGTTTTCATTCTTAATATAATGTTCACTTCATTATTAGCTGAAAGAGGCTCTTTTGAGAGGATTTTTTTTTCCCCCCTCTTCCAAAAATATATTAAATGGTCTCTTCATGCAGCAGCACTCTGAGGGCTGGGATTGTATGCTGGAGGGGAAGTGAGAAACCCGTTGGTAAATGGGATTTATACGGAAATTCCTTTCTTTCACAGTGCCCCGGTGTGCCACAGCCTGCAGGGAGACCTGCTGGGTGCAGCCCCATGGTGTGCTCTGTTTGGTCCTCCAGCAAGCCTCTGCTCTGGCTGTGCACTCCCTGACTGTGGGGAAAAGCCCTCTGAACTGAGTGTGGCTTCTGAGGGCCACTTATGGGCTGTGTGGGCAGCAGCAGGCGGCCGTACAGCTCCTGATGTCCTGCTCCTGATGTTCTCAGCATGGCTGGGCAAGGCTGGTGCTAATGTTGGACTTGTGGGGTGCCCGGGGCTGGCCAGCACCGGTGGAGCCATTGAATCACCTCAAGGAAGGGACCCCCAGGGATCACTGAGTCCAACTCCTGGCTCTGCACGCGACCTCCTGAAATTCAAACCACGTTTCTGAGAGCCTTTTCCTAACACTCCTTTATATCCAGCAGGCCTGGGGCCATAACCGCTGCCCTGGGGAGCCACTGCAGCATGCAGCCCCTCTCTGGTGAGGAACCTTTTCCCAGCACCCAACCTGAACCTGTCCTGAGGCAGCTTCATGCTGTTCCCTCGGGTTCCTTTTCTCTCCCATAGGGGAGGGTGAACCTGGGTGGCAGGGTGTTGCTGTCCTGAAGCATTTACCACTACTAGTGACCAACAGCTCCAGTTTGGATCCAGTCATCACTGAGGGTTGATTGTTGGGGAGATTTCCCCCACGTAGGCTAGGCACAAGCATGCACCCAAGTCCGGCTGGGCATGCAGTCCCCGCTTCCCCCTCCTGCAGCCAGCAGTGGGGCCTGATATGCTTGAGTTGTTCTTTGTCCTGGCCTTGTGTGGGGTCCCTGCGAAAGGATGTTTCTCTGGTTAGGATGTTACTAACCTGCACATTCTTACTTAGGAAATGAAAGTTTGGCCACTGTTTTTCTATCCGGGCAAAGCTTCTCACTGGCTTTTGTGAGAAGTGAGGCCAGGTCTCCATCCACTTCTGTCTGAAAATCCTAAAGCACGGAGGGCACAGAGTGAGGATTTGCTGTGGTGAGAAGCAGGAGGGGTATCCTCAAATGCAGCAGCCTGGTGAGGCTGTCGTGTTCCTAGAAGGTTCCTGCTGCCCCGAGCTGCAGCATTACTGCCGGATGGGAGCAGCAGGATCCTTGCAGACCTCCCAGCACCCTTCCTCCGTCCCTGGAACACGCGCAGATCATAATTCACACAGCCCTCGTGGTGCTGCTGTGAGAGCACAGAGCAGCTGCCCTCCTCGAGCTTGTTTTCCTTTTCCAGGAGAGGGGTGCGAACACAGATCGCCTCTGCCTTGGTAGCAGTGCAGGAGCTGCAGCACTGCTGCCTCCCCAGTGGTCAGCTGCAATCATTCCTTGCCATCCTGCAAAACTCATTAGGGATCGTGCCACGTGCTGATGAGTATTCAAGACCTGGCCGAAATTGGGAACAATTAGCGATTGTTTCAGCAAGCATCTGTTTGCTGTTGCTCTGTCTTGTGGCTGATGCAAACAGTGAGCTCCCTGCACACGGATCAGACTGGTCAGTGCAAATTGTGGGTATAAGGTGCTCTTGGGAGCAGTTCTGCTTGTGCAAGGTGGGAGACTTGGCATCTCCCCACTTCTCAAGCAGCTCTGCTTGCACACCTCTGTCATGATGGCCATCCCCATTGCAGACATGAGTGTGTCTGATGCTGTGGTGGCAGTGATGGCTCTGTGGTGGCAGGGTGAGCCCCTGCCAGCTGCAGATGAGCCATGCCCAGCCTTTCATGCTCGCTGGCAGTACCACCCTGAGCTGGAGGGCCTGTAGCAGCCCAGGGTGTCCCTCCTTGGGTCAGCTCCAGTCAGACATGGGGGAACTGTGGAAGTGCTGCTGGTGCTGCACCTGGGTCACTCTGTGTGGACCTCTCCATTGCTCATCCATTGCCCAGCTATGAGGCGTGGAAGTTTAAAGGCACACGGGGTGCTGCTTTGGTAGGGAGACCTGCTCAGAGCAGGCAGTGTGCAGTGGGTGGGATGCAGGCTGTGTGGTGCCCTGGCAGCATACGTGCCTGGGGTGTGAGCTGGGCTGTCCTCATCCCCAGCCACCAGCAGGGGGGCAAGGGCCCTCTAAAGCTCCCAGACTTCTTTTTTTTTTCTTTTCAAGCATTTGCAAAAGGGTGAATCAAACTTACCTGCTTTCCAAGGGCTCTGCTGCTCTGCCCTCTCCTTTCCTCCCACTCCTCTCGTTCAGTGTACCCCAGCTTTTCCTTTGCTCCCGTTAAGGAGTATCCTCATGGAAAAGGCTGCGAGAGCCACACTGGGCAGACTGGAGGGGTCTGGGGCAGCATTCAGGGCTGCAGACAAGAAATCTGAGGTGAGTGGGAAAATGGAGGGCCTGGATTTGCTTTAGAACAGGGTTGAAAGCTGCAGCTGGGACTCTGCCCTGGCACAGGGAGCGTTTGACGCCCTGCCTGGCTTGGCTGGAGACAGGAAAAGTGAGATTTACAGCTCTGACTTCCAAAAGCGGAGTGAGGGGGAAACGCTGGAGCTTCCCACACTCAGGGGCTCGGGGTGAGGCGGGGTGCTGCGTGTGCCTGGCAGTGTGAGCGCAGAGGGGATGGGGGTGGAATGCAGGACCTCCTTGGGAGCTGTCAGGGAAAGGGCTCCCAGTGTGAGCCTCAAGTGTGGCTGCTTCTTGGAAGGGCAAATGGGAAGGTGCTGAGTGCCAGGGAGACCTGGAGGAATCGCAGGGGCTTTCCAGGCAGCCCCGAGCCAGTGTTCTTGAGTGCTTGTTGCCTGCCCTGCATTGGGTCCCAGTCTCCTTCAGGACAGCCTCAGTGGGTGCTGAAAGCCACTCCTGGCAGCAGCACATGCTGGGGACGTGGGGACAGAGCCCCTGTGCTGCGGGTTGGGGAGGGACAGCAGAGGAGGGGTGCAGTGTCACTGCTGGAGGGAGGGCTGGATGCAAGCGCTGGGGGTGTGAGATCTGCAAGGAGAAGGGGATGAGGAGGAGGAAGGTGGCACGGCTGCTGGGAGTGGTTTGGTTTTCCATGCCCTCACATTTTCCTGCGCTGAAGCACTCACAGGGTGGAAAATGTGGAGGCCTGAAGGGGGGAGAGGGTGGGAGGGGAGTGGGGAAGACAAGGCTTTGCTTTTCCAGCCTGTTTGGACCATAGGGAATGCCTACCTGGGCAAAGTCCAGCATGTCCAGTTGTGCTTTGTAGGATGCAGAACAAATTGTTCATGGTTTTGGGGTGACATAAGGCATGCTGCGGCCATGGCAGGGCAGCCCCAGAGCCCAGCAGGATGGGGACCTGCGGCTGCATCCCAGGGCTTCCCCTTGCCCAGCACAGCCTGTCCTGCAACTCCAAACCCATGTGGGTCCCCATCCCCTGGTGCCCTGTTATGGACTAGGGACCTACAACTGCCTGCCTCCCTCCCTCCCTCCCTCCCTTGTGGGGTTTTGGGGCAGGCAGAGCACAGCCCTTCCTTCCCAGCTCTGCTTGGAGCTCACACAGGCTGGGAGCACTGGGAGGGCAGCTGGGACCTGTGGCACTCACTCTCATAGCTGAGGCTCAGCCTGAGCTGCAGACCCAGATTCCTGTCCCGGTGTTTGGAGGAAGCAAGTGCTGCCAGACCTGCCAGCTCTGCTTACCATCCAGGGCTCCAAGGTACATCCCTGCCCCTGGTACTCTGCTCTCTGAACAGGGCAAGAAGATTATGTATGTAAAAGCCAAGAAGAGTATGTAAAAGCCAACTCAGGTTGGGTAAAATGCTTGTTGTTGCTAACTGTGCCTGCAGGAGCACGCTGGTGGCTGTGAGAGGGGTCAGAGCCTTCCCTGCTGTTGTCTGACCTTTAAAGACGGGTGGCTGGAGGGAGGGGGCGTCCTCTGAAAGATCACTTGTTTCTCATGAACTATTTTGGGCACCATTGGCAAAACCCAAAACTGCTGAGTCCTGTTAAATAAATACTGGAGTTCGGTGTTGTTTTTTTTCCCCAGAGGAGAGCAGGATTAGTAAGTGAATGGTAAATAGTATTTTTGTTTAACATACCTGAGGGTTTCCATTCCAAGTTCCCTCCTTGAGCTCCTGGTGCTGTGATGAGCCCTAAGGAGGCACAACCCCATCTCGTGTTGTCATTGAACTTTGCATTCTTCAGTGTTTTCCTAAATGTTTGCATCTGGGGATGCCTTTAAGCTCAGTGCATGACACGGCAGTGCTGCTCAGGTAGCGGCGTCCTGCCCTGCTCTGCAGCCATAGCTTTAGTACTCCTCCAGCAGCTCTGATCCGAGCACGCTGCTAAAGACCACACGGTTATTGCCCGCATGTGGAGCCTGCAGGTTGCCATGCAAGCTGCTGAATGACTGCGGTGCTCGGGACGGTGGTTAGAGACACGGTTATGGGACTTCCCTCTGGAACTGCTCCTCCAGACCTGTTGGAGGTGATGGTCTCATAGTGTGCTCCACACAGAGAGAAGGTGAGTGAAGTGCTGATGGAGGAGCCAGGTGGGAGAGGAGGAACAGCAGACCAGGAGCAAGAGGAGACCCAAAGCTGGGTTGGAACCACCAGAAAGAGGAAAGACCTGAACACGAGCTGACCTGCGCCAAGGAAGGGAAAGAACCAGCACAGTGCAGTGTTCCCCAGTGCCAGTGAACTCTGTTGGCAGTGGGATGTTGGGGAGAGGACAGTGAGATCTCAGGGATGTGCAAATATCAGCTGGCATTGCTTCAGCCTTGGCTGATGGAGCCTGATTGCAAGGCTTGGCCTGAACCCCGCTGGAGAAGCTGATTTCAGCCCAAAAGCACCGGGAGGAAGCACCAGAATCCTTCCCGGGCCACCCCTGCACCATGGCAGTGCCAGCAGCAGTGGGGGCTGGCCTGGCTCCCCAACATGGCCATGTGCTTTGGGGAAAAGTTTCTGCATCCCACTGCCATAGGTGTGCTGGAGTCTGCAGCAAGTACAAGGAGGACTTAATGATCTTATGGGTCTCTTGCAATTGAAACAACTCTGTAATTCTGTGACTTCCCAGCATGTGCATATGGGGCTGCCGAAGAGCTGCTCATGCTTACGGGCACGAGGGGAGGTTGCAAGGGCTCTGCAGATTCAGCGCATCCGGATTTCACCAGAGACCTGCCTTGGTTTGAGCAAAAGGATGGCTTGGCCCATTCAGTAGTAAGTTAAAAGCATCTCTAGCAAGTTCTGATCCTCACAGCCATCTCCCCTCCCATGCGATGTGGGCTTGGATGCATCCCTGCCAGGGTCCAGCCCCACTGCCCTGCCCCAGAGCAAAATGGTTTGGCTGGAGGAGTGTGGCTGCTCCTGGGGCTGGGGGAGCGGGGCTGCCTGCAGGAGTCTGGGATGACACTGGGGGAGAGCACTGCTCTGCGCAGCGTGGGGGGGCAGGAAGGACACAGCATTCTGGGGCGCAGCCGCTGCAGGGACAAAACAGGCCTGGGGGGCCCCTTCCCACTGCCCTGTGCTGGGATGCCCCAGTTTGACGTCCCCCCTTCCCGGCCCCGCCATGGGGCTCAGCCCGGCCCACGTCCTGCCTGGCTCCAAGCTGCCCTGTGTTTCTGCTCTCCTCCTCTGAATTGTATTTATTTATTTATATGGAGATGTAATAAAACTCCAGCAGGAAACGGAGGCAATTCCCTGCCATTCCCCACAAGCCGGCCCTGGGACGGGCTGAACAAGGAGGCACATTGTGCAGCACAGACCTGCCTGCCAGCGCCGGGCTATGCGCGGGGCTGAGGGGCCCGGGCCAGGCAAAGAAAGAGCCGAGTGTGTGCCTGAGCCGGGCCGGTGCCGACACCAGCGTGCCGGGAGCACCGCGGGGCTGTGGGATGGGACAGCCTGGGGCTGAGCTCCATTCTGGCACCGCAGGTGGGTACAGGCACACAGGCAGTAGGGCTGGGGATGAAAGGGCTTCTGTGCTAGCCTGGAACGTCACCCGGGAGCGCAGCGTCGCCTGCTCCAAACTGCGCTCCTCCTCTGCCTGTTCCGCCAGGAAACTGGGCAGCGCCGAGGGTCAGCCGCGGGCCAGTCGCACCGTGGCCTGGTCTGGTGGCTGTGACCCATTCCTCCCGGGCTCGGGCAGCTGGCGGAGAGCGGCAGCCTTGCACCGGCCCATGGGAGGCGGCTGCTGTGAGCGGGGATGTTGCCGTCAGTAGGGGTCAGAGTGAACGGCTGCTGCCGAGGCCTGTGGGTGGTGAGCGAAGTGATTGGGGCTGCATGTGGCTCAGCCTGTAGCTCCTTCAGGCTTGCCACCAGCGTGGCTCCTGCTGACCTTCTCCATCATGGCTCTCACAGCTACTAGAGTTACCGACACCACATGCCAAAGGGAAAGGGAGAAAAATCCCAAATCCTCCAGGAAATGTCTTTGCAAACCTCCTCTGTGGTGCAGCAGAGGCGCTGGCGTTGCTGCCTGGGAGCAGGCGAGCTGTGTCCTGCACGGGGACAGTTGACACAGCAGGGTTGTCCCTCTGCACCAGGGGACAGGGGAATATTTGGAATGAGATGGATGTTGGGTCAGGCCATATCCTGGCTGTGGGCTGGGAGGACATGGATGGGGCTCTGCAGCCCCTCAGGGACCTGCAGCACCTTTGGCACCGCTCGCCAGCCTGGCAGGGGGACCAGCAGAGCAGCAGCCCTGCCATGCCAGCCAGGGCATTGGTATGCAGATGGTAGGGGTGACACAAGGAGGGGACAGCCCCTCCTGCAGGGGACTCACGCCAGGCCCTGTCTCAGCACAGAGCTATAGGGTGTGGGGCTGGGCACAGCAGGACCCCCAGGGCCCATCGCTCTCTGCCCACAGTGCCCGCAGTGCCCTTCCTGGATGGGGCTGCCTGCCTGGTGACATGCTGCACAGACCCATGAAGCCATAAAAATAGCTGCAGCTTGGGTGTAGGATGAGCACGGCTGTTAATTCCCCCCTGCCAGGGTTCTCATTGCACTGCTATAATTAATGCCTGAGTCAGGGTAAAAATGGCTTTTCCCTTCCGGTGGTGCCAGCTGGGGCAGGAGCAGTGCCATGAAGTCCCTCTGCTTTGCCCATCTCCTGCCAGTGTCAGGGTCCTGCCCCATTTCCTTGCCGTCTGTCCTCAGAAACCCCCTGCCCTCCCACCCCACTGCTGCACACCAACGGGGGGATCCCAGCACTGAGCCACAGGGTGCAGAGCAGCACCTGCTTTGCCCCAGCCTGTGTGTGTCTGCACTGCGCAGGAACAGAAGGATTCAGGCTGGAGCGCCTGTGACTCCCAACACTGCTGGCACAGCACAGCGTGGCCACAGGGAGAACCCCTCATCCACATGGGTGCCCAAGTGGGTGCCAGCCTGCAGAAGAGGGGGGCTCTCCCAGGATGGACCCCTCCAGCTGCTCCCCAGCCCATCCGGCCCTGGTGCTGGCATCCCTTTGAAATCGACCCAGCTGGCCTTTCACACCAGCTATTCCTGTGAAATTCTTTGGAAGGGAAAATTTGCTGCCCGGATCCTTGCAGAGCTGCGCCCTCACCCTCCCTTGGGCTGGCACCGACGGCACAGGGTCCTTTGGAGCTGAGGGTGCTTTTGGGTCTTTCAGTCCTTGCTAAAGCCCCTGCCTGAAAGCACCAGGGAGAGCCGGGAGTACCTCAGGGCTGTGCCCAGGGTGAAGCAGAGCCATCCAGGCAGCCCAGAGCCCAGCGGGCACATGGGTCTGTGTGTCCATACGTATGTCCCAGCTGCCCCAGCCAAGGTGCAGAACCCATGGGACCCTCTCCTCCTCCATCACCTCCTCCATCGTGCCCCCTCCCCTGCTCCATTGCTCCCGATGAGGCTGGGGCCGTCCCCACTGCTGCTGCCACGGGGGATGCCCAGGATCCAGTGCCCACGTCCCATCCGTGCATGTGCTGGGGGCATCTCGCAGCCTCTCCGCGCAGCCAGGCAGTGCTGGGCGACTGCTCTCAACCCTTGGCCTTCCCGCTCCTTCCCCCTCCCCTCGCTGAGGATCTCGCACAGGTTTGCAAGCGCTGTTGACGGGAAGAAAGGAAATGGGGCAAAGCTGCTGCCAGGAACCGCAGGCTCCTGCCATACGGCCCGGCTCTGCCGGCCTGGACGCTTCGTGGGCAGATTTCTGTGCAGCCTCTGTGATTTCTTTATTCAAGCTATTGATATTGGATTCCCAGCCCAGGGACACTTCCAAAGCCATAAATCTGCCGTGTTGCTCTACCTGGTGTTCTTATTTTCACTGTGAGGCTTCCAGACCGGCTGGAGACCTCAGCTTCTGTGTGCAGCCACGGTGCGGCGGGCACGGCACTCCGGGTGTGCCCGCGCCCCCCCCCCCCCCCAACGGCCGCCCCGGCGCTCCCCTGGCTGTTCTGCGGGGCCGAGGTGCTGAGGGCACCCCCGGACCCTCCGCTGTGCGCCCCGGGCGGGGGCCTGGGCATCCCACGGAGCACCCCGGGGCTCGGGACGGAGGTGAGCAACGGCCGCTCCTCTACGTTGAAAGGAGCCCCTTGACTCCGAAAATCCACGTGTTGCTTTTGGCCGGGCTGCGGCACCCCCTGCCAAGAGCAACAGTTTTACATATTAAAGCAAAATTAAATTAAAAGACATTTATTTGCGAGTTCGTCCCCCGTTAACCCTTCGCGGCCCGGAGGCACCGGGAGCCTCGGGCCCCGCCGGGCGTCCCTTCGCGCGGCATCGCCGCAGGAGCGCGCGGGGCCCCAGCAGCAGCAGCGGGACGGGCGAGGGCCGGACGGCCCCGCGGCGGGAGGGAACGGCGGCGCCGCCACCTCCGGCAGCCCGACGAGCGGCTTCACGCGCCGCCCGCCTCCCGCGGAACCGCGGCCGTTCCCGTCACCGACGGCCGCCGGCGGCGGATCCGCGCGGACTCCCGGGCCGGCCCCGCCCCCGCCCCGCCCCAGGGGCGTGTCGGCTCGGCGCGGGGCGGGCGCGGTGCCGGGCCCTGCGCGGGGCTCGGCGGGGCTCGGCGCGGCGCGGGGCTGCATGGAGCGCGGCGCGGCGGAGGGCGGCGGGCGCTGCCCCGGCGCGGGGCCGCCGCGGGGCGCGGGGGCGCGGGGGCGCGGGGGGACGCGGGCGCGCCGGGCCATGGCGGCGCTGTAGCCGCGGGTCGGGCCATGGCGGCGCTGCGGCTGCGGCTCGCGCTGTCGGTGCTGTGGCAGTTGGCGGCCGCCGGTCGCGGGCTGGAGCTGGGCGCGCTGGAGGCGGCGCGGGGCCGGGCGGCGCGGTGCCAGCCCGTGGACATCCCCATGTGCCGCGGCATCGGGTACAACCTGACCCGCATGCCCAACCTGCTGGGCCACGAGAGCCAGCGCGAGGCCGCCCTGAAGCTGCACGAGTTCGCGCCGCTGGTGGAGTACGGCTGCCACGTCCACCTGCGCTTCTTCCTCTGCTCGCTCTACGCGCCCATGTGCACCGACCAGGTGAGCGCCAGCATCCCCGCCTGCCGCCCCATGTGCGAGCAGGCGCGCCACAAGTGCGTCCCCATCATGGAGCAGTTCAACTTCGGCTGGCCCGAGTCGCTCGACTGCGGCCGTCTGCCCACCAAGAACGACCCGAACGCCCTCTGCATGGAGGCCCCCGAGAACGCTTCGGCCGCGGAGCCGCACAAGGGCCAGGGCATGCTGCCGGTCGCGCCCCGGCCGTGGCCGCCGGGCTCCGCGGAGGGCCGTGGCTCCAACGGGCTGGGAGCCTGCGACAACCCCGAGAAGTTCCAGTACGTGGAGAAGAGCCTGTCCTGTGCGCCCCGCTGCTCGCCTGGCGTGGACGTCTACTGGTCCCGTGAGGATAAGGACTTTGCCTTCGTCTGGATGGCTGTGTGGTCCACCCTCTGCTTCGTCTCCACCGCCTTCACCGTGCTCACCTTCCTGCTCGACCCGCACCGCTTCCAGTACCCCGAGAGACCCATCATCTTCCTCTCCATGTGCTACAATGTCTACTCGGTGGCCTTCATCATACGCTCGGTGGCAGGGGCTGAGAACATCGCCTGCGACCGGGAGAACGGCGAGCTCTACATCATCCAGGAGGGGCTGGAGAGCACGGGCTGCACCATCGTCTTCCTCATCCTCTACTACTTCGGCATGGCCAGCTCTCTCTGGTGGGTCGTGCTCACCCTCACCTGGTTCCTGGCTGCCGGCAAGAAGTGGGGGCACGAGGCCATCGAGGCGCACAGCAGCTATTTTCACATGGCCGCCTGGGGCATCCCGGCCATGAAGACCATCGTCATCCTCACCATGCGGAAGGTGGCGGGAGACGAGCTGACGGGGCTGTGCTACGTGGGCAGCATGGATGTCAGCGCACTGACCGGCTTCGTCCTCATCCCACTCTCCTGCTACCTGGTGGTGGGCACCTCCTTCATCCTCACCGGCTTTGTCGCCCTCTTCCACATCCGGAAGATCATGAAGACGGGCGGCACCAACACGGAGAAGCTGGAGAAGCTGATGGTGAAGATCGGGGTCTTCTCCATCCTCTACACCGTCCCGGCCACCTGCGTCATCGTCTGCTACTTCTACGAGCGCCTGAACGTGGATTATTGGAACCTCCGTGCCCTGGAGCGTGGCTGCGTGCCGCTGCCCGGCCGACGTGCGGCCAACTGCTCGCTGGAGGCCTCGGTGCCCACCGTGGCCGTCTTTATGCTAAAGATTTTCATGTCGTTGGTGGTGGGCATCACCAGCGGGGTGTGGGTGTGGAGCTCCAAGACGCTGCAGACCTGGCAGAGCCTGTGCAACAGGAAGCTGGGCGTGAGGACGAGAGGCAAGCCCTGCAGCGGGGTGAGCTGTGGCGGGGTGCACTGCCACTACAAGGCACCCACCGTCATGCTGCACATGACCAAGACGGACCCGTACCTGGACAACCCGACACATGTCTAACACGGGGCTGCCACTCCGGGACGGTGCCGAGAGTGCCCACGGGTAAGGGCTGAGCCCCGGGGCTGCTGTGGGGCGGAGTGGGGGGCACGCGGGTGTGGGCTGCCCACTGCAGCGCCCAGCCCCGACAGCTCGCTGCTTTTCCTAGGAATCGTTCTGTTGTTGCTGTTGCCAAATCCAGTGACTGTTCTAACGCTTTCTTTGGGGGGCGGCTGGGGCCGGGGCAGGAAGGGGAATAATCCAGTTCGTGTTTATTTAATTCTGTAATTTATTTTAGATTTTTTTTTTTTTTTTTTTTTTTAATCATTAGCTGTGAGGAATGGAAAAAACAATAAACCCTGGATGTGTTATTTCAACTGAGACTCGTGCTGTGTGCAGGAACCAAGGGGCTGAGGGCGGCCGTGCGGAGCTTGCCGGGGCTGCAGTGTGGGCAGCATGCGGGGCTGGTCTGGCTGGGCGGTGGGGAGCCAAGAGGAATCAGGACAGCCCTAACCCCAGTACTGCATCCAACCCATGCGCCAGCCCAGATCCTCATGTGGTGAATAATGTTTTCCGCTCAGTGCTGAGTGCTGTCGGTTGGAGCTGTGGGGCCGCTGTGCCATTGCAGTCTTGGGGCAGTGCGGGGCCAGGTGCCCAGTGCTGGGCTGGGGGACGAGATTTGGCCTTGGTGTGCCAAGCAGCAGCCCAAGGTGCGGGTCATGGAAACTTCTGGGCAGCTTTATTTATCCCCTGCTCCGGTTACAATCCCATCTCGCCTTCCCCATTGTCCCGGGGGAAACTCAACCCTCAGCTGGTGCTGCTGGGCTGGGGCAGGAGCCGTGTGGCTCGCATGGGGCTGTGGCCGCTGCCCTGGTGCTCTCCAGAGAGCCGTGGCTGTGGGGCGCCTGTGCCTGGCTGCATCCTACAGGTTCCCAGCACCAATGGGGAGAGCGGGGCCCAGCCCCGCCGCGGGCAGGGGCTGTGGAACGGGATGGAAGCCCCTGTCCTCTCATTTCTAGCTAATGAGCAGCACATGGCCTGCCTGTCTCTCCATCATCTCTGAGCAGCCGCCTCAGCACACACAGGATGGTGCCCACCAGTCCTTGGCACCAGTCCTGGCGGCCCAGAGCCCCAGTAGGAGCTGCAGGCTCAGTGTGCAACCCGTGGGGGCCATGTCCTCTGTGTGCCCCCAGCCCCAGCTGCTGCCGGCAGGCTGCCCTGGCACTGTGGTGAGCATCCCCACTGAGCACCCTGTGCTGCCAGGTCGCTCCCAGCTCACTGGTGCCCCCGCAGACACCCGCTGTGGGGCTGGAGGAGTCACGCAGATCTCTGCTGAGGGCACTGCAGCATCACTTGGCTGTGGAGGGGCAATAGTGGAGGCCCACAGCCAGGGTGAGCCCAGCCCGAGCCCAGCCCGCAGCAGGGATGCAACGCAGCCCCTCAATGCTGCACCACGGCGCTGAGCGGGGCTTTGTGTGCGTGTTGATTGATGTTGGGAAGCACTTTTAATCCATCCTCCGCCATTCCTTGGGGTGTTGGGACGCTGGGAGAAGTTGAGTGATGGATCTGAGAAAGCCTCTGCTCCTCTGGGAGCAGTGCTGGCGGCAGCGCACAGAGCAGAGCAGTAGGCAGCATGGAGGGGCAGCAGTGGGCGCACGGCGCTGTGCAGGAGCTCTGTGGCACCACTGCATCCATTGGTGCCCATTGAGGTTGCTGCAGGCCCGGGGCACTGTGTGACGGTACTGGGCCCTCCAGCAGGTGGGCAGTCGGCCCCATCCCTGGGCAGGGGTCCCTGCTAGGCCAAGGGGTCGTGGCCTCCCAGGTCCCCCAGCTGCCATGGAGGGGTGGTGTGGGCAGATAACGGGGCCAAGACCAGGGGTGGGAGAGTCAATATTGGCTCAGGGATAGACTCCAAAGTCCAGCACAGGGCGCGGGCTGGGCAGGAGCTGCTCACCTGGGCCAGAGCCGGTGACAGAGATGTGCCCAAGGCACCGGCCCCCCACAGCCGGGGCTGCTGTGGGGCTGAGCGCTGAGCTACACGGAGCCCCAGACCGTGCTGCACCATGGGCCTGAGCACAGACACATGGCAGCAATGGCCCGGGGGAAGCTCTGTGCTCCTGCTTGCATCCCTGCAGTCGTCCTAGCTCCTGCGTGGCTCACGGAGACCATGGGACAGCCTGCCCTTGAGCACCCTGCCACTTGCCAAAAGTCTTGCTGCCTCTCAGGCGCTCGCCCAGATAAGCGCATCCCGCCGGGCCTCAGCTATCAGAAGCGCGGGGCCGCTGGTGCCTGAGCACCGCCCGCTATCAGCCCCGGCAGCCCGGCCGGCTCCTCTGCAGCCCCGGGAGCTCAGTGCGGTCCTGCTGGCCGCCGTGCTGTGGCTCGAGCCCTGCTGGGTCCCAGGTCAGGCCCAGCGTTGCAGTGGGTGCAGCGGGTGCCACGGCCACCCACCAGCCAGGGTACGGCTATTTATAGGGTCTCACGGGGCAGTAATGCCATGCAGGGCTGCTATAAAAAGCAGGGCTCAGAAAAGGTCTTGCAGCAGATGCTGGTGTGAGGTCTCCACGCTGAGGCCTGGAAACATCCCAGCCTGAGTCACACTCTGGTCTGCCCAGGTAACGAGCAGTGAACCCACTGCTCATGTCACAGGGACGAGGTTTCTCTGCACGATGAACATTTATCCATTGCCTGTAGCATTGAAGCCCCCAGACCCACCAGGGCTCCTCAGCCCCAACTGCCAGATGCCACCGGTGGTCAGTGCCAGCGTGATAGCGCTACCCTGGAAAGCATCACCCTCTTATTCCTGTGGCACTGGGAGAAGTACAGGAAAACTCAGGCAAACACCTTCACTTTAGAGCTGCCGGGTGTACACCAGCATCAGCTCCTTCCCCAGCCTCCGCAGCTCAGCAGAGCAGCATCCCAGCCCTGCTGGTAAGGGATCTGATGGCTGTTTGGTCAGACACACACACAGAACAGGTCTTGGCCACCTCAGAACCGCAGCAAACACAAAATGCCAGCGCAGAGCACACAGCTCCATGTCTGCACATTAACCTGCTGTTCAGCACAGCTGTGCACAGGCTTTGTGTGGACATGGCCCCAACGCAGGCATCCCCACTGTCTGGTGCAGAGGCGCGGCCAGGGGCTGATGCCCCCCAGCCTGAGCAGTTTGGCCCAGAAGTGGGTTCTGCAGAGCTGTAAGCTGACCTGACGCAGCTCAGTGCTCCTCTGGGCCTCTTGGCGGTGGCTCCAGGAGGCGTGAGGCCACAGTGCTGCACAAGCAGAGGCTACCACAAAGGATGTGCTGCGAGCCACCTTTACAAACACAAGTACATAATGTTTATTTTTAATTTTCCAACTTATTACAAGTACAGCCCTTAGGAGAAACCCCCCTCCCCCCACAAATGACATTTATTTTTAAAAAACGTACAGTTCCAAAGGTTTCACTGTGTAGGACCTGCAGAAAATGTTCTCTATTACCAGGACAAAAGATGGCCTCTGATGGGGACGTGCGAGATACAAACGTCAGTGCTATTCTGTGGGGCGGGAGCTGAGGTGGGGGGGGGGGAAAGGTGGCTGGAAATGTGTCTTGTGGCTGCAGCCTTCAGCAATCCAGAACTGAAACAAATACCTGTTAACAAAATAATAAACCAAAAACTTCACAAAATGAGGCTGCAACTTCTCACTAAGGATCCTTTAATTCTCAAATCACAGGAGCTGCAACAGCTGCTTTTGTTTTACCGTGTTACAAAGCCAGGATAGAGCAGCCCTGTGGCAAGTTTGTTCCAAACTCTATAATAAAAAGTTCAAGCCCTGATTGTATGATCCAAATCTGTCATGATGGAGAGGTGATTAAAGAACACTCTTTTCTTAGAGAAAAGTCGGTGTGCCAAATGGCAGAGCCCACTGCTGGGACACGGCCAGTGCGGGACGGCCCTGTGGCACCTGGGGGTGCGAGGGAGGTGAGCTAAGGGAGGTGTGGCTACAGGAGATGAGAGCACGGCTGGAGAGGGGCTGGGGACCCTCACGAGTGCCCCAGTGTGACTCCAGCTACTGATAGGAAAATGAGTTTTCAGAGGGGGAAAATATACAGCAAACACCATTTGATATAAACTGTACATGTGCCAAAGCAAGACAACAGTATCTTACAGGTGTTCTTTATACAAGATCACAGCTAGAAACAAGCCACTTTTAATTACTAGAAAATTAATTTAAAAAGTTAAACAGAACATGTTTCTGCTGCTCCCCCTGCCCTTGAGCTCCCCAGAGGGTGTGCAGAAAACCACGCTCTCCCGTTATGCTTCTGGCACTCGGTTCATCCAAAGGGCTACGACTGTGTGCTGGGCAAGGTGAGCAGGGAAACCTACTGCCTTACGCTGCCACCTCCGCACAGAGCTGAGCTCGGAAGACCTCTTTGGAGCACAACTCCAGAGATCGCTCCCCGAGAAGAGAGGGGGGAAAAGCGAGAGCACCTCGAAGCCAATTGTGTTAGGATGCTGGTGAAAGCCGTGTCTTCATAAACGTTAAGTGCTTGCTCGCTACACAGCCCTTCAGCAGGGGTTCAAAATTAATACCATATAAATATATACATACAAGAACTAGCAGCCCGTTGGCCTGGTCGCACCCAGTCTGTCCGTGGAGCAGCACGATCCCTCCCTGCACAGCTCGGGGTCGATCTCACAGTGCAGGCAGTAGATCCTGAGGCAGCGGCAGGGCTGGAGCCGGAGTAGGCTTCGTGCTCCCCTGCCCAGTCAGGCTTTGGCCAGGCCTTTCCTTTGCCCTCCCGCCTTCCCCTCCTGGAAGGACAGACACGTACGATCTCTGCATAATTTGTAGGAAGCTGTTATGTCATCTCCGCTTGCTCAACAGATGACAAATTGAGGAAGCTGCAGAAAAATTAAAGTTAGGATGGGCCAAAGGAAAGGCTGGATTATTAGCGAAGTGCCCTGCTGCTAAACTCCCTCCAGACAACCCATCCTGCTGCCCAGCAGCACCAGAAGGCCTGCTCCAGCTCTGGCTCTCCCCCTAGTCCCCCCCCCCGCCATCCCTCACTTCTTCCTTCTCCGCCCCCTGGAATGTTCGAGGGGCTCTGACTCACTGTCCCCTTCCTGCTCCTCCAGTCCCTGGCAACCGGCAGAGAGCTTCTTGCGTTTTCTGCGTGCATAGGTGTGGCCAGGCAGGTGCTTGTGCACCATGTCAATCAAACACTGTTCCGTCTTCTCCAGGCAGGACAGTACGTGACTCCCGTTCTGGTTGTAGCGCTCGGCGTTGGAGAACACCTGTTTCATGTCAGAGAGGAACTCCTGCACGGAGCGGTAGTTGCCACAAGAGCACTTGCTCTGCATAGTCTGGAAGTCCATGGGGTTGCTGATGATCTCACAGTAATCTTCAGCTTCCTCTGTAGTCACTGGCTCCCTGATGAATGAAGAGCCACAGAGAAGAAGAAAATGAGCCCTGGCACTGCACAGTGCAGAACAGCCAAGTGTGAGCAGCAGCCCCAGCCCACACCCCAGCACAGTGCCATAGTAAACCCAAGTATCTTGGCAGCAGCAGACATCAACCCTGCACTGGGCACAGAACTGATGACAGGAAAGAGAGAGGTACAGGGACCAGTACACAGCAGGTATGGCTGCGTGCACCACTGTCTGCAAACCCTGGGGGCTGCTGAAAACTGACCCCATCCTCCTGCCCTTGTCCCATAGCCTACCACGCTCTGTTATCCTGCACCAGAGGGACCCCAGGTCTCCAGTCCAGCATAGGACTGAGACCACGGTGCTTTCTAACAGCGCAGATTCACTCCCTTTCTTCCTAAGTGTAACTTGCAAGACCTAACCCAGGATTCACAACCAGACAGTGGATCCAGCGGGACCACAGCATGGCGTCCCCACACCAGCAGTCCTGTGTGCACACAGGAGACCACCTCCCCCCACCTGAAGGGCCAGCTGAAGCGGTACTTGATCAGCTTGCTGAGGATTTCCTCACACTTCTGCAGCTCAAGGCTCTGGCGACGTGCCGTCTTCCTTGTTTGAAGGACCTGCCCACACAAAGGAGGGATGCTGTTAAAAGGAGGGGAACCACCATGAGCTTCAGCATTCAGCACACAGTTTCTAGGGTAAAGCAGCTAGTTCCTAGTAGAGCTTTTCTTTTCAATCCTCTTGCTTACAAGCCAGTGTCTCATGGTGTGGGAATATGCAGAAGTGCTGCAGGAAAAAATGTCAGGTCTTTCAAATGTAGCCATTTTCCACAAAAATCGAAAGTGTTCTGCTGTGGGATCTTTGATAGTAACAGTCAAGACGTGTTGGGAGTTTGAGTTACAGAACAGGAGCCCCATAGAGAAGCTCTGATGGGAATAGCTCACAAGCAGCCTCTCTTTTCACTGGGAGCAGCAAGCTTTTTCAAGATAGGTTCAAAGACAACATGGTCAAAGCAAGCAGCCAAAGAATACAGACAGCAAATGCAGAGTGTAAATTCCCCATATGAGCCCCTGATGGACAGCACGTGAGAGGCAGAGGGGGACAGCACTTGTGCTGCTGTACTGACAGGGCCATCGCAGAGCCTACTCTGCCATCTTAAATACCAAAGAGCAGCTGATGCCTCTGGCGTTGCTGTCCTATACACAGGAGTAACACAAGGTCAGTCATTTGCCAGCAGAGCTGTAGGTCAGCCGCCAGCACAGGGAGATCTCCTCGGCTCTGCCCACACAGCTCATGAGGCATCGCTTTGCTGGAGGTATGTCCATGATGGGAAGGCTCCAAAACACATGGAGCCATTCCTGAACCAGCTTTCATCTCTCTGCAGGACAAACAAACAGTTCGTGGAAGAGCTCTAGACAGTTTTCCAGAGCTCCTGACCCAGCTGTTCCCTAACATTTTTCCCCTCCTGAATATTTCACTATGCTGGCTGGGGGAGCCTGTGCTGAGCTTGCTGGCTTGGCTGCCCTCCACCCCGTAACATGGACCGGCTAGAAAGATGCTGCAGATCCAGGAGCCGGCCCACCCACAACCAGCACAAGAAGCTTGAAGACCGGGATCAAACCACTCCAGAAGAGTGGCAGGGTACACACGCAGCACCACCGCCGCTGCTCAGCAGACAGATGGCAGATGGAGCAGGAGCCTGTGATGTGGCCCACGGACCTCTGGTATCCTCACATATCCGCTGCAATGCAGCCCTCCCCAGGACAACCAGCACAGCACGCACGCACAAGACTGCTCTGTTCAGGAACAGAAGGTTTTATTCTTTAAATGTCAAGTGAAACCTAAGCCAGCTGAATTATGTCCTGGAGGTTGGGGAGTGACCATACGCACAACAACTGCCAGAAAACGGCCAAGGCTGGGGAGCGAGGGTCCTACATTGCTAGCATTCTCTGACCATCCAGGACCTCCTCGATCCCCCCACCTCTCTGCAGAGACATATGGATGCTATTTAAAACCCTTTAACAAGCTGCAGGCTGCCTGCTAATCAAGGGGGACAATGTGTGAAAGTGGCTGGGGAAAGATGCCTGGCATATCTCTGCTCCGTGTGCACCGGGCCCTTAAGGATATGCCTCCTTTGTTAACCCACCCCCAGCCCAGCACAGGTTTCACAGTACAATTCAGGGTATTTCTTTGGGAAGGGGAGGGGAGGAAGTGTGACACCTGTTTCGTTTATAACTCATGATGTGAGCAGTCCCCAGGGAGCAATTTGGCTCTTACCAGCTCATCAATGTCTGCGCTGTTGACAGGTGCAGCCCGCTGCCGGGGTCCCCTGGCAGAGTGCAGCGACTGCTTCTTCCTTTGGTGCCTTCCCTGCCTCGAGGAGTACATGGCTGTGCTCTGCTTGCCGCGGGCTGCCTTTCTGGGTCTCACTGAAACACATAAGCCAGTGGCTTAGAGGAATGGGTTAACCTGGAAGCAGAGATCACAAGCCCTTTGCACAGCTGTAGCACCAGGCAGCCTCACTCACAGCACAGCAAACACACGGATGATGGCAATGACCTGGCTTTTTGTCACCATCCTCACTCAGCACATGCCCTTGTCAGCTGTGCTCAGTACCCTCTCCAGATGAGCTATGTTGGTAATAGCCCACATCCAAAAAAAGGCCACTGCTGTCTGGCAACAGCTATCTGCCTAAGAGTGGTCACACATGCCAGCCTCCAGCAGACCCCAGCTTCTGCAGGACATCTGGAGGCTTCCAGCTCCTCTGCCCCAAAAGCTTTGCTTGCTTTCTGAGTGTTGCAATAAAGGTCTGCAGAATGAAGCGTTGAAACCCTCATGTATCCAGACTTGAGGGAAAGTGGGGGACAGACATTTGTTTTAGATGTGACTGCAACATCCTTTTGGAAAGCACCAGGTACAGGGACCTGCAGGCCTCCTTTGGGTTCCTCAGGGTGCTCTGCCAAGTAAGTGCTTACAAGTGGCCCACACAGTGGGATAAGCCAGTTGCTAAGCCCCCCTGAAAAGTGAACTGTGTGCAGAGGGAGTGTCGTGTTACGGCAGCAGGGAGCTGCTCCACATGCTGCAAGAAGCGAACAATGGGATTTTCTTCCCCAAGACAGGAGCTGCTGCATTACGTCCCACAGAAATGCTCTGCTCATTTGTGAGTCTGCCTGTCAGAGTGTTACGCCAATGGAAATTTAAGCATGCCTTTAAGTCCCTTCTCTTAAGTTTCTTCCTGTATCAGGGGAACGTGTAGGTCCTCCTCCCCAGCCAAGCTCCTTCCATCTGGTCATAAAGGTCTGAGCAAGCCGCATCCAGCGCGCTGCGGTGCTCCATCTGCAGCCTCTAATCCAGCCCTGCCAATAAATCATCCTTTCCGCCCCCCCGCAGGAGCACTGTGTGTCAGGGCAGCGGGCCGTCTGCCTGCTGTCACTCCTGCTTGTGTGTCAAGCGTGAGGCATGTGTTAGATGTCTGACAATCCAACATTCTAGGTTATATCCCTCAGGATAAACGCCACGAGGATTAATGGGACTTCTCTATTAAAACAAAAGTTTTCCACAGTGACCTTTCCACATTAATGCTCTTTAAAACCACGGGGTTGCATTTAGTGCTTTATTTTTAGCAACTGTAACTCTTATGCTATTGTTTGGAAACCTTGGCTTTGCTCCTGACTTGGCTGCACAACATAGGCTGAACATATTCCAAGTGTGGACATGGATACACCACAGAACAACAAGCAGCACACATATCCAGGGTATCAGTGAACACCCCTGAAACCAGAATAAAGCGGGGGAATCAAGACTGATAGACCCGGATGGAAACCCCTGAAAGAATACAGGATAATCCTTTGGGTCCTGGTCTCTGAATTTCACCATCTGCCCTGGTTAGGACAGGCTGAAGCTAATTTTATGTCAGTCAAGGACATTTTGACAGAAAGCAAAAGCTGGCTGTGTGCTGCTCCGAGACTGAGCTGTTCCATGCACCAAGCTGCCCAAATGAGACAGAGACAAATTCCCTTAAAAACAAAGTTGATATGCATACCAGAAATTGCATTGCACGCTAGGGTAGATAAGTAGTCATTGATGGGTCTAGAAAATGTTACTTTACTCCACTCAGGAGTGAGCCAGCTATGTATCCTGAGTGGTCTCTGTGTGCAACCAGCAGGTGCTGGCTGTCCAGGCCCTGCTGCTCTTTGACTACTGTGCCTTCCCACAGGAATTGACAAATGAAGTCCTGGTCTGACTACTTGAAAATGGCCCCTTATCACTATAAATCCTGCATGTAAGGAGCTATGCGCTTATGGTAGGAAGGGAAAAAGCAAGAGCAGTGGGTGGGCTGTTGTGGTCAAAGCTCCAGTTTTCCAAGACACACTGCAGGCACAGACTGCCCATACCGGTTGCAGGTAATGCTGTTCCCCAACCCTTCCCTGCTGCAGCTACTGCTGACTGCTGAACGGGTGTCTGCAGTGTTCCCAGGAGAAAGAGCTCACTGCAGTTTCAATCTTAGAAGCATTATCTTTGTCACAAAGGGAAGAGAGTTCACTCCAGCTCCCCAGGGAACACACAATCACAGACTTCCCTTGTGTGATCCTCCCAGTAAGAACTGTTCCACAAGAAAAAGAACAAGTCTAAAATTAGATCAATGCTGTGAAGGCAGAGCCTTAATATTCTCTGTTAATTTCCAGCATGGTCAAAGCCTTACGTTTCAATCCAGCGACTTCATAATCTTCTTCTTCCTCTTCTTCCTCCTCAGCATCTTGTTCATCAGAAGCTTCCTCACCTTCTTCACCTTCATCTTCAGCAGAATCCTCCGTGTAGTTCCTAGAGCAAGGCAGGTAAACATGTCTGTTGTACCAGGACCTGGGTATGAGGAGCCCTGGGCCCCCCATACTGTTTGTTCACACACAGACTTGCTGACCACCTCAGTGTGTAAAATAAACATCCTGACTCAAACTGAAGTGATTCAGCGTATTCCCAGAGAACCAAGCTGTAGCTACAGCTCAAAGAACGCCTCTCAGACTACAGTTTGAACATCCCCAACAGCAGAATCTGTGCTCTTCCTCCCTGTTTCCCCACTCCTGTTCTAGGCAACTTAACCATGTGATAATGGATTTTGACATTGAGACTGCTGCACAATTACTCCTCCCTGAGAACAAGCGCTGCTGTTTCACCCAGGTTTGCAAGCCTGGCTTAAGGAGTTTCACAGTAGCTTTACTTTGGGTTGGTTTTTTCCCCCTTTGGCTCCTGCTGAAGTATTTCCCCATTACTGCTTTCCACTGTCACTGGAGGAAACAGACCTTGTTTAGTGTTATTCACAGCTAAGCTTCACATATTACTGAGCAAATCATCAGTTCAGACTTCTTACGTGCCGGCCTCAAAGCCACAAAGACTCTGCCTAGGTCAGTTCTAACTTTCTGCATGTGTCTGTTAAAGCATTCAAACCATAATGAAAACAGGAAAACAAAGCAGCACACATAGGCAGATGGGGACAAAGGCAAAGCTATTCTGAGAGTCTCAGTCCTCTGGAGACAAGGGAGCTCGAGTAGTAAATGGAATAAGAATTAGCTCCCACAGTAGAGCAGGGCATAAGTCTTTGCAGGCCAGCATTTTTTTTCCTAACTGAGCTAGGAAGACAAGAGCAGAAAGCAGATAACAAGACAGGTGTTACCCCACCTGATGGCTCTCATCCAGCAGCCAAGCAGCTTGCAGGTGACTCCACCACATGAAAGCAACTACGATCGCAAGCTAGAACAGCTGCATTAAAGCCCTGTCATTTTGGAACAAGCCTGATGAACCCTTAAATGGTGCCCAGGGAGTTAAGTAATACTTTTAAGGCTGTGCACCACCTGCACACTGCAAGTTTGTACACCTTCTATTGTGCTGCCACTCTGGATGAGAGGATCTGTTGACCGCTTATGCATCAGGTGCTATTTGATAGCCTTACCTTGCTGACAAGCAGGGAGATGCAGCATGCAATTAACTTACCACATAAGCAGAAAAATACACTTTGCATGCATTTAACTTCCAGCCTATAGTTCACAAAGCAATTCAGCCCCTTGCTGTCAGGAAACAACCACTCAATTCTGCTGCACAGAACAACTTTGATTCCTCCTCAAATCATATTCTATCCGCAGTCTATAATGGATCCTACCTTATAAAAGTGCCTATGCTCATCAGGTCAAAAAAAAAGTGCCAAGGTGGCACTTCATTATCTGGTTTTTAGAAGCACGTAGGGGATGAGCTGCAGCCTGGAGTAGTGTCTGCTTTAATTAGATGAGGCCACAAGAATAATTTAGCTCAGGGCACTACAGAGTTGCAGTGCTACCCACTACAATCCCATGAAAAAAGAACCCAACTAGTTGCTCAGGTGAACCAAACAGTCCTTAGTGCATACAATTTTGGTTGATGCTTTGTGTATGTTTTCACTGCCACACTGAAACTATTTATTAGATGTCATGGGTCAGTACACAAGTGCACTGAACTTAAAAAAAAAAATAAAAATTGCTTTTCCATTGTTCCAGAGACACTGAGTCAACGTGGCTATTTCAGTCCTTTCCAAGGGTCACTGTTTTGGTCCTCCTGTATGACTAAAAATCTGCATCAGTGACGACTCAAAGGAAAGCAGTGCCACTCACCTGCCCCGGGAGCTGCGCCTGGCAGTGGAAGGCTGACAAGCTGGGCACTGCCATTCTCCATCTGGTATCTCATAGAGCGCTGGTCTCAGGCAGAACAGGTGGAAGGCTTTGTTACACTCGTCACACAGGATCAGCTTGTCATCCTCACCTAGGAGAGTGCAACCTACTTGTAACTGAGCACCACAGCCCTGCACAGTCTGCGACGTAAGAAGCTGCCACATGGCTGCAGGCCAGAACACAGCAAGAGAAAGATGCAGAGTGCCCTGTGATGGCAGGGACCCTTCCTTCCCAGTTTCCACCGTAGTGGAAACAAGCAGTATTTGAAGAAAAAACAAAGCAAAGTCCACTGCTCTGCAAAGATTTAATTTGAGACAAATACACTTCACCCAGAGTAGATACCAAGTTGACCATAAGGAAAGAAGCATGCTGCAGGGAGCCTAGCATGCCCATGAGCCCAGCAAGAAGCTAGGAACATAACCATCGCAATTCTAGCCTCAATGTGAACAACCAGCATAGTATTTTTCTTTCTACTTAGGGTAGCAAGCCCACAGGAAAAAAAAGGGCATGCAGCAGAACTAGTCTTTCTGTGCTTATCAGTGATGAAAGATAACACGGACATAGTCCTGAGCCAGCTATTTTATTTACTGAAAAGAAGTGCAGAGAGCTTGCTATCATGTCCCTGACATCCCAGTTCTTGAGTTCTGTTAAACCATAATCTGTTAGTCTCAGGTAATCCCTCTCCTACATCTCCCTACAGTCCCCTTCTAACCAGGGGACAGGACAGTTTACACATTAGTTTGGAGGCTCCACAGTGGAGGATGTTGCACCAGTTCAGCTCATTTCTTTACAGAAATGGACAACACAGCCTTTTGGTAAGCAAAAGCGGCTCAGCTTTCCCTCAGATCTGTCTGCCCTCATTACCCACTAGTGTTTCAACAAATAGAAAATGAGACAAAAAGCACATGATGTGGCAGAATGTGCTACCAAGCTCTTTCCTCCAGGCTTCCATCCAAAAGGAGAGGTTAGGGCAGAACAATTTTTACTTCACTAGTACTAGTACTCAATTACTGGTAACACTCTAACTTCCCCCTCCACCTGCAGGATTCTCAAGCCCTCCTTCATATAGTACACTCCTGTCCCCCACCTTTACCAGAGCAGTGACCAAAGGCAAACAGCTTCATTTCTCTGCTCTCACAAAAGAAACAAAGAACTTGCTTCTTCCAGCTCAGCAAGCAGCTCCACTTCCACTCTAGCCTCAAACTAGCACCATCCCACTGCTCTCTCCTATTCAGTTACAGGGTGCATTAACCTTCCCAGCCTCTTCTTGCTTGTTCCTTCTGTAAGAGATGGGATCAACTGACAAGACTCGGAGACCCACAGACCATTCCAACACACAAATTAAACTGAGGAATGGACAGTGGCACAAATGCTCCCACAGAAGGATCTGTAGACAATCTGTGTCCAAGTACCCTGAATATCCAGGGGACAGCAGCACTGTAGTGTTCTGCAATGCTTTGTACCAGTTTCATCAGAATGGTTTACTGGAGTCAGGGTCAAACGCTTCTGCAAGATCAATGCTTCTGAGTGTCTAAATCCTGATGGTCAAAACTCAAAATACAGCCAAAGAGAGTGATAACAACAGGGGCATGTTGCCTAAGCAGGGCATGGAGAGGTGACAGCGTCCGACTGTTACACAGGCGTGGGGCAGGAATGCATACCTTTCTTGCGACACACTTTGCATCTGGCATTCTCTGCCGACATATCCCACTTGATACAGGCATCCAGCATCCCGAGCAGCACGTGCATACGGGAGAAGGTCTGGGCCTCACGGATTGCTGTCTTCCACTTCTCCGTGGCTGAAGCAACCTGCAGACAGACCTAACAACTTACAACACAGCACAAAGACACAGCTCGCTACAGTCTGAAGATGTTTTTATACCCTTTAGCTGGGGCCCTTAATAATCAAAACTCAGCTTTGTATTTCTTTCCTTCTACACAGCTACTGCAGTCCTACTTGTGGTTTATCCATAACCAGCCTCACTGGATCAGACAGTCTGCTCATGGTAGCGCAGCCCTGCTGCATTTTATGGCCAGGCTGGAACAGCCACCATGAACTCCTCTAGATTCTTACTCTGAATGTCTAACCCAAATAATCGGCAGGCTAAGAAAATAAAAAGTAGAAATCTAGCACTGCAAGATGTGGGATTGAAGTCAGGAAGCAGCTGGCAGCATCGCTTGGGTGTGGGGGATTGGAGCATCCTGTGCTGCCCTCCAGTGGATACCACAGAGAGGCTCGAGCCCTCAGCAGGAGCTGCCACACGCTCCGTCCTCCTTGCCAAATTGGACTGTGACATCAACTGTGATCAGATGTGACAGCCCAGATATGAAACCTGCCCCTCTTCTGCTAAAGAATGACCTCAGCATGTGTGAAATCACAGAACTAGCTGCAAGTGAGGATGAGAGCCTGAGATTTGTGCTCTGTCTGCACACAGTAAGCTGCATGTGAAACCTCCAACTCAGCTCCAGGGGGTTCTGAAAAAATATATTACTGTAGATCGGAAATGCACCAGAACAGAAGAGTAATCCAGAGCCACTGCATGTCCAACTCTATCATTAATCCTCTGCTTTACAACAATGAGGTGATGGCCTAGACACGACAGGGACATAATAGAACTCAAGTTAGTGTTCTACCCTAGAAGAATGAAAAAACAAACAGTGAAGTGTCAGATGGGAAAAACTGAACTCCGCAGCTGACAGCAATTTGGGAGCCAAGCAAAACCCAGTTGGTTTTTGTTTTGTTTTGTTTTTGCAGAATTGCACATTCTCCTCCCACTGCATCTGAGGAAGCGCAGTGTATATTAGATGCTTGGAAAAAACACACAAACTGTCCTAGTAAGCCAACATCCCTACTGCCATTGCTAGCATACAACCTGGAGCCCAAGACATTCCGGACAAATGGAAACCTGCATTGCCTACTGTGGCAGATTACACAGCACCGTGCTATTTCTTTGCAGAACATTGTTGAGGTGCTTCACATACTGTGTAATTGATTTTCCAAGTAACTGTTCCATGGGTTTTGCTGTTAACATACTGGGTAACTGCTGGGCCAAGACAAATCTGCAAAAGCTGCTGGCACGTTATGCTTAGATTTTTCTCCCCGAGCCTGTGGAATTTCACAGATTTTTAGCCTTGCTTCCCAAGCATCATGAGACTGTGGCATTTCAGCAGGACCATTATCAGGGGAGTTCCAATTGCCAACTAGGCAAAAACAGAGACTGAAGGAAGTCAAATACCCTCCCATCGGGAAGGGAGCATCTAGCAGGGAAAACAAAAAAAAAACCCCACAAATATTCTACCAGAGGCAGCTTCAGTCACGTTTCAACTGCAGAGTAACAGAAAATTCCTGCTTTGGAAAAGACGAACAAACCTGCAGCTAGGAAGTTCTTGCCTGGTATCGTAAGGTGACAGAAATGCCTCTCCACCATACCATCTCTGCAACCATAACTCTGGTTGTGACACTGGGATGCTGTCTGCCCTCCTTGGGCCACTCCAGTGATATAGTGAGAGCTGCCCCCACCTGGCCCCCCACAGCCATCCCTGAGCAGCAAGCACAGGGGTGGGCAGCTGTGCTGCATGTCATGCTGCAAAGGCCCCGCAGCTGATGCCATGGCCTACGCTGGGACAGCCCCAGTGCTACTGCCTCCCAATGTGGGAACACATGCGTAAACAAAGAGGCAAAAGACAGCTTTTCAGAAGCAGCCACAAGCCAGGTCTGCACTGCCGTCTTTTACCACTCAGCAGTGCCACTCTAACTGGGTAGCTGAGCCAGCAGGAGCCTTTAGCGCAGACAGTTATGCCAGCAGATGGATGCCTATTAAGCCCTAACTTGTTTCTCAAAGGGAAAATGAGACAGAAAGGGCCACAATTTCTCTGTTGTAGCCTGCAAGCACACCAAGTGTGTTTTTCCAGTACAGCCATATTGTATTTCTCCTTATATGTACTCTCAATGCAGCTATGACTCTAAAAGACTCCAGCTTGGGATTTGTTTTTCAAAGTCTATGTAAGAACACCAAAATAAAAACAACAAAATAAAGAGTTCAATATTCCTTGTACGACTACAAACGGCTAAGAAAGATAAAAGAGGGCACTACACTGCATTAATGCTCCAGAGACACCAAAAACAGTGCTCCAAAGGGAGACCTGCAACACCACATGCTCAGGATGGCAATAAGGACATCTACGCTCATGGCACTACAGGGCCAAGCTGTGTAATGAGGTATGTAGCCACATGAGAGAAACTGGGTAATACTGCAAAAAGCAATCATAAGCTATTTTAATTCAAAATCCTGCAATATTCAGAAATACTACTGCTCCAGCTGCTTTCCGGAGGAAAAAAGTGCTAATCAGGATGTTTCAGTCACACTAGGCATTTTTTCCTAACTAAGCTAATGTAGCTGAAAACTCTGCAACTGTGAAGGTGAAGCAATGCTACAGAAGCCTGGCTTTGCCATGTTATCAAGTAAGGGAGCAAAGCTCTATGGGTAGAATGCCAAAACTAATCATGATCGAAATGACTCACTTTTCAGGCAAATAAGAGCTCAGGTTCCATGTCTAACATAGCTGCAGTATTAGCAGGGAAGTGGCTGGGGCTCAAATACAGAACTCACTGCTGAATTACTATTCATTTAGATATTGCAGTAAATTGGATGTTTACCCTGAATGTATGCCCTACAGGAATAACTCTTACAGCTTTAAAACACGATGTAAAGCACAACATGGTGCTTCTGTAGATATACAAAATATCAAGATCCACATCCTTTCTGTCCCAGAGATAACTGATTTTTACAGTTACATTCTGCTGAGAGCTTTTAGAATACGGGAGCTTCCCATTCCCACTGCACTACAGACTGGAAGATTCAACAAAGTTCACAAAATTTAAATACTTCATCACAACTGAAGAATGTGAAAAATTTCTAGTGACTACCCAAACATCCTCTTAACATGGCAATGCCATGGCATAACAAAGACCCAGTGTTCAGACAAGGGCTCAGCACATGCTGACAAGAGCTTTCAAAACAAAAATGTGTTGAACATCTATTTTTCTTCTAGTCTGGAAATTTCAAATGCACCTGCTGTTCCAATCCTGGTTTTGCCACTTCTACTGAAGACAGTGACCATTAAGGGCACATGATTTCATTTTGAAGGGAGAGGAAAAAAAGAAAAAAAAATTCCAAGCCATTAATGTCCCATTCAACTCAGGAAAAAAACCAACATTCTCAAAGTATGAAATGCTGGTACAGCTCAACTGCCTGCAAGAATCTACCAGATCCCCTGCAGCTTCCCTCCACGCTTTCTCAGCTTTGATCTGGGAGGCTACACCTGTAGACTCAGCTCATCCACTCAGCTTCCCAGACAAGTTGTGTGTAGCCCAGCCTGCATTGCTGGTGGGCACCTCCATCTATAACAAAGAGTTTTCTATCTTCCTGAATAACATGCACAACTCTGATATTCACCTGAACCTCACTGCCTTGCACTCACCAAAACCTCAGCAAGGCTCTCTTCCTCTTTGTGGACATTAAGACACCATCAGTTTTCTCTGATGGATGCAACTCCTGTTAAGTTCCCTAAAAATGCTGTGTAATACGTTTTTATTCAAGAATTCAACTTGTGTAAGGAATTTCACAAAGGAAGTCAGATACCTGACTTGACTCTTTTCCCGTCTACAGAGAGTATACTGCAACTGCAGCTACACAGGATTCTTACTCTGCTAAACCTTTATGCTTCAGAATTACGAGGGAACATCCGGATCCCTTAACAACAAACCCACCACACTCTAAACTTGCAATAGGGAGAAGTGGCACAGGATTTACTGCCAGATGAAATGTAATGTAACTCGTTGCTCAAAGACGGAACAAGACTGAAAAAGAGCCATGGAGTGAACGATACCTTAGCTTCTTCTGCCATTTTCTTTTCTTCATCTACCTCCTCCGCCTTGGCAATGTAGTCCTCTCCTTGATGTTTCCTTCTCTTCTGCTTAGGGGCCATGAAGCCCTGCAGAAACTTCTTAATAACACCAGCTTGGAGTGCAATCACACACTCTCCAAAATCCTTTAGGCTCTCTAGTGAGTATACCTGTTAGGAAGAGTATACAATCACTTATCAGTCACCTAATTCTTTGCACTGTTCTAGGAGGTTCTGTCCTGCCAATGGATACCTGTGATACTTAATGCAGTGTTACCACGTACCAAGTCCCACACTTGGTTTTGGAATCAGCATATTGCTGCTGCTTCTGCAAGGGTTCACACATAGCAGTTGATCACGCAAAGAAAAAAAGAAAAAGTTCTTCCATTTGATGCTTCCCATCATTCTCTCAACACTCATGATTACATCTACACAGAAAAGTCTCTATACTGACTGAGGATGCAGTTTAACAGATTACTAAGCATTCCAAGACAAAGTCCTCCTTTGATAGGAGGTGCATGCACCAGTCTCAAGCATGTGTACCCTACCTGTACAGGGTAAGTTTATCAGGTAAGTTTATCAACTCCTAAGGAGGTATAGTGCACCAGAAATTCCCACATGAGCAAGGCTGAACTAGCCAGAACAATGCCATATTCAGCTCACTGAGCAGATATACCCATGAACAGAATGTCCTTTAGCTCCTGGATGTGGGGCACAAATATTACCCCAAGCCTAATGTGGTCTAACTTATGAAAAACTGCCAAAAAAGAAAACTGCTGTCCCAACAATACTTTCTGGCTCTGACACAGAAGCTAAAAAGGAGTCAACAAGAGCTCCATTAAAGTTCCATAAAGAAGTCCCTCCAACAGATGAAGAAAATAGGACAGTTACACAGCTGTGCACAACATCTACCTTCAAAGCTACAACTCCCCTACACCAAATCAACCTCAAGCTAGCAGCTGTGTAGTCCTGAAACGCTAGTTAACAAGGACCGCATATGCAATAAATCCAATTTTCCTGATCCAAAGAGTCCAGAGCTTCCAAGTCAGCATCAACACTTTCATCTTTCTTAGCATTACTTTGACTTTCCACTCACTCTTGCTTCAAATTCTGGGGTCACATCAACATATCCCAGCCCTCCTTTCTGCAGCCGAGTTGCAACCTCAATGAGGTCACTTCGGAGGTAGTTCAGCAGTTCCTGGTTGCCATCACAGGATTTGAGGCCCAAGTTCTGTTTCCGAGCCAAGTGCATTGAGTGTGTGATGTCCTGGTACCTGGAAAATCAAGAAAAGCCTTTGAATACATGCAGACCAGTGCCTTGTGAATTGTGAGTGTGCTGGGCAACAACAGGTTCCAATGACATCTACATGCTCCATCAGTGTGGAACATTCCTTAAGGATGCTTTAAAGCATGCAGTAGCTCTGCCTCTGCAGATGAAACAGCACCACCTTTGCTTCCAGTTGCAAGGAACACCTTGAAGAACCTCCTCATGATTTTAAGCATTACTTATCAAGTAATACTTGCAGTTATTGTCTACAAAAGAACAATTTCTCATTCTTGTTATCTGCCCCTGCAGAGGCACAATCAAAACAAAATGCTGAGTGTTGCCCTCGGAATGGAAAAGCTTGCTATGATGAGGACGTGCTGCGAAGCTGAGAAGAGACACAGGGAAAAAGCAGGCTCACTTTTTCTCCAAGCGCTCCTTTAGCTGGCTCTCTCTTACTCCTTGTGGATGCAGGCAATCTATCAGCTCATCCAAATCCTTCTGACTGTCGCAGAGAAACCTGAAAGACACAACATGCACCAACATCAGCTAATCCATCTCTGCAGCAACAACTCCTCTTAAGCACTTCACAAGAATTAGTAGACAGGAATGACAATTAATCTACATCCCAACTCTGGGGACAAGGTGAAAAACTTAGTCAGAATGCTTGTGCCAGCATTACTGTAAGACTGGCCTCATTTCAAGGTCCCCGAATGTAGCCCATTTCAGGGTAAGAAGAACAAAAACACAACAAACAGAACTAATTTGTAGATGCCTCCTCCCATTAAGTTTATGAAAACATTGGCATTTGAATTTAGTAATCTACCCTAGGGATTAGATTCACTAAATTGCAGTCAGTTGAAGCAATCTGAATGTCATTTTTGATGCACTAGAAAAGATTAACGTGTTGCGTACTGCATAGCATGGCAATTTAATCATTCGTTCTGCAGAGCCTTCAACTGATTTCATTAACCCTCAAAGCCTCCAGATTAAAAAAAGAGAATGTCCCAACTTAGACCATAATAGCTGATGCTACAGATTTGAGACTATGAAGGCTATGCCCTCTGCAAATGCAGAAGAACTCCATTCTAAGAAACTTGCATTAACCTGAAAGATTAAACACAGTATCTGAAAATCATATTCATCAGCTTTAAACCTCTCTGCTCACAAAGTCCTTCAAGAGAGCAATGGTAGTCTGCAGTCAGCTGAGCAAAACTGAAGGGCAAAACTTCTGCAGTTCTCTAAACAGGCACCTTCAGCAACTGCAGAGTACAACCACACTGCTAGTTATGATGCAGGACTGCAAGTCTAAACCAAGCTTTCTGACATCCTGAAAACCTGCACCTTTCTTTTCCTTTCCTGTGATGGCACCGAGCCTCATCTCCTGAACCATGTACCGGCGTGAGCAGTGGTGGACCTGAGTTTCAGAGATTACTTACAAAAAGTAAAATATAAACATGATAAACATGTAGCTAACAGATGATCGCTCCTTAAAAAAGGGAACCGAAGGATCAGCAAAATCTTAAATGGAAACAAGCACAAAGTGACCACCATGATGTGGTCCTCGCCAGTCACAGAGAAGACCTCACATCTAAGTTTTCTTCTTCTTGGGCACAAATTCAGATGAACCAACCAACAACTAGAGAAAGGTGCTGTCCGACTCTCCTGGAACGTCAGTATCTGCAGTAGGTTCTTATCCTGGCAGAAATCCTTACTAAGTATCTTACCTGGAAAGAAGGTACTTCACAGCTCTAGTACGCTTATATTAGGGGAACAGCCTGACAACCTGCATTTCTTTGTTAAATTGATTACCCCAATAAAATATAGAATTGATTGTTTAAAAACAGAAGAAAATTGGTCCCCTGCCAATCATCTACTTCAGTACACCCCAACCCTGCAGGGCACCCTCACTTTGCACACCGAGATCAGATCTCTTGGCCACCACTATCTTCTGCACACTCTCCCTGCGAGAAATAGGACAAAGCAGCTCCGAACATCCCTCACCCACTGGAGATTAGCACAGGCACTTCCAAAGCAATTAAGGGCTGGTCACAGGACTATTTCTCAGTGTGTTGAGAAGGTTGCCTGGGTTGTGATAAAACAGCATTAAATCACTACTACTTACACATCACGGGATTTATGTGGGAAATATCTGAGAAGACACTACCCCAGCTTTCTCGGCTTTCCTCCAAAGTTACACACCTAAGAGGGTTATTTCCTGCAGTTTTCCTCTCTAGTAGAAGTGAAAGGCCACTGGAAACAGTTAACGTATGGATTCTCCAACTACACTGTCTGGAGAAAGACAACACAGGCTGCTGGCCAGAATGAGAAAGCAGGGAACATCCTTATTTGCAACTCCATTTTCAGTCGACATAAAAACACAACTTGCAAATTTCCAAATGGAATGTATAGAACTGTAATAAAAAAATTGATCATGCCTCTTTACCAGACTTCTATAAGCCCCCACTTACCAGAGAAACATCTCTCACTTCACAATGACTCCTTGTTCATGTCACTGCTTTCTGGCAGTATGAACATGTGTGCTGTTTTGAAGGATGAAGAGTAAAACTTCACCCACAGTCTCTGACGAACACCTTGAGAGCTCACTAAGAATTGCAGCTACTTTCATCAAACCAAACAGATACGTTAGTTTCCCAGAAACAGGGTCACATAGCCCACTTGGTTTATCCTTTCGTTGATCTCTTTTTTTTTTTTTTAATATATTTTCAGTATATTAAAACTAAAATAAGTTTTGTCACATATATATATTAACTATACCATATTTTATGAGGGCTGTTCTGAAAGTAGTGCCTCCTGTTTTATGATGTCGGCCCACAATGTCAGAAGCTGTTGGTGGTGCAGCAGTAGAGGTTGATCTGTCCTATTGTACCTTACAGAATGGCACCCAAGGTGGAAGTGCATACGAAGCAAAGGTGTGTCACTGAACTCCTCCACGTGGAAAAAAGTGGCACCCACTGACATACATGAGCACTTGCTGAACGCTGATGGACACCAACCAGTGGATGCCAGCACTGTGAGAGGTGTGTGGTGCACTTCAGCAGTGGTGACAGTAACCGTGGGTCACCTCCACTGGTGCAGATTGTTACAAGTGCAGCATGCAGGCTCTTGTTCATTGCTGGTGAAAATACATAGCTAATGGTGGTGACTACATTAAAAAAAAAAAAAGTGTTTTGTGGCTGAGAATTTGCTCTATTAAATAGTGTTCTTGTGTTCTTTTCATCTGTTGTAGTTTCCGGGGAAACAGTTAGGAGGCATTACTTCAAGAGCAACCTTTGTAGACATGGCCCCAGACAATTCCTCTTCACTAACTGTGGACAAGGCAAGACAAAAGTTTAGACACCCATGGGCTAAACTAGCACAACTTTGTTCCTGTTTGAAAGGAAACAGGACAGGGAAAGGAGACCACCTGCAACACACTCAAGTTTTCTCAATCCTCCCTTTAAGAACCAGGGTTTCTACAAGTAGGATGTTTTATATCAGCTTGAACTCAAATGCAAACAACAGAAACACATCAAAGACACACCTGTTTTTGGTGACACCATGCTGCTATGTGCAGTTACAACTCCTGCTTCTCAAACCAGCTGCAAACCACTCCCTATCCCCAAAGGAACCACCTGCACCTCCAAGTAGGGCTCAGCCAGCACAACGCTGGGAGCACGGACACTACAAAGAGGGCTGGTATTTTAAATGAGGAGACAAAAGGGCCATGACCTTGTGATTCTTAGTAAGCAGGAAGGGAAAGTAACTGGCGCCATTCATGTAGCTTGACACAGAACTTATGCATAATAACACAATCCCAAGTAATGGAAGTGATGCCTGTGGGAGAACCAAGACCAGATGGAGGCCTTCAAACTGACCTCAAATGGGGAAATCTGTCTAGGCTAAAGGCCTAAATAACAGCCAGGATTCTCTCTTCACACACCCAGCAGCACAAGCCAGCAGGCTGGTCAGCAGTCAGCAGAAAAATTTTGTGACAAAACTGCTCACTCAAAAGGAGCTGTTCACATGCACCTGGGTTGGTTCTCATGCTGCAAGGGGCAGAAAGAAGGGTATAAAACCTGGACTGCAGACTATGGAATGAAGAAATCAGGAGAACAACATCTAGAGGAGCCCAGGATCAGTACCTGCTCTGGAGGGTTGGTAGAAACAGGGAAATTCCATCTGTAGAATATAGGTGTGAGAATGGAGTCTGTCAGCACCCACGCATGGTTAACTCAAATTGTCTGCTGAGGGGACCCGCCATACCATGGTGTATTCCTAATAGATGAAGAACAATGGGAGTTACTCTGCAGAGATGCCACTATTTTTAAAATGCAACTGCTCTCATAGAATCACAGAATGGCTTAGGTCGGAAGGAACTTCAAGGATCATGAAGCTCCAACCCCCATGCTGCAGGCAGGGCCACCAACTTCCACATCTAATACTAGACCAGGTTGCCCAGGGCCACGTCCAACCTGGCCTTGAACACCTCCAGAGATGGGGCATCCACCTCTCTGAGCAGCTGTTCCAGCACCTCACCACTCTCTTGGCAAAGAAGTTCCCTCCTTCAACTTAAAATCATTTCCCCTTGTCCTGCCATTACCTACCCTCTCAAAGAGTTGGCTCCCATCCTGCTTGTAGGCTCCCTTTAGGTACTGGAAGGCTGCAATGAGGCCTCCCCACAGCCTTCTCTTCTCCAGGCTGAAGAAGCCCAGCTCCCTCATCCTGTCTTTGTAGGGGAGGCGCTCCAGCCCTCCATTCATCTTTGTGGCCTCCTCTAGACTCTTTCTAACAGCTCCCTGTCCTTCTTGTACTGGGGGCACCAGACCTGTCACAGTACTCCAGATGGGGCCTCACAAGGGTAGAGAGGGACAATCACCTCCCTGCCCCTGCTGGCCACCTCTCTTCTGATGGAGCCCAGGATTCCATCTGCTTTCCAAGCTGCAAGAACACACTTATGGCTCACAATAAGCTTTTCGCTCACCAGGACCCCCAGGCCCTACTCTGCAGGGTTACCATCAAGGATTGCTCCTCCCAATCTGTATACACACCTGGGATTTCTGACCAGGATGAGTGAAAAGTCTACTGTGCACTAATAAACTAGAAAGGTTTCAATTAAACCACAGAAAGACAGGTACGTATGTAAACTCACAAAGCAATAAAGTACGGACAAAAGACTTGCTCAAGGACCATGTGCCCAGAAACATTAAACAGGGAGATTTTAATAGGCACCAACATCACTGAATGTATACAGTATTAGAACCGAGACTGGTTTTTCTGTCTGGAAAAGACACAAGATAGACAAACATCCACGCATTTATGATTTGAATGAGAACACGATTCAGCCTCACCACTTTTAGGATAGGACAGCAGGCCCTTTCCTTTTGGACAGCAAAGTACTCCAAAAGCAAAAACCACTTCCATGAGCTACGTTCCTGTAGCTCTTGGGGAAGTATGGATTCTATTTCTCCCCTTATCACCGTCCTATAAGCTCCCATTCTCAAGGAGAAAAGGAGCGAGACTGTGAAAAACAACCCTTTGTAGAGTTAATCTGGTACTGATTTCAAAGAAGTTGAGCAGAACATCCGTAGCTTTACTTTGCTATATGTGCAGTGTGAGGCTACTCTTAATTTCATTTTAGATGTACTACTAGGAAAGAGACAGGTGGCAGAAGATATAGCAGAACACAAAGAAATGAAACTTTCTATGTACCACATGCCAACATTCTGAGTTATAGTATGAAAACAATAGGGGGGTACAGACGTCCAAGGACTTCAGCGCAGTTTCAAGGTCTTTCAGGGTATGCAAGGACAATGTGAAAAAGCAGCCAAGGAGGAGACAGTTCTGTACCATTTAAACTCATGAGAATCCTTGAGAAAGGAGACATCAATGGCAATGGCCAGAAAGCAAAATACTATAGCAGAAATATGGATTTCCTCAGAGGGAAGTTGTATTTGCTGTTGTCCCCTCAAATGACAGATCTCAGGTTGTCACTGCTTTTCCCTTTGTAGAAGCTAGCTGTAGTGACTGCTGTCAGAAAGGCTCTCTGCAGTTCTAGAGCTTTAAAGAAAGTCTTTCAGCAGAGGGAGCTTTCACTGCTTTTTGGCGGCCCTGTCAGGAGAAACTCATACAGGCAGTACACAAAAAAGCTCAGTTTGAAGTGGTTATGTTCTCTTTAAAAAGCTGCCATTATACCCTCTGCTCACTTGAAGGGCATGAAGGTGTAAATCTAGCTCAGACCATTCAATTTCATTGCTTGCTACCAACCTGGTTGTGAGACCAGCGCACATAGGCATGATATTTCCAGTCAATAAAAATCAGCAAATGCTATGATTCTTAGCAGTCCTTCCTAGCATACACCAGACAGGACAGAAATCAAAGACACTATATAACATAAGAGTCAGACACCTCCCCCTCCCCCCAAAAAATCACCTAGCCCAGCATCTTATTTCTGAGTGGCAAAAGAGCAGAGCAGGCACTTCTTAAATGACATTTCTTAAACCTACTCCTGCAGATTTCAGCATCTGCTCTTTGATAACCTTCTTGAATGCCAGGACAAGAATGCCTGTGCTTAGCAAACATCAAAATCCTCTTTCAGTGACTTCTCCAACTGCTGCACAGGCACAAATGAGAAGACCCATAGCAGCTGGTAGCAGCAAGTTGGGGATATCAGCAGATCTGAAGTAGAACTTTCCTCTCTACTTCAAACAACAACATCTGCCATTTCCTAGTTTAATTTTTTGGTCCCTTGTTTCTGCATCAAAATAAAATACACCTTCTTAAGGACACCTCCATTCCCCACTAACATTACTCACTATCACCCTGCTGAACACAGACACGTTACAGTATTTCTGTAATTTGTTTACCAGACAATTACTCTCTCATGAGAAAAGCTTTCTTCTCAACCTAAGGCACTTCAGCTCCTGCCAAGCCCTGTAACAACAGATGTTGTTAAATAAGATTGCTTCCAACTGAGAAGAACTGTTTTGTCCTTAGTCTGTACTTTGGTTTATGTTCCTTTTCATTTTCTTCATTAGACTCAACTACAGTTATTAGGTATGGCTATTTACTTTCAATAAATTCTTCATCTTGATATGAACCATATCAAGAACGTTTCCTTATTGTTGTTGGGTTTTTTCCCCCCTAGTTTTCTAAAAACTTTAGGAAATAAAGGTAAGAGGCAATACCTAGCATGGAAACTAAATGATCCTTCTATGACCAGGTGATCCACCTGGTGGATGAGGGTATGGCTGGACATAATCTACCTAGACTTTAGTAAAGCCTTTGTCTCACGTCTGTCCCATAGCTGGGTAGCTATGGGACAAGGTAAAACACATCTGGAGGCCTGGGCCCAGAGCATGGTGGTGAACGGAGGTCCACCCAGCTGGCAGCTGTCACCAGGGGTGTTCCCCAGAGATCAGTACTGGGGCCAGATCCGTTTAATATCTTTAGTGACAATCTGCAGGAGGGGATTGAGTGCACCCTCAGAAAGTTCTCAAATGACACCAAGCTGGGAAGAAGAGCTGATCTGCCTGAGTATAGGAAAGCCAGTGGCACCAAGGGACATTCAGGTTGAACATCAGGAATAATTTCTTCTCCAGAGGAGAGGTGATGTGTTGGCACAGCTGCCTAGGGAGGTGATGGAGTCACCATGCCTGGAAGTGCTCTGGTACTGATTTCTGAATCAGTACCAGATTCACACACTGAACTGTGGAGATGTGGCAGTGAGTGACTGAGGGCATGGTTGGGATGGGTTGGACTTCGTCCCTTCCAACCTTTATGATTCTATGATTTCATGATCTCTTAGAAAGTCTTTGAAAGCATTTTAGGTTTCTGGCTGCCGATTTAAGCTTTTTTTGTTTTGCTTTAAAGTAAGATTCTTAATTACTTTGCTCTCTTTTTTTTAAACACCATAGTACGCTTAGATTCGGTACTCGTCACTTCTTACAAAGCTGCTCTTCAAAAGTAGAATATAATTCTGTCCTGAGACTAGACACACCTGGTTCACAAAGCTGCTGCTCCTGAGTTATACGACTACTTACTCCACACAGCACTTTTAAGCCTTGTAACAACTCCGATCCTCTCAGCACGTCAGCAAGAATTGCCAACCTGAGAAATTCAGTAGTGCTGTATCACATACTGTGCTTTTTCAAACTCAGCCTGGAATTACAACCTACAGAGGTTCTGTATTACACAGCTCAACTGATTTGACTTTATATTACCTTCAATTCTTAGCAATGAGCACTAGTACTTCAAGGTATGGCTTTTCCTCCATAGTTCGTCCTTCTACTGGAACATATATTTCCACCTCTGCTAGATGTAGCAGTAGTAAAAGAGGCAGTTAGGAAGAGCTGAAAGAACTTTCTTGCAAATCATACAATCTACAACCCCTTGTTTAGCATCCATGCTCCAGGAATAACTCATTTCTTTAACTTTGGCCATGCGAAAAGATGTGCAAAGATCTAGACTGAAAAAGAGGTGGAGATCTCCCACTGTAATATTAGACAGAGTGAAGGTACGCAGGGGAATCTTTGCTATCTCCTACAACCCTCTAACAGCGAAAGGAAAGGGAATTACAAAGATGCCCACAAATGTCAGTCTCCTCAGCAGTTCCTGATGGGAGAGCAGGAACACCTTTGGTAAAGGATTTCTGACTTGCAGCAGCAGAACTACACTTTGCAGCTCAAATCACAAACTAGCAATATTTTGCAAAGATGGAGTAATCCCACTTGTGTGTCAGCAGGAGAAAACTCCAGGGAAAAAGCCACTGCTTACAAAGGAGCTGCAGGTGCCAGTACTTTGTGAGAATTACTTTTCAGGGTTATGGATAAACACAGTTCTTCACAAGTAATTTGGTAGGTATAGCTGCAGCCATTTTTTCTTCTGCCATGCGGACACTGCTAGCTTCTCCTTACCACACAAGGCAACACTTGACATTGATTTTCTTTAAAGACTAAAGAAACTGATAGTCCCAGTCAATGGAGTAAGTCATCAAACGTGCTCAAAGGCAGACTGCTAGATTTGACTGATTCATTTTGAAGACATGTTGGTGGCTACTGCTTGGCATTAGGAAGCATTAAAGGGATAACTGGCTGTCCACATGTAAGAATATTTTGCTTAAGCTGTAATAATCATCAGTAGTAATGAAAAACAATTCCACATAATGGCGTTACAGGGGAACAAATGCACATCCCCAGTATGGTGTGAAACCTAGGAAGAAAGAAGGAGCTGGGGGACTGCTCTGCATGTCTTACATGATACAAGAACAGGCAGCCTATATGCATGGCTCCAAAGATAGCAATACATACAGCTATATAACAGCTATTGCATGTGCTGAAGGACTCCATGAGCCACAGTTCAGGCCTGTTAAGATGAGCCACGAACAAAAACCTCAACAATTAGGTAAGGCACTGCTCCCCAGATTTTTGTTCAAAATACAGCTTGCCAATACTGAAAATAAAATTAAAAACAACAAAAAACACAGCAAATCTTTTCAAATAATGTTTCTCCTGATTATAAAACGTACAAAATTGCTACATCAAAGAAGTGTTTTACCAGGTTAATTTAGACTGACTTTAAGTCTGATTAAGTTGAACAGAGTGTTTCTACAGTCTCTTGGAACAGCTGTCCATTCACTGTTCACTGCTAGTAATATCAGTAACAGAGGTCTGGCAGGCCTATAAACTAATTCAGCAGTTAAATACTGAGAGAGAACTAGGTATGTAGTAGGACTCATTAAGTGACTTCTCTGTATAGTTTCCTTGACCTTTATGCTTTGAGTATTTCGCAGCTATTAAGCATGTATTACCATAAATTCTGTCCCTGCTTGGGTGCAGTGGTCTCTGCAGGAAGGTCTGCAGCATATGCAGACCGGTGAAGCGCACTCGCTCTGCCATCGGTGGCTGTGCTTTTCCGCTTGTCTGGAAAAGAAAAGCACAAGCTCAAATTCTCATTCATGCTTCTTCTCAGACACACTTTATTTTCTAAGAACTAACCTACCTCCAGTTAAGTATTTCTGATCAACACCTATGCTAATAGTACGTTTGACAGAGAAAAGCAATCCAGAATTAGTTTGCTAAAGCCCACAGTACTTGAATTTACAGAAACACAAAGATGAGCAATTCTTCAAGAAAATATTATTGCATCATAAAGCACATACATTAAATTAAGAAAAGCGTTTCAACTATTTCACAGAACCGTAGAATGGCTTGGAAGGAACCTTAAAACGCATCCAGTCCCAATCCCTGCCATGGTCTGGTTGCCTCCTGCCAGCTCAGGCTGTCCAGGGCCCCATTCATGGCCTTTTGAGTACCTCCAGAGATGGAGAACTCGCAGCTCTGGGCAGCAGTGCCAGGGCCTCACCGCCTCTGGGTGAAGAATTTCTTCCTCACATCTAACCTAAATCTCCCCTCTTTTAATTTAAAGCCATTCCCCCTTGTTTCATCACTATCAGACCATGTATAAAGTCAGTCTTCTCTCCTGCGTACAAGTTCCCTTTAATACTGAAAGGCTGCAGTGAGGTCTCTCTGAAGCCCTCTCTTCTCCAGGCAGAACAGCCCCAGCTCCCTCAGCCTGTCTCCACAGCAGAGGTGCTCCAGCCCTCCCAGCACCCTCGTGCCCTCCTCTGGACCTGCTCCAACAGCCCCACATCTTTCTTGTGCTGGGGGCCCCAGGCCTGGACGCAGGACGCCAGGTGGGGCCTCACGAGGGCAGAGCAGAGGGGGACAGTCCCCTCCCCTGCTCGCTGCCACCCCTCCACTGATGCAGCCCAGGCTGCTGACGGCTTTCTGGGCTGCACACTGCTGGCTCAGGTCAACTTTCCCTCCTCCAGAACCCCACATCCTTCTCTGCAAGGCTGCTCTCAAGGAGTTCTTCCCCCATTCTGAACACATACCCAGCATTGCCCTCGTATTTTTCCTTGTTGAACCTCATTTGCTCCAGGTGGGTCAAGTTCTCAGAACTGTCCAAGGAACTACAGCCTGATCTTGGTATCAGGGAAGGTCAGAGAACACACTGCCTTGAGCATGATCATAAGGTACATGCAGGACAATCAGAGACCAGGCCCAGCCAGTATGGGTTTGTGAGAGGCAGTTACTGCCCAACTACCATGACTTCGTTCTACAGCCTGGTGGATGAGAGAAAGGCTGCCAACACAGACTACTCAGAGTTTAGTAAAGCCTTCTGGTGAAGCTGCAGCCTGTGGCTGAGACAGGTGCACACTTTGTTGAGTAAAACACTGCTGGAGGGCTGAGCCCAGACCATGGTGGCCAGTCACCAGTGGTGTTCCCCAGTAGTCAGCACTGGGGTCAGATCTGTTTAATATCTTTATTGATAACTAAGACCAATGGGATGAGCTTCAATAAGACCAAGTAGAGGTTCCAGCACTTTGGTCCCATGCAATGCTACAAGCTTGGGGCAGAGCGACTGGAAAGATGTGCAGACGAAAAGGATCTAAGTGTATTAGTCAGCGGCAGGCTGAACATGAACCAACCAACATGAACACCTTGCCCAGGTGACCAAGAGGGCAAACAGCATCCTGGCTGGTATGACAAGGGCCTCTGCTCCCAGGTAACAACACTAGGATAAGAGATGACAGCCTCCTAGTGTACCACGGGAGGTTGAGGATGGATATTAGGAATAATTTCTTCTCTCAAAGAGAGGTAACGCATCAGATCAGGCTACTCAGGGAGGCGGTAGAGCTTCTAAGAAGTGCAGAAATGTGGCACTGAGGGACGGGGCTTAGCAGCATGATGATGATAGGTTGACGGTCAGACTACATGATCTTAGAGGACTTTTCCAACCTTAATTATTCTATTGTGGTAATAGCTGGCTGATCATACCTCCTGAGCTGTAGTCTTTTTTGGCTTCTTCTTTTTTCTGATGGGGAAGGATGAATCTGTAGTCTATACTGTCATGTACCCAACCTTTCTCAATGAACAAGCCAGGGACCTCATCCGAGAAGAGCCAATACCTGCAGGGCAAGGCACATACACATGTTAGCAGCCGCCTGTCACCTGTTTGGCTACTGTCACACACATACATCTTCACTTGCATGTGAGGGAACATCTGGGTACTTGACTCAAAATCTGGGTGCCTCCATATGTTTAGTTGAGAAACTGGAAGAGCTTTTATTAAAATTCATTCTGAGAGCATCCCTGTCAAACAAACAGGGAGAAGATGGTAACTAGATTCTTGAGCACTGATGTGAGCACTTGAAGCTCTGCTGGCTAGTGGGCTGTGACCTCCACAAGAAGGCCAACTATGCAGATCAGTGAAAACTACCACATTCTATACATGCAAACCTCGTTTCTGCTCTCCTCCATACTTCAATGCAGACTGAGTACCCTTCACATCGATCAATTCTTGGGAGCTGTTATCTGTTAAGGCTCCTGTGGGAGGGGAGGTGAGCCAACAGCACAGGGTCATTTGATTTTCTACCTGTTGTGATTGCGGTCAGTGCCAACTGGGGTTCTGCGCATCACAAGCTTTGCTTTGGCAATCCCATCCTGGAACGTCTTCTCAGCTGCAGCTTTATGCTTCCGGATTCTTTCTTCCTCTGCTTCCTTCTCCATTCTCACTGTTGGAATTAGTGTGCAGAAAAATTAACTTTCTTTTACTGCATACAGATATGAGTATCATCCTTCACTTGGTCAGGTAGGAAAAAAAAAATCATTTTTTGGTAACTTTTAAGTTAAGACTGCTTTAGCCATCCACCCTTCTCATCATCTCCCACCCACCTGAAAAGAAATAAATTATCAAGAAGTCAAGTTTTGATAAGAATAGACTGGAGAAAAATATTCCTCATTATTGTTCCTTGTAATACGCGAACAAAGTGATATCTACTGCTATGCAATTTCACATAACAGAGTGAAAGATCCTTCTTTAACTACAGCACCACATACAACAAGGAATTCTGCACTAGTCACCCCTAAGACGGAGCGCAGAGCAGCAAGTACATGACAGAGGTGAGCGTGGCCAACGGGCACCTGCATCTCCATGTCTACAGCTACGGAGAACGGTGTCCCTACAAGTCCACCTACTGAGCAAACAGATGCAGCACAACAGAAGCCTCCTCTAGGCACAAGTATCTCCCAACCATGACTAAGTCAGGCCTCTTAACATTTTGTTCTCTCCCAGATATGCCACCCTGTGGAAGAGCATTAAAACAAACAGACCAGACTGGGAAATATTCTTTTGCATCCTGAGAAAATTGAAGGTTTTTAGCCTTATATAAAAAGAACCAAAAAAAGAACCAGTAAGGAGAGTTTGAAGCAGATGGAATGAGAGCATATGGAAGGGGTGAGCTGTGGGGCAGGCAACAGCTAACATGCAGAGGTTGTACACTAGCTGCTCATTCAAGGAGAAAGCCAATTTCTTGCTAGAACCTTTCCAGGGCTGCTACCTACTCTCTTGCAGCCCTCTTCTGTATTAAAATAGCTTTGGTTACAGTTGATTAACAGGCCTCTGAAATCCTGCCACTGTAACCAATCCTAACAGATTAGAGGAGATGCGCTGAAAAACAGACCCCTATATTTGTTACACCACCTCAACTTTTAGTAACTGTGGCATGAGAGCACTCCTGCTATTTTCTTTTCTGTTAAAGCTGAGATCACCTTAATAGTACTGCCTGCAACCTTCATAGGTTTAACTTCCAAGTAGTTAGCGCTTGCAGCACTACAGATACGACTCGAGCAGTGACAAAGACACCACTGGCTGCAACATACATGCACACTGATCCACCAGCTCAACCAGTCAGGTGTTTTGTCTGCAATCGCTTTACTTCCCCAAGGCACTACCATTATTAAAACTAAATGCAACTGACAGGGTGCAAAATCCACAGAAAGCCCATGTAATGGAAGAAGCACACTGAGATAATAACCACAGTGGGAACTAAGCTCTGTTTTTCACATGCTTCAATGACACAACCCCACAAGCCTGAAGCCTTGAGCAGACTGGCTCAGCACTGCTAACCCTGCAACCCCCAATTACCGCACCATCAACAGTAACCAAGAACTCCGCTACTATGAGGGTACCTTTATGACTACTAGCAACCACTGAACAGGTAAACATAGCCCTGGATGACTGAAATGCTGCAGTTTGCTGGATGGAAATGAAGCAATGTGAAGTCAAACCTCAGCGAAAGGCTGAATCCTTACTTCTCTGTCAGAGACTGCTTGTTTTACTTGCGGAGTCCAGAAAAATGAATCAAACTACCCCAGCACACACTCGTATCTCTTACAGTGCAGTGCTGTTTTACCTTCACATCCAACTAGCATAAGCTATCCAAGTGAAAACAACATGAAGCAGCTCAAGCAGCAGTGGTGTCTGGATTGTGCTTCATTTTGTAGTAAGGCTTTGTCATAAACTTGCCATGAACCAGGGCCAAGCAGACATCCAGCTGCAGTATATTTGATATCTCATACTTTGTTATTCTGCATTAGTGAAACAATGTTCCAGATGCTCCAAGGGGAAAGTGGAACCAAAGTAAAATCAGTCAGTAAGAGGTTAACTGTATGAAATACAGCCAGAAAACCCAGAGACTCTGGGAGTGGTAAAAACCACAGCTCACAGCACAAGGAAAAAAAAAAAAAAAAAAAAAAGCAAAAAACCCACAACAATATTCAGAATGTCTATGATCTGGGAGTAAGAGATCAAAGCCAGCCCAGTGAGATTTATTAATACTGTATTCAGTGAGAGACTCCTGGTCAAACAGAAACCTATCTGCTGGGGCAGCACAAGGTGTCACAACACCTGCGAACAAGCATCAACCAAAGGCCCTCTGGCTGAGCATCAAGTGAATAGTTATCAGTTTTTATTGACACTGAGACTGATGACTGATTCTGGTGAGACTTCCAACACCTACATCCTTTACCAGAAGATCTAAAAGGTTTAACTACTTTCAACGCAAGACGGGGTTGTGTTCAGTACAATACGTCCCTTCAGAGCCTCCAGATATTCCATAGAATTTACCTACCCTTGATCTTCCAGAACAAATATTTCCAGACTCCAGCTAAGGTCACATAAACCAGGCTCCATGCAAGATCCTCATCCCTCAGCTATTTCAGAAAGGAAATAACCCAGGTGGGTTATGTTGTCCACTTCCATTTGCCCATGTTTACAAACAAACACCAAAGAAACCCAGAAGCCCAATGCAGTGTTTCCCTCTTCGTGTTCTACACTCCTTAGCAAAAAGCACTAAGAATAGAGGTATCCCAAGTTCAGCATTGTAACTGATGATGTACAGTTTTAAGGGGACAGCCTGTATTTATACAACTCCATTACAAATTCTTTAAAGTGAGAAACCATGAACAAAAGGTTGCAGCCAATGTCCTTCTCTGAGGGGTCTGCCAGCACCAATCCAATGATGATGCGCACGGCAGCAAGGCCAGGAGCATCTGCAGGAGCTACCCATTAGCCAGGAAACTTCCCTGTACAGAAGAGCCAGAAGATAGCAGAATCACAGCTGTTTGGACATTGGTATTCCCACCCCCTCTCCCCCCATCCTCAAAACAGTTTTTCTGTTCTCCAGCTTTCCTGAGTCTGACAGAATTAGAAGGTACTGATTAAAAGATGCCCACAGGCAAAACTAAAACCAGTTATCACTTTTTAACACTCCAGATTTTGAGCCACCATACAAACACCTACAGCTTTTCCCAACCTGTAAGTAAGAAAGCCCTAAAGCTACTGAATTATACCTTTTCTTTTTCCTGTACGCAAATCCCTTAAAGGCAGCTAAAGCTTTTGGAAAAAGACTGTCAGTTTTGCCACCAACTTACTCCACCTTCCACCCCGCCCCCAACACTGAAATACCCCATTCTTTTATTCTTCTTACCTCTCATTTGCCTTTCTTGTTGCTCCCTTTCTTTCTTGGCTTGGATAGCAAGAAGGCGTCTGCTTTTCACAGCACTGATCATATCATCAGCCTCTATTTCTACCCGGTGCTCAATTTTCACAATCTCATTCTTTTTCTTTTCATTTCTCCCTGTTGTATTTTCATCTTTCCCATTCTCCTTGTTCTTGGCCACCATTTCTTTCCGCTTCTGTTTTTCTGCTCTCTTCTTGTCGTTCTCCTCCTTCAGGATAGCGAGGCGCTCCTTCCACAGTTCCGCCGAGGCCTGCTGCTTGGCCTCTACATGATCCTGCACAGAGTAGGTCATCAGGATCCGGTGGCACAGCGCCCCAAGTATCTGCAATTTCTCTTCAGGAGTCAACTCAAAGAACTCCGACGTCTCCAGCTTCTCCAAAAACTCATCTTGTACTTCGTTATCTTCAAACGTTGCCGAATCCTTGCTTTCATCTACATTATCTGAGACCTCACTTTCCTCCTGTACATCTGACTTGCGTAAGCATAAGCGGACCAACTCAGAAGCAGAATGCAGTGTAAGTGGTATTTCAGAGAGCTTCATCCCGAGCTCAGCATAATCTTCAGCAATTTCATCCTGCAGCAGGGTCTGCAGAAGAATGACTAGTACCCGGTTCAGATAAAGGAAGCCTCCCTTTTCTGCACAGAGCGCTTCCATCAGGGAGACTGCTGTAATGGGATATTGAGCATCTGGCATCAGTAACCCCGAGTAACAGCTCAGGAATTCCACCACCATGGCAACATCCCCAAAGAGTGTATTAGGAAGCCCTTCTGGAGTATCAACCAATTTAAACGTGGGCAAGTTCTTCCCCTTGAGATCTTGGTCCTCAAATCTTTTGTTTTTTTCCAGTTTTTCCTTCATCTCCTTCTCCTTACGCTCTTTTGCTCTCTCCTTCAGTTTCTCTTTCAGCTTTTCCCTTTTCTTCTTCAAATACTCCTTCCGCTGCTCCTCTGTCATGGTGGCCAATTTCTTCCTGTGCTCCAGAAGCTCGTAGCGCTTCTGTACCAGTCCTCGTAAATCCTCAGGGAGACGGGCACGGTCCTCGTTTGAGAGTAACCTGGCTGCTTTGGAGATGATGCAGGAGAGTGCACTTTTTTTGTCCTCCCGGTCTTTGTTTTCTTTGTAGTAGGCAATGAGATGCAGCGCCGCAGGAGGCAGCTTCTGGGGTTTGCTGGAAGACCGAGGGGTGCCTCCAGAGTTCCTGGGAGTCCTGGACACCTTAGTAGTACCTTTAGCCATGTCCAGGAGAGTCATTTGTTTCATTTTCATCTTAGGGGTCTTCAAGCCTTTCCCAGGAGATTTTGATTTCCCTGATGTTTTCTGCCCATTTAAAACCCTTTTGCCTCTCTGCTTTTTGTCCAAGGATTTGTTGCTGCCCTTTCCCAGTCGGCTCCTCTTTGGAATGTGAAAGTTAGAATCAAGTTTACCAGGCGACATGATTTTCATCATCTCTTCCAACTCCTCTTTGGGACATTTTGAGATCTTAGAGTTTTTCATCTTCAGTGGAGAGCCAATAATAGATTTCTCCAAATGCACATGACACCACAGGGTAGGGCTCAGTGGCTGACTCAAAGACGATCCATCAGTTTTGGATTTCTTGGAAGGTTTTCTGTCAGGCGATCCAGAGCTCTTCCTCTTGGTTGAGAGGTTGAGAGTCATATACTAAAATTAAAAGAAAGTTATTTTATACTAATACTGGAAGTTATATGAGCAATCCAGGTAACTTTTACATATTTTTTCCCTATGGGCAAGTAGCACACAGTACCTTAAGGTAACAAAGGCTTCTGCAATAGCTTTCATTACAATGCACAGCAGTCAGTAGGTTGATTACGAGATTAGCAGCTCATTCCAGAAAGTTAACTTCATAAAGCAAAACAATACACACACACAAAATGACTTTAAATGCCATAAAACCACTGTTTCTACTCAAAAGGTGAATTTCAGAAGCTGCTTCACTTCAAGATTTCTTAGCAAGTCCTGTAGGGTCCAGTCTTGACCTCAACCAGGTAAAAACCGACGGAGCACAGATGTGATGGCTATCAGCAATTCAGAGACCTGTCTCTGAACTGCCTGAAGTTTCACGATCCACATTTGCACTTTAAGGATGAGGTCACGAATGAAAGCAAGGAAAGAGGATTCAATTCTGAATTAATGTAATAGAATGTGATTGCTCTTAAGCTGCTGAAATAACCCACCTGACAGCACACTTTCAGCATAGAACAGTTTAACCCAGAGTCAGAAACTGATTTCAGCATCTTAATTCAGTTTCAGGAATCCAGAAAACCACTTCAATAAGTAAAAAAAAAAAAAAAAAAATCAAGTATCATATACCTATAAGAATGACATTTAGGTTATGGATAAAATGACCAGAAAACAGCAGCTGAAAAGCTAAGAATTGTGTAGCAATAAAATTTCTGCAGCAGTAATCATAGATAAAGATGGAAGCTCCTAAGAGGGTGTTTGTAAGAACAGACTTAAGTAAAAACAGCACACACATATGCGATCAAGAAGTGTCAAAAAAAATCAGATTTTCTGGCCTTTAGGTGCTCACTCTTGAAGGCCTTGCTCCAATTTAAGAGTCCTCATTAGCTATTTAGAGAATTTTTTACTGAAGATGGTACCCAAGCCAAATCCACTTATCCAAGCATAACTTCATTCTACAAAAACTGTGTTGACTTCTCTGTTGAAAGCACCCAGCGTTAACAAGTTATCATAATTGCAAATTAATGCATCCACAACCTATACTGTGTATTAAACTGTAAGTTATACTACAGTTACTTCGCCAGAACACTAATTCTGGACTAAATGGTTCTCCAACCACTTCTTGGTTAAAAATTCCATCTCTGTGCCGAGTGGGAAACACACTGCAGGAAGTGCCATCCCTAACCACAAAGCTAGGGGTCTCTGCAAATCACATGGAAGATGTTTGTGTGGTTTTTCCCATACCAGAAGCATACCTGGAAAGGTTAAGAGGAGTCAAGTTAGAGTACAGAACAACTCAAATTTTTAATGTGGACCACTGCTTCAGACACTTAAAGTGTGTCACTCCATACAGATGTTATGGATGAAAAGAGCAGGGCTTTCTGTTCTGCATATCTCTTGAATTTGAAACTGAAGTACTCAGGAGTACTAGAACCAAACCAGCATGCTGAAGACTGGTTTGTTACTCATTCCCCACCTTCCGAAGGAGATACTTTTAGGAACTCTTACCTTATGTGGGTCAAGCAAGAAGTCACTAAATTTACTGGGGAGAGAATATTTCTTCACCAACTCATCCTCCACTACCCATGGGGCATTCTCACCAATGCCGGCGCGCAGCGCATTGTGCCGGATGAAGTACCTCAGGATCTCCTTGTTGGGAGGACGCTCTGTACGGACCAAGCTATCTGCTGGCACATTGCTGATGATCTTGGAGATAAGCAGACATCCTGTTAGCACTTAACATCTAGATGCATTATAGATAGATATCATATGGCTAAAAGTACATAGGCTGGTACACTGCATCATGTCCACAAACTACTATACAAAGACTCAAAAACAGAACTTGCAGGACTGAGATACATAATAGACATGAGTATGAGACTCAGTTAGCCAAAAAAATCCATAAAAGTATTAGTTTATGTTGCAGACTTCTTGCCAAAGCCCATTGCTTTACTTGGCAACTATGGACATCTGACCTTTCCTCACACGTGCTTGCTGCTAACCTAGAAGCTTTTACATGTTAGTGTTTATTTTGTCTCGATTTCTTTCCTGATACCAGAGGAGTAACTGCAAATGGTACTCATTAAGCTGAGGTCAGTGCTGCCCCCATCAAAAAACAGACGGCAAAAAACATGCAACAGTGATGCAGCTACACAGGGCTTCCACAAGCAGAGTTACCTGTGATGCTTAGTGAGGTTCTGCTAGAACAAAAGCAGCAACTCCTGCTCACGATTATCAGCACCCCAGCCCTCACCATGTTTCATTCACAGCCTGACTGGAGGTTAGCCAGGAAACAGCAGTATCTCTAAAGCCAATGAAGCATTGACTCGGTTTCTCTGTGTGGTACCAGGGGATTATCAGGTGTCTCCATGCACAAAAAACAAGCAATGACCAGGAACGGTGAGACTAGTTAGCCCTGCTGGCAATTGCAGACATCTTGTTCTAACACCTCAACTCCATCAGGAAGTACTATGTCATGCCATACAGACATGCAATGATTATTAAATTGAGCTTCCATACTCGTGTTATGACAGAAGGGATTCAAGAGTCACCTCACCTTGTCTTCATTTTTCAGCTTGACATCATATTTGTGGGGCAGGAATTTTGGTGGAACCCACCTCCTTTCTTCCTTTTTCAAAGAAGTAGGAAGCTTCCGAGGAGACCTACGTGCTCGATCATCTGAGAAACCAAGATAAGACACAAAATGTGTCAGTATTAGACTTTCAAAGTTAAAGAACTCCCAGAATCACAGAATCATAGGGGCTGGAAGGGACCTCCAGGGATCATCGAGTCCAACCCCCCTGCCAAAGCAGGTTCCCTACATCGGGTCACACAGGTAGGCATCCAGGCAGGTCTTGACTATCTCCAGAGAAGGAGACTCCACAACCAAACTCAAATATTAACTGGAACTGTACACCCCCACACCATCCATACAGTATTTGATTAACTGTAACATTACGAAAAATCCTCAAATTAGCTTTCAGAAATATTCTTAAGACAGAGGCAGAAAGTGGAATCCCAAAATAGGCCTGAAATCAGTGATCGGACCTGTTTTCAAGGAGCATAAAGGACTACTAGCACTACTTAAACTCATCTCCTTAAGGAAGCCAAGCTGCAATGACCTCTGAAGAGTCAGAAAAGTTGTATGAAGTTTAGAAATTGACAATAGGTTTTATGATCTAACTGGTAACCTGCTTAGCAAGCTGCTGCTTAGCCAGCTGGCTCTGTCACACCATATTTGAAATAATTCTACTGCAGGAATTACTGATTTCAAATTAAAATCACTTTCAATATAATTTATTCTTCTGGCCATTAAGTGACTTCCAGTTATGTGCTACCGTGCATACGAGCTAGTTTAGCTGCAGATTTTAAGTATATTCATACAACTTTCCTAAATCAATTCTCAGGAGAGATGTAACTGAAAGAGCACAAAGGAATCACATCTCCTTGCCAGCTGACACCAAGTCTATTGTTTCTATATTCAGGTTGCACATTTCATCACGCAAGACAGAACCCCAAGCTTACTGAAGAAAGCAATCCCCAGATGTTTTTCACACTTGTGGCTATGACTCAATGAAAGCACTAAAGCAAGCCTGACAGATAATTACCTACTAAGTATATATAGAACACAGTTTATAAGACACTAGATGTAAGTCAGATTTTTCAGTTTGTGTATCACTGTCACATATTCCATACTACAGCAATCTAAACTTCAGCGGTGTACATATAAATTTCAGCTTACATACATCACAACCAATTTCTGCCACCCATCTCCTCCAAAAATCAGGAGACTTGGGAAGGTAACAAATCACAGACGCCAGGGGCTGCCTGCACCCTACACGTAAACGTGCAGTTACTTTCTGCCTTAGCAATACACTTCAGATAATGCAGTGTTCATTTCTGTTTCAAGCGCTACTCATTACAGAGGTTTTGCTTAAACAAAACAAAAAAAAATCCCTGAATTTTCTAATAGTATGTATGAAAAGAGACTAATCAACTCCCCACAAGCTATTACTTCAATCTGCTGTTGTTCCACACTCGTACTAGAAGTCTTGCTAAGTTAACAACCACTAAACTATGTTTTTTCACTCAACAGCACAATGGAAGTTGCACATACAAAAAGTCAGAGCACTCACTGCTTCCACTGATTACATTACAAAACAGCTGGCAGGGTTTATCTTCTACAGAAAGGGAAGCACAGCCCCAGTTTACAAGGTGGCAACTGAAGGCAGGTCAGACAACGTGAGCCACGGCCTGAGAGAGGTGCAGAGATCCCTGCTCCTGCCATGTTCTCCTGCCATGTTCTCCCACCCCCACACAGAGGTAGGCCATGCTGCACAGTAACGCTGCCGGCCTCCATAGGACAGCAGCAGAACGCAGCTAGTTGGAGCAGCGCACACCACTGAGCAAATTATTATGGTGGTCTTTATGAAGCATTCCAGCCCAAAAAAGCTGCTGTAAATCAAAACAGTTTGTAACTTTTTCCAATACAAATCAGAAACAATGGACAATTATTAAGCCCAGGAACAGAGCTTGGAACAACCTGTATTCTACTCCTGACTCCACAGTTAGCTTGCTTGGCTGCCTTCCAAGTTCCCCCTTCTCTGTACCAGAGGAGGCTGTACACCTTGCTTAGATACTGGACTGACTATTTACAATAAGGAAGCAGCTTACAGCATCTTTATGCCTTTAAAGTTAAGCTTATCCAGATTACCACTATGCTATGGATTTTGCTGGGTGAAAGACAGGCTGGATGACCAGGCCCAAAGAGCGGTGGTCAGTGGAGTTAAATCCAGTTGAGCGGTGTCCCCCAGGGCTTGGTACTGGAGCCACTTCTATTTAACATCTTTATTAATGACCTTGATGAGGGGATTGAGTGCACCTCAGTAAGTTTGCAGACGACACCAAGTTGGGAGGGTGTTTTGATCTGCCTGAGGGAAGAAAGGCACTACAGAGGGACCTGGATAGACTGGATCGATGGGCCAAGGTAAATTGTATGAGTTCCAATAGGGCCAAGTGTCAGGTCCTGCATTTTGGTCACAACAACCTCAGGCAACCCTACAGACTTGGGGAAGAGTGGCTGGAAAGCTGCCTGATGGAAAGAGACCTTGGTGTACTGATTGATATTCAGCTGAATATGAGCCAGCAGTGTGCCCAGGTGGCCAAGAAGGCCAATGGCATCCTGGCTTGTATCAGGAATGGTGTGGTGAGCAGGACTAGGGAAGTCATCCTGCCCCTGCACTCAGCATTGGTGAGGCCTCAACTAGAGAGCTATGTTCAGTTTTGGGCAATTCATTACAGAAATGACATTGAGGTGCTGGAGCAGGTCCAATGAAGGGCAGCAAGGTTTGTGAAAGGCTTGGAGAATGTGCCCTATGAGGAGAGACTGAAGGAACTGGGGCTGTCTAGTCTGGGGAAAAGGAGGCTGAGGGGAGACCTGATTGTTCTCTTTCAATATCTGAAAGGCGCTAACAGTGACAGCCAGGGTGGTCTTCTCTCACTGGTGACAGGACAAGGGGAAATGGCCTCAAGGTGTGCCAGGCTAAGTTTAGGTTGGATATCAGGAAAAACTGCTTTACCGAAAGGGTTGTGAAGCACTGGAATGGGCTGCCCAGGGAGGTGCTTGAGTCACCATCCCTGGATGTGTTTAAAAACCGCTTGGATTTGGTGCTCAGGGACACAATTTAGCAGAGGGTTGTCAGAGTCAGGGTAGTATGGTTGGGTTATGGTTGGACTTGATGATCTTGAAGGTCTTTTCCAACCTGAGAAAACTCTATGATTCTATGACTCTTGGCTTGGGTTAACAAACACTTCCACATCTGTTAAAAAGTCTCAGAATGCCATTTTTAAAAAGTTACACAGGAGATTAAACTATTTTGGTGGTTTTGTTTGCTTTTATCTTTCAGTCAAAACTTTTCAGAGTCGAGATTCAGACATCCACTGCTTTATCCACAGCAAGGAGAAACATACAGAATCAGGGAGCAACACTTCAAAGCATGCCTTATCTTGAACCCTTAGAAAAGAGTTAAGTATGTACATTTCTGAATGAACTTTGGTTCATCATTTGAAAACCAGAGTGGGGAAAAACCAATAAAATGTTTGCTTTTTATGTCAAATGGGGACATGGGAAAAAAAAAAAAAAGAGCTTGTCTGATAGCAGAAAGAAAATGAGAACTCACCTCTGATCACAGAATGATAGATGGTTTTTCAAAGGATGGAATAGGGACACCGCAGCAGAATTTTATGACTCCGCATTAGCTTTTCCTGAGTTCCCTCACCCTTTTCAATACATTTGTTATACTTTCAAACATTACACGTTTCACACGTAGCATTCTGTACTGCACCTTTGAAATACAGAATGGCTTCCATTTTCAAATAAGCGAGCCAACAGCACTGACGCCGCCGCAAACAAAGACAAGCTGTTACCTACTGGCATGCTGTTTTACTACTTACTCATACTTTCCCTCCTGTTGTCTTCCTCCTTCAGGATAGACTCCTTCTGATTGTCCTGGGCTGCCTGGCTGGAATTCTCTTTATCACTGGATGGGGAATCACAAGTTCCTTCAGATTTCTTTTCAGAGGCCTCCTCAACCACCTTCTCCAGGGGATGTATTTTCACAACTTTCACAGGCAGCATTTTCTCCTTACCAACCTGCATCGGAATATTAACAAAAACTAAACTTGAGCCAGACGTATGAATGAGATCTAATGCTATGAGAAGGCAGGAAAAAAGCCACCCCACTGAAAACACAAACAACTCTCAATAAATAAGTAAAAGGGTTTGTAAACTGTGGTTTGGCAAAACACTTAATGGACGCCTGACTGAGAGAAGCTCATCATCTCTCTCATGAAACAACTGCAAGACTTCCCCTCCTACTCATATCTGGACACTCCGTACAAATTCTTAAGAACAAGAACTGCCAACCCACAAGTTTCTCCAGCATTTCACAATGCTGCTTTCTCAGTCTAAAGGAGGAGTTATTTTAGTAGCTCCAAAAAAGAGAATACATCCTAAACAGATGGTTAGCAGAAAACAGTTTTTCATCACTTTCCCTATTTTAAATAAGTCTGAGTTTTCCCCATCAATCCTAGTTTTGGCGGGATTTTTCTGATTAGAGTATCACTAAATACATCTAAGCTGTTGACTTCAACCTACATCAGTTTAAGACTACCACTTCTGGGAACACATCATGTGAAAAGGTTACAGCAGATTAACAGTGGTTACAGTTTATAATTAAAACAAATACGTATTTCTGTATATATTTAAATATATATACACACACACAGAGCATCGCATACTTAAGCTGCATAACAAAGGTATCCTCTCATTTTCCCCCCCCTCCCCCCAACTCAATTCTTTTTCTCAGGACATCAGTATGGGGCATCCATATGCTTCTGTTTATAGAACTGCATTTGAGAGCAGGTGCTGTCACCGGGCTTCCACAGAAAAGAAATTCTCACCATCTTTCTGATAATGCAAGTGACGGATCTATCCTTACCCGCTCCTCCTGCCTTTAGATATCCCAGATCAGCTCTGTGCAAAAGCAGGGGACCAAATAGAAAACACATCCTTACCTCAAAATCACACTCCTCTCCCACTGCAAATTTGGTCATGATCTCTACCCAAGCTGCATCCACCAACTTTTCCAAAGATACTGTGTTGTGGTGAACTATTTCCAGCACCGGTTTCTCATACCAGATGGGGAACTCCTCCTTCAAGCTGAGCAAGGGCATAAGAAGCTTTCGTTATTCAGGAAATAAAAGCCTGAATGCAAAGCAGTCTCCCACTTTGCAATTCCAGCAGCAGTCACAGCCAGGACAGTGTTCCAGGCAGATGCCACACTGCAATGCAGAGACAGTTTTTTCATGCGCTGCCCTCTGTGTCCAGCCCATGAAGTGTTAATTGGCATGACAGCACTAATTGTACTTGTCCTCCCCAGAAGGAAGGCTGTAAGGGATTCCAGGAAGAGCAGCACCGCTGGTAATTATTGCCTCCTGAACTGATGTTAAATATACACCAAGATCTTGTCAATATTCTGAGGCCTTCTGTTGCTTCCAACAAGCCATAAGATGATGCTAGTAAACATTTAGAGTTTCCTTCTCCCCAAACTCCAGGCCTACTCACCCCAAACATAGCAAAGAAAGCAAAGGCAGGCTTACACAGTCTCATCTTTCCAGAGGAAAACGTTTTGTGTTTCATCACGTCAAAATCTTACAACTTTTCCAAAAAAAGAGAGAAAAAACTGTTACAAGTTCACCTGATTTTTGAACCGGCCAGGTCCATTTATTGACAGGGTACTGAGAAGTGCATTGCGTAAAGCTTTCCGAGTTGCAAAAAAATCTGATCTGTTTCACATTAGCGTAAGAAGGAACAAAACGCTCCACTTTTTCCAAAACCCTTTTAGCTTCCTCTGCTGTTTGCTGTTCTGCAACTGCCACCAACAGACTGATCCCCTTGCAAACTAAACAATCTTGTTTTTTTTTCCTGTCAGCAGCCACTAAACAGCTTTTAGACCCATTTCATGCAATCTTCTTTTCCCCCAATATTTAGAGAGACTACATCCAGGAGTTACTGATAAACCTTTCATTTACATTTTGTTTCTCTCTTTTTTTTGGGGGGGGGGAGGGGGCGGGGAGAAGTGCTCAGCCAATCCAACCTCACCACTCAGCTCAACACAATGTTTGCCAGCTGCACACCCTCCTCTTAAGCAGAAACACTGGTGAGGAAGGATGGGTGACAGCAGTACTTCAAGCTCCAGTGAAATAAGGACCAGCAGGAAATAGGTTTCGTATTTGTTGCCTTTAAGAATGCATTTAAGCCTTAAATTATAGGGAATTTCTGCTCAAGGTGAAGCTACCAAGTTTCCACCAACCAATCAGGAATTTGTTCTCTTCACCAAGAGACACAGCAGTTTTCCTGCCTTGGCTGGTATCACTACCTGCCCTGTTCAAATCCAGGTAAAAAAAAAGTCACAAATTTAAGTAATCGGTTTGCAGAACAGACACGTCCTTTGTCTGGCACTGTTCGTATAGTTTATTTCATGAGTACCAAACTACATGTGTGACTTCAGCCATGGGCAAGTACCTTTACAGACAATTCCCTTGTGGCTCCAGGGTCATGCTGGATCTTGACCGAGGACTCAGGGCTATGCTGTGCACTAGAAGGGCACACTGGGGACACCAGAGCAAGGAGGAACACTGAAGAAAGTAATTGTTCTTGCTGTTTTCCCCTTGTTCTCTATCATTTCAAGTAGACTGGATGCCCAAACTCTTACTCCGAAACAGCCAAAAATAATTACAGCTGTGGATCTCACTGATGTGAAACACTCCAGCAGCATCTTACTGTATTTTCACATCAGGATTTTTTTTTCCCCCCTCCCACTATGAAGAATCCCAATTACTCATGGAGCTCTAAAACACACCAAATACCATACACAGCTATTTGGAGTTCAGTGACACCAAGATACAACAAAGTACCTTATTGTCCTGTTTTGGCAACAGCATCAAATTCAGATTTTGCTTTTGATTTCAGAAGCCCTAGACCTACTGTTGTCAGGCAGCAGGAGTGCAGCCACCTCCCAACCCAGCACCCACATCTCCACGCACATCCCCTGCCCTGCCCCAGTGCCCACACACAGGCACACATCAGCTTTACATGGGTACTCACAGCTCAGCGACTTCCTGCTCCTCCTCCCAGGCCTCTTTGTGTGTCAGCTGGCTGCTTCCTGTGCTCTTGCACGTCCATATTCGCTCGCTGTATCGCTCCAACCGCGCTTCATACTCTCTGCAGCAGCAGCAGCTCAGGAAAACAGGAGTTATACAGAAGGCACCACCACAGTAGCACAAAACAATCTTATTCAATTAGACTCTTTCTGAGTGCATAAAGGCTGCATTACAGCAAGGTTTGACCCTGCATCTGTGCTGCACTAAATCTGAGTGGTTTCAGACCAGGATGTGACAGGGCTCTCCATAGCCTGTCCTCTTCTGCACTGCCCTATGGAAACTGCACACTACCAACTGTGCTGAGGAATGCACCAGGAAATACATGTGGCTGGGCACTTCCTGAGTCTGCTGAGATTACAGCTTTCCCAGGCCAATTTGTGGGGAAACAGCCGCAGCACCACAGGTACATTGAAGAGGCACAGAAGAACCCTCACTGCCTGCCTGCTGGGAACTGCAGCTCCAATGCCTTATGGGGGCTCACGCACATACGCGTTGCTTTCTACAGACTACACAGGCACAACCATCAGAAAACGTAACATAGTGTAAATCCTTACTCATCCACTCTGTGACAGCCTGCTCATTTGCTGTATGCTTTTGTTTTTGTTTTGGGTTGGTTTTTATGTTGTTGTTTTTTGGTGGGGTTTTTTTGTTTGTTTTTTGTTTTAAGATTTGCATTAGGAAGGCAAGTCACAACTCCAACAAACCCACATCTCCTGGGCATTTCTCCCCAGCCCCAAGGCAGAGCTGAAGGAAGTGCAGGAGTGTGAGCACTGTCAGGCAGCTGCACAGACACAGCCCAGAGACGGCTGCTGCTGCACATTGCACACAGAGCATCCCTGCAGTTAGCCCAGATCACAACAGCCATGCTAACAGTGTCTCCCAGTGCTCCCTGGCTGTGGACATAGCAGAGAGCCCAGCAGCCTGCAGCCTCCTGCCTACAAGGCACCAGAACCAGGCCAAAGCGGGATTTGGGCACCTCTCTACAGTGATACCAAGCAGCAAAAATAAAACAGGAAACCAGCAGCCCCGCATGTATCATAACACTTGGCCACTTTAGTAATGAACAACTTGACACCATAACTCTGCTCTTTCCTGTACCTTCCCCACAAGAAGGGAAGCCAGCTCAGCCCTCACTGGCAGGGATGCCAACAGAGGCAGAGCAGCTCCCAGCTCCCTCCTGCACTACACATCCCTCTGCTCCTCCTGCACGCACATGACCACCCACCCCGCCACCACAGGGCGAGCACAAAGGCAAACAGCAGGAGAATGCTTTTGCAAAGCTCGCTACGGCTCAAGCTTTCCACTACAGGCACACTGTCTGCCCTTTCCACTTGGACTGGAAACAAACATGGTGCACTTTGGACCATGCAGCAGGTCTGGCGTGGGGCTACACATGGGATGTGCCAGCAGCACAGAGCTAGAGCTGCCACAGACCTCAGCATGATCATAAATAACCAACCATGGACACAGCACCATGCAGTCAGTCCACAGAAAGCTGTAACACGTTGCACGAAACAAGCTATCTGCAGTTTGTATGACAGCTATGATCACTTAGATGTTGAAAGCTAGAGAACAAAACTACATTAAAAAGAAGAGACTGTGTTAAAGAAAAATGCTATAAAGCAAACAAGCTGGCCATTGCTCAGGAGCGTTAAGCAGATAGTTCACTCCTTCCTGGGCTAGTGAGACTCTCCCAGAAATGAGTATCAACTCCAAAAAAGCTTAACAGTATCATAATTGGCCCCACGTGTACCAGCTGAAGAGGCAAACTCCCAGGCGTGCTTTTAGGAAGCAATTTCCTGGGGTGGCCAGCAAAGTCTTGCTACAATTACTGAGCATGGCACGATAATGTTTTAGCACTGCCAGCCTTCAGCCAGACCTAAAGTGGTTGATCCTGCACTGAAGATGTAAACTACAGTCTTTAACATGCACACAAAATGCAGCCTGCAACCTCATTTTCTCTGCTGCTCACTGCACAAACTGAAGATGGGTACAATTGCAGCAGGCTTCGTCTGGGAAGGAAAGCAGCACTGCTCCCAGAACAGCCCCTGTGGATGCTTTGCTCAGCACAGCCACACCAGCCCAAGGTCAGCCTCACCAGCCGCATCCCCTCATGCTGCCCGACTGGTCTCACACGCAGCAACCAACACGCTCAGGGAGATGAGCCAGTCAACAGAACTCTACATTTTGACATGAAGCCCTCAGCGCACACACTACACACAGTTGGCTTTTCCAGGTGCGCAGTGAAGTAACAGGACAAGCCCATCCCACGCACAACACATGGAGCATTTATTTGCTCCGCTGCCCACGTGATCCCAACAGTGCCTGCAGAGCTCCAGCAGTGAGCAGCCCGGCTGCCGGCACTTCGCCCACACTACACCCGCTCTCCTTGGGCACCGTGGGCTCTGCCTGATGCCAGGGACCATGGGCAGCACAGCTCCTCTTAACGAGTTTTTGGAGATTCGGCTGCAGAAGGAAGCTACAAAGAAACATCACAGCCAAATAAATCCCCAAGCCACTCTACCCATCTGCCGGCTGCCCTCATCAGTCACAGGACAGGTGTGTCTACTCACATTTACCAGACAATGCCACAATGCCCATATTTTTCTTCACCCTATTCTACAGCAACAAATTCTAAAGAATCTTATAGAACACCATCCCCGTCCCTGGACGCGTTCAAGGTTGGATGGGGTCCTGGGTAGCCTGGTCTAGTATTAGATGTGGAGACTGGTGGCCATACCTGTGGCAACAGGGTTGGAGATTCATGATCCTTGAGGTCCCTTCCAACCCAGGCCTTCTGTGAACACAGTGCCATTCACACACCTCATACACAGATGTGTACTACAGGAGCCTGCGCAGGGCAAGTGCTGATTCACTGCTTCTCCAGTTGGGGAAAGCCCAGCAGCTCCGGACACGGCCCTCCTGCAGCTGGAGCCAACAGAACCCCACTGCCCTCACTGGGAACCACCTCCCTGCAGCCTCGCAGCTCTCTCTTCCACTTCTTGCTTGGCTTCCATCACATGCATTGCCAGCAGAGTAAGACACAAACCCAGCGTTAGTTTCTCTTTTTAGCCCCATGACGTCTCTCTGGCGACGTGAACTTTCCAGAAGGCACTGAGCCGGCAGCACCCCTCGCACCCCATGAGCCCGGGCTGCCACCACCGCGGCCCCATTCAGAGCTGCGCCTCAGAGCCGGGTCGTCTCGACAGCAAGAGGAATTAAACTCTTCCCGATTCTTCTTGCCTGCTTCCTTGTGGAAAATGAGAACGGGTTCTTGGTTGTTTTTCCGCTTCTTCCAGATTTTTTTTTTTTTCCAGCTTTTTCAGTTACAAACAGAACGTTCGAATTGCCCAGAGCTGCGGGCGCCCCATCCCCAGTGGTGCCCGAGGCCGCGGCCCTGCGTAGGGGGAGACGGGACCCCCAAACCCCACAGGAACGCGGCTCTGCCCCGCGCCCCTTACCGCCCCACGAAAACCGCCCGCCCCTTTGTTCCCCTCCACCCAGCCCGTGCTCCCGGGGCTCCCCCCGCACCCGCTGCCGGGCAGCCGCCCGCCCCGCTCCTCCCCCCGCCACCCGCCCCAGCCGTGAGGATACTCGCGGGTGCGGAAAGCCTCCTGCGTGTGCGGGATGATGAAGCGCTCCCCCGGTTCCCCCGGTGGCAGCGGCCTAGCCAGCGGGAAGGGCTTGCGGCCCAGCAACGGCGCCATGGCAGCGGCGGCCGCCGGATCCGCGCGGTGACGCCGGGCCCGGGCGGGAGGATTGAAAAATGGCGGGAGATTCCCCTCCCCCTGCCGGGCGGGCGGCGGGCCCGGCCTGTTCGCGCGCACCCCAACTCTCCCGCCGCCCCGCGCGGCCCGCCCCCCTCCGCCCCGCAAGCCTATTGGAGGACGGTAGGCGCCGCCGCCTTCCGATTGGCCGACGGATCCGCCAATCGCGCCACCTCGCCCCGCCCGCCGGTGCAGCAAGCTGCCTTGCACCGCGCGCAAGGTGAGAGGTCGCGTTATGTAAGTGGCGGGGAGCACGGCGCCATTTTGTGGCTCCGTTATCCGCCCGCCCCCTCCCCGCGGCGGCCAATCGGGGCGCGTCACCGCCCCCCGCCCATCCGGGTACCGCGGCGCGGCCGGGCGCCCGGCTTTGTCCTCCGCGCTCGGCTCCTGTCCTCCCCCGCCTCTTTCCCCACGGCCTTTCAAGGGGCCGCGGCGCGCGGGGCATTGTGGGAAGGTGGCGGCGGCGGCGGTCCCGTTCTGCGAGGCGGCGTGGCCTCTTACCCAGCGGGCCGTGCCGCCCGGCGCGTGGAGTCAGGAGCGGTCCCACAAGGCCGCAGCTGCAGCCTCTCGCGGGAACCAGGAGCGTAGAGCCCCGTGCTCTGAGCATGTGCGGGTGCTCCCAGGTCCCCATTGCCTCGCGGCAGGCAGAACAGCGGTTACGTGCGTGCTGCTTTAGGATGAAAAGAAGAGGCCTGGGTGTATTGGGATAAGCGGTGTGGCTTATCGGTGCTTCTGCTGACCCTTGCGGTACCGATCTCCCGCCTCCTTAACCCAAATGAGCGCGTGCCGTTTCCCTGTGTCCCGTATTCTGCACGGTGTGCGCAGCCTTTGCGTATTCCCAACAGCTTTAAAATTACATTTTGTTCCCGTATGAAACCATTTTGATGGCTCTCCCCTATTTCTGCTGCACTCTGCAAAATAACCTCCTTTCACCTCTTCGTAGCCCTGAAGCTGGGCCGTGAGTGCAGTTTGCCAACGTCCTTTTTTCTGTATTTTATTTTTTCGCTCAATCTGCTGTTTGTTTGTTTGTTTGTTATTTCTGTGGTTGCTTTTTTCTCCCTTCCAAATCCTTCCCCACAGTAATTTCCAAGTTCCTCAGCAGTCGAATTCCCTTCTCCAGTGGAAGTCCATTTGCATGCCAAGATGAAGCGCTTTCCAAGAACACAGAACTCAGGCTGCCCTCCAGGATGCCACTTCTTATCCCTGGCTCTCCTTTTAGGACAAAGACTCACTTCTGTTACCCCAGCAGGGAGAGTGCAGCTGCGGGACAAGAATTAAGGCAGCCGATCATTACGTGCTCCGCACTCACACAAAACTTGTCGTCTGAAGGCTTCCAAGTTCTTCCCAAGCTGCGGTGCAGCCCCACGTGAGGAGCCTGCCGGGGGTGGCACTGAGCAGGCTGGGCTGTCGCCTTTTCTGGGTTTGGGCTTTTTCCGAGCAGCTCCCCTGGCACCAGAATGTCAGCAGGAGCTGCTGCTCCCGGCCAGCCTGCAGAGCTGCCTGCACTGCTGATGCTCGGCAGCTTTGCGCCAGCACCATTAATCTGCAGCTCTCTAAGCTCTTGATAGCCATTGAGTTAATTAAAGTTTACGCTCTCCCTTTGGACTGAATGAGCTAAAACCCATTTTGGTTTGATGGAGATCTTTTCAGTGGTGCTCACTTATAGCGTGGCTCTCAGGAACTCGGAAGCCTTTTCCCATCACTCTCACAGCATGAAAAGACCCTGGAGGGTTTGTAACTCACCGTTAACTTCCCTGGGTGTGATACAGGAGATGATTAATCAGATATATTGCCACAGATCCATGTTACCTTCTCTAAGCTGCTGCCAAGTGCTCCCATTAGTTGTCTTGTGCTGCGCCTCACTCTAACTCAAGGTGTCAGAAAATGTTAAATTTCTTTTCCTGCAGAAGTATGTATAAAAAAACCCCTTTATGACTGCTTAAGTGCGATTCTGCAGCTTTTATTTCTGACAAAGAAGTCTCTGTGTTTCTATGGAAGCTGTGAGGCACCCATACCCCTGTGCCCCCGCCTGTCCAGGTGTGGGGTTTGGCACATGCGGACATGAGAACTGGGACTAGTGCTTGAGCAACAGAGCCAACGCTGTTATCCTTTTCTGTAACATCTAAGAGCATCAGTATCATGCTCTTCACAGGGGAAAATGTATGTGCCAGATTATTTTAATACAATGAAAATCCCATAATTTCTGCTAATGGAGTGGCAGAATCAATTAATTTCACTGGGCATGTATTGTTTCAGGTGTTTGTAGTTTCTTGGCTGGAGGGCCAGGCCCAGGGTGTGGTGGTGAATGGGGGTCCATCCAGCTGATGGCCGTCACCAGGGGTGCTCCCCAGGGTCCCTGTTATGGCTGGCCTTTCTTAATGTCTTTATTGATGATCTGGATAAGGGATTTGAGTGCACCCTCAGTAAGTTTGCAGATGACATGAAGTTGGGAGGAAGGGTAGGAAGCCCCACAGAGGGATCTGGACAGGCTGATCAATGGGCTGAGGCCAATGGGATGGGCTGCAACAAGACCGAGTGCCGGGTCCTGCCCTTGGGTCACAACAGCCCCGTGTGGTGCTACGGGCTTGGGGCAGGTGGCTGGAAAGATGCATGGAGGAAAAGGAGGTGGGGATGTGAGCTGATACCCACTGAACATCCCAGCGTGCCCAGGGGGCCAAGAAGGCTGAGGGAGCTGGGATGGGTCAGTGTGGAGCAGAAGAGGCTCAGGGGAGACCTCACAGCTCCCTACAACTGCCTGAAAGGAGGTGGTGGTGATGGGGGTCGGCCTCTGCTCCCAGGTGACAGCGATAGGGTGAGAGGTGATGGCATTAAGTTGTGCCAGAGGAGGGTCAGGTTGGATATTAGGAAAAATTTCTTCTCAGAAAGAGCAGTGCTGCAGTGGCACAGCTGCCCAGGGAGGTGGTGGGGTCACCATCCATGGAGGTGTTCCAGAGCTGTTTCAATGTGGCACTGAGGGATGTGGTTATGGACATGGTGGGATGGGTTGGGGTTGCTCTTAGTGGTCTTAGAGGTCTTTTCCAACCTTAATGATTCTATGATTCTATGAAGCAGAGAGGTCTATGCTTTGAGTATCCTTTGACATGCAGAAATCAGCTGAAAGTATTTTTATATGGTTGTTTAACAGGCTGGAGATTCTGGTTTTGCAGTGATGCCCGGCACTGGACGTAGCTACTAAGGCAACTCTTTCTCCCTCCACCAGATGCCATGCACGGATCAAACAGAATGCTTGGAGAAAAGAGATGGTACCGTAGTGACAGCAGAAATCAGATCCATCTCAGATGCTTCTGTGGTGCCAGGGAGGTCCCAGGTGTGTCAGCCCATGGACTTCCTGCCTTCCTGCTGCCACCTTACCACACCAAGCAGAGAGAGATTAATACATTAATAGACCACTACTGAGAAAGAAAAAAGCTTTATTATGTTTATGCTTGCCCTTACTTACTGCTGCTGCCAGAACTGAGATTAATGCCATAAATCCAGTGGTGAGTTTAGGAACTGCTGTTGAGGTTTCTCATTACGTCTGTGAGATGCTGTGGGAGCTACAGGAGTTATTTTCAGAGCAGTGGGGTTGCAGCTGGTGGAAGAGAATGGCATGGGGCATCATGTAGGACTTGTTTTCATTGCTTTCGGCTTTGTCATACACCAGCTGCCTGGGCTGGAGTTCCTCGTGTCTCATCCCTGCCACCCTGGGCTGCAGGGGAAGGTGAGGAGGAGGAGGAAGCGTGGGTTCAATGAATGCTGGTAGGTGATGGGATCTTGGGTGCCAGGTGCAGACCTGGGGCACAGCACATCTTGGGCCAAGAAGGCAGAGCCCATGAAGAGGTGGGGAGATCTGCAGCCTTCTGTGCCCTGCTGTGCCTCCACCCCAGTACCCATCATGGCCACATATTCTTGACCACATGACACGAAAATTATTTGGGGACGGTTTTCTGGGGCTGCTGCAGACTGAGTTTCCCAGCTGCCCAGGAGATGGCAGTCCTGCATTCAGACCGTGCATGCAGGCAGTCCCCAGACGGCGCCCGACATTTACTGAAGAAGGAAACCCAAGTCGTAGTCTGTGTGTTTGGCTCTGCTGGGGAGGGAAAGGGCTCCGTCTGCAGTGACTGATGGTCCATCCTATTCTGAGCTGAACAAGAGACACTGCTGCTGGGAGGCAAGTCCTGGATGTGCAGCCCAGGAAGCACAGCTCTGGATGCACAGCCCTTCACAGAGATTGCTGGAGATAAGCAGCAACAGCTTGGGGTCTAGTTCTGGTCATCCTCCCACTCTGTTGTACTGGTGAGGATGCACCAATGCTACATACAGTGGGAAATTAACGCTTACTGCAATTTGTCTTTGCTCTTACACATTAGGAGGCACTAAAATTTCTTCTATTTGGATGTCTTTGATGTTTGCAAGGCAAAAAGTTGAACCCATGGTTGAACCAATCGGTGTTCTTTTTCAGCAAGGGACAGGTAACCGATGTGCCAGCCAATGTGCCATCTCCATGGGCACAAGCCGATGTGTCCCACCTCCCAGCTGCATGTCCTGGGCTGGAGCTTCAAAATTCCTCTTCCCTTTATTCTCTTCTGTTGTAGTAGGCGACAGCGAGGATTCGGGATGTGATGTGGTAGGACTCTCCCCTTGCTCGGGGTCGAAGGGTTAATGTATGCATAAGGGGCGCAGACAAAGTAGGATAGGTATATGGGTAAATCGCACGGCGCAATAAACGCCATTTTTCTGCTCACCATATTGGTATCACGGGCAGTTCTTTGGCCCGGGTAGGTTTTACCCAATAGTCCAGCACAGGCGCAGAGCTAAAAGAACATGGGTTGCCAGGTGCACGGCAACACTCCTCCTAGAAAGAAGCAATCAGCGTTGGTGTTAGTGAGGTGGTGCTGCACAGAGCAACTGCAAGGAGAATTCAAATGGCAAACGCACCACAGATAGAGCTGGTACTTGTGGGGACAGCTGTGCCCAGCGGATGTTAACCAAAAAGAGCATCTTCTCAGATGAGGAGTTCCCTGGCAAGAGAAATCAGCAAAAGAAAGAACTGACCTTCAAAGCAAGAATGAGAACTTGTCAGGATTGTTAATAGGGTAAAAACAGGACTTTGTAGTGGAGAAGGCTGTTGCTGTGCTCTGCTCAGCAGTGCAAGGAGCGGCGGTCAGTCATGCTGCAGAGATATAAGCTCCTCTGGGAAACGAGGCCTCTTCATCCCTTTTCTCTTTAAAATCACAAAAGCAGCTCTAAAAGTCCCCCCATTTAAATTCCATTCTTTAATAAAAGCTGTGTTGTCTTTACTCTTTAAACTCAGCAAATGTTTGTGATTACATAATACTGATAAAACTGAAGTTTGCAGTTATTTCTTCGTCACTTTTCTAAGGGATGGCAAATGTTCAAACTTGTGCGAGTCTAAGATCTTCTTTCCAAATGTTTCTTTGCAAATGCATGAGATCAGTGCCTCTCTGCAGTCAGCGACAGATGACATCTCAGTAGGAGCAGGAGATGACTCCGTGTACAGATGAACATCCAGAAACCTCCCTGGCGTGGTTACTGTAGAGAACCCCTTTCGCAAGGATTCCCTCCCCGTTAGCTGGGCAAGCTGTTGTTTTGCGATTCCTTTGCAAACTCAGGACAAGAAGGTAACCTGCTGCCCTGACCTATCAGTTCTTCCATTGGTGCCTGCCTCAGGCTGAGGGTTGTAAGAAGCACGGGCGTTAGCAGACAGTTTTAAAGTTGGAAGATGTAAATATAGGAAACAAAATGTTTGCATTCATCTGAAACAGCCTTCCTTTTAAATCCTGGTATAATGAAAAGGATTTACCTGAGCAAATGAATTGAATACAAGTAGGAGATAAAACTGCCTCTCAGAGGATGTTCTCAGATTACCCCTCTGTAGAAACAGAAGCAGAGCTGCAGGTTGGGCAGATGTGTATTTAAAATGTGAGTCTGGGGAGCTGGTGGCCCACAGGAGCAGGCAGCCAGAGAAGATCTGCAAGCCGAAGCCTGTTTGGGAGCCACCAGGATGGCTCCAGCACACTTCCCACGCTTCCTTGGGGCACCTCATCCCTCCCTGGGCGAACCCTTACATACATGGGATCTAAGGACACCATGTCATAGAATCACAGTATCATAGAATCACCAAGGTTGGAAAAGAGCTCTAAGATCATCCATCCAACAGTCCACCTATCACCAATATTTTCCACTAAACCGCATCCCTTGGTACAACATCTGAACATTTCTCAAACACCTCCAGGGATGGAGATTGTTCAGCTGTTCTCAGGATCTGCACTTGAAAACTCTTTCCTCTTGTCTTCCTGCAGCATGACAAGTGATGAGCAGTTGTTCCTCAGCCACCTTCCCATCCTTCCCATGACTCAGCTGCCTCTGCTCTTGCAGCTGCTGGCAGCCCCACTGTCCTGCAGCATCATCCCCCGGCCCAATGCAGGACCTGCCTTGGGTCCTGCACCCACCATACCCATGTTTGCTGGGAGGCCAGCATGGGTCCCACAGTCCATTGTGCCCGGAGCTTCAGGTAGCCCAGAGCCCGTGTCTTTCTGATAAAAAGGAGAGAGCCGATTAATCCTTGAGCCAGAGCAGCCACAGAAGAGGAGACTTCAGGGAGGATTTAGCAAGCAGTGGCCCAGATACATCAAACTGTCTCCAGCATAACGCGATTTCCCATTAGGGCTCCTCTTTTGTGTAACAGCTTATGTTACTTATCCTATTAGATGACTGATGCTGCTTTGGTGTATTCCAAGGAGACTGTGCTAAACTTTCTGCCATGGTTTTCCCAGGTGAATTTCTGCCACCTCTGACATGAGGTAAGGTCTGTGCCCACCAGGCAGGGTCCTGAAGTGAGGATGAGTTGTGAGGCTCTGCTCTTTCCCTTTGCTGCTGGTGTTGACCCCAGCTGTGCCAGCATCATCACTCCTTCCCTGTCGCACTGGGTCTGCTGGGTGCTGGCCTCGTGGTGGAGCCCTCCTGCCTCCAGCCTGGAGTTAATTTTGCTGATCCCTGGTCTCTTCCCAACATTAACTGTTCACCTCAACCAAAAGGTTGAGCTTTTAGCTAATCAAAATCCATTCTGAAATTAGAGATTGGCCTATTTCTGTTGGCATTACCTCGCCCACTTCCTCCAGGTCTGCTTAATGCAGATCCCCACACATCCACAGCAGTTTTGCCACGCTGAGGGTCTGCTAGGCAAAATGAACTTGAACTTTGTTCACGCTGCAGCTGGGGTTTGGCTGAGCCCTGGCAGAGCAGCAGGGCTGGAGCTGTTCTCAAATTAATGGGACAGAACAGAAAGGAAAGTCACATTGCTGCCTGCCACCTGGGGAGCTGTGAGATGCAGCCTTGACCTCAAATAGTTCCTATCTGCAGGCAGAGAGAAGGGAAGAGGATGCCGTGATCAAGTGTTGGAGCACTGCAGAGCAAGCAATGTTTTGTCAAACTGATAAAACCTGGCACCCACATCGCTGCAGGGCTGCACATACTGTGAGTGCAGATGAAAACTCACTGGCTTGGAAGTAAAAGGGTGTTAGAAGTGCCTCTTTGGAAGATGGCTGCAGGGTGACATCTGTATCATCCTCTTCTGTGCGTGGGCTTGGAATGTGAAAGATGTTTCTGGAGAGCTGAACCTTACCAATAAAGCTGGCTGGCTCCAACAACCAATAAAGCTGGTGAGCTCTGACAACCAATGAAGATGGTAAACTCAAACAACCTCATGTCGTGTCCTTGTGAACCCATCACTCCGCAGTGACCTCGCGTCTGCCATGCTGTGGGGTGATGCACATATACCTCATAAAGTGAGGGGAGTCCATCCAGGAGAACGTGGCAGAAGTTTGGGTGTGGAATGGCACCAAAGCTCAGCATAGCTGCTGCACTGCAGTGCCATTAAACATGGTGCCATTAAATGTGGTGTGGGATGTGCAGATAACCCTGTAAAGCTGGGAGGCAACGCAGTGGTCAGTGTGCAGGGAGGGGGAGAGATATAACTAGAGAACTCTGCCGACATTTTGAATTTTGACTCCAATTAGATTCCTTCCCAAACAGCCGTTGTCACACACAGCCCAGCGCCAAAGCCACTCTTCAAAAGCCACATTCCAACCTGTCCCTCTGCTGGGAGAAAGAAGAGGACAGACTCTTCAGCGGGGTCTGCTGTGACAGGACAAGGGGAATGGTTTCCAACTAAAAGAGGGGAGATTTAGACTGCATACAAGGAAGAAGATTTGTACAATAAGGGCGCTGAGGCACTGCACAGGTTACCCAGAGAGGCGGCGGTGCTCCATCCCTGCAGACAGCCAAGGTCAGGCTGGAGGGGCTCTGAGCACTGCTGGAGCTGTGGGTGTACCTGTGCACTGCAGGGAGTGTGCCCTGATGGCCGTTAGGTGTCCCTTCCAACTCCAGTGATGCCCTTGGCCAAGGGAACAGGAGAGGATGATGGTACAAGAAAGTGCTGCAGCACTCCTGCAAAAAAAAAAAAAAAAAAAAAAAGACACCAGTGCAGCAGAACACATGCAGATAAGAAGGCAAGATTTGCCTTCTGAATTAAGGTTCAGGGAGGAGCAAAGTGGTCATAAATGTTGCTTTTCAATAACTGCACTTGAAACCACTGAATCCATTGAAACCTAAGAGGAAGGAGAGGTTCCTCCATGAGTGAGATTGGAACCAAAAGCCCCTTCCTCGTTGTGAACATGCTCATAGAGCCTATCTGCGTGAAGGTAGGAAGGCCCCACAGAGGGATCTGGACAGGCTGATCAATGGGCTGAGGCCAATGGGATGGGCTGCAACAAGACCGAGTGCCAGGTCCTGCCCTTGGGTCACAACAGCCCCATGTGGTGCTACAGGCTTGGGGCAGGTGGCTGGAAAGATGCATGGAGGAAAAGGAGGTGGGGATGTGAGCTGATGCCCACTGAACATCCCAGTGTGCCCAGGGGGCCAAGAAGGCCAATGGCATCCTGGCTTGTGTCAGCAGTAGTGCGGCCAGCAGAGCAGGAGCTGACCGTCCCGCTGTACCGGCCCTGGTGAGGCCACGCCTCAGTGCTGCGTTTGGTGCTGTCCTCACTGCAGGAAAGACATGGAGGCCCTGGAGTGCGTCCAGAGAAGGAACGGAGCTGTGAGGGCTCCGCAGCACATGTCCGATGGGGAGCGGCTGAGGGAGCTGGGATGGGTCAGTGTGGAGCAGAGGAGGCCCAGGGGAGACCTCACAGCTCCCTACAACTGCCTGAAAGGAGGTGGTGGTGATGGGGGTCGGCCTCAGCTCCCAGGTGACAGCGATAGGGTGAGAGGTGATGGCATTAAAATGCACTGGGGGAGGTTCAGGTTTGACACTGTATTCTGAAAAGTGATGAATAACCATTATCAAATTATTCTTTATTCCCCTGCAGCCCTCGGATTTTCCACGTCATTAATCTCTTTTTGAATGTGGGCATTCTGATATGAGCAACTTTCTCTCGCCATTCCCACTTCTGATTACCCAACTTCCTCATCTCTATGACTTTTTCCAACTGTTCATGCCAGGAACCAAAACAGCACACGCCTTCTGGTTAAACAGCAGAAGTGATGTCTGTACGGCCTGATGACTGCTGTACGGCCTGGGGCGCCTCCAGGGATGGGGCACCCACCGCTCTGGGCAGCGCCTCACCACCCTCTGAGTAAAGACTTTCTTCCTGATAGCTAATCCAAACCTCCTCTCTTTTAATTTAGAGCCACAATTAGCCCTGTCCTATCAACACACTCCCCGACAGACAGCCCGTCCCCAGTACCTGCAGGAGTGCAACTGCCTGGCCCAGCACTGCCATCCCCCTCTCTTGCATCTCGGCACGTGCTTTCCCCTTGGCTGTCCCACAGCTCTGCAGCACGGCTCAGTGACTCTGCAAGCGTTGTGCCGAGCTGGATGCCCGTTGCTATAATTTGAGTTGTTTGTGTCCCTTAATCTGTATTTGTTCCCTCGGAAGTGCAGGGAGACACACGAGGGCAGAGGCGCTGGGTAAACACCGCGCTCTGCCTGCACACTATTAGCTTCAGGTAAACAGAGCCGACTGCCAGCGAGCGGTGGGACGGGCACCGGGGTGAGGGAAGGCAAGCCGGGCCGCAGAGCCTGGAGCCCACGAATGGCGGCCTGCTGCGGTGCCTGGGGCGCGCCGTGGGCGGGATCACTGTGCTGCTATAAGTACGGCTCACCCCCAGGCACCCCTGCACAGCCAGGCTGAGCCGCACCACGTGGCACGCGGTGCTGGCGGGTGAAGTGCGGTGAGCCAAACCAGAGCAGCGTGTTGCCCACGCAGGCCGTGCTGTCAGCCGGATGCTCGCGCAGTGCTGCGGGTCAGGCACTGCGGCACGCAGACTGAGGGCTCCCAGCGGCGCGGCGGTGTGACAGCGCTGGGCGATGGCACAGGCTCAGCTGGGGCTGCCGGGCCCCTTCGCGCAACCCCCGGTCGGACAGTGCCCCGACTCTGACTTTGACTCTGATTCTGAGGATGCGACCGCAGGCGGTGCGGGGCCAGGCACTGGGGTGCAGAACCCCTCGCAGGTCATCCACAGTGGCCACTTCATGGTGTCATCCCCACACTGCGACGCGCTGCCCCACCGGCGTCACCACCGTGCGGAGCCCTCGGCAGCCGATCCGCGGAGCATTGACCCGACCCTGACGCGGCTCTTCGAGTGCATGAGCCTGGAGTACAGGTGAGTGCCAGGGCAACTCGCTGATCCACAGCTCTTTGTGAGGCCCACCTGCAAGGCTGCGCTGCCCTGGCTCTGCTAATTGCCCCACTGCTAATTGCTAAGTGCAAACCGATGGACGGCACCCCCATTTTCTCTTCTGCTGGGCTGCAATGTGATATCTGCTCACAAAATGCCATCCTGGGAGGTTTCAGGGGGAAGGAGCTGGTGCTGGGGCAGCTCTCATGGAGCCAGCTGAGAATTTCTTCCTGTCTTAGAGCATCTTACCCACTCTCCTCCAGGAGAGCCGTCGTCACCGCCCCACACACCGCCTGCAGCGTTCGGCCTTTGGCCATTGGTGACAGCAAGCACCTGCTTCTTTTGTATTAGTGCCTGGGCCCGTGACCTCAGACCACATCCCCTCTTTCACCAAGACCCCAAGGCTCTGAGCACTCTCTGGACCTCACAGCAAAACTGTTGGCACAGCTTTCCCAAAATTTCCCAGTAAAAACCTGGGATGGCCATATCCTCTTGGTGCCGTGTAAAAACAAAGCTGAGCAAAACAGGCGGGAAGTTCTGCCTATCTCCTGGTCCCACACCGGGTCTCACTCAGTTGCTGGCCTCCCTCCAGCATGGCGCACAGTGAGGTCACTCTCAGGTGCTGGTGAGAACAGAGCTGTGCAGGAATGGGGTGGGCTTCAGCACTGGGTGATGCAGCCCATGGTCACTCTTCTTGTCACCAGGGTGACAGCCAAGGTGTCACCAGCCGAGTCACCCTGGGTGCCATGCATGGGTGGCACTGATGGACAGGGTAGCCCCACTTCCCTTTGCTGTCCCAGCCCCACACTTGCCCCACTTGCTGCATGGGGCTGGAGATGCCTGCATTTCTTTCATGTGCCCCTGAACTCCAGAGCTTCCGAACAGAAAGGAGAGGGACAAGTGGCCGGGGGGCAGCGCGGACAGGAGCTGTATGCCAACCAGGGCTTATGCTGCAGATATGGCTCCCTCCCTTCAGGTGTCTTCTGGTCCCTCCTGGGCCTCTTTACCCTTCTGCACTGAGCATGACAGTGCATGCAGCAGCCCCAGGGCCATCACTGTGACAAACCATAGCTGAAGTTGAATGGCAGCCCTTGGCAAGGAGGATCCACAACAGCTACAAAGAGTTAATGGCACCCCTGTTGGCCACCCCAGAGCCTGAAACATCAGCAGTGTCTCCTAGCTGCCTTGTTCAGCACCCATGGGAACAGCTCTTGGCTGGCCCTGGATTAGGGGTAGCTGTGGGTAGTGGAATCCAGCTGGGGAAATTTTGCCATTAGACTGTACCCAAATTCACCCCTTGGTTCTTCTCTTTTGTGGATGCCTTTCTGTCCTTCCACGTTACCCCTCTCCATCTCACAGACATCACGTTCTGCAGCTTTCCAGCACCCTAAAAAGAGAGTCACTCCAATCAGAGCTCAGGTTCAGCCTCCTCTGGAGGCTCAGGACTGAGAAATGGTCACTTTTCAGCCTGCCCGGGGCCGGCGCTGTCCGTTCTGCCACAGAACAAGGAGGGGCTCTGCTGCTGCTGCCCACTGCTCCCGTGTGGTGGCAAGGCCAGGGGGGCTCATGTCGGCAAGGAGGTCCATCCCTTGGCCTTCTCCCCCTGCTACAGCCCATTTCCTTCGCACAGCCTTGCATCTCTCCAACTCATTCCTTCCCCCTCCTCTTGGCGTTGACAGGGAGCAAAATACTCATTTTACTGCACAGTGAGGGCTGCAACACTTGAACTTCTGGGCAGGTTGAAGGCACCGCAGAGCAGACAGGAGCTGCTGGCTACAGTGCCAGGGCTGGGCACAGGCTGAGCTCTGTGTCCCACAGCCAGCGCTGGGGTTTGTGATCCCATCCCTGCAGGGCAGCAAGACACCTGTGCCATGCCAAGGTGCTGCTGCATCCCAGTCCTCTCGCTGCTCAGTGCAGTGTTCACATCTATCTCCTCTGGACAGAATTTCAGCAAAGGGTGGGGCTTCCTTCAAGGCAAACCAGTGTGCAAAGATCAGCCTGATAAGCTCCAAAACAGAAAGGATCGTTAATGGGAGAAAGAAAGCAGGTTGTGGCGAGGCTCAGAGGCATCTCCCTCCCACCCCCAGGCCCTGCGGCACACTGCAGCCCCACCAGCCCCACGCAGGGCCACACACCCTGCTGCAGCGCGGGGCCGGGGCTGTGGGCTTGGGCTGCTCCTTTAAGCCAGTGGGCGGCGTGGGCAGCACCAGGGAGGAGTGTGGCTGGTAGCCTTGACCAGCAGGAGCTGGCCACGTGCCGGGGAAGGCTGTCCTTTCCATTGGCTCCTCTGCTTGGCAACACCATGCTGTTTGTTTTGTGCCATGGGGAAAGTTCAAAATCCCTGCTGATAGCGGAGTGGCCAGAGCAGAGACAGGGCCTTAACCCTCTGCAGGCCATAGTGGTGGGGACAGGGTCCTTCCTGGCCTGGGGGCACAGAACATCTCTCCCTGTCCTTCCTGTGGGCGAGAGCTCTGGCCCACAGATGCGTTACTACATCAGCCATCAGGGGAACCACGGGGCTCTCTGCTCCTCCCAGCCCAGTAGTGTCTGCCTGTAGCAGGGAGTGTGGCCAAAAAAGCCACTTAGCTCCGCAGAGCTGAGGGACAGGGTGCCCCAGGGCCTTGGCAGCAGCAGTGGGGGAGCCCTGACAGAAGCACTGCAGAGATGGGGCCGAGCAATAGCAGTGCTGAGCTCTCAGAAGACACCCTGTTGTTACCTGCTGGGTGCTCCGGAGGTGTTGCATGGGGTATGGAACACCTACCAAGCCCAGCCGAGGCCTCTTCTCCTCCCTGCATGCACAGGGGTCAGTGGGATCTGGAGCAGCACAGAGATCATTAAGGGACAACCTTTTGACTGGGGAGGAGTGCACACACAGTGCTCCATGTGTGGATGCTGCCCATCGGGAGCAGCTTTGGTACAGCCATGGGAGCAGTCGGCACCACCTGGGGAAGGTTGGGAATCCCTGCAGCTGGGTATTCCCACCTCAGAGCCACATCTGTAGCCTTGGGCAGTCAGTTCCTCTGCCTGCCATGCTGTGATCCCAGGGGCTCTGGAGGCCTTGCAGGATCAGCGAAGCTCCCAGACTGGGGTTGGGTTGTGCTGGGGGTCTCAGCATGGTCCCCTTCAGCTCCTCCTCTGCTCGGTGTTGCAGTGGGAAGCTGGTGTCACCAAAGTGGAAGAATTTCAAGGGGCAGCGGCTGCTTTGCCGGGATAAAATCCGCCTCAACAATGCCATCTGGAGAGCGTGGTACATCCAGTGTGAGTATGGGGCCACAGCCTGCTCCTCCTGCTGAGCACCCGGCTACCCTGCGATGGCACAGTGGGTGCCCCGCCCTGCAGGCACCCCACCATACCAGTGCCCAGACACGCAGGTACCCTCCCCTGTGCAAGGAGGGAGCTGTGGACAAAGCCAACTGTGTTTTCCGCTGAGCAGATGTGGAGCAGAGGAAGAACCCTGTGTGTGGTTTCATCACCCCCCTGGAGGGGTCAGAGGCTGATGAGCACCGCAAACCAGAGGTAGAGTATGAGCTCTCATGGCACCCGAGGCTGGGAGTGGGCGTGGAGGGCACAGTGAGGAGCTGAGGACACTGCCAGCAGCAGAGCTCCCATCCTTGCTTGCTGTGTTCATGAAGTTTGAGGGAGAAAGTGTTGGTGATGTGTCCTGAGGACAACAGTCCTGGCTGTGGGGTACCTGGGGCAGGCATGGGCTGGCTGCAGCTGGCTGGCTAGGGGTTGTCCCCGGGGTGCTGTATGGCCGTGATGCCCCGCATTGCCCCTCCAGGCTGTGGTGCTGGAGGGCAACTACTGGAAACGGCGCATCGAGGTGGTGATGAGGGAGTACCACAAGTGGAGGACCTACTACAAGAAGCGGGTGAGTGGCTCTGCCCCTGCTGCCCCTGGCGGTGGTGCGGTACATCGGCATGCCCAAAGCGGAGCTGACCGTTGTCCCCGCGGCGATGGTGGAGGGGTTTTGGTGGGCCCCATCCCCGGCCATGCGCAGTGCTGCCGTGCGCTCTAGCAGCCCGGATCGGGCTGGCTTTGCCCGGTGTGCTGCTCCGCCAAAGCTGGGCTTGGCACTGCACCTGCAGTGCACGTGCTGCAGTGGGACGAACAGGACTCGCTGCGGGGCCTGAGCTGGGCTGGGATTCGCTGGCAGACACAGCTCAGCCAGGCAGCACGTGTAACAAGGCCTGGTGGCCCGGCGTCACCCCGGTGTCACTCCCGGCCGTGATAATCTAGTGGTGGTTTAGGTGGCACCAGCCTTGGCTGCCCGCCACGTGGGGTGGAGCATGGTGCCAGCCTCCTCCCTCACTCATCTTGAAAAGGCCGGGGTGCAGCCCTGCACCACTGCACCCTGAGTGCTGAGGGCAGATGTGAAGCAGTGGCAGCGTGGGCCAGAGCCTGAGCAGGCAGCGCAGTCCGGCGGGCTGCCGGGAGGTGACTGAGGGGCAGGAGCACACAGCCCACTGCTCCCTCACCCTGCCCAGCTCTGCCCTGCGCCCAGCCCTGCCAGGGGCCGATCCAGGCTTTCTTCTCCTTCCAGCTCCGAAAGTCCAGCCGGGAGGGAGAGCTCTCCAGCGCGAAGCAGGTGAGTCTGCTGGGGAAGGGCAGGCAGGGACAGTGGGAGGTGGCGCAGATCCCTGCACTGGGCAGCTCAGGAGAAGGGCAGGTGAAAGCCATCGTTGGTGATGACCCCGATGGCTGTGGGAGGCACACTTGGGGTGCTGACTGACTCTCTGGGAGCATCAGCAAGCCAAGCTGGAGGCCTCAGGCTGGGACATGGGTGCTGCCTGCAAGGAGTGCCCAGCCGACTCCTTTGCACCATCTCGTGCAGGACGAGGATGCCTGGAGACCAACAGAGAAATGGTGCAACCAGCTCTTCTGCAACGTGGTGCCCATGCTGCTGGGGGACGAGGAGGAGGAGCCGGGGGGTAGGCAGCACTTTGACTTGGACACATTCCTCTCGGATATCTCTGACACCCTCTTCACCATGACACAGATACCCAATGCCCACCAGGAGCTCCCTGAGGACGGTAGGTGACCCCCGTGGGGCCACGCTCTTGCTGGAGGAGGAGGAGGAGCAGGCAAACAGCTCACTCATGGCACGTTGTTGCCTATTGGCTTTGCACCAAAAGCTGCAGCCTTGCCCAGAGGTTTCAGGGCCCTGCATTAGGCCCCAGAGAAGCTGCTGGGCAGAATGGTGGGGATGGTATATCCCCAGAGGATGGGTTCCTGTGCTCTGCTGTGGGGCAGGTTGCAACCACACAGGGTGAAGCTGGGTGCTGGGGTGGCTTTTGGTGAGGTCAGGAGTGCCAGCCCTGAGGTGGAGAGCTGGGGATGCAGCACAGTAACATTGCAGCTCTGTCTTCTTCCAGCATATATCGGGAATGCTGACATGATCCAGCCAGACCTGGCACCTCTGCAGCCCAGCTTGGATGATACCATGGAGATATCAGGTAAGAGCTGGCCTGAGTGCAACCCCACATCCGTGCAGCATTGCAGACCCTGCAGTCCAACATGGAGCTGAGCTGGCCTGGCAGCAGCAGGAGCTGCTGGGGAGCCAGAAAGCACATCTGTTGTCATGAGCAAAGCTGCATGCAAGGGCTGCAGAGAGACAGGAAGGGGCTGGGAGCCATGGAAAGGGGCTTCTGCAAGCAGAGGGCTGCGTCAGGAGTGTGAAGCTACCTGGGCTTGGCTGCAGACAGAGGACATTTATCCCCACAGAAGGAGGAAGCCTCTAGGGAGTGGGTTCTGTACCACTGTCCCTATCCTCACTCCTCTCTTGCTGGTGGCCCCATGCAGAGCGGCTGTTGGGTTATGGGATGCCATGATGGTCTGTGCTATGTCCTCTGAGGACAGGTCACAGTCCCTGCCAGGTTGGCCTTGAAAACCAGGAGTAGCACTGGTGTCCAGGACAGGCAGAGAGCTGCTGAAGGGCAAGCAGGGGACAAGCAGGCCATCCTGGCAGCACCTCCTCCCACGGTGCTACCACCAGGACCTGCCTATGACACAGGACACTCTGCTGGAGCAGTGCAGTGTCCATGAGTGCTGTGGAGTCAGTCAGGATGTGTCCTTGTCACATGTGCCCTGTGCAGTGTACCTACGGGCTGTGCCAGGGCCAGGCACTGCTGATGCATGCCCCACCGGAGGCCTCAGATGTGCTGGAACTAGTGGCATGGGCACACTTTGCAGGGTGGGACCCTGCAAGCAGCCTCAGGCAGCAGTAGGCCTCGGGAGCCCTCAGAACATGTCCATGCCCTGCACAGAGCCTGCCCAAGGCTCCTGCCATGCCGCAGCTGCCTCCACCTCCCACTTCCCTCTGCTGGAGGAAGCACAGGCCCTTGCACCACACAGCCGCCGGCTGATGCAAGACCAGATGCTGGTGGGGAGCAGGGCAGCCATGGGGCAGGCTGGTGTGCTGAGGTGGGAAGCCCAGGGGTGCAGCCCTCACGACTTCTTGCCCCAACACGTCCCTGTGGGCTGACCCATGGGCAAACCCCAAAGGGGTCAGAATGACACCTGAGAAGTGTCCTTCCCCTTGTAGGTTCTGTGCAGCGCTGGGAGTCTGTGCTGACCCCTGAAACAGCACCTCCTGACAGTGACACAGAGCAGCCCCAGTACCTCTGTCTATGGGCAACATTCCCTCTGGTGCTGCTGGTGTGGGCACAGCATGGCACAGCCTGGCGTTCAGCAGGGAATGGCACATGGCACTGCGGTGTCCATCCACAGCAATGTATTTCTATGAGCATTTTCCCCAGGGTGCTGCCTGGGATAAAGCCTCGGCACTGCAATGCACGATGTGCAGGTGGAGGTGTGGTTTGTGCAGGGCTGCAGCTGTGGCCACACGGCCATAGGGTGAGAGGAAGAGGGCTGCTGCCCAATGCTGGACGCTGTGTGCCAGAGCTGAAATGCACCCAGCCCTGAGTGAAGTCCCCACGGCCACTTTTGCTGTTAGTGTGTGCAGGGCTTTTGGATCCTGGGTCTGTTGCCTTACAAACAAGGCCAGCAGGGCAGAGCGGGGGCTCAGGACTCCTGTGGGGTCACGGGGCCATCGCTGTGTCTGGGGACTGTCACTGAGCTTGGTGCCTGTCAGTCAGCAAGCACAAGCCAATCCCCAAATGAGGAACCACGTCGTGTCCTCAGTGGGTGCCAGAGCACAGTGTGGGGTGGATGGAGAAGTCCTGATGGCAGAGGCGAGGGAGCAGCCCAGCCCGGTACCTGAGTGCTGCTGGCACTGCACTCCAGGTAGGATCTGCACTGCTCAATGGGGCCCTGGGGCCAGGCTGATGGGGCGGCATCACCCCATGGCACTGCCGTGCTCTCCCAGAGTCAAGGGCCAACAACGGAGTGTCCCAGCCTTGGGAGCAGGCTCTGTAACAGGGGTCTCTTTGGAGAGCAGCCCGGTATCGGAGCAGAATGCCGAAGGCATGGTATGCTGACCACATGGGCTCTCATCCCCCAGGTGGCACCATGCCCTGGCTGCACTACACAGCTTGGCAGTGGGTCAGGGCAGTGTGAGCGGAGAGGAGCATGGGCGAGAGCTGCAGGGTGGGGAAGGGACAGGAGAGGCGGAGGGCAGGGGGCTGCCAGCTGTTCTGCCAGGCAGCATCCGCCACCCACTGCGGCAGCACAGCAAGCGACACAAGAGGAATCGAATCTGCAGAGCTGGGCATCAGAAACGCCTGTAAATGCATGCATAGCTTCAGTGCCGGCAGCAGGAGATGGCACAGTGTGGGCAGGAGATGAGATGGCACGGTGTGGGCACAGATGAGGGCTGGGGGCAGCGTGGGGCCAGGTGCTGCACCCTGTGTGAAGGCTGTAACCATGCCTGGCTGTGCCCCTGTGCACACCAAGGACCGGCCCTGGAGGGCAGGTGTGGCTGAGCAGTGCTCCTGAGCATTCACTGAGGCCCAGTCTGGGTGGGACAGTTCTGAGGAGGAAGATGAACTGCTGCCCTGGAGGACGGTGGAGCTGGGAGGCTCTGAGTGCCTTGGAAGCCATTATGAGCATGGGAGTGCTGCAGACAGCAGCCAACTGCCTGTAGCCACGGGCTGGAAGAAGCAGGGTGGCAGTGCTGCTGTCTGTCCCTGTGAGGGGTACACCTCACAGCCTTTACCTGTGAGGGGCAGCTGCATACCATCCCCAGCCAGGGCACATTGGCTGCAGCCGCTGTGTGCAGGGCTGGGAGGGAAGGGGCCATGTCAGGGCTGAGCAGAGCAGGTGCAATGTGCTGTGTGGCACTGCTGGGATGGTCATGGCATTTCCCTCTGCAGGCGCATTTGTTCCTCAGGTGTAGATTCAAAAAGTTATCAGGCCCAGAGGCTTTGCCTGTTCCAGCCAGGCATGGGAGCCTGTGCCAGAGCCTGCAGGAGCCTCCACAGCATGGCCAGCGCCTGGGGCATACTGCATGGGCAGGAGAAGCCCAGAAGGGCTCAGGGCAGCTGAAAGCCTGGGCCTGCACCAGAGCACACACAGTGGAGGCGTGAGTGCTCATGAGCTGGAGCAGCTGCTTGGATTCAGACCCCATGCCAGAGGCTGTCAGGCAGCTGCCTGCAAATCCACCCAGCACTCCCACTCTATTTTACAGGGAAATGCACGGCCAGCAGCCCTATCCTCCCCAGTCACCTTCATCAGGGAAATCCCTCCTGGTGGCAGTGAAACAGCACTGGCACAGGGCTGGCGGGCCCCATCACGGAGCCGAGCTGTGTGGAGTGATGTGCCCGCAGAGCATGTTTCAGTGGGGAGGTGATGCCCCAGGCAACAGGCAGCGTTCTGTGCCATGGTGTCTGGGCCTGCGGAAGCATCGGGGCTGTGGGAAGGAGACAGGAAGGGAGAGGGAGTCGTGGCTGGGTCACGGGGCTCAGCTTCGGGAAGGCCATGGGATGTGGTTAGCCACAGGCAGCACGCAAAGCAGGACTGGGGCTGGGAGGCAAACGCTTGCCCCAACCCCAGTGGAACTTTCCCCTGTGGCTCCAGGACAGTGCGACCCACTCCTCAGGGCTGCCCCACATCTGCCTGAAGCCAGCTCTGCCACTGCCCTGCAGCATAGGGGCTCAGTTACTGCACTGCTCAGGGCTGGCTGTGGGGGTGCAGGGAGAGCCTGGACCCCTGAGAGCAGCCAGAGCATGCGGTTTCAGCTGGGTGTTGGGGACGGGGTCTCCACCCCTGGGTGGTGCTCCTGGGCGGGTTTTCCTGTCCCAATGTGCACGGCAAGGCTGGGCTGAGCGCGTGAGCTGCCTCTTCCCTCCCACCATGTGAAGCTCTGATGTTTCACAACCAGGGCACCAAATCTGCCTGCACAGCCAGGAGCTGTTCCGGCCCTGCCAGGCGAACGTGAGGCCAGCAAATCCCTGCCAGTCCCAGGCACAGCATGCAGCTCCCTCCAGCATGCCCCAACCTTGCATCCCCCTTTCCAGGGGTCTGAAGCACTCCCCAGGCCCCCACCACCCATCACCATCTCTTTGCTTCACCCCACAGATATTTTAATCAGCCATCGGTCACTGCCTGCGCAGATGCCGCTGGGCTATCAGGAGCCAACCTGCTTTGAGCCCCTCTATGGCAGTGGAGGGACCGTGCCCGCCAGTCCCGATGCCCCACTCCCACCCAGCCCTCTCCTCCAGGTGAGCGGGACCCTGGCCCATGACCTGTGGCCGCCGGTGCCTGAGCCACCCCTCCTGACACAGCCGTGTCCCCCACAGCCCGGTGATGCCACCCAGCTCAGCCTCCACGGTGCTTTCTTTGGCCCTGAGCAGCCACCACTGGCCCCCGAGCCCCTGACCGCTGTGCCTGGCTGCCTCAGCCCCCAGCTCAAACCCAAGTCCTTGCTGCAGTATGGTTTCCCCAGCAAGTGCCTCGGCACGGAGCCACTCAGCCTCCCTTACACCACCCCCAGCCAGGCCCCCGGCACACCATTGTTGGGCTCACAGCCACTGTTTTCCCCTGCCTCTGCGCCCCACTCCAAGTTCCCTTTCACCACCTCTCCCAGCCCCTCGCTCCTCACCCACCCTACATCCCCGCTGTCCATGCCGTGCTTTGCCCAGCACACCCCGGGCCTGGGCTACGCCATGGACGTGGTGCCCCTAGGGTACCCCAGCCCAGCTGCACCCCAGCACCTGCACCCCGCCGTGCCACCTGGGCCCAGGTTTGCTACTCCAAAAGGGCCGACCCTGGGTGAGCGGCCGAAGATGAAGGCCAGCAGCACCAAGGCAAAGAGGCTGCCAGGCCCTCCTGTGCCTCCACACCTGACAGTGCCCAACGTCTGCCTGACCCAGCTGCTGGCCACAGGTGAGGGGCAGCAGGGGAATCAAGGGTGGCAGTGTTGGGGTGATCTGGAGGTAAGCAGGGGTGCTCGGGCGTGCTGGGAGAGGTGGGCTGCTTCCTGCAGCTGTCACAGCCTTCCCTGGGGCAGCTGGACAGATGGGCTGGTGCTCGGGGCTGGCGCCGCCGTGGGGCAGGAAAATGTCACCCAAGCACCAGCTGCCCAATGCAGAAGTGTCCTTCTGCTCTCTGACTTCTTGCAGCCAAGCAGGAGCCAGCCCTTGATGCCCCACACATGCATGGCCCTGCGCTCATGCCTGCGTCCCCGGACTCTCCGGTAAGCACCCACCTATCTCCAGGCTGGGGACTGTTCCCTTTGGCTGGGGATCGCCTTCCTGTTGCTGGGGACCAAGGAGAGTGGAGAGAAAGCAGCTCTGTGTGAAGCCCTTTGCAAAACGGAGTTAGATGTACATGGGGCTTGAGGCCAGGGTGCTGGGGGAGCTCAGAGTGAGGCTGGGTGGGAGTCAGCCCCAGTTAGAGAAATGGCAGAGCTGGGAGAGACCTCACCTTAGGGCCCTGTGGGGCTCCCTCCCTGGTCCCACTGCGGGTTTTGAGTAACCAAAGGGGCTGTGTAAGCCTGGCATGCATGGGGTGCTGGCCTCAACCTCCCTCCTGCTTCCCTCTGCCTTCTCTCCGCAGCAGAGCAATGTCCCCGATGTTCCTGCTGTCTTCCTGCCCAGAGTGGCCCAGCTGAGCTCGGTGCTGTCTCCTGGCTCCAGCCCTTCACAGGAGGTGCCTGTGATGCAGGCGGGTGCTGCACCAGGGCCGCTGCGGGTCCCCAAAGTTGAGCGGCTCTCCCCGACATTGGTCTGTGGTGAGTCTGGGTGCCCGCAGGATGCCCCGTGTCCTGCAGGGAGCTTGAACCAAACACAGGAGGGTTTTTTTTGTGTTTGTTTGTTTTTTGTTTTTTTTTCTGAGAAAGTTCAATTTATTTTTCATTCCTACTACTTATAATTACCCACCTGAATGATTTCTTTCTGGTAGGGAGAGCGCAGACCTTTCGTCTGGCTCCTTCGGGGGGTAAAAGGATAAACAGGAAAATACAAAATGTAGCAAAATGTCAGAATGTGGTTTTGAAAACCAGAGTTGGGTTTTAAGGCAGGAAGCACCCTGCTTTCACCCACAGAAACCAGACTGGGGCAGGAAGCTCCCTGCTCATTTCCACTTCCAGTTGAGTGCTGCAAACCACAGCCCTTCTGCACTCAGGACTCTCCTGGTGGCTTCCACCCTGCTGGGAATTTAAAACTTCATGTCCCAAATGCTCCCATCTCTTGTAAAAATGAGAGCGATTTGGGATTAGATGGGCCAACAAGACGTGGTCAGACATGGGGCCATCAGCTGAGGGGCTTGCTGCCCCAGAGCCAGGGCAGTGCTGCAGTGCTCGCACTCTCCCCAGCGCACCCCCTCTTATCCCCCAGGCAGTGACTGGCCCAAGCCCAGCCAGGTGTCCCCAGGAGCTGCTCCGCCACCCGGTACCTCCATCTCCCTGCACCACCCCCCATCCCGTCGAGGCAGGCCTGACTCCAGCAAGGTATGGTGGGAGCGAGTGCTGCCTCTTACGGAGGCAGCTTCTCCACATGCACCCCTTTCCTGCTGCCCCCCACATTCACCCCCACGCTCGATGCACGCTTGGGGCCAGCCTGTCTCCAATGCAGGGAGAGGCCCAAGGCCATCTCTGCTGCCTGCAGATGGAGAGCCGGCGCATTACACACATCTCTGCTGAGCAGAAGAGACGTTTCAACATCAAGCTGGGCTTTGACACACTGCACAGCCTGGTGAGCACGCTGAGTGCCCAGCCCAGCATTAAGGTGAGCACACAGTACTGCATGGGCTGGCGCTGGGCATGCAGGGACATGGGAGATCACCTAGTGATGACTGTGCCAGCATGCGCGGTGTTGTACCTAAAGCCTGAAGTCTGGTGCCAAGGCTCAGCAGTGGGGCACACAGACCCTTGTGCCCTACCCGCCCCAGAGGCTCTTTGCGCCATCCCACCTCTGCCACCCTGCAGGTCAGCAAAGCCACCACCTTGCAGAAGACTGCTGAGTACATCTGCAAACTGCAGCAGGAGCGGGCAGCCCTCCAGGATGAGGCGCAGCGGCTGCGGGAGCAGATTGAGGAGCTCAACAGCTCGATCAAGTAGGGGGGCATGGCTTGTGGGGGCAGCGGGGAGTCGCTGCCTGCAACAGCACAGCCAGGCAAGGCAGATGGCAGTGCCAGGGGCAGCAGGCTGCAGCACCTCTTCTGAGCATTGCCCAGAACCTATATTCATTTGTGTTCATCACGGGGCAGTGCTCAAAAAACAGTGCTGTGTGTGACATGCTGCCCAGAGAACAAGGTGTTGCCTGCTTGAAACATGCAGAGCTTCTGAGCCCCGCGGCACACTGGGGTCCTCTTCTCACGTGGGGCAGCTGCCGTGTGCCCCAGCCTCCTACCCGTGGCCCCACAGTACTGTTTGTGCCTCACAGCCTGTGCCAGGAGCAGCTGCCAGCCACCGGGGTGCCCATCACTCGCCAGCGCTTCGACCAGATGCGCAGCATGTTTGATGACTATGTGCGCTCCTCCACACTGCACAACTGGAAGTTCTGGATCGTATCCTTTGGGCCAGCATGGGCTTCTCAGCGCCCCTTCCAACATACACTGGGTCCGCCCTCCCAGCTCTGTGTGGGATCCCTCCTGTTCAAAAGGATCTGTGGGTGACACATGGAGGGGACATACTCAGATGCTTAGAAGAAACTTCTGTTACGAGAGAGCAACCAGAGTAGGAATAAATGGTCAGTCTTTGGGGAGCAGGGAAGTCACCAGAGGAGCTGAGCTCGGCATTGCTACGCAGGCAGTTGCTCCCAATAACTTTGGAACTGGTGCTGAGATGCAGCAGCCATCAGTTAGAGATTGGGAAAGGATCGGACACAAACCCAGGAACATGATAGTTTCACCTGGGTGGCCAGCGTGGCACACCCCAGAAAATGGGGGTTAAGCTGGATACAAGTCTGGACTTTGCACGTTGGAAAGATGGAGGGGGAAGGAATGGCTGCCAAGGTGTTCAGAGAGCCGGGCCATCTTCTCCGTGAATGGGGATTACACACACTGCAGCCAAGTCCAAAGAGAACATGGTCTGCAAACTGCCTGGTGGCAGAGGTACAGGTAGCGCCCACCACCCACGAACATGCACAGACAGCGGCAAGCAGCCCTTGACAAAGGTTTTGGGAGAGTGATAGGGTTCTTTCCACAGTACAATGAGGGTACTGAAGCTGATTCCAGGACATGGGTACGGTGGAGGCACCTGCTGGGGATTACTGTACACACAGTCACCATCCCCCAGTGCTGGGTACACCCAGGAGAGCACATGTGCTGGGTGCTGCGCCCTACTCTCAGGCACCTGCAAAGGACATGGCAGGAGGTGGCTCTAGGCCTGGTTTAGAAGAGCTGTCCGGTGTTGGGGCAGCCCTGGCCACAACATGGGCTGTGCCGTTCTGCCACTGGTTTCCCACACACTGTGGTTCCTGGCCTAGGAGCAACAGGTGGGGCTGCAAGGGCCCCTTCCTGGCTCTGCTGTCACCGCTGCCACCCTGGTGCCCACAGAGCTGCAGAGGGCACCCAGCACAGCTGCAGTGCAGGCAGGAGAGGGCTGTTCACACCAGACAGGGCACCACCGCCATCATGACACTTCTCCTTAACCGCTCCACTTCCAACAGTTCAGCGTCATCATCCGGCCCCTCTTTGAGTCCTTCAACGGCATGGTGTCCACGACCAGCATGGAGAGCCTCACGCAGACGTCCCTGGCCTGGCTGGAGCAGCACTGCTCCCTCCCGGCGCTTCGCCCCTGTACGTGGCTCCGTGCGGCCGCGCCGCTCCCGATGGAAGCCGGAGGCCCCGGCGCGGGCACTACTCGGTCCCTCCGCCCGTGCCAAGGCTGCGGCGAGACCAGGGGCTGCGGCCCGCCCCGGGTCGGACCCTGACGTCCGCTGACGTCCCCGTGTCTCCCTACAGCCATCCTGAGCTCCCTGCGGCAGCTGAGCATCTCCACCTCCATCCTCAGCGATCCCGCCCGAGTTCCCGAGCAGGCGGCGCGGGCCGCCGCCGGAGGCGGCCCCTCCTAGCGCCCAGGGGCGGGGCGGGCAGCACCGACGAGATACAGCGGAGCAGTTCGGGAGCGGGAGGGAGGGAAGGAGGTGCCACCGCAACACCCACGCAGCACTCGCGGAACTCGGCCGCGTCCGCACTATAAAGCCCTCAGAACGCCGCACCGCGCCGCTACTCCTTCCGGCCGCGCGGGGCCAGCCGGGCGGGGAGGGGGCGGGGCCAGAGGGTTGGGGCGGGGCCAAACGGGAGAGGGGCGGAGCCGTGGCTCGGCGCACGCGCGTTGGGTGCCGGCGGCGGTGAGGTGGCGGCGGGAAGATGGAAGCGGCGGCGCTGGGCGCGGGGCTGGGGCTGCTCCTCGCGCTGCTGCTGCTGGCGGCCGCCATGCGCCGCGCCGCCCCGCGGGGTGAGGGTGAGTACCGCTCCCTTTTTCCCCCGCCCGCGACCGAGCCACCCGCTGAGCTCCGCTCCCCGCAGGCGCCGGGGTGAATGGCCACGCCGCCGCCAGGTCCGAGGGCCCCCGGAGGGCGAAGCCTCCGGCACGGGCGCGCAAGGAGAAGCCGCAGCAGCACAGCTTCGCGCACCGCCTGCTGGCCGCCGCCCTCAAGGTACCGCGCCGCCCCCGCCCCGCCGGAGCCCCCCGCCCCGCCCGCCGCTCCTGACCGCCGCTCCCCCGCAGGGCCACAGCGGTTCCGTGAGCTGCCTGCATTTCAGCGGTAGTGGCAAGTACCTGGCGTCCTGCGCCGACGACCGCACCGTGCGCCTCTGGAGCACCCGCGACTTCACGGCGCGCGAGCACCGCTGCCTGCGGGCCAACGTGGAGCTGGACCACGCCGAGCTCGTCCGCTTCAGCCCCGACGGCAGGTGGGGCCGGGAACCCCCCCGCCTGCCCCTCGCGGAAGTCCCGTGGGGGATTGGCGGCGCCGCCGACGCGGGACCTCCCACTTTAGCACGGTGCTCGGGGCAGTGTCACAGCACCCGCCTTGCCGCCCCGGTGGAAGGGGTGTGCGCAGGGAGCTGCAGGCTGGGAAGGCTGCGTGGAAGGCTTTCCTTGGCGCAGGTGAAGCGGCTCTGCAGAGTGAGGAAGGGATCTCATTTTCAGGTGTTCTTTTCCATTTGGTGCTGTGGTTGAGCTAACGCAGAGAAAGCTCGGTGCCCTCATAAAACACAACTGATCTGTCAGCTTTCCTCCAGGTGCCCCTGAATGACTGATAACTCACCCACCACAGCTAGGCTGACCGTGGCAACCTGCTGCTTAATGGCTTAGTTACCATCCTTCCACTTAGGGCGTTCCTTGTCTGGCTGGCAAATGGAGAGACAATTCGTGTCTATAAAATGACGAAGAAGGACGACAGCAACTTCACCTTCACTGCATCTTCTGAGGACTTCCCAAAGAAGCACAAAGCTCCTGTCATTAACATAGGAGTTGCAGAAACAGGTATGGCGATGGTGAGCTGCTCACCTGCCGTGGCCCTCCAGATCCACCTTGATTTCCTTTTTAAGCAACAGCTGCTGGGTTGAAAATTTTAAGAGTTCTTGACTTACTCAAGGCCTGCTTGATTCTCTGTGTTTTTCTAGTTGTTATGTTTTAGCCTTTGTTTACTACTAAGTTGGAAGACATAATTTGAGGAGAGAAATTTCTATGTTAGCTTAGAATTACCTGATTTGCACATTGTCTTATTTTAGGCTTTCAGGGACACTGTTGAAAGGAGACCTGGTCTCAGTATTGAGAGCATTGCTATTCTCTGGCTTGGCAGTCTTGCTTTAACCAGTGAGAAATGTCTCCAATTAGTTCATGGGTTCAGGAGCATAGGATGTACCTTGGACTTCTGGTATCTCCTAGGACAGCGCCTGAGAAGGGTGAATGTTTGATGGCAGAGGGCTTGGTGGATTCATGCTTCAGCTGTGCAACAGTGGACGGTTGGCATGTTCCACTCTGTAAAAGAAAAGCCTATAAAATTTTAACTGAGGTCTTTGTTCAGCTGAGGGAGTGAAAATTGAAACCGTGTAACAAGATAAATTTGCAACTCAGTGTCCATGCTGAGATGAACAAGTGAAAGCACAGCAAGTGGAAACAAGCGAATACCCAAAATGCTGACACCACCAGTAATTGGGGACAAAAGTAGTGTGGCTTCTAATCATCTATGAGTCTGTAATCCCTGACTTGAAAGCTAGATACCTCTTCTGGTTAAAACACAACTTGATGAAGTCTGCTATATTACCTGAGCATTGTACTGAGCTCTGCAAGTAGGATCTGAGAGATGCTGGGTGGGAAGTTCAGGGGGTCTCTGGGTTGGCAGCTCCTGAGTCCTGACTGAACACTAATGCATACCCAGGATGTGGGCCTGTTGGCACAGCTTTGTACTCTGTGCCAGGAGATAAGTGCTGATGCTTTGGTGATGCTTTTGGTTTTCTTGACAGCTCTGATGCAGACAAGTCGCTCTGCCTAGGGACTGTTACAGCTGTTGGTGACTGTGGCAGCTTTAGGCTTAGGAACTCTCCTGATCTTTGCCTTTTTCTTCCTCCCCCCCAGGAAAGTTTATCATGACAGCTTCCAGTGACACTACCATCCTGATCTGGAACCCCAAGGGTGAAGTCCTTGCCAGCATTAACACTAACCAGATGAACAATGCCTTTGCTACTGTGTCACCCTGTGGGAGGTGAGGAACCTGGGGGTATTTCAGGCTGCTCCTGCTGAGTGGGAAGCCATGGAAATAACCAAGAACCACCCTCCTTCTCAGAGAACATCATCAGTTCAGAACATCTGCAGTTTGCTGTCACTGTAATGCAATTTTCTGAGGGTTCCACATTTTTCTAATGATTCCTGCTCCCAAGAGCAGACTGGTCATGCTGACTCCCACCCGTGGCCTCAGACATTTGGTAGTTTGTTGGAGTGCCTCAGTACTGCTCTTCCTGTTTACCACCTCCTGAAGCACCGAGGAGAGCAAACAGCGTTGGCTGTGATGGCAGAGCTGAGCCAGTGCAAACAGCCTGTGCAAAGCAAGTAACGTTCCTAGCAATTGTTTTTAAACTTTTAAATATTAATTACAAAATTGGAATTTTTATAACTAAGAGATTACTTATCAGGAAAACCTTGTTCTTGGCTCTGTCTCTAACCTGCTGCTGTAGCAGGACAGTTGTTATGTGCCAGTGGCAGTGACTCTGTGGGTCAGAGCACTTAGTTTCTTAATTTTTGCTAAGGAGTTTCTGTTAAAGCTGTTAAGTTGTAAAGTTGCCTTGCCCCCTGGCGGCCTTCCATAGTGTTCCCTTTACCAGCCTGGTTTCAGTGAAAATTGGAAACTCTTTTCCAGCAGACCAAAGCAAAGATTTTAATGTAGGTGTCTGGTTAGGACTGATTCACAGAGCCCTTTCTCTGCAGCCCTCGAGAGGCAGGAGGGAGAGCTCTGTGGTGCTGTGGCTGTGGAGCTGACCTTATGACCCAGCCACAGTGGTGCTTTGTATTAGAATGTCTCTCTGTTTTTTATTTTATTCAGGTTTGTGGCATCATGTGGCTTTACTCCTGATGTAAAGGTTTGGGAAGTGTGTTTTGGCAAGAGCGGAGACTTCCGGGAAGTGACCAGGGCTTTTGAGCTGAAAGGCCACACTGCTGGCATATATTCCTTCTCCTTCTCTAACGATTCGAGGCGGTAAGTGTGTTATAACACTGCCTGAAGGAGTACCCTAAGGACGTGTGTGCTCACACCTTCCAGTGTGCCTGAATTGCCCATCCATACTTAAACCTGTGTGCCCATCCCTGCCCCAGATGCCTTCCTGGGTGCCCAGGGACTGCTGTGGTCTGTCCTCATCCTCCTTGTGGGTTTCCTCCTGTTGGGTGACCATCCTCTTTGCTCTGGGAGGAGGATGACAGCCCTATGAGTACACGCGTATGCAGGCTTACGTTTTCCAAAACAGCTCTCTATCCACAAAGCAAAGGATTCCTGCTTTGTAGATGTGAAAAGGGAACAAGCGTGACCCACCTTCCTCGCAGTCACGTGTGGTTTATGTCCTGCCTGTAGGATGGCAACTGTTTCCAAGGATGGGACGTGGAAGTTCTGGGACACAGACGTGGAATATAAGAAGCAACAGGACCCGTACCTGCTGCTGACGGGGAGGTGCGAGGTGGCAGAGCCATGCCGCATTGCGCTGTCCCCCGACGCTCACGTTGTGGCCATCTCCTGCGGCACGAATATCACCATGTACAACACGCACAGAGGGGAGGAGGAGGAGCGCTTTGTTGGCGTTCATGGACAGCACATAGCAGACTTGGCTTTTGACACCACTAGCCGCTACCTGGTGTCCTGTGGTGACCGGGTCATCCGTGTGTTCCACAACACCCCCGGCTACCGCGCTGTGGTGGAGGAGATGGAGACCATGCTGAGAAAAACCACCACCAAAGCCACCCGGGAACGGCTGGAGCAGCAGATCGCCAGTGCCAAGAAAGCACTGGCTGCAATCTGTAGCAGGAAGCAGTAAGCCATTGCTGCAGCACACACTACGGTTCCTTGCAGGAGTAGCACGTTGGGTTTGACTTTTGATTAAAAAATGAACAGCTTATAATAAAAGAGCGCTCCACGGCTTTCCCTGCCTGCTTTCTGACCGTAGCAGCACGGAGGGGCGCACGCTCCTCTGGGGGGGGAGCGGGAGGAGCCGGCAGGGGGCCTCTGAACAGGCCGATGCTGCAAGGAGTTGCTCGGGTCCTTGGCTGCCGTGCGGGTGACGGCGCGAGGCTGCGCAGCGCCAGCGCTGTGCGGAGCTCCGGAGGAAACAAAAGGACCCCGCGGCAGGCGCCGCCGCCCATCCCGCACAAGATGGCGGCCGCTGGCCCCACCTTCGCACCTCCTCCTAGCGCCGGGGGGGGGGGGGCGTGCCGCGCAGGCGCAGTGCACTCTCCACGCAGCGGGCGCCCCTCCCCCGACGCCCTCCTCCCGGGCGTGGCGTGCCGTGCGCCGTGACGCTGCGCGCAGCGCGTGGGCGGGGCGCGCGCATGCGCAGGGAAGGGCGGCGGGTGCTGCGGAGCCGGGGCTGCCGGGGCTGCGGGCGCCATGTCGGGCCGCACGGTGCGCGCCGAGACCCGCAGCCGCGCCAAGGATGACATCAAAAAAGTGATGGCGGCCATCGAGCGAGTCCGCAGATGGTGAGAGGCGGGGCACGGGGGGGTGGGGCCTGTAGGCCTGCAGCCAATCACCTCACCACCCGTCTGCCGGTGGAAGCGCTCCGGGCGCGGGCGCCCAATCAGAGCGCTGCGTGCGGCAGCGGGCGTTGCTAGGGGGGCGGCGGCCAATCGGCTAGCGAGTGTGGGGGGGAAGCGGAAGGGCGGGTGACGGGCAGGCGAATGGACCTATCACAAGGAGGGGCGGTGGGCCGAGCGGCGGGGCGGGACCGCGGCGTGGACGGGCGTTTCCTTCAGCCTATCAGAGCTGCGGGCGCTGTGGGCGGGGCCTCTCGCCGCGATGGCGAACGCGTTCTGAGTCCGTGACCTGCAGGGAGAAGAAGTGGGTGACGGTGGGCGACACTTCGCTGCGGATCTTCAAGTGGGTGCCGGTGGCCGACAGCAAGGAGGTGGGTGCCGTGCCGACCTCACCCGCCTGCACTCCTCTGCTGCTGCCGGAGAGCTGGGTCCCGCCTGCCCCTAACGTCACCTTTCTGTTTTCCTTCCTTTCCTCAAGAAAGAGAAATCCAAATCGAGCAGCGGCGTTGCACGGGAGCCCAACGGTTTCCCTGCTGACACGGCTGCCAACTCCTCGCTGCTTCTTGAGTTCCAAGGTGAGTGCAGCCTGGCCCGCCGCAGTGGGGTGCACAGGGATGCAAGGTGCGCTCCTCTGATTTGCTCTGATTTGCTTAGACTGTGCCTCTGTGAGCCCAGCGCGCTGCAGCCCACCACGAGCAGTGTCTGGCAGAGCTGAGCAGCATGCAGGCTAGTTGCTGGAGTAGAACATAGATACGCCTGTCCCCAGCGTCCCTGCTTGGCTCTCAGTGTGGCTGGGGAGCACCAGGCTATGTGTTAACACTTCCAGTAGGTGCAGTGGGTAGGTCAACGTTGCAAATCTGCAGTTTGGCCCCCAGACTCCTTCTGGGACAGGAGTTGAGTGTTGCTTTGGTGTTAGATTGTTACCTTGCATGCAGAAGAGGCACGGAGCTCTGGTACCAAAGTAAGAGGCCTCACCCTTTTGAATGTCCATCTACTGGGGAGAGTCCGCAGGGGCCTTACACAGGCTGCAGGCGTGAGGTCTGGCAGTGCAGAGCTTTGTGTGGCCCCTGCACAACAATTTTTCTGAATAGCTCAGAGTCACTTCTCAGCCTCTCCAGATCCCCAGGCAGAATCAATCACCGTCCTGCGCGCTAGCTGTATCCTACTGCATTAGGAAGCTCTTGCTGCTTATCAGTGACTTTGTGAATCCTCTGTACCCTAAATACTGTGCTCCTCCTTTTCCATGAGATTTTGGCTCTCAGTGCTGCCCTTGGCTGCTTGTGCCATTGGGTCAAGGTACTCTTCTTCACTAGGTGCTGTTTCTGCAGATGAGAACAGCAACCAGAGCTCCCTGTCAGATGTCTACCAGCTCAAGGTGGACAGCAGCCCCAACTCCAGCCCCAGTCCCCAGCAGAGTGAGTCCATGAGTCCTGCCCACACATCTGACTTCCGCACGGATGACTCACAGCCACCCACACTGGGGCAGGAGACTCTGGAAGGTGAGCTCCAGGACACCTGGGCACAACTGTTTCGCTGGGAAGAGGGAGGCATCCAGCTGGACCAGGGAGCCCAGGGAAGGTGTTGCTGGGTCCAGGACAGAGCTGCCTCCTGTGTGCTGTTTGTGTGGCAGGTGGCTGAGGCCCTCTGCCTGATGGCTCAGCAGGCTGGGTGCTGCTGTGTGCCTGAATCTGCCATATGTTAACCTTCTCTTCCTTCCAGAGCCCTCTCTGCCTTCCTCGGAAGTTGCTGATGAGCCTCCCACTCTTACAAAAGAAGAGCCGGTCCCCCTTGAGACTCAGGTAAGGGAGGGAGGATAGAAACCGTGTCTAAATGCATTTTCACCCATCGTAGTTCTCTCTCCCCAGGGCACCTTTCTTTGATTTCTCATTATAGCAGAAACATCAAAAAGTCCCAGACTTCCCCCAGGAGCTCCCCAGACCTCCTGGCTTCCTGAGTGGTACTGTGGTTCAGTTCAGGTTTTAGGGCATACGCTGTGTGCAGAAAATACGTGGAGATGGATTAAAAAACTGGTTATAGCTGACTCCAGGGCTGGGGTGGATTCTCTCTCTTGATGCCCGGGTCTCATTTAGCAGCCTGACTCACAGAGGAGAGCCCAGGCTGTCCCCACAGGGTGAGACACAGCCTCGTCCAGCAGCTCCGCGTGGCCTTGTGGACACGCTGAGCTCTTGTCACTGCTGGGGACCTCTGGCTCTTGCAGGTAACTGAAGAAGAGGAGGACTCTGGTGCACCGCCTCTGAAGAGATTTTGTGCTGATCAGAACTCTGTGTGCCACACAGCCTCGGAGAGCTAGCCTGCCCGTCCCCGGGGAGAGCCTTCGCCAGACCCTCGCAGAGCTGCCTGCCCTTCCCTGGGGAATGGGGTGCTTCCCCTGGCCTGCCCTTCCCGAGGGACAGGGCACCCCTGCTGCCTCGCCATCCAGCCTGCCCTGCCCTCGGGGGCAGGAGCCTCCCACCAGCCCCTGCAGAGGCAGCCTGCAAGCGATTTGCCCAGCTGAATGGGGCTGCCACCAGTACCTGCAAATTTGCCTCTATTTATTGGCTCCCACTCTCCCTGCTGATCTGTGCTGTAGTGGCGTGGGGTGTCTGGTGCGTGGTCTGCATGTGCAGGGGGAGGGATCCTTGGGACGCCCCATTCTCCATCACCCCAACGCACTGGCAGATGCTGTTTGCCTGCTTCTGGATCCACTGTCTGCTCTGTCCCCTGTGCTGGGAACTGAAGAGCCATGTCCCACCTGCAGAAAGTGATGTGTCTGCTCCCTTGTGACCATAGTCTGGGGTGTTCCTGCCATAGGTGCGAAGGGCAGAGGAGGGAGGGGGGGAGCACCCTGAGAATGGAAACAACAGCCCTCCGTGCCGCTGGGACACCGTGCAATAAGCTGCTACTAAGCCATTAGTATTGGAAGAGAGAGGAGTGCTGCCACTTGAGAGGGCAGGTACTGAACGCATCGGCCCTGCCTGCTGCTTCTCTGTCTCCGGGCCCTCACAGAAGCCTCTGCCCGTGCAGGATGGGCAGGGGCTGGTATGCAGTGGGGCTGGGAGGGAGTGGGGCTGCCGGCACTGCCGTGTCCCAGCTGGACCTGCACCCTGCTCCTCTCCTGCCCACCCCACTCCCCAGGTACACCCTGTCCCGTCTGGACAGGATACAGGAGGGTGCAGAAACCCCCAGAGAGCCCTCCCGTGCCCCCATTCCCACGCTCCCCATACGGGCACCCTGCTGGGCCCCCTCCCCCCACTGCCACTGCATGTCCTGCCATCTGTGATCGAGCCTGGCGAAGCTGAAGGTGCGGCCGCGCGTGGAAGTGGAAAGATATTTTAGCACTGAATAGAATATTTTTAAAATTAAACTATTTGAAATACAGTGCTCAGTGACTGCAGGGTGTGCGGGCAACAGGAGCTGGGGTAGCAGCTCGGGAGCAGGTGGTGGGCAGCACCAGGCTGAGCCGAGGTGGAGTTTCCTGCTCCAAGCCTGAGCTCTGCCAGCACTGTGGGGCTGTCCCCAGCCGGGCCTGGTGCTCCCCAGCGTGGTGTGGGCTGGGCGCTGGGGCTTTGCCTTGCACAGGGCCGGTGCAGTTCCCCTGATGGCATGGTTGGGCTGGGTGTGGAGGCTGCAGGGCCTCACCATGGGCAGCTGGGCTCCTCCAGGCTGCATCCCTGTGAGCTGCCCTTAAATCTGGTGTCGCACACAGCCACGGTCCTATAGCAAAACGTGTGGTGTTTGTGTTAAACATGATGAGACAGAAGTCCGACGTTATTCCATAGCTACAGCTGTGCCTGACCACTCTGAAACGCCAGGAGAAGCTGCTGCTCTGTCTGGTCATCCAGAGCAGCCCTGCATGCAGCTGAGATGTCGGGGCACAGCTCTGCGATGGCAGACACATGCAGGAGCCGTCCAGACCCAAAGAGCTGTGCAGAGGGAGCTGCCCTGGGCACCCCTGCCTGTCTGCACACCCCAGGCCCTGGGTTTCCCACCTCGGCCTTACCTTATGCGAGAGAGCCCATTCAGTTAGGTTAATTAACACAACGTGTCCACAGGTATCTTTGCGGTAGTCTTTGATTTGTCTTTGTGCATTGCAAAAAATGATTCTTATTTTACGGTTTATTAAATCGAGTGTATAACTAAGCCGAAGGTGTGCGGCTCCCTCTGTGTGACCGTCACGTGGGTTTAATCACTTATTTCAGGCTCGGTATGGACAGATGGGGCAGCAGCCGTGGGTTAAAGAACAGCTATCTCATAGTTACGGGTAGTGGGAAAATAGTTTTGGGAGACGAGTGTAGAAGGGGTGCTGCTTCACACCGACATCCTGAGTGCCTGTGACAGAGCAAAGCAGCTGCTGGGCTGCGTAGTGCTGAGAGTTGCACTGCTTCCTGTGTTGTTTTCCACGTCTCTGAATCCTGGACAGGTGACCGAGCAGCCCACGATGACTGCAGACCCAGATAACATCTGGGGGAAACCTGCAATAACTTCAGTGCCAACTTAATTTCTGCCTTGCTTTGTAAATCTTGAGGAGTGACCAACTTCAGTTCTGTGTTCTCAGCAGCCGCAGAATAGGGGCTTTTCCTCCAGCACAGCCACAGGCACCAGTGGTCACTGCATAGTAAAGGGCCTTCAACCTCCAATCACAGCTTGGAGCTCTCTGAGTGGTCTCAGCAGGATGCTTTGAAGCACAACCAACTGAAAGGAGAATGCCTGGGAGCCCGTATTCCTCTAATTTAAGTCAATAGATTAAAAATTGCCCAGGAGCTTTCCTTCCTCTTAATAAGAATTGCAAAATACTTTTGAAGCTGACTTTGTTAAGATGCGACTTTTCTTCTCCTTTTCCACATTCAGTGCTAATAAAATCTGCAATGACGTCAGCAGCACTGCAGTGCCTATTGAAATCTCTTCAGAGAGCAGCCAGAGATCATCTCATCAGAGATCAGCCTGAGGCTGAGAAAAGCCCTTTGAGTTCTGCAGCCCAGAAAGCGCAGTGCTCAGCGAGCGGCTGGTTGCAAGCTGCTTCCCCTTTCTTAGGCTTTCATGTACTTCAGGTGTCAACTAAAACTCACTCTGCATACCTAGAGCGGCTCCGTGCCTGTTAGAAGACATGGAAGGAGTGGAGGTTAAAAGCTTTGCTTTTTTTTAGAACAGTGTTGTCCCGCTGAATTTCAAAACCCTTCCCTTACAAAAGTTGTGCCCCACATTTTCTTCACTACAGCAACACCCCACAGCAAGAACTAACCCTAACCCTGAGCTCTAAACCTCACCCTTAGGCCTAATCCTAACCATAAACCTCATCCCTAGTCCTAATCCTAACCCCTAACCCTAACCTCTAAACCTAACCCTCCTACTAACCCTAACCTAACCTCTAATCCTTACTCTAAATTAAATGCCTAAGTCTACCCCTAAATGTAAACCTAACCTCATAACCACTATCCCTAGCACACAACCCTAACCCAAACCCTAAACCTAACCCCTAAGCCTAGCACTAAACGCTAAACCTTATCCCCTAACCCTAAACCCTAAATCTAACACAAAACCCTAACTGTAACCCTAACTCCTTTACCATAACACAAAATCCTAATGTTAACCCTAACCATAAAATCTAACCCTAAAGCACAGCCCTAGTGGTAATGCCAACCCTAACTCTTATCCCAAATCATAACTTAAACCCCAACCATAACCCTAACCTCCAAACCTAACCACTAACCCTAACCATAACTCAAACTTCTTAGCCTAATCCTAAACATAATCATAACTCTAAACCTAACACCTAATGCTGAACCTAATCGTAACCCTAAACCTAACCCCTAACTCTAAACCTGATCCCTAAACCTAACCTCTAACTCCTAACCCTAACAAACCCTGATAACCCCTAACGCTAAACCTAACCCTCTTAACCCTAATGCTAACTTCTGTTTCCTAACCCCAAAGCCCAAACACTGACCCTTCACCCTAACCCTAACTCCTAAACCTTACTCCTAAGCCCTAACCTTAATTCTAACCCTAACAAATAACCCTAATCACTAGCCGTAAGCATAACTGTAACCCTAACCCTAACCCTAACCCAAACCCCTAACACTAACCCCCTAACTCTAAAACCTAAATCTAATCCTTAACCCTAACCCCTAACTCTTAGCCTTAATCCTTACGTGTATGAGAAACTGTTAATCACAGCCTGAACCTCTGATTAACCATCTGAGGCAAGTGACGGGTCAGCTGCAGGAGCACAGGTGAAGGTAATTCAGCTGTGCTCCCAGAAGGGGTGGAGCTTGACTCCACCTCTCCTAGATCCCATTTAAGGGCTGACCACCACTAAGGCAGCATCCCTTTTGGAGATTGCTCCTGTGTGGGGTTCCTTGTGGTGAGCATCCATCCTAGCTGTGAGCATCAGAGTGGGTGAGTTGTTCCCCTATAACCTCTAGATATTCATCTGTTACAACCATGTATAAAACTATACATTACCCTAACTCTAACATCAACCTTAATGCTTTTACCCCTAACTCTAACCCAAATCCCTAACTCCTAACAATAAGCCTAATGCTAGCCCCTAACCCTAATAGCCCTACCTCTAACCCTTATCACTAAAGCCTGACCTTAATCTTAACCCTAACACTAACCCTAATAATCCTAACCCAAACTAATCCCTAGCCCTAACACTAACTCCTAACCCTCACCCTGATAACCCTAACTCTAACCCTAATCATTAACCCTTAACCCTAACCCAAACTCCAATAACCCTAACCCTAATAATCCTAACACTAACCCTAACCTTAACCCCTTAACTCTAACCATAAACCCTAAAATTTACCCCTAACCCTAAACCACAGCCCCCAACCCTAGCCGTTTTCCATTCCACCCTTTGGCCATACCACAAGAGCCTCGCTGACCTTACAGCTGTTTGCGATATGCATAGCTTGGCAGACACAGACACAAAACAGCCATCTTGAGGAAGGAGTGAATGCTGAAAACAGAAGGTGTTGGAGTGAAAACCCCACTGAGTTGAGCTCTGTCCCACACACAGCATGGTGTGCACCCCGTGCTTATTTCCCACCAATGGAACACACTGTGTTTGATGAAGCTCAGAAGGTGATGACTGGGAATCACAGCAGTGTTTTCTGGGTCTTCTGCACCTCTCTGCTCAGCACAGCACGCGGTTGTGGCTGCGTATATCCAGAACTTGGGAAGAGCTGAAGTGGCCCACAGTGCGGAAGGAGTTCAGTGCACCTCTAAGGGGATCATGCTGCAGAAACGCAAAGCAGGTTTGCTCGACGAAGTGCTGGAAGGGTCGCTGAGGGAGGTTAGATGTGCCCATTCGTTGCCAGGTGACCACATAGTTAAAATATATGGGAACATCTGAAGAGTGTGTGACCACGCAGAGCACCAGTGGCACTGGGAACACATCGATATCCCGTGCCAATATCCCGCGGAGGATTTAAGCGTTCCAATACAATCAGTTTGCCAGGCAGAACGCAACATTTTCCCCTCGCTGCCATGCAGAGGCAGCGCTTCAGCAGCGGGATCCACCCACGCTCGCTGCCTTTCAGTTGAATACACTGCAGCTCCCGCCAGGGACGCACACCGTTTTCTAACAGCGGGTTTCTCTGCAACCAACCCCGAAGGAACCGTCGCCCTCAGGGCCGCTCCCAGCAGGTCAGACGAGCCCCCCATTGGCACAGGCTGCTCCTGGCCCCGTTTTCCTCGTCTTGCTTAACTGGTCGGACTTGGGATAAAAGTCTCTTTTCCCATTCAGAACATCGTTGTTCAGCTTCTTTAAAGGTGGCTAAGTTAGAAAAGAAGGCGACACACTGCTGCCGCTGCTTCCCCCGCCTTTTTTAAAGGGAGTTGCTTTAATTAGAGCGCTGTTTTTAGCTGAGGGCGGTTTTACACCTTCCGGGAGCTGAGCTGCGTGCACAAGTTCAGCGTGTGGAGCATCAGCAACTGTGAGCGAGCGATACTTTGTTGTTTTTCTGAATTCGCTGCGATCTCAGAAATCCCACCCCAGTGCAGCAGAACTTCGGGTATTGCGGCACTTCTTTTTTCTTTCTTTTGCACTAAAGGAGCGGAGGGGCCGCGTTCTCCCCATGCTTCCACAACCCACTGACGTCCCACCCTGCCAGCCACGCCAACGCCGCCAGCGCAGCTCTCCGCGCCGTAACAGCCGCGTCCGCAGCTCCGGAGGCGGCGCAGAAACGCCTCGCAGCCGCCCCGCTGTGCGCGCAGTACGCGGCGCCGTGCCCGGCCGCGCTCGGCTCCCCGCGGCCGCTAGGGGGCGCTGCTGCCGCCCCGCGTCCCCGGCGACGAAATGGCGGAGCCGTTGTGGAGCGCGGAGGCGGGTGGCGGCGTGTACCGCTCCCGGGACCCCGTGCGGAACCTGAGGCTGCGGTGAGCGCCCGGCCCGCCCGGCTCCGGCTCCGGGCCGCATTCCCTCTCACGATCTCTCCCTCCTTCCCCGCAGGGTCCGCATCCAGCGGGTGACGGCCGCCGGGCCCCTCCCGCCGCAGGCCGCGCTGGCCCCGAGCGGCGGCCCCGAGCTGCTGGGGCTGTGCGCCCGCGCCGCGCGCGGGGCTGCCGGGCGGCCCCCGGCCGAGGAGGAGCGGGCCGAGGTGGGCTGGCAGCAGAAGCTCTTCAGCCAGGTGGGTGCCCGCGGCCGGTCCCGCTGCAAGCCGTGCCGGGCGGTGCCGTCTCCCCGCAGCCGCCCTTCCCCTGGCTGCGCGGTCCCTCGGACCTTTTCCGGTCCCCTCGTTGCTTTTCTTTGAACGTATTTCCGAAACGGAATTCGGTACTCGAGCTGTCTGACTCTGACCGACGCCCCGTGCATGCAGACAGACCCTTTGCGGGGCTCGGTGAACTTTTGTGGTGCCGACCGTGGTGAAGAAATGTGGCTTTTACACTCCCTGTGATGCTTTCAGTTTGAGGTGGACCTGTACCAAAATGAATCAGCCTGCCAGACTCCCCTGGACCGGCAGTACCACGAAGAGATCCTGAAGCTGGAGAGGGCCGGAGGTCGGAAGAACCACCGCATCTTCACCTACACTGATCACGACCGATTCACCAACCTAGAGGAGGTACCAGCTCGTAGTTGTGCATAATCTGTAGAGCAGTCAGCAGCACCAGGTCCACCAAAGGGGCACATTGTTGTTTCGTGGCCGTGGCAAAGTGTGCCAGGTATCCTGGGAGCAGGAGAACATACTGCTTCTGCAGCACAGCTTTGCTCAGTGTGTTAGATAGGATGAGGCTTCGTACTTCAGAGCAATGGGCAGGGACAGCTTGGAGGCACTTGGCTCTGCGGAGTTGTGTTGTTACAGAAATTCGCGGCTGGCGCATTGCTGACCAAAGTGAGAATTCTGCACGCAGAATGTAGTCAGAGGGCATAAGACTCAATTGGAACCGAGCACCCTGAGCAGACTTGCTTACAAGTTTTCTGTATTTTCACATTGTCACGGTTTTGTAATTTTTGTCATGCGGTTACCTGTGGTTATCTCATCTCTAATCTCATAATATTGCTGGGTGAAACTTAGCAAAGTGGCTTTTGATATTTTACTGCAGTGATTCTTGGAGTCAGCCTTCTAATAGTTATGATACCAGACACTGGAAAGCACAGGTTTTCAAGGATATGTCAGAAGGGCTGGGATTCTGGGATCTTGGTTGTCTGCAAGTCTGCTTTGTTCACTGAAGTGGCAGAGTAGCAAGGTCTTTATCCTGTGGGTTGGGCTGTCTTTCTGGTCCTTGTGATAAACAAGCCTCTTTTAGTTTGTACGCTCTATGAACTAGCAAAATCTAGTAAAATCCCACTGATAAACATAAAATGTAAACTAGTGTGTGTGTGTGTATATATATATGCACATACCAACAAAGTTAACGGATTTTCGTGCTACAAAGACTGCTTGGTACAATATAGCTAGGGAGGGAAAGATCACATTTATGGGTAACCTGCTGGGTGGAGCTCAGCTGTGCTTTGCCACAAGAGCAGTGAAAAAAATCTGAAATCTTTAAGGAGCTTTTCCTTACACTTGCATGTATAAATACTTATTCTGGCTTCTGGGGGCAGAGTTGCATTTGAGAGAAAAGTCCTGTTGTCATTAAGCTGGTTCTATTCTGTTTCTCTCTTCCAGCACTGCCAGAAGGTAACTGACTCAGACTGTGAGATGCCCTCATATCTGGCAGAGAGGATGGCCAATGTGAGGAGGAGAAGACAGGACCGTAAGCCGCTGTGAGTTCAGATTGAGGCTCAGAACTTGCTGATGCGAGTTTCTTGGTGTCCCTGCTGCAGGGCAGCCTGTTCTTTGGAAGCTGTTGGCTTGAGCTGTGGTGGACTCAGAATCTGGCAGTTTGACCCATTGTTGGGCAGGTCTGTGCCAGGCTGCTAGCGTGAGTTCTGCTGACCGTGAGTGATGCTGTTCTGTTATTGGCAGAGATGCGAGTTCTCTCAAGTCAAAAATCATCACCTGGGAGCCCTCAGAAGAATTTATAAAGAACAATCATGTGATTAACACTCCTGTTCAGACTATGTACATCATGGCGGACTTGGGACCTTATGGGAAGTAAGTAAAATCCTGAAGCGATCCATATTCCCAGAAGCAAACCCATCTCCTTACTCAAATCTCCCATTTCTCTCTTCATTTGAGGGAATTCCGAAGGTAACTCCAGCTGCTCTTTCTCTCTGCTTCTTGCCTCGTTGGGAGGTACTGAATGTGTCCCTCCAAAAGGTTTTTTAAACTAATGTAGGGAAGTATGGGTGACTTTGTGCCTTTCTGTACTCCCGTGTGCCTTCACCAGCTCTGCTGTTCCAGAGCAAGTAAGTGTGTGCTCTATTGAGACTTGCTTTGTGTTTCTCGATATCTTCCATTAGGCTTGGTCAGAGGGAATACGAATATGTTCTTTGTACAATCAAGGTGGATGGCAATGGGGTGATCACAGTGAAGCCTGACTTTACTGGCACCAAAGGAGCCTACTGGTGAGTGGGACAGGGTTGGTGCTACTCGTGGGGCTGAAATTGCTCTCTCCTGGTCACACTTTGGGCAGTGGCTCAGCCCTTAAATTGAAGGATATGATTAAGATTTATTCCCAAGGTTTGTGAGACAGGACTGTTTCGTTCTGGTGCTTGGTGTCATTGTCCATGCGATGCATTGGGCTCTGGAGCCAGGCCCTACGGGTGCAGGCTGTGTGCGTGCTGGACAAAAGTGAGCCTCTCTTTTTGAGTCATTGATGCTGGCAGGCACTTAGCAGTGAGGAGAAGGCTGTTAGCACCCTTGTGTTACCACACAGGCCTTGCTGGGGGGATTGCTGCCTCAGGATGGCACAGTTGATGTTGCTGCTTGGGGCTGTTTCTTCTGTAATGCAGGAGCTTTTCCCCTGTGTTTGGGTTCTGCAGGATTGAGCTGGGCGGACAGAAGCGAGAGTTGTGGAAATACACCATTGAGAATGCATCTGTGCAAGTGCAGCAGGAGGAGGAGGAGCGTGAGCAGCGAGTGTTCAGAGATGTAAGAACTGGTTTCCATTGATTACGTTACCCAGTCCTAATTTGACAGAGGGATCTCAGCCTCTGTCGCGGGGTTATCAAGATCAATCTGTGTCCGTGACAGGGGAGGGGGCAGTAGGCCCGTAGCCCCCCGGCCCCCTCTGGAAAAAAGGGAAAAGGGGTAGGGAGATGGGAGTTCAAGGGAACAAACGGAACAGCGGCAACAATCTGAGGAGTAAAACTTATTTACTAACTATGATATCGGAATGCAAGATAACACACTATAATACAATATAATTAGAATTGAAGCTAATAAATCAAATATAATGAGAGAGAGAGGTTTCCGAAGACCGAGAAGCCTACTTTGAAGTTGAAGGTGCCGCGGCTTGGAAGCACACCCACACCCGCTGCCAGGCAGTGAGAGAGAGCGAGCGTCGCTTCCGTGACGTATTTTCCCTCTCTGGCCGCCAGGTCCCCTGGGACGTGTAGTACTTCTTCTCTGTGCTCCACATGATGTTATGATGTGGAATACCAATAGCAAAAATTACAAAACACAAAACCATGACAGCCTCTCACGTAAGACATAATTGTTAGTGCTGTAGACACCAAAAACTGGCAAAATGAACGTCAGTGGCAGTGAGTTTCATCACGCCCAGTGATTTAAGAACTCCAATAAATGTTCCCCCACTGCTTCACTCCTTACTCTGGGTAGATGGCCAAACTCTTTCCTTCACCTTCCTGTTGCTGCCTGTGTAATCATCAAATGATTTCTTGTTACCTATAATGACTTGAGCTGTTTGGATCTCATTTTGTGCCTTGAACTTACTGAACTGTCATTTTTACCTGTGGCAGTTTATAAAGGTACTTAGTGTGTTTTAGTGTTAAATTTGTAAGCTTCCCTCTCGTTTTTGTGGTCAGTAAGGGAATCCTGGTTTACCTGCACCAATCTCCCATTGTGTCCTTTAACATTTGCTGATTGTAGCTTCTTTTTGTGTTAGATTTGGCTTGGTGAAGTCTGCTCTGAGGCTGGTTTCGTATTATGCAGTTAGCATCTTTTTTTTTGTTCGATTCTTCTATCTCAATATCTGCTGTAACAACAAAAAAGCTGTTAGCTAAGCCCAGCAACAATTTAAGTAGTTTTTAAGTTACAATTTTTGCAGTAATATAAGTAATAACGTATAATCAAAAATACACTTTTTCTAATCTTGTTCTGTGTTTCCAGCTGTACAGTCGGCACAGGGAGTACCTCAGCAGCCTGGTAGGCTCAGAATTTGAGATGGTGAGTCCCAGCAGTGCTCAGCAGGGACGTGGTGCCCTGCTGCCTTCCGAGGCTGTTCTCCTGGTCAGCGTGGCTGCCGTTTGTACCACAGTCTCAAAGATCTCCTTGTTCTTGAGGGTGCACTGGGGGCTTTTACTTTGTGGCCTCCTGCTGAAAATTGGGCTGAAAGGGACTGATTTCAAGGGATCTTGGAGCCTGCAGAGGTCCAACATGCATCTGTCAGGCCTGCAGCATACTGAGCAATGCGTCCATTGGTTGAAGGCCTTAGACTATATGGAGTTATTAAGGAAAGAAGGTTTATATATTTGGGGTAGAGATTGCTGTTAATTTTTTGAATGTCAAACACATCTATGTATCAATTTGTTCATATAAACAGCTCTCCCCATCCCCCAAACTCATGCACAGTTTCCCTGCTCAGTAAGTTATCTGGACTGCAATCTTTTTTAGCAAAAAAGTCTTGTTTGCCAAAGTGGGGAAGTTGTACTCTTTCTTGACGTTCAGAAGTGATTATCAGTTCACCTGTAGGATTTTTCATTGGAGAGGGATGTTTCGTCCACTTGGGTAACACTGCAGGAGAAACAGGACCATGATTTCATGACTCCTGCAGCATGGGAATTTATTCTTTGTGGGGAGCCTCTGTCTGGGTGGAGCTGTCACTTCTGGACAGGATGTCAGGATGACATGAGAAGTGATGATTCCTCCCTAACAAGCGAATTGAGCTATTCAAGTACAAAGGTTTGTGAAGTATCCACGCGAGACATTGCAAGGAGGGAACTGTGTGAGGTTCCAACAGTGGTTGCTGGACCCTTGTTTATCTTCTTGTTCTTACAGACACTTCCTGGTACACTGCGGCTTTTTGTGAATGGAGAAGTAGGTGAGTCTCATTGTAAGCTGTAACTATAGGGGCAGATCTGTCTCCTGGGACAGCAGGCTGCCTCTCTCACGTCTTCAGTGAATACTGGAGGAGTTTATGTGGAAGCGAGTGGCTGAAGTTCATTCTCTCTTAGTTTCAGCTCAAGGCTATGAGTATGACAACCTTTATGTTCATTTCTTTCTGGAGCTGCCTAAATGTGAGTACTCGTGTTTCAAGCCATATCACAACAATTTAAGAATTCTGCACTTCAGAGCTAAAGTGCAGAACTCAGTGCTATGAAGGAAACTGACATGCTGGGGAATGTCAGCATCTTCCCTTTGTGACCCTTCCAAATCTGGCTGGATTTGATCCATGGGTTTCTCAGCCAGTGATGATGGTGTCTAGCAAACTACTGCAGGTTCATTCCTGGTGCTGCAGAGAAGAGCCATCCTGCTTTCTTTGTCTCAGCAATGGCCTTATCTGATTTCAGTGCCCACCACCATGTTTTCACGTTTTGTGCTGTTTTCAGTTTTGGCTGGTAAAGTTCCCAGCGTTAACATGCACATCTTGCTTTGTATTGTTAAACACTGAAACAGTGTCTGGTCTGGGGAGCAGTCATTGTCTGGAACAAGATGGAACAGAATGCACGTAGGGAAATGCAGTGTGGTGAACATCTGGATCTGACTTTCTCCTTCAAGCAGCTCTGGTATGCAAGTCCTTCCTCTCACCCGAAGCTTTCACCACTGTGCTCATGTTCTCTTCTCCCAGACTGGTCAAGCCCTGCGTTCCAGCAACTGTCAGGAGTGACTCAGACCTGTGCCACCAAGACAGCGGGCTGGGTAAGGACATTTTAAAACCTGCAGAGCAGAGTTTGGACAGACATTCTCTGAGGTGAAATATGTAACAAGCTACGGATTTATCCTCACAACAGCTCTTTCCAAGAGCAAAGCATATTAGGAATCTGCCTCATTCTGGTTGTACTTGACATCTTTCACAGTGTCACTGTGTTCAAAGTAAAATTCAGAGCAGTTTCTGTAACATCACCTTTTTCTTCCTGCTGTCTGATTGCCTTTAAATTTTTGATTTTTGTGTGCTTTAACGCTCAGAGTTAATGGAGCATTGTTCTGGCTTGCCTAGGAATGGAGGGCACAGAGCCTCTGGACTGATTTCTCAGAATGATTCCCTCCTCCTGTCTGGGTAGTTCAGTTGCTGTCTCCAGTTCTGCTCTTGGATACAGCCACATTTGAATGTTATCAGCTTTCTGGTGTTGTTTATGTGCACTTATATGCATATTATAAAATTTGTTGTCGTACAGTATTTTAGTAAGAATGTTGTTTGAGGTGTTCTGTAAAGGCCGTGGTGGTGTGTGATAGCTATGCAGATAGCTGAATTGTCTTTTGAAGTGCGTTGCTCTTTGTCCTTTTCCATTATTTTTAGCAGCCTGTTCTATTAACATGGCAGCGAGAGTGCATGCAGGTCCTTTGGAAGTCATTACTTCTGTATTTTATCTTTTTCTCCCTGCCTGTGCCCCCTGCAGTACCAGTGATGAACTCTCTTGACAAGGGATCTGACCTCTGTCCTGTTCCTTTCCTAGGATAACGTGGCGTACTTCTGCTACCCCTTCACTTTGGAGATGTTTTTCACCCAAGAGGACGAATCAGAAGGTGTGTCTCCTTGTTTCCCTGAGATGTGAAACTGACTTCTCTTGATTGCATCGTGCCACTTGGTGTGTTGATGCTCCCTTGCCAAGGAGAAAGGACAGGCATAAAAAAGGGAATCAAAGAACCATAGAATATTGCTGGTTGGAAGGGACCCATAAGGATCATCAATTCCAACCTCTGACTCCACACAGGACCACCCAAAAATCAAACCATAGTTCTAAGAGCATTGTCCAAATGCTTCCTGAACTCTGGCTTGGTGCTGTGACCACTTCAGGGAAATGTTCATTCAGTGGATGTGCTCCCCATCACTGTGCAGTCTCTGCACACATGCTGTTTTATGCCCTGCCCAGCACTACATTGCTGTTTGTATGCATTCATTGACATTGCTTTGCTTCCAGCTTATAGTCAGCTCCATCCATTTGCAGAACAACTTGGATCTTAGTTTGTCTGTCTCAAAATGCCCAGCATGTTGGTCTGCCTTGCCGTGTCTGTCGTACTGCATAGAAGGGTGGCTTTCTGTAGTGGAAGAAACAGGCACATTTTTGTGCATAGCTAAAACTCTGTGCTGAGTCTAATGTTTGTAGACATACTCAGTGACCTGTGTGATCTTTGTATAGTCCATGTCACTTGGAAATTTCCTGCTGAAAATGCAGGGCTCCTCTGCTTCCTTTTCCTGCTGCTTCACTGTGTTGCTGCTGCTCAGTCCTCACGAGCCCTGCTGCTCTTTGGTTTGCAGTCACTCTGGGCAGCTTTGCAGCATGTCTTGCCACTTGAATCTAATACATGCATTGAACCGACACTAACAAACTTTCTGCCTAGAATAAATATGATGAGTTTGTTTCACCATGGAGAAAATAAATGCTTGGAGGCCTGTAGGGCAACCCAAGTTAATAGTCCCCAACAGTGATGAGAAAGATCAGAGATAAAAAGGCTCCTCTGTTCTGCATCAGTTGTTTGCAGATTGTTATAACTGCCCAAAGACAACTGAGGAATCAGTTTGACGATTCTCAGAGACTCACCAAAACAAAGATTTTTCCCCAGTTTTTTAACATTTTAGCAATGTGTTTTCATCCTCAAGTTCTGCTCCCTTTCCTTGCAGAATGCTTCCCTCAGTGGCCCGTTCTCTACTTCGAGGTTCTGTCCCTGGATTTCTGGCAGAGGTATCGTGTTGAAGGATATGGTTCTTTTGTGCTGCCAACATCTCCAGGTAAAAAAAAAACAAACATCTTTGGAGCAGTATGTTAAGTGTTTAGGGAAACGGGAGTTGAGTGGTTCTCTTTGGAACAGCTGCACCTAGCTCTGGGAGGCTTCACGGTGTCATTTTGAAATGAATAGTTTACTGTCTGTGAAGCAGCAAAGAGTGATGTGATGTTTCCTGCACCTTCTGCCATGCTGAGAAGCATTGTGTTTTGCTCTACTTGTTCTTCCAGTGGTTCTGTTGGAGAACTGTTATGTGATAAAGCTTTGCATGTTCATCTTTACAATAGCAGTGGGCCCCTTCTGTTGCACATGGAATCCCAGGCTTACAACTAGTCTAACATCATGATATAGTAAAGGGGATAGTTGTGGTGCTGGCTGCGTGGCCGGGGCTCGCTCATTTGAAAACCCTGGGAATCAGTAGGTATTCATCAGTAGGTATCCATCCACCATGATGTCCTCTGTGACTTCAGACTGTTGGTCAGTACTGCTGAATTGTTCTCTTGTCTTGGCTCAGGTCTCCATATGCTCACCATCCCTACCTGGCGCCCTGTAGAGCTGGGTACAGTTGCTGAGATGAGGAGATTTTTCATCGGTGGGTCTCCTGAGCTGGAGGACGTGACCTATGCCAGGATACCAACAACCTTTAAGGTAGGCTTAGCAGTGGGATGTTGCTCTCGCTGGGAAATGGTGGATTACGCTCTTAGAATCATAGAATCATAAATTATCCCAAGTTTGAAGGAGCCCAAAGGATCATCAAGTCCAGCTCCTGGCTCTACACAGGACTACCCACAGCTAATGTGCATGTCCTGTGTCCAAACACTTCTCCAACTCCAGCAGCTTTCATGCCCCAGTGGCTCCCCTGGGAGGCCCAACGAGCCTCTTAGAGAAGACCTCTCACCATCTTTGTTGCCCTCCTTTGGAATCTGTTTAATAGGTTGGTGTCTTTCTCCTATTGTGGCACCCAGACTGAACAAAGTGCTCAAGGTTGAACCCTTCCCCCAGCACTGCACTATCATCTTCCCAGTGGTTAGGTCCTGCCCTCAGCACAGCCTGAAACTGTCTGCTTGTCCCTCTGACATCAATTTCTGTTTGAAGCAGGGCAAGGAGTGATTCTGTGCCTGCAAGAGTGCTTGTCCTGATGGGGCACACTTGTTTCTTATGGGTTCTGCCTGCTGTAATAGGTTACAGGTTGTAGGTACTCTAACTTCTGCTGTTTCTGCAGGGAAAACATCTGAGCCGCTTTGGTTTTCGCACAGAGACAACAGGGAATGTCACGTTCCGGCTTTACTGCCTGCAGCAGTCCAAGTGAGTGCAGCAAAGTGAGCATGAGCTCTGTCTTGTGTGCTGTGTTCTTCTAGCCCTGACCTCGAGCTGTACTTCTGTGCAGAGCCTTTCTGGAAACTAATGCCTTGAGGCATCGCATGCAGAGCGTTCTGGACCGGCTTGGAGGCTTCAGCCAGCAGAGCTCTGTCTACAATGTTTTGGGTAGGACCTTCAGTCTTTCTCTTTGTGGAGGGCCTTTGGCTCACTTTTACCTCCTTCTTACAGGGTGGTCAGGGTATTTCAGAAGAATCCATTGCTTGGAGTGGAATTATCCCCCACTGTGAGCTCTCTCTGAGTTAAAACAGATGTTAAATGTTCTGACTTGACGTTGCTGGAAATTTGAGGAGGCATCAGCCCTGGGCAGGCAGGAGGGACACTCATTCCATGAGGGCAAAGCCTAGGCTGGGCTGCCCAATCTTGCACCGAACACAACTTGTGGCTGTGGTGCACAGGGTCAGTCTCTGATCCACTATGCACAGAGCAAAGAGTGCTTAGAAGTGAAGAGAGCAGCAGCAGTCAGGTGGTACTTAGCGAGACTCCTGTTCTGAGAGGCAATGTGCACTGGACAGAATTGTCCTTCTAGTTCCCTGCTGCTGTCTTTCTGACTTGCTGTCATCTGCCATGTTGCAGAGGCTTTCCATCGGGCTCGGCGGCGGATGCAGGAGGCCCGGGAGAGCCTTCCCCAGGACCTCATCAGTACTTCTGCCTCCAGTGTGCAGCAGCCACAGGAGCCCTGACTGTGACGGACTGACAGCCTCGCTGCCCCTGGCCTGGGGGCAGCCCACATCTCTCTGATAGAAGCTCCCAGTGCCCACGCCCTGAAGCTCTTTGAGGCCCTTCCTTTGCAGTTCTCTCTGGACAGGGGCAGTAGCCTATAGCACATCCATACTGAGAATTGTTTCCACAGGTACACGGTTTTAAGGCATTTTGTTACCAGGCCCTAATGATAGAGCCAATTGTTCACGTTTCTGCTGAGCAGACTAAAATACTGACATGAGACCTGTGAGCTTTTTGAATATTGAATTGTAAGTGATTAGAATGATTTCTAGTCTACTTGACTTGGTAGATGTATTTTTCTTCTTAAAGAAGAGAGTGATGTTGAAGGTCAGGGCATGAGTGTTGTTTGAGATTTAATTAAATGAGTAGTTAACTTACTGATAGTTGTCGCCAGCATTTGTAGCTCTAGGTCAGTTTTCAGTAAAATGAATCTGACCGCCTGCAATTTAAAACTGATTCATTCCTAGAGAAAGAGAGGGGTCTTCATCACATAGAAACCAAAGCAAGGAAATTATGTGTGACAGAGTTCAGAGTGGAGAAAAGGGTTATGGTCTGTATTTCTTTGTGTCTGTGGAATTTCTGGCTCTTCTGATGAACAGAAGGACTTTGGGAATACAACTGAAAACACATATTCTCTTTAGTTCATAGAAGAGCTGGGCTGGATGGTTTGCAGATGAGAACAGATTGTGACATTTGCACAGCAGCTGAACTTTGAACTGTTAAGCTCTTCATCTGAGCTGCAGCTCATTGCTCCAGCTCTGCAATACACTGCATTGCTTCCTGGGGAAGTATATGTTTACACAGTTTTTACCCACTTTCTTCTTCTTTTCTCAATCTTTTTTATTCCCCTACTTTTGTTCCTGTCTCACACTCCCAGGAGTGAGGCTACCTGCAGACCAACAGCGATAGGAAGAAAAATCTCAGGCTGGGATCATGCAGGGCTGAGTGCATCTGAAAAGCCAGAATTCGCAGGCAGGACACAAATAGGAACTGGTTTCCTCCTCTTGCTCCTCATGTTCCTCCCTAGCAGGGGATGACTGTTGAGGAGATGTAGCACACAGATGGGCTTGGGATCAAGGGGTGAACTTGACCATGGATGCTGTCTCTTACAAAAGAGGAGTTTTGCTTGCCTACCTCATCTGCTACCCATCCTTTTTGGCAGAAGAGCTGCCAGCCTAGATGAGGTAGCATGACCTATTAGCACAGCAGTGTCCTTGGCCAAGCACTGGGTGATGTTTTGTGAATGAGTCAGCTCTCCAGTTGATGTGATGTGGCAGATAAGGCATGATGACTATGAATGCTGAGCTCTGGAATGGCAGAACTGAGGCTTATGTGGACCCTGGGGATGTGGTCACAATTCACAGGGACTGACTGACTCACACTGTGCCCAGGATGAGAAGTGTTCAGGGAATATGGAGCTGCTCAACCTGCTCAGCCTTCTATTTGGCCTTCTATTTGGGTTTCATGGTTCACGTCGGGGGGAGGCCTATAGGGGCGACATCTTGATAGGGGTCTGTTATAGACCGCCTAATCAGGATGAAGAGATGGATGAGGCATTCTGTAAGCAGCTTGCAGAAGTTGTGCGATTGCCAGTACTTGTTCTCATGGGAGACTTCAACTTCCCTGATATATGGTGGCAATATAATACAGCGCAGAGGAAGCAGTCCAAGAGGGTTCTGGAGTGTGTGGCAGATTGCTTCCTTACGCAGCTGGTACGGTAGCCTACCAGGGATGGTGCCCCACTAGACCTGCTCTTCACTAACAGAGAAGGACTGGCAGGAGATGTGAAGGCTGGGGACTGGCTTGGGCAGAGTGGCCATGAAATGGTAGAATTCTCTGTTCTTGGAGATGTCAGAAGGGTGACTACAAAACTGCTATCTTGAACTTCCAGAGGGCAGACTTTGACCTGTTCGGGATGCTTGTAGCATGGGTCCTTTGGGAGTTGCTCCTTAAGGGTAAAGGGGTCCAGGAAGCCTGGATGCTCCTCAAGATGGAAGTCTTAAAGGCACAAGAACAGGCTGTCCCTGGATGCTGTAAGGCAAGCTGCAGGGGAAGAAGACCGGTGTGGATGAACCGGGAACTACTGTTGGGACTGTGGAAGAAAAAGAGTGTATGTCGTCTGGAAGAAGGGACAGGCTACTTGGAGAGAGAGTACAAGGAAGTTGCTAAGGTATGCAGGGAAGAAGTTAGGAAGGCAAAAGCCTGGCTTAAACTCAGATTGGCCACTGCAGTGAAAGAGAAAAAGAAATCCTTTTACAAATGTATCAATGGTCGCCGTCCCTGGCAGTGTTCAAGAGGCGTCTGGATGAGGAGCTGTGAAGTATGGCTTAGTGGCTTGTGGTAGCAACGGTGATGGGAGGACGGTTGGACTAGATGATCTTGTAGGTCCTTTCCAACCTTGTGATTCTATGATTCTGTGTTGTAGCCCTGTACGTTTATTGCCAGTTCATAAACAATGACTAATTTCTGTTGGGGTATTTCTGTGTGCTTATCACTGATAGCTGAATCACATCTCCCTGAAGCACTGAATCGGGTCTGAGTTAGCAGGTCTGAGAGTATCCATTTTGTTGGGATGGCACTGAGTGAGTGCAGAGGACAGACCCCTCTGATGGGGCACCCTCAGCCTGTGCGTGTTGCTGGTGGGCTGAACAGTGAGGCTGTGCAGCTGCAGTGAAGTGTACACAATAATGCAAGTTTAGATAGTTAAAGCCCTGATCCTACAGAAACACGAGAGCAAAACTTAAACATAAAAACCAGTTATAACCAAAGAAGCATTCTTTCAGAGCAGGACATGGGGGGTGGTTCCCACCCCAGTACTCACAGCCTCAGCCGGGCACAGCAATGTGCTGCTGCTCCTAAAGATGTTTTAGGGAAAGCCTTCAGTGAGAGTGCTCTTTGAATATGCCGTTTGGAAATTAAATTACAGCATTTCCACATATGGGCACACATAGGAAAACGTCCCCAAGTCTTCTAATCAGAACTGGCAGCTGGTGCAGGGCTGTGTTCAGAGCTCACACAGATGCCTGGCCAGGGGGAATGGGGGTCGTGTGTCACAGATAGCAAATGGACAGACAGAACCGGGGGACGCCGATGTTCCTGGGAGAGTGAAGGTGTTCCCTGAGGAGGAGCGTCCCTGGATTCTGCACCGGGGGGCACCTCTGTGGCCATGTGGACCTGAAAGCCAACAGGAGGGGCAGGGAGCTTTGGGGGGCGGGGGGGAGGCAGCGGTTATTGGGAGTGCCCTGGGAGCAGCTGGGGGGGCCGAGGCTGCTGCGAGCCGGGGGTGGAGGCAGCGGGGCAGGGGAGCAGCCCCCGGTACTGCCACGGCTGCAGCACGGAGCTGCTTTCCGAGCATCGCCTGCTGCTGTAGGGCGGCCAGGGCTGCGGTGTTGGCGGAGCTGCTGCGGCGCTGCCCCGTGGGCCTCTGTCGGAGGCTGCGTCCTGCCGCGCTCCCGATGCGCTGCGGTCTGTACGGGGCTGAAGTCTTCGGGTCCCCGCAGGCTGCTCCTTAAATAGACGTCGCACACAAAGGGCGAGGGCAGAGAGGTTGGCTCGATGGAAGAGAAGGCTGCGGGCAGTTGGCAGCGCTCGTAGGATGCAGAGCGGCAGCCCTTAGAGATCCCGGCGTGAACAGAACGGAAAAAACTGGAAATGAGTCATTTGCGCGATGGGGGGACGGCTTTGCACCACCGTCAGATCCCGGCAATGGCTTTTACTCAACGGAGGAAGACGTGGGGTGCGATAACCTCAAACCGCGCTGTGCCAGCGGAGCTCCCGCGTCCCTCCGGTCCACCCCGGCCCACCCCGGCCCCGCGCGCGTGCTGCGTGCAGCTCTGCGGGAGGCACTGCGGGCTCGGCGGTGCTGCGGCTGCGGGCGGGGAGGGGCGCGCCGAGATGGGTCACTGCGGTGCGTGGGGAGGAAGAGACCATTCGTGGCCGCGCGGTGGCCGTCGGCTCCGCGCCGAGGTGAGCGGCGCTGGCTCTGCCTGCCGCCCCCGCCGCCGGTGATGCTCGTTGTTTCTTCGAGGCACCACCCGCGTTCTCTGAAGCCGAACCCAACATTTCAGCGCGCGTCAGAGCGCAGCTGGCCGGAGAGACGGCACATTGCGTCGGATGGGTCAAAAAATAAGTGGCTGTGGACTCCTCCTGCCTCGGAACTGCTTTGGTTCGGGCGAGGCTCTTTACGCGGGTCTTTAAGTCCTCCCACCTGGCGCGGCTGAAGCAGCGCAGGAAATCAGACGGCGCTGACGCAGTCACAGACTGATTAATTCACAACGTCTTAAATGTTGAAAAAAATATTCTTTCAAAATGGTTGTGAGGATTTCTGCAGTGTAAGAGGAAATCCTGTTTGGGTGTTCCGGGTGGGTTCGTGCTTCGCAGAGCTGTGGGAATGAGGGTCGTGGGAAGGTGTGTTTCCCACGGTGTGTCCTCACCCCTGGGGGGCATCCAGATGTACTCCCGTGTAAGTTAAGATCACCCCAACATTGGCCCGAGAGACGTTTGTTCAACTGATCTTGAAACGAAGATGGAGACTGCAGATCGTCCCTTCCAGATGTTTTGTAGGCACGGGGCACAGCCCTTCCCTTTTGCTCACACGGCATAGACGCCCTTCTGGACGCCCAGGAGCCTTCCCTCACCGCAGCTCTCAGCGTCGCGCACCCTCCCCCACGTTGCTCAGGGTGCCCGGACGCGCCGCGGTGCCACGGGCGGAGGACGGCAGCGCACCGCCCGTCTCGGCAGTGGGTGCCGGGCGCTGCCCTCCTCGGGCGCTCCGTTCCTCGACGTGCGGCTGCGCGCAGCTGCTGCAGGATCCGCTGCTGCGCCTCGGAGGGCGGCAGTCCCGGTCTGGGGAGGGTCGGGGGACAGCGCTGGGCAACGATGGGGGGTCTGAGCCCGTGGAGCCGAAGAGGGGGAAGGCGCTGACGTGGGGATCTGGGGAAGGATGGAGCACAGCCCCGCTGCGAGGGACGCAGGGTACCGGCGGGCGGGCACGAGCCAGCAGCACGCCCTCGCAGCCCTACAGCCAACCGTGCTCCGGGTGCGCCCGGCGCAGCGCGGCCAACAGGGCGGGCAGGGATGTGCCCCTCATCTGCAGCGCTGCGCCCACGCGGGGAGCGCTCTGCGCAGGAGGGACGCAGCATCTATCGGAGCGCACAGAAACGCTCCCGGGGATGGGACGCCCCGTGCGGGGCCGGGCCGAGGGCTGCGGCTGGCGGAGGACAAAAGACTGCCGCGGGGGAAGGGAGGGGAGGCGGGACGGCGGCGACTCCGCAGCCGCGTAATGGGCAGAGCCGCGGGGGTGGCAGCGCCGGGGGCGGTTTCTCCACCCGCACCGCCTCGCGCCCCCCCGCGTGCCGCCCCCTCCCCTCGTGCCGCCCCCACCACGTGACTCCCTCGCCGCTCCCAGACGGCCGCGGGGCCGTTCCGCGCCGCTCCGCCGCTCTGCGCGCATGTGCCGCGCCCGCCCTCCCCCCGCGTGGCCGTTCGGAGCGGGGGAACGATGAAGGACCGCACCGGGGAGCTGCGCGCCGTGAGTGCGGGGCGGGGGATGCGGAGCGCTCCCGGATAGGGAGGGAAGGGGGGCTGCTCCTCCGCCGCGCTCCCCCCGCGGTCAGCGCCGCGGCCACAGCGGCGGTGCGGGGCGGCGCGGCGCGGCGTCGGGTCGGGTCGGGTCGGGTCCATTTTGCGTTTCTGTTCTCGCCCCGCTGATGTCACGGTGCAGCCCCGCAGCGTGGAGCTGTGCGTGTCTCTGTGCGGCTGTGCGTCCCTGCTGGGAAATGGCTCTTCGGTAGCAGCAGACCCGACGCGTGCGGGTGTCCTCCCGGCGGGGCCCGCGCCCATGTCCGCCCGGAGCGGCGCTGGCGGTGCGTGGGGCGCTTGAGCATCTCTCCGTTCCTCTACGTGTTGGACATGAGTAGGAGAGAAAAAAAAAAACAAAACCAACGAAATAAGAGCGTTAGCAGGGCGCGATTTCGCCTCTGTCCTGCGGGAGATCCCCGCTCCGCGGCAGCACCGCGTGCCCGCAGGGGCGGTGCGGGGCGGTGTACGGCGGTGCGATGCGGGGCCGCTGCTGAGCGCCCCACGGCGCCGTTCGGGGACAGCGCCTCAACTGTCCCTGTATAGCGCCGGTCACAGAGCGGGAATGGGGTGGGATGGGGGAGCCTGAATGGGGTGGGGTGGGGTGGGATGGAGGAGCCCCTTTGAGCGGGCTGCGTGCAGTCGGAAACGCGCAGCTGCAGGCAGCGCTTCGTGTTTCCACCAGCGGTATCGGTGTCTGTAGATCCTCGGTGACTGCTGGTTGTTGGCTTCCAGTGGGGCTGGGAAAGGCCCATTCCGACGGCCTGTTGGATTGTGGCCCCCAGGAAGAGCTGCGTGGTGCGGTGCTCGGGGCAGGGTGGTGTTGGGTGCTGCTGGGTGGGCTCAGTGCCTGTCCCTGCTCAGCTGTGCTGCGGGGAGCGCTGCAGAGATGCTCTCAGGTCCGCTCTCACAGCGAAGTTGACCAAAGTTGCTTTTTGTAGCAGAGCTCTGTGCCCCTGTTCTCCACATGAGCATCTTTGTGGCCCACAGTGTCAGCTCTTGGTATGCAGGAGGCACTGTTAACCCTGGGAATGGATCTATTTGCTTATATCAGTGCTGTATTCCTTTCATTTTTTATCCCTCTTGGCGGCATGCCGTTCTTTCATGCTCTCCAACCTGAAGGGTGGTGTTATTTGTTCAGCCCCGCTCCTTCTGCTGCCTGCCTGGGCACTGGGAGTGATGTATGGGAGCAAGATTGTGGGGGGCACTGGGGAACAGCTGTGCTCTGCAGGCAGCACCCTGCTCAGGGAGGTGTCACTGCTTGGCCCCGCCGCGTCCCCACTGAGCTGCTGTGCTGAAGGGCTGCGACACACCGTGTCCCTTGGTGTGCCACGGAGGCTCAGCCCGGCCCTTGCTTTAATTGTGAGTGTCTGCCTTTGTGCGAGCTGCTCAGAAGCTGTACAAATGTTTGTTTTGCCATGTATCTCCCTGCTAACAAGATTGCTCAGGAAATATGCAAAATGATCACTACGGGCAGAATACGTACAGTAAGGCTCATTAAGCTAAGTACTGTGATAAATTGCTACTTCCAGAAAATTATGTGTGCTAACAAAAAGGAGGAGGGAAGCACCAGCGCCAGCCCCAGCAGCTGCAGTGGGCACAGGCGGTGTCCTCTGAGCAGCGGCCGTGGGGTCACCCTCAGAGCAAAGCCACGGAGAGCGGACAGCGAATGGAGCGGTGCAGCTCGGGAAGCAGAAGCAAAAGTGTGCTGTAAATACCAGCCCAGGCATTGGGCCAGGGGGGAGAGCATTGGTACAGAGCGAGAGCCGTCTCTGAAGCAGGAGGGATGGAAGGGCTGCAGAGCCGCTGCGGGCAGGACTGCTGTCTTCAGCAGCTGCTCGAGGTGGGGCAGAGCTCGCAGAGTGGCTGAGGTGGGCGGGGATCTCTGCATCATGGAGTCACAGCATTGTTGGGTTGGAAGGGACCTCACAACCCCTCAACACCCCCCCTCTGCCTTGGGCTGGATCCCCCCCCAGCTGAGGCTGCCCAGGGCCCATCATGGCCTGGGGCACCCCCAGCTCTGGGCAGCAGCGCAGAACCTCACCGCCCTCTGGGTGAAGAATTTCTTCCTCACATCTAATCTACATCTCCCTCTTTTAGTTTAAATCTCCCACCCCTTGTCCTAACATGATGTTCCCTGATAAACAGTCCCTCCCAAGCTTTCCTGTAGACCCTGTTAAGGGCTGGAAGGCTGCAATGAGGTCTCCTCTCTCCAGGCAGAACAGCCCCAGCTCCCTCAGCCTGTCTCCACAGCAGAGGTGCTCCAGCCCTCTCAGCACCCTCGTGCCCTCCTCTGGACCTGCTCCAACAGCCCCACGTCTTTCTTGTGCTGGGGACCCCAGGCCTGGACGCAGGACTCCCGGTGGGGCCTCACAAGGGCAGAGCAGAGGGGGACAGTCCCCTCCCTGCCCGCTGCCAGGCAGCCTCTGCTGATGCAGCCCAGGCTGCTGGCGGCTTTCTGGGCTGCACACTGCTGGCTCAGGTCAGTTTTCCCTCCTCCAGAACCCCAAGTCCTTCTCTGCAGGGCTGCTCTCAAGGACTTCTTCCCCCATTCTGAACACATACCTGGCATTGCCCCTACCCAAGGGCAGCACTGTGCACTTGGCCTTGTTAAACATCAAATGGTTCATGTGGTCCCACTTCTCAATATTGGATCCATGTGGTCCATGCAGGGACACCTGCACTGGGTGCCCATGCACATGTCCAGGCAGCTTTTGACCATCTCAGCAGAGGAGAGTCCAAGCCTCTCAGGTCCCTCTGTCCGCACAGCCCAACAATGCTCCCTGATGGTGTGGGGAACCTTCTGTGCTGCAGTTTGCTCCCAACCTGGCACTGGCACTTTCCCATCCTACAGTGCTTCTGCTGCAATGTCTGTTACAAATTCTTTAGCATTAAGCCTTCCTTTTGTCTTCTGTTGCTTTCAGATCTTCCAGTGGGACCTGTCAGACGTGCAGCATGCGATGCACAAAACAAATGTTCATTTTGCCAGGAGACGTTTAAGCTCTGCCTTCTGGGAGGGCTGATGTCTTTCATGGATGGTGCTGTTTCCTTTATGATCTAGATGAGAGCACCCAAGAAATTTCATCACTGTGTTGATAGCCAGCGAAGTCTGATGGGAGGGATGTGGGTGTTGTAGGCTGCATTGGTTTTCGTGTCTTTCCCGGAGAAGTGAGCAGCGGGAGAAAGCGGAAGGGGAGGCTTTCAATTTCTCCAATGTTTCAGAGTAAATCTGTGTTCATAGAATCATGGAACGGCCTGAAAACGGTCCTTGAAAAGGACCATAACGATTATGCAGTTCCTACCCTCTGCTATGTGCAGGCTCACCAACCACCAGACCAGGCTGTCCAGAGCCACATCCAGCCTGGCCTTGAGTGCCTCCAGGGGTGTGTTTGAGGGAGGATGAGCAGGGAGGGTCCCTTGGTGGAAGTCTGTGGGGCAGAGCTGCTCCGAGCTGCAGCCCTACCTCAGCCCTGTCTGTGCTGGGGGATGGAGAGCACCTTCATGCCATGCTGAGACCCTGATCTGAGCTGCTGGTACTCGTAATGTATCAGTGGGCTATCCTTGAAGGCTTTGTGGCATCATGGATGCACCTGGCTGCCCTCAGCAGCCAGGTGGGATGGAGCATGCCTCCTTCCAGAAGGGCTCTTAAGGAGCTGGCCAGAGCTCTGACAGAGCCGTTGGGCTTCAAGCCAAAGGTTGGTAACGTAATTCTGCAGTGATGAAAGTGAACACCTAAGGACAAAACTCTTGGAAATCTTGTTCTGTGTTGTGCTGCTGGTGTTGGAAATTGGAAACACGTGATGACTCATGCGGATGTTGGTGAGTGGTAGTCAGTTTTGCCTTCAACATTTATTCATTGAAAGTTGCTGGTCCAAAATGCGGGCTGATTTCAGTAATGCTGGAATTGGAAACAACAGAAGTGCCCTCTGGGAGCTGCCTGGCGCGGGTGCTGAGCTGCTCTACATCACATTTGAAACGTCATGGCTGTCAGCTGAAGTCCCTGGGGACTGGAAAAAGGGAAACATTGCTGCCATATTCCGGAAATGGACATCTGGGGAACTGCAGGCCTGTGAGCCTCAGTTCTGTTCCTGGGAAGACCACGGAGGAGACGTTAGGGCACAGGGGAGACGAGGAGGTGACCCCAGGAAGCTGGCACAGCTTCAGCAAGGCCAGAGCATGGCTGACCCAGCTGGTGGCCTTCAGTGATGGAGTGACAGCGTTGGTGGGCAAAGGGAGGGCAGCTGATATCAGCTACCTGGACTCCTGCAAGGCCTTTGATGTGGTCCCCCACCACATCCTTATCTCTGAGTTGGAGAAATGCGGGTTCAAGAGGTGGACTATTTGGTGGGTAAGGAATTGGTTGGAAGGTCACAGCCGGAGGGCTGTGGTCAATGTCTGTCGGGTGGAGGTGGTGATGAGCGGTGTCCCACAGGGGTCTGTCTTGGGACCCATAGTCTTCAACACCTTTATCGGTGACATAGACGATGGGATTGAGTGTATCCTCAGTGAGTTTGCAGGTGACACCAAGCTGAGTAGTGCAGCGGATACAGCAGAAGGAAGGGATGGCATCCAGAGGGACATGGACAGTGGGCCCATGGGAACCACCTGAGGTTCAATTTTCAACAATCAATCAGATGTTGTGGGGAAATTCTTCACTATGAAGGCAGAGAAGTGCTGTGCTGCTGCCCAGAGCTGTGGGTGTCCCATCCCTGGAGGTGCCCCAGGCCATGGATGGGCTGTGGGCAGCCTCAGCTGGGGGACACTCAGCCCATGCAGGGATGGGGCTGGGTGGTCTTTACATTCCTCTCCAACCTGAGACTTTCTGTGATAACTAAATAATGGCCTTCATGCTATAACATATCTAGGGCTGTGAAATATTCCATTTATTACGCTCCCTAGCTGTACTGTATGTATATAGTTGCAAAAATTTCGGAGCCCAGGCTGTTGGTAGCATGAGCTGTGGTCTCAAGTGACTGTGCTCTGTGGAGACCATCCTTAGCTCTGGCAGCACCTCCTGAAGAGCTCCTGGAAACATTTCTCCCTCTGGACTCCTGAACCTCACTCAGGTTGTTCGGTGGCAGGAGACCAGGGTGCTCGGAACCATGTTTGTATGAAGCAGAGCTTCAGTAACCTGCCCGTGTGCTCCTGAGCATGGCAGAGCTGTGTGTGCAGCCAGGCTGGGATGCAGCCTGGTGTTTGTGTGCGTTGGTGCCAGTAGGCTTTTAAGATGGCTGAGAGGAGATTTTTCTTGCAGTTCATCACTGAATTATTCTGACCTCATCCATCTTCACAGCGACGTGCATGGCCAGGAGCTGGAGCTGCATAGTCAGCGGAGGATGGCAGGAGTTCTCTGGCTGTTGAGGGGGATTCTGGGGGCTCCTGGGCTCGGAGGCAGGAAGAGCCAAATGGTTTTTGGACACGTGTGTGCAGCTCAGCAGACTGTGCTGCAGAGGTGTACATCCAGCGAGAACGGGTTCACCCTGGAAGGGACGATGGAAAGCAGCAGCCTGCATTTCTGAGGGAAATGTTAATGTAATGGTCTTTTAAAGGGGGTAGGCGCTGTTGTGGCCTTTTTCTGACCTTCTGTGCTTCCATAAAGCTCACATTACCTCCTGTGGTGATGCGGGGTGGCACATGGTGCTGGCCCTGCTGCTGTGCTGACGTAGGGTGGCTGTGCGCTCCGGCTGCCTGCTGCCCACTGTAGGCCTTGCCTAGGAGGAGGTTGTCTTCTAAGGCTGCGGCAGCTGACAGGGGTTTGTGCCATCCCCTGGGCCACCGAGCCCACCCTGCCCTTGTGAGGTTCTGCTGCTGGCTCCTCAAATGCATCTGATGCGGAGAAAATCGATCTGCAGAGCTCAAGGCACAGAGCAGGGGATGAGTTTGCGTGTGGCTGCTCTAGAGATAATAGAGACCTTGTTACCGTCATGTCACAGCTCTCCATTCCTGGGGCCTCTTGGTTTTCGGTGTGGAGCAGCAGGCTTCCAGCCTTTTCACTGGGTTTGTCGTTCTCTGCCGTCTTTCAGAAATGAGGCTTGTTTGAAGCACAGGGATGTAACCTGCTCGCTAATGAATGTATTAGCAGCGTGCCTATTACCAAACGCTGAGAAGCATGGGGTGCTGGGCACCCTCCCCAGCCCTGCTGTGCCTTGTGTTGCAGCTCTGCCTCCTGCACTGGCTGCTCCCTGCATGGTGCTGGAGCTGCTGGGTTGACAAGCTGACCCTGCTTGGACCTAGACCAGAGCTTTGCACGTGTCTGACCACTGCTTTGGGAACCTGGGGTGGCCATACTGAGACATCTTTTGCAGCAGCTCTTGGTGAGAAACCCACATGCTGTCCCTCCAGTCAATGCTTAGGTTTCCATGGGGAAGTTTGCTCTGATTCCTGTCTGCTTTGGCAGCAGTGTAAGGAAAGCTGCTTCGGCCCTGGGTGACAGTGCTTGCAGTGCGGTGCTGCGGGAGTGAAACAGAGCGAGGTGTGACCTGTGCACCAAGCTGCGCTGCCTGGGATCGCTGGGAGCTGAGGTGTGCTCTGCTCACTTGGGGACAGCTCTGTCCTTGCAGAGCCCTGCTGAGCCTCGCAGGTACCCAGGGGCTGCTGCTGCTCCTTGCCTGTCCCTGGGGCTGGGCAGTCAGCTGGGTGCTGCGTGCTGGACGTGGCACAGCACAGAGGGTGCTTCCAGTGACGCGGCTGGGACAGATGGTGCCCTTATGCCGCCTGCAGTGACTTCGTGGGAGTGACACGTGCCCTCCCTGCCATCAGGCTCCATCCGTGCAATTTCCTCTTCCCAGCCGGGCTCTTGTGCTGCTTTCCCTGCACACAGCAGGGCAGCACCGCGCTCAGTGCCTGCTTTAAAAAAACAGCACATTGCAGGTGGGGATGAAGGAAGGGAGCATAGGGGGACCGTAGGTCCTCTGGTGCTGTTCGGGGTCGCACCAGCACAAGGAAGACAGAAGAGGTGCTCGTTGCTTGTGCTCAGCTGCAGATCTCCTGACAAAATGTCCCCTGCTCTGTGCAGGTCTGGGGGGGCACGAGGCGGCCGCTGCTGAGCGCAGGGTTTCCCCAGCTGTGCTGCAGCGCCGTCTGTCTTAATTAGAGGCAGACGGTTGATGTTGAAAACGAAGCACAGCACAAACGAAGTGGGATTTGTGGTCACGTGTAAAGCAAAATGCAAACGTGGATCCCAGAGCATTTTGCTGGCTTTGGGAGATGATGCTGTAACTTCTCCCATGCTGCACTGCCAGGCTGGCTGCTGGAGCCTTCTCCATCATCCCCAGGGCTTGCTGTGTGGCCCCATGGGGAACTCACACCAGTAGGGGAGTTGGAGGGGAGGTTGTGAATTCTGGGCTTCGGGGAACGGAATCATGGCCAGGCTGAGATTGGGAGGATCCTTTGGATGTCATTTGGTCCAACTCTGCCACCCAGGGCGGGTTGCCCCATATTGTGTCCAGAAGGCTTTTAAGTGTCTGCATGGAGGGGAATCTGTGGCCTCTCTGGATGACCTGTGCTGGTGCTTGCTCACATACATGGAGCTTTGTTGTGTTCCAATAAACCTCCTGTGTTCCAGTGCCTCTCATGCTGGCCCTGGGTGCCACTGTCAAGAGCCTGGCTGTGTCCTCTTTGCACTCTCCCTTCAGGTACTAACAGACACTGATGAGATCCTCCTGGGTCTCCTCCAGCCTAAGCAGCCCCAGCTCTTCAGCTCCCACCATAGCATGGTGCTCCGGATCCTAAATTATCCTTGTGGCCCTTCACGGGTCTCTCCCCAGTGGCTCCAGGTCTCTACTTAAACCCCGTTTTGTTGATCCTGTGATCCCTCCATCACATCATCCTGCGCTCTGCTCATCCCTCCTGCACAGGGCTGCTGGTTACTCCTCCCTGCAGTTCTTAGTTTACCACCTTCCTTATGAGGTCAGGCATCACATCCTCCTGGCAAAAAGTGTCTTTTCTCTGGTTAGCCAGGTGGGTCCCATCTCTCCAAGCAGGTGCTGATCCTCATGGCCTTGTGGTCACAGATCCTCAAGACCTGCTGCCAGCAGCAGATCTGCAGCCCAGCACTTAATCACACTGTCACCACCCTGCACGTACCCTGCTCTGCATGGACAGGGCTGGGGACAGCATCTGGCCTGTGCCCTAGAGCTCTGTCATCCTTTCTGATGCTGGACACCCTTCTTTGTGCCCACGGATGGGGGGGTCTGTGTCTGGGCAGCAGTACTGCTCTTTGTACCCATTGGGGGCAGACTGTCATGTCGTAGTAGCTCTCGGATATCTTTGAATATGGCTTTCGTGGCTACCAAAGCAGATGGTGCTATGAGCAGTGGCTAGAATTGAAAGCAGGGATCTACTCTAGAGGGCTCCACCTAACTCAGCCGTCCTAGGTTGAAAAGGCGGTTTTAGGAGGAAAAAAGCTGGGTGTCACCTGGTATATTTCAGGGTGAGAGGAATTCTGTAGATTCCTGCTGTCTGTATTGGCCAACTGTGTGCATGTGTGAATGGACCGCAGGGCAGTGAGCAGGGTGGCAGTCTGAAAAGTGTGGCAATTATTAGATGAACAAAGACAGTCATCACTGTTAGATCCTCCCCATTCCACTTGCTGCTTCAGACAGAGTATGAAGAAACTTTTCCATCCCGTTACTTTTCCATTTCCCTCTGTCGTCTGTCTTCTTTGCATGATGTCTTTTAAATGTCTCCTTATACAGAGGACATGAGGGCTGTCATTTTTCTTCCCACTGCAAGTTTGTGTTCCCTGCCTTTCTGGGACATGAGGTGACAATGACACACACGTGTTGCTCCAGAGAGGGACCCTCACCTCCTTTACCTGCTGAGCCTTTACCAGTTTGGGTGTATTTTCTCTTTTGTCCCATCTTTCCTGTTGTTGTGGAGCTGAGGACAGCTCTGTGAGCACATACAGTTCTCCCATCAGGTGTGTGTGGCTATCTTGAGCCTCCTACACTCGCCACGGCAGGCTGAGGGTTGGCACAGCCTGCTGCACAGTGATGTTCATTGTGTCTTTATTGCTGGAGCCGGATGCCATCTGCTCTGTGGAGCTGCCCACAGTGCATCAGTGCTGTCCCAGCAGCTGGGAGCCACTGAGGGAAGGGGCAAGGGGTGGTGTGCCCAAGGGGTGCTCCTGGGTGGGTCTGTCTGTTTGCAGGAAGAACTTGTTGATCCTTCTCTCTGTATTGTTGCAGGCGAAGGACAGTGATGACGATGATGAAGTCACTGTCAGTGTGGACAGGGACCGCTTCATGGATGAGTTCTTTGAACAGGTGAGAGCTCTCTCATCACATGTGCCTGTGATGTGGGTTCCCAGGGCAGGTGGGCAGTGGTCCTGTTGGGGTTGGATGTCCTGTCCCGACTGGTGCTGCTCTGCTGCTGCTCAGCCTCCAGGTTCTCAGGCTTGCACCGAGCACTGAATAGCGGTTGCTGTGCTGGTCTTCCCTGGCCCCAGGGCTGCTACTGAAGAAAGCAGCAGGGCAGCTGAGCCAGCTGACCACTCAGTGGGAGCACGGGAGGCTGTGGATGCAGGCTGCCATGCAGGAGGCTTTCTTGCTGCAGCATGCATGCCTCCAGAGTGCCCTCAGAGCAGACAGGCTCTAACGTGTCTCCTGAAGGCGCCTTTGCAGAGTAGCACTTTCTGCATGGGATTGATTTAATTTTGTGCCTCTCGTTACCAAACAAGAGGTTGTCTTATGGCATGTGGGTGGCGGTGAGACATGCACGTGGTTTTTTAGCCTACCCTTAGCATGGCATGTGTGTAGGGGGTGTAGAAATGTATCTGTGCAGGCAATGGTGTGTGGAATGAAAAATCTGACATGCAGTTGAATGAAGATGAGCAAAGTGGCGGTGTGAGTTGAGGAAGACAGAGCTGAGTGTCTGCAGGCAGAGGGCACAAGTAGAGATTCCCAGTCTTGATGCTGGCTTGCTTCCTCATTTCCTTGAGGTGCAGGGAAGACACCAGCATGGAGAAACCTCATCTCATTTGGCCTCGCTGCCACCATGAGTGAGGGACAAAGAGGAGTCCTCAGTCATTGGAGCAAAGGCTGGGGGCTGAGCCAGGGCTGAGCAGTGCTAGTGCAACCTGAGCCACATGCTTCATGTCATAGCTGCAGGGCCTGGGAATTCATAGATCTCGTGCTCATTTAAACAGGCCTCCAGTGTTTGTCAGTTTGTCACAAGGCATGCAGGACCCAGAGCTTATACTGCTTTGCTCTGACTGCAAAGCTGGTTGGTGTGATGTAGAAACTTTGATTTTAAGTCAGCCCTGCAGTGTGAGAATCTAGCTGGAAAACACTCGCCGAGGAAGACCTTTGTTAAGGGTCAGACATGCCGTGGTTGCCTTTCAATTGCTTCTCATGGTAGTCTTGTGTTCTTTTCTTTCTCCACAGGTGGAAGAGATACGAGGGTTCATTGATAAAATCTCAGAGAATGTGGAGGAAGTGAAGAGGAAGCATAGTGCCATTCTTGCTTCACCCAACCCTGATGAGAGTGAGTGAGCTGGGAGCTGCTCGTGTCTCTGCTGGCCTTGGGGCTGCTTTTGGGGTGGGCAGGCAGGTGGAAGTCCCCTTGTCTGCAGGCAGTGACTGCTGGAAAACTCTGTTCCTGAGATGGTCAGTGGTTGTGGGGGTCTCACATTGGTGGCCAGCGCAGCTCCACCACACTGCTCTGTCACTTCCCATCCTTAAAAGTCCAGGGGAAGAGAATATGAAAATGAATTGAGATGAGGAGAGGGAGATCACTGTCAGCTGCCATTATGGGTAATACAGACCCAGCATAACGGAGGCTAATATGATTTATTGCCTACTACTCACAGTGACAGTGCTGTCAGTGACTACCACTTTTCCTCACCCCATCCCTCTGAGCAGCACAGGGGAGCAGTGCTGTGCTCAGCTCCTATTGCTCTGTGTCTGCTGCTCTCCCACTGCCTCTGCTCCACGTGGGCTCCTCCACAGCTGCATGGGGAGAGCTGCTCTGCCTGGTGACCCTGGGCTGCAGGGGGACAGTCTGCTCCTCACCCTGCTGGGGGCCAGGAACCTTGCTTTGTGAGCCCAGTACAGCAGTCCACGTGAGGGAAGGATGAGACCTGCGCAGAAAGGAGATGTAAAGATTCCTGCTGGCTTTCTAACCTTGAGAGAGAAGGTGAGGTTTCAGAGAGGCTGGTGGAGAATTCCTGAAGGACAGGACAACGTAGAGGCTGAAAATAGCAGTGTCAGTCTTGAGACAGGGTGGCTGCTTTCTTGCTTTGCCCAGCCCAAATGCTTATTCTGCATCTCCGTTTGTATCCATTACACCAACTGCAGGCAGAGCTGGCACTGCCTGTCCATGCTGACTTGGCATCAGGAGCCAACAGTACAGCCCTGTGAGTCTGCAGGTGCGTGCTGCTGGCCCTGTCCCCTCCATCCTTCAGGACATCTCACTGCTGACATGAAGTTGTCCCTGGATGCAAGTGATGGCCTGGCTGCCAGCTGAGGTGCTGGGGTGGTCATTGGAGGTGCTTGATGTGGGCAGCTGGTGTTCTCAGCACAGGGACTTTCCAGCTGCAGAGAGGAGCACCACATCTCAGGCTGCTGTTTGCCCATCCTCCAGGCTCTGTTCTGTGCTTGCACTGTAGGATTTAGCAGTGTTTCTGTTCGGGCGTTCTAAGGAAGGAGCTGTCACTGCTTTGCTTCCCGCTGCCGGGCACATCCAGCATGCAGCAGCACGGCGCCAGCTCAGCACTGAGCCACTGCTCGGGCTGCAAAGGGCACTCATGGCCTCAAAGTATGATCTATTTGAAAGTCTGAAATCTGCAGCGAACAAGATACTGTGGCATTGCTGTGACTTGTAGAAGCAGGAGCATCGGGAGTACTTCTGGTTTTGTTTTACAAAATTACCTTGCCATGATATTGCAGAAAATTCAGCATATGATGCCAGAAACCATTTGGGCAGCACAGAAGAGCCTCTGCATTGTTAAGTAATCTGTGTTTTGTAACACTGTCATACATGGAGAAGGTGCAGTGGGGCTGGCCAGGTGCTTAGTGGAAGGTAGCAAACCAGGAAGCAGTAGCAGATCAAAAAGAGCTGGAGCTCAGCCCTGCATTTTGGTTGGTGTTTTAGGAACTGAATCCTTGGGAGCATTGCCTCGGTGCTTCAGCATCCTGTAAGACCTCCATTGCAAAGGTGGTGGGAAATGACTCCTCTGAGTTTTAGAAAAAAAAAGATACAGACTTGTAATTGCTGTCTGGAGGCAGCTGTGGTGCTGGTGGTGCTGCCTGGCTCTGTGTGTGGTTTGGCTCCTGCACAAGGAGGTGCAGAACAGCACAGGGAAGTGCACGCTGGAGCTGCACAGCCTTGGGGCAGGGCTTCAGAACATGGGAGTAGAGCTGGGCTGTTAAGCTGGGAAATGGATCAGTGGTGGTTAGAGATGCTGCTGGAGCACAAAGAGGATGGATGGATGGAAGGAGGGATGCACAGGGGCTGAGTTGTTTGCAGGGCATCTAACAGAGAAGAGGCTTTGCAGGGACAGTCCTGCCGGAGCCTGCCTCATGGATGGCTGTGCTCAGGCAGGCACAGGTACTGCCCTTGTGAAGTGTAGGGGTCAAGGCTTGGTGTGACACCTGCCATGCCTGCCTGCGTGTTGCTGGGCTATACTCGTGTCATCGTACTCCTCTCCTCCCTCCCCTGGTCTCTTCTGGCTGCACAGACTGTTCTCAGAGCTGCGGTGCCACTGCTGCCTGTGCTTATTTTGGTGCCTTGTGGGTGGGCATCTGCCTCGCTTTGCCATCATGCCAGTGAGGTGGAGGGGACAGGAGCACCTCCCTGCCGAGCAGCTCTGCACCATGGAGGCACTGCTGCAGCTTCACCTGCAGGCGTGTGGTGCTCAGAGGGGCACTGGGTCTGTGTGCCTGCACAGAGGGGCTGCTGCTGCTCCTCTGGGTTGAATCAATTTCTGCTAGATCTGTTCTTAAAATCCTTTCTGGTGAGCTGCTGCATCTGCTGCCCCTCCTGGTGCTTGAAGCAAGCCGTTAGCCTTTGGTGCTTGGGCTGGGCTGGTTCCCAGAAGAGGTGGCTTTGAATATTAAGTCACCTCACGGAGAGGGATTAAATGATGTTTTGCTGGAGCTGTCGGGAGGGACTGCTGTGCCATTCATCTTCTTGGCGCACAGCTTTCCTCTCCACTTCCATGCCTGCAGTTCCTTGGTGTTGAGTTATATAAGAGATGCTGTTTGGTGAATGAGTTGCCTCCAGGAACATAAATCTTCAGTCTGAAGTTGTGTCTTTCAGCCTGTCAGCTCAGCCCCTCTCTACAGGCTTCGGAAGACCTGGCAGATATCTCAGACCTTGCAGTGGGTCCGTTACTGCTCTGCAGTGAGGCAGAATTTCCCCTGGTGTGGCTCCCAGGTCTATGCACAGCTTTGTGCTGCAGAAGGTGCGAGTTATTGGGGAGGGGTCTCATGTTCCTAACAGAGCATCTGTTGGCAGAGAGCTGCTCCAGGTGGTCAAGGAGGTGAATCGGAGCTGCTGGGCTCTGTCTGACATGTTGAAGCAAAGCTGTCTGCTGCTAAGAAGGTGATTTTAGGTCACTTCAATGCCTCAGTGCTGGCTGTGCACCTCTGAGGGGACTGTGAGCTTTTGCTATTGGTAACCTTACTGCTCGTCAGGTCCTTTGGCAGTGTGTCACAGCTGGCAGCCCGCTCTCTGAGCATCAGGGCAGAGCACAAGTCCCTGCTCAGCGCTGTGCCACTGTGAACACCCGCTGTGTGCTGAGGATGGAGGGGGCTGTGCCCTGGGGTGCTCCTGGCTTGCTGCATCGCGCCTCTGTCTCACACCAAGATGCTTTACATAACCCTTTTGTGCATTCCTGCGTTTCTCGGCTCTGTCTTGAAGTAGTTTTGTTTCTTGTCCCAGTAATTCCTGTTGAAGGGCTGCTCCAGGACTTAACCTCCAGTGGTCAGGATCCATCTTCTCATTTCCAGCCTGAGTCTATTTATGATCAATTTAAATACCAACGTCATCACAAGAACAAACGTATTTAGCTTAAATAGCTCTTTGCCCTTCTGGCTTCATCCTGTCGGGTCCATGCAGCAGCCTGTTCTTTTTGAAAGGGCTTTACACAATCTCTGCCCTTTCCCATCCCCTGCCACCTGCCCCCCCATTTGCTGGGGGCTGCTCTTGCCCTGTGGAGTTGTTTGCTGTAGCAGAGCTGTATCCCCATTTTACCTGGATGTCCATGCACTCAGCCTTCAGCTCCTGCAGCTTGCTGTGGTGTGTCAGTTTCCCCTTTCCCCACGCAGCTGTGCTTTGCTTCTGCCCCTGTGGTGTGTCATGCGCTGGGCCAGGTGAGATTCCCCCTCAGCATGCAGCCCCTCACACGCCCAGGTTTGTGGTCTCCGTTTTCTGCTCCATCATCCTGAGCGCTGCTGGGTGATCTGCCACAGCAAGTGAACACACAGTAAATAGCAATTAACTGTAGTCTGATTCATTGGCAACATAAAAACAACAACAACAATAGCAAAACCAACAACAAACCCAATAGTCTGTCTGTAATTATTTTGGGCTTAATTTAGATCAAATAGCAGTCCTTCTGGAAGATGTGTGCGTCGCCTTTGCAGAGCTGCCTCTGGGTGGGTCTGCATCCCACAGCATGCCCTGGGCCAGGGCCTGCGCCGTGGGGTGGGATGGGATGTCAGCAGGTGACCCCTCCCGCAGACCGCATCCAAACCCAGCAGCACACACTCCACAGCTGTACCTCAGCTTTCTCTCACTAAATCTCCTTTGTCTTGGTGTTGACAGCCAGGGATAATCCGTTATTTGCCGAAATGAGTTTAGTGAGGCTGAAGTGAGCAAGCTGTAAATCCTGTTACCGGGATTACGTGGGCACTGCTGCACATTGCAGGGCTGAGGGCCCTGTGCTTTCCAGGCATGCCAAGAGCAGGAATGCAGGCTGTGGCCATGGCTGGGACAGCAGGATGGGGCTTGGGACCCTGTGGTTGCCCACAGCATGCAGGGTGGCCCCACTACAGGAGGTAACAAGAACTGACTTTGCAGAGCTGTAACTGTGTCCATCCCAGACTGTGGGATGGTGAATTGGAAACAGCTGGTGGGGATTTACTGATGAAAACCCATCTGGGATGGGGCGGCTGGAGAAATGACTGCTGTGCATTCCCTGTGCCAGCACTGCTGTGTTTCAGGTGGGAAGGAGGGGAGGAGGAGCAGGGCGAAGTGGGAATTTTAGGCAAGTGGTGTAGGAGTGGGGCAATGTAGAAGGACATCGGAGTGCTGAAGAGGTTTGGAAGCGTGGAGAAACCCTAGGAATCCTAAAATGGCCATTTAGAGCAATTTTCTTCTGTTGCAAGAAAGGTGACGTCATTTGCAGTTATAGGGAGAAGTGCTCTGTTTCTTTGTGTGGCGTGGGGAAAATCCAGGTGACGTGTTGGGTGGGAGCCCAACTGGAGCCATTCTGTGATCTGACAGCCCCCAAGCAGAGGAAGGAGGCTGACAGCTTCCCTCACACCAGGTGAAGTGGTGGTGTGAAGGGACGGTGCAATCTGTGCAGTGTTGGCCAGGAGCAGCTCCTGTTGCCCCCCAGGTATCCGGGCTGCAGCATGCTCGGCTCCCCTCCTGTGCTCCCCCTCCCCCGGCACTGTGCCCCCAGGCTGCTCCTGACCCCGCTGCACGCACTGCGGCTGCGCTGCGCCCAGACGTTCATGCAGAGGGACAGAGAGCCCGGGGCTCTGCGGGGGGATGTGAGGAGAAACCTAAGCACAAACAGAATGTGTGCTCTCGGCTTGGAGAGGAATATTTGATTCGGTGCTCAGAAATAGTACGCAGAAGGGTGGCCTCATACTATGGCGTGGTGAAGAAATAAATTATTTTTAGACGAAGATTTGGAAAATAATCCTGTTTGTTTTCCAGAAAGCTGTTAATACTGTGCTGAAGTGAATCTGCTTGAATTGCTGCAGCGTTGTGATGTTGTTCCAAAACTTTCAGCGCTCAGTTTTGGGAGAAAATATTCACACAGAAAATATCTCCCCGACCTCCCTCCCTCCCCCCAGATTCCATTCGTTTATTGCCTTGCAACACCGCCCACCCACAGCACGTCGCTCCCACCTACAGACCCAGCACGGCACTGCTGCACTCCCACTGCTGCCGTGACTGCAGCCAGGGGTGCTGCCCGGAGGAGGGGTGCATGCGGCAGCATTTGGGAGTGACAAACACCAGGAAGGTGGTTCTTTGCTGCAGGGGACGTTGCTGCCTGCTCGCTGTTAATTGGGAGCCCTGCAGAGTGGTGCCCTGGCAGCTGCCAGGCCCAGTTTGCCTCGTGCTGCCTCTGTTGAGCTCCGCAGTGCAGCTGGGTGCCCTGTTGCTCACAGGGTACGTGAGTGCCCATGCAGGTGTTCATCGCTCTGACCAGGGTGTGCAGGCTGCTAGAAGAGCAAGAGCAAGCATCTCTCCCCTTCCTTTCTGCCCTGGTCTGAGTGAGGCACTCTGTGTGTCCCTGGGCTCTGCTCCAGTCTGGGACCCTACTGCCTCTCTCAGGGCTGAGGGTGCTGGAAATCCAGGCTGCCAACTTAACCTTTGTTTAGAGTCAGCTTATTCTGTTGCAGCCCCTTGAAATCTTCTTCTGACCACAGAGGAGAAGCAGGAGGTATGAGCAGGAGCTCATTGCAGCTTCTCAGCACGTAAATCACATGGTGAGAGCTGCAGGTGTACTGCACTGTGCAACTGCAAAGTGAGTCCCACATGGGGCATTGGCTGTCTGGGTGTTTGGGGTTCACCTAAAATTCCAGCAGTTGTGAGGGCTCAGATAGGAGTGAGCTTTGTAAAAGCTTGACCTGCTTGGGATTAGCAGTGAATTAGCAACTTGCTCATTAAGCAAGCCAAGGTGCAGGCCCTGGTTAGCAGCTTCCCTTTGTTTGCCCTGGTGTGCCTTTAATTCCCAGCACGTGGCATGGCTCGACTGTGCCCGTGAGTGCTGCATTCCGCCCCGCCGCCTCCGGGTGCAGATCCCCTCACTGTCCCTCCAGCCAGAGCTCTGCAGCGGTGTCACTTCGCATCAGCGGTGATGAAGCAGCTGCGCTGAGGGCTGTCCTGCCTGTGGGAGCGTCTCCTGGGCCATGAACTCAGCCCCGGGCCCATGCCAGCTGGCGGCTGTGGAGCAGAGTCCCGCCATGCAAGAAGCCGGTCCCCTCCTGCTGCTGGTAAGCTCCCCTTGAGTACTGGCAGGCCGCCGTGAGGTCTTCCCTTGCAGTCATCCCTTTTCCTTCACGCAGGTCATAGTTTGCTTGCTTGGTCGTGTTTTCTGTTGTCTTGGGGGAGGTGCTCCGACGTAACCCGTTTGCCAACACTTTGACTTGATGAGGTTTTTCATCCCAGTGCCCCGATCCTTCCCCCAGCGCGCATGGGTGCTGGATTACTGGGCTCTGTGTCTGCTCACTCTCCTGAACAGGCTCACGGTGCTTCTGATTCAGTGGCGACTTAGGGTGTGTTATTGGTTCTTATTCACAGAATCACGGAATTAGAAGTTGGAAGAGACCTCTAAGGTCATCCAGACCTCTAAGGTCATCCAGTCCAACTGTCCACCTACTGCCCATTTTGCCCACTGACCGCATCACTCAGTGCCACATCTGCCCTTTCCTTGAACACCTCCATGGACAGTGACGCACCACCTCCCTGGGCAGCTGTGCCCTGTTAGTGCTGGTTGTGTTGCAAGAGATGGCAGTCATATTTGGGATGGCAGCTGTTGGGGGGATGCAGAAACTGTTACTTATCCTGGATGTCATGGTGTGTAGGGCTTGGCTGTGGGGTCACTTGGGGTCTTGTCTTGAAGCAGCTGCAGAAAGCTGGGTGTGTTGTGGGGCTGCTGAGGATGATGGCCAGGTGATGTCCCACCTTATTTACCTCTGTTTTCCATCACTCTGCTCAGCTGGTGGATTTCCACCAGAGCAGAGCTTGTAGAGCTGGTGATAAGCAGCTGATCTGCTTCTGTCTCCCTTTGCTCCAACAGCTCCAAAAGGAGTGGTTTGGGCTCTGGTTGGGCAGGTGGTGTAACCGCAGGGAGTAGGGCCGAATCCCATGTGGCAGGTATGTAATGCTCAGCCAACGTGGGCAGGGACCCCAAATCACAGCCCTGTCAGGATGTTGGGAAACAAAGCCCCCTAAAAATCCCAGTCCAAATTCTACATGTAATCAATAAGCAAATGAAGCTGGATGGCATGTGGAAAGGCTGCACCTGTGTGGGAGCAAGATGTTTCTGGACGTGAGTGCACAGAAGGTGACAGACCCTGAACATCAGAGCAGCACGGAGGGGCCGGGATGTGTTGGGCACAGGGTTATCTGGGGACTTTTCATCCATCCGGGAAACCCGATGAGTTGTAGTTTCAGACTAAGCAGAAAGAGAATTCCTTTGGCAAAATACAATGCAAATAGCAGTGGATTGGAAAAGCAGCGGGGAATGTGCACGGCTGACGGATGCTGATGTGGTTACTTTATATGGCAAGCAAAGAGGGGGTGAGCTGCACGGCTGCAGCAGAAACAGCAGGAAAGGGAGGATTTGGGGCCACAGGTACGGGCTGGGAGCTGGCAGCTTGGCAGCTTGCTGCCCGTTGTAGCTGGTAGCCCTGCAGCAAGGTGCACGAGCCTTGTGCCAGCATCTGTGTGCAGGGTCTGTAACAGCAGAGTCTACACATGCTACCTGAAGTGTCAGCATCGATTTGCCAGTACGTTTGATTTTAAAAAAATAAAATAGCATGTGTTTGCTAGGAAAATGGAGAAGAAAGTGTTGTCATTTGAAGCAGGATGGCTGCAGCTGCACAGTGCTGGGATCCAAGGTGCTCTGAGCAGAGCACAGTGTGTATGTGCCCCTGGCTCCCACATCAGTAGCTGTGCTCCCATGGCCCCAGAGCCCCCCCAGCTGTCCTGTCTGCCTGAGAGTCTGGCTGCTGCAGAGAATTGCCTTCTGAAGCAGGCAGCATCAATCTCGAGCTGCTCTGAACTTCGGCGTTGCCTGCTTTGAGTGTCTTGCAGACTGGTGGTATTGTTAATGAGCTTCGAGGCCCCACAGAGATGGAATAGAACTGCATTTCCCTAATTGAGTTATCAGATTAGTAGCAAAAATGCAAATGAAAGAGCTGCTTTGATTACAAGGGAAAAGAGTCACAACTAAGCCCCGTGGTGTGGTGGTTAATCAGCAAAGGAGGGTGAGGGAAGGAGATGCAGCACAGCTGGGATGCAGCTGATTTCAGGCTGGGCTGTCCCTTGGCAGATCTTCCTTCTTAATTACACTAAGTTGGAGATGATAGCCGCGTTTATTGAGTTGCTTCATGAGTGCACCCTGCTGCTAAAAGATCTTGTGAAGGGTTAATAGGTGATTAATCAGCACTGAGGTATACAATGAGTCAACTGGTGTGGATTCCAGCAGGTCAGAACTTGGCTGCTGATCTGCACATGCAGTGGATGCACAGCTGAGGAACAGCTCAAGCACAGACTGCCTGCAGCCCCTCCTGAGCTGCTTAGTTGTGCAGCTCTAACACAAGGAGTGGTCCCTCCTTTGATGGCTCAGATGTCTGCCAGAGGTTTTCACAGCTGTAACAAAGAGGCACAAACGGATGGCTGGAATTCCAAATGAAGGGCACCTGGCTTCAGGTGTCCTCCTGTGCCAGAGAGCTGCTTGCTTTGTGCTGAGCTTGGAAGGAACAGTGCCTTCCCTGCTCCACTTCTTCACATCCCACGCACTGTTTTTTGATGGAAGACAACTGGAAGCACGCCCCGGTGGTTGGCAGCCCGAAGTCCTGAGGTCCTTCAACCTGAGCCGTTCTGTGACTCTCATCCCCAGGTGTTTGGGGCCACCTGAGTGCCATGTTTGCTGTGTAAGTATAACCCATGATGAGGTTTTGAAGAATGCAGCGAGTGACTCATGCAGCTATCGCATGTTCAGCCCAAGTCGGAAATTAGGGCAGTTTTATGCAAGACATGTTAGCATCTCTTAAAATGCTACAGCTATAAGGAGTGCCTTATTCTTGGCATCCATCTGGATTCTTGCAAAGGCGGCACTTGGAGTGGGTAACAGCACCATGTGTGGATTCCATATCTCACTGTGACCAAAAGGAATCTGGAGCTCCCAATCTGGGAGTTAATTCCGTGCCTTGAGAGTGCTGATAGGGCTTAGAATAGCTGGTACTGCTGCAGGAGACAGCCGGACAGGAAAATGACTTGAAGAACATGAGCAGAACCTCACCTCCCTTATTTTCCTCTGTGCTTTAGGGATGTTCTGCTCTTGCTGCATGAAGCCACGTTCAGCCCGAGTCAGCTCAGCGAGGCTCAGGTGCTCCTGTTGGTGTGGGAGCAGCGGTACCCACTGACATTCATTGCTGCTTGTTGAATGCTGATGGAGACCAACCAGTGTTTGTGAGCACAGAGAGCGGTGTGTGGTGTGTTTCTGCAATGGGACAGCAGCAGCTCTGCTGGTGCAGATTTTGATGAGCGCAGCATGCAGGCTCTTGTTCATTGCTGGTGAAAATGCACAGCTAACTGTGGGGACTGTGCTGAAAAATACAGTTTGTAGCTGGGAATTTGCTCTGTCAAACAGGGTTGCTGCGCTCGTTGTATTGGTCGTAGTTTCTGTGGAAATAAACAGGAGGCATTACTTTCGGAGCAACCTAAATGGGGCCTAAGACAGTCCCACTTCACTCATTGTGGCTCAGGCAAGCCAGAAGGTTGGGCACCCATGTTTAATTAGTTATTAAAACTTCGCGTGCTCCTTATTACGTCTAGTAGGATGTGGAGTAATTAATGATAAGAGGAAGTCTGCTTGTCCCAGATACTGTGTGTGCCAGAAAGGGAGCTGCTCCGTTGCTGGCACTTGTGTCTGTAATCACTGTGAAAAGGCAGAACCAACAGCAGCAGTTACTGCTCCAAACAGTGTTTTGCTACGAAACCTTTTGCCAGACAGCGTTGCCCAGGTTCACCCATGCTGAGCTGGCTGTGTGTGGTGCTGTGGGGATGGCGGTGCCTTTCCTCCTCTCACTGCTGCACCCTGACTGAGTGCAGTGTTGCACATCCCTGGTAGTTCCTCATTCCTGGGGTACACTGGCAGCGTGGGGCAGGTAAGGAGCGATGTGACAGGTTGGCAAGGACCTGTGGAGGTCAGTGGCCCAACCTCCTGCTCACAGTGGGCCACCCAGGGTCATGTTTGAACATCTCCAATAATAGAGTCCCTGTGGCAGTTCTGGGTCACCTCCTGGTAAAAAAAAAAAACCCAGCTCCTTACAGAGCCATCATTCCTTCTTGATCTGATCCCCCCAGCTGGGCAGGCAGGGGGGCTGTATTCCTGTTGCTGCAGGGTAATTAACAGCGTTATCCTCATTGCTTCACCTTCATTGCAAATTCTGTTTTTATTCAAACCTGATTTGGGAAGGAGGACCCGTGGCTGCAGCTACCTTGCCACGTGCAGGTGGCTTTGCCCTTGCTTGGTGGTTTGATTTTAAGGGATTTTTATGCTTGCATACAAACGATGAGAGGTAGCAGTGTTTGGCCAAGTGAGATGCTGGTGGTGGGATGGGAAGGCTGGCGGGGCAGAGCCTGGTGCTGTGCACAGCCATTAGTGAGGAATGAGCAGCACTGTGAGTGGGAAAAGCAAATCTTTATAAAGAGAAATGCAGAGCATGAAGCAGCAGCAGGGGGAGAGCTCCAGTGTGGGGAGATGGAGAGACTGGGGAAGCCATAATTAGGGGAGACAGACTGCAGCTTCAGGAGGAGCCCAGCACAGCACTCTGCTGCTGATGGTGTCTGTGGGTGTGAAGGAGCAGATGAGCTGTGCTGGGGAAGAGGCATGAGCAGAGTTGATGAAAATATTAACTATGTAGAAGCTGAGGAGGTCAGATGAGTGCTGGTAGCCGGTCTGTGCAGTCCCAGACCTGCATCCATCCAATTTTCCCCATCACTTCCATACAGACCAAACGTGTCCTTGGACAAGTGAGGTTTTCTTCCCTTCCTGCCACCATTCCCAGAGCTGGCTCTTATTCCAGGCAGTTGGAGTTACCATGCCCTTCTCTGAGCAAGGAGGGGTCAGGTTCGGAGCTGTGAGACAGGCAGTGAGTTTACCATGGAACTGCCGCATGGCTGCACAGGTTTGCGGTCTCTGTGGCCCTTTTGCTTTTGGGGTTCCCTCTTCTCCTCCCCCTGGTGCTCCTGGGGCAGCAGGACTGCGGCTCTTAATCTGCTGGGGGCAAGCACGTGTTCCATAACATTGCTTCAGCTCTGCTGGAGATGAAAACCCCTCTGCCCTCCTGCAGGACAGCTGCTGGCCATGTCCCCTCTCGGAAGCGCCCAGACGTGGCAGCAGTGACATTGTGTCAGAGCAGGGCTGTCTGTCTGAAGAATTAGCGAACACCAGGGAAGCAGGGGCTGGTGACATGGCAGTGACGCTGGCAGTGACACGGCATGGGGAGGAGTGGGGTGAGCGTGCCAGGCAGCACGTCCCTGTGCCAGGGAGGAGGGAGGGCTGGCAGGGCTGAGCTGCTGTGCCACCAGGGGACCAGGGGGAGGTGGTGGTCACCATGCAACAGCCTGCCTTCATGCTGGGAGTTGCAGGACAGTGAGAACAGGGAGAAGAGGAGGGGTGGACACTCAGTCTGCTGCTGCCTGCCCTCCTTGCACAGCACACGGCTTTGGTGGCATGGGTGACTCCAAACAGGGAGGGAATCCAGCAAACAGAGCTGGGGAGAGCTGGCTGTATTGTGGAGTGTCCCAGGCACAGCAGGCAGCGTGGGGGGTTCTGCAGCCCAGCGCTGTCCTCGCCAGCACATCCCAGCAGAATGGTGCTGCAGTCAGTGCCTGGCCCTGCAAGGTGCAGTTTTTTCCCCATTCTGCCATTTCCCATTACTTTCCTACTGCCATTTAGCGATGCTCAGTGACCTGGGCTGCTCATGGAGTCTCCTGCCAAGTAGGAGACCCTGTTTTTCTCTGCTGATTAAGTGCATTACGATTGTTGCTTGTGTGCTGCTGCCTACTGAAACACACCACTGTGCAGTGCAGCCCATGCTCCCACGTGCCCAGCGCTGCCAGAGCCATGCCTTGTCCCCAACCTTCTTCCCAGCTGTGCAGGGAGCGGCTGTCAGCACCATGCCTGGCCCTGCTGCTTTGTGCCCATGGGAGTTAAATGGGCACAGCTCCCTGGGACTTGTCTGGTTGTAGCATGCCCAAAGCTACATGCTGTGAGACCCAGCAGAGCAGCAAGTCACAATGGCTGCTGGGCCTGGTCGGGTGTGGAACTGACAGGTCTTGTGTGGGCTGCAGTGGTCAGATGGGCACTGTGTGTCCATGCAGCTGCTGCTCAGAATGGAGAGAGCAGTGGCAGAGGGTCTGCAGCCCTGCTGAGTGGCCGTGACCCTTTGCCTGTGCTAGGGCTGCGGGTGAGGCAACTCCCTCCACCCTGAGTTCAAACGTACAAAGCAGGCCACTTTTTTTCAGAGAAAAAAGGCTGGATTGGTCAGGAGAGGTGTTTGAGCTCTGCAGCAGGTGCCTTTTGGTACTGCACATCTGCTTTTGTAAGAGAGTTACAGGCTCTTGAAGAGCTCTTCTGCAGCTGAAGCTCCGGGTGGTCGGACTTTCTCAGGTCATTTTCTTCCACCAGCACTGGGAGAAGGTTTTTCCAGTGATAGGTGGTTTTTGCTGTATATCATGGAGAACCACCAGCGGGATGAAATGCCATGAGTCCGGTGCAGATGGTCACAACTCAGTGATTTACATCACGCACACATGGAATAAGTTTGAAGCACGCTGCAGGTCCTCTGTGCATTCTTTTCTTACTGCTTTTCAATAACTCCTACTTGGGGAGGTTTTCTTACTGCTGTCTCTGCTTATCCCAACATGGTGGAGGAGGAGGAGAACGCATTCTCCTGGTGCTGCAGGGGCACAGCAGCAAAGCAGCCTGAAGGATGGCCTGCCTGCCTGAAGTGCCCTTCAGCACGAGCAAATAACGATCAGCGGTTCCAGCGCATTAATCAGTGACAACGGTAGAACAATGCAGAAGGGATGGAAATGTAAGGGAAATGCCTTTTTTGAGTGCTTGGGAAAAGTGAATACTTTATGGTGATTGAATTCTTGCATTGCAAGAGGAGTTTGGATGGCTCTTAAACAGCAGGCCCCAAAGTAGACCACGCTGGATCCAGTCTACCTGGAAGCATCAATAGGGAAGCTTGCAAAGAGCTGAGTAAGGCGGTTTGTTTGCCCTTAGTGTTGATTTCCACTAAGACTCCAAATACCTGAGAGGCTTCAGGAGCTTGGAAGGTGGCACAGCATCCACTTTTGGAAAAAAGAGAAGGGGAAGGAGCTGAGTTCTTATTGACTGATTAACTTGACATTGCTTCTGGGCAGAATAATGGGCTCCTTGAAGTGGAATTCGATCAATAGAGAATTAAGGGAGGATAATACAATTCGTGCAGTTCCGCAAGGCGTCGGTAAGTGGATCTGATCAGCTCCGCATGGTGCCCTTGCCTGCTGAGTGCCCTGCAGGCAGGGAGGAGCTCGCAGCCTCCCACTGGGAGGACTTGGGCTTGTGGGATGGTCATGCTCATAGCCTGTGGGAGCAGCCAGTCAGAGCTGTTCATTATCCCAAATCTTCTAGTCTTAATTGGGTGCCCCTCGAGGAGGTGGTTCCTGTGTGGGCTGGCACGAGTGGGTGCCAGCTGCCCGCAGAGTTGTGACTCTGTGCAGAGCCCTTGGCTGCTCTAAGCCATGCTTTAGGAGGGTCTCATTGCTAGTAAAGCAGGACTAAGCTCTCTGGTTTGCATTGTAACTCGGGATGCATAATTATTGCTTTTGCCTTTGAGTAATTGGAAAGAAAATCAAATCTTGCCACTTCCTCCCAGAAGGAGGAAAGGCACCAAAGCACTGGGCTGTCTGTCTCCTCCACCTTTTGCACAGGTTGGTCATAAAATCAAATTGCTTCTTGCAGGCAAAGTTCAGCCCCATCGTTGGTGCTGCTGGGCTGTAACCAGCAGGCAGGCAACAGCTGCTGGTGGATCTGATGGACGGGGCTCAGGCACCTGGCTCTGCCTGGAACTGGCTGCGCTTAGTCCAGAGGTCTCACTGCTGGACAGGACAGGTGGTGCTCAGGGTGATACCTTCAGCCCCAGGGGATCTGTAAGAGCTTTCCTGTGCACATCATCTCTCTTCTGCTCCTGTGCAGAGGTGTTGGGACATTTTGCGCTGACATTGAATGGCGGCAGTGATGACATGATGGCAGTCGCCTGCCACAGTGGGATGGGAAGTCTGCTGCCTCCTGATGTTGAGTGTCAGTGCCCAGGTCAGGCTGTAGCAGCAGCCCACGTGGAAGCATTTAGCAAGTTGCTTCATCCCTTCCCATGTCATACAGGGGGTACTTCCGTGAGCTCAGGAAGCAGCGGGGAAGGGGAGTAGGAGGAAATATTTTTCTCCTTTGCCAGGCAGCCTGTGCATTGCTGGAGCTCCCATTACCAGCCTGTGCTGGGTGCCAGGAGGCGGATGCCCTCTGCAGGTCAGTGCCTGGCTCGCTGTTGGACCCTAGTTTTATGGGTCTTGTTGCTCTCCTTTTTTTAAATGTTTTGAGAAACGTTAAAGTTAAAATAAGTCTTGTTGCTTATATACCTTAACTATATCTTTTATGAAGGCTACTCCAAAAGTAATGCCTCCCGTTTTGTGGTGTTATCCCACAGTTTTGGAGGTGGATGTTGGTGGTACAGCAGTAGAGGTTGAAACTTCCCACCAGTGCCCCATTTTGTGTTGTTGCTGTGTGACAGATGGCAGCAGAGGGGCAGTCTGACAGAATGGTGTCTGACACAGAAGTGTGGATGGAGCGAGGTGTGTCATTGAACTCCTCCATGCGGAAACAATGGCACCCAGTGACATTCATTGATGCTTGTTGAATGCTGATGGAGACCAACCAGTGCATGTAAGCACAGTGAGGGGTGGGTGGTGCTTTTCAGCAGTGGGACAGCAACAGTGGGTCAGCTCAACTGGTGCAGCTTTGTGCCAGCACAGCTTGCAGGCTCTTGCTCCTTGCTGTTGAAAATATATAGCTAATGGTGGTGACTGTTGAAAAATAGTGTTTTGTAGCTGAGAATTTTCTCTATCTAATAGTGTTATTGTGCTCATTTTATCAGTTGTAGTTTCCATGGAAATAAATAGAAGGCATTACTTTTGGAGCACCCTACATATATGGGGCCCAAGACAATTCCTCTTCACTATTTTCAGCCCAGGAAGCCAAAAGGTTGGGCATCCGTTCCCTATCCTTTCTGCATCCATTGTCGCCTTCACGATGACAGTTTTTCCCATCTCCAGTTGGAATGACCCATGTCCCAGTTTGCTCCATTGCTGCTTGTGATGCCCCTCTGCACCTCCCAGCAGCAGCCCCCCACAGGTCTCTCCCCACTCCTGCTGTGCAGCCAGAGGTGGCTGTGGGGTCCTCTTTGCTTTCCTGCTTCCAGGTGAACAGACACAGCTCCCAGCTCTCATGTTCATGGCAGCCTGGCTGGAGGTACTTGCAGACACGCTCCTTTCCTCGTCTTCCCAGCCCTTCTGAAACTCTTAGCTCTGAGTCAGAAACGTGTACAACTGTCAGTAGGATGTGACCTTCCCCCAGCACATTCCCATCATCATGATTTTCTAATTCTGTCTGTGACTGCCAGCTGGAAGCATACAGCATCACAGCTACCACAGCCATCGAAATGACTCAGTTAATATGCCTAGAGACTATTCAACAAACTTCTATTCAATGAAGTAAGTCTTCATCTCATCAAAACGAAGAGGGAGCGTTAGGGTGGCAGCATTGCTGGGAAGTCTTGTCGAAACAGCAGGTGTACGTGGGGTGTGGATGGCTGTGATGTGCTGGTCATGCAGCTGGGTATGGAGGTCAGAGTTAGATGCTGTTGAGCCAGCTAAGCTACCCCATGCCATGCTGCTGCTCTCATGGGGGGCAGGCCTGGCCTCTGCCACCAGCACTTTGGTTCCTGGGAGTGCAGATGGAGGGGCTTCGCTCTGATTGGGTTTGCTGAGCACTGGTGGTGGTATGGAGGTGCTGCTGCAGTGCAGGGAGAAGTCCCACAAGGCACAGGTATCTAGAGAAATACTAACGATGGCACTGTTGTTAGTGGTGAGCTCAGAGCCTTACTGCCTGACTTGCACGTGGGAAAGAGGATAGATAGCCGTGTGCCAAACCTTGTTGGTGAGTCAGGGCTCGCAGCTGATTTACTGCTCTCAAGTGTATTGTACACTTTGGTTTCCTTCTCTCTGTAGCCAAGTCAATATCCCTGGCAGCCCAGGAGGATCTCTGCTAGAAAGCTTTTGCAGTCCTTGGGAGAAGGTGTTGGTGACAGCTGGGACTCACTGTGGGACTCCAGGCGCTCAGCAGGGCTCTGCTCCCAGCAGGAGCCCGCAGCTGCCTGTACTGCACTCTGGGTCTGCATGTGGGCACATAGGGACACAAAAGAGTACAAGGAGGAAGGAGCTTGCTTGCCCCTGTTTTTGTTTGCACCTCCTGTGCCCCTGCACGCTGCAGTGTGAGGGCTGCATTGCACAGCCCTGCTACTGTGCTCCCCAGAGCCATTTCTGAGATATGGGACTGGGGGTGTTTACTGGCCTGCCACTGCATCCTGTATGGTTTTTTCCTTAAGTAGTGAGTATGCATGAAGTGGCTGCTAATTGGTTGGTGTCAGAGGTGCTGCTGGCCACACGGCAAGGGGAGCCTGGGCACGGCTGGGCTGAGTCCTTGTTGTTCAGCAGCAGTTGGGGAGCAAGCTGAGGAGCAGCAGGCTGTCCCTGGGGCAGACATATACTGGAGAAGGCTGCCCAGCGTGGCAGGGCCGTAGGGAAGTCAGTCCGCACTGCGGCACTTGATGTGCAGAAGGGCTTTGATGTACAGCAGTCATTTTCTCTCCACTGTGGGAAGCAGCGCTGCCAGCTGTGTGTCTGTCTCTGACCAGGAAGGGGCAGTGCTGCCAGCTCCTGGCCCCACACGCTGTGGGACAGGTGAGCAGATTTGAGCAGTGTCCACAGCACACCCATGTTTGCTCTTTTCTTTCTCCCTAGAAACAAAGGAGGAGCTGGAAGAGCTCATGTCAGACATCAAAAAGACAGCGAACAAAGTGCGCTCCAAGCTAAAGAGTGAGTACACACTGGTGCTGCTGCTGCAAGGCACTGGGGGGATACTGGTGATGTCCCTGTGACCAGCGCTTCTCACTGATCCCTGCTGTGCTGTGGCAGTCACTTTCCCCAGCTCTGCTGTGAGCCCATCACAGAACCACAGAATCATACAGAATGGCTTGGGTTAGAAGGGATCTCAAAGATCATGAAGCTCCAACCCCTCCACCACAGGCAGGGCCACCGACCTCCACATTTAGTACCAGACCAGGCTACCCAGGGCCCCATCCAACCTGGCCTTGAACACCTGCAGGTAGAGGCCAGCAGAGGCAGCCCCAAACCCCCTGGGCATCTGCTTCTCTGGGCAGTGACCGGGCACAGTACAGTCTCACCTGCAACATCAGATGTGCCCTCAATTTTCTTTTGCTATCCAAGTGATTTTTCCTCCTCCATCTCCCTCAGCACCCTCGGGTCCCATCCGGCCTCACGGATGTTTTGCAGTCCAGGTAGACTGGCAGGTCGCTCACTCTTTCCTCCTGAATCATGGGCAGTTACTCTGCTCCCACCCCTGTGTTCCAGCTCAAGGTCTGAGTACCCCAAGGATAACCGGTCTGACTGTTACAGACAGAAGTAGAGAGGGTTTTGAGAACCTCAGCCTTTTCCTCATCCTCAGTGATGATGTTCCCTGCTGCATCCAATTAAGGATGGAGAGTCTCCTTGGTCCTCCTCTTGCTGTTACTATATTTGTAAAAACATTTTTTTATTATCTATAACAACAGTGACCAGAGAAGATCTTGCTAGGCTTTTGCCTTTCTCATTTTCCCTCTGTGTACCGTGTGCACATCCTTTCACTCTTTCCAAGTTGATTGACCCTTATTCCAAAGGTCATAAACTCTCTTTCTCTCCTAGAGTCCCTGCTCCAGGCCAGTCTTCTTCCCTGCTGGCCCATCTTAGGGCACACAGGCACCCATGCCTTTAGGATTTCCTCCTTGAGCAGTGTCTGCCTTTGCTGAGCCCCTCTGCCCTTCATGGCTGACTCCCATGGGATTCTCCCAGCCAGTGTTCTAAGCAGGTCAGCTTAGCTGACCCTCCTTCTGACTTCACCAAGCACAGATAACTCCATCATTTCACGGTCACTATGTCCAAGACAGCTTCCAGGCACCACATGCAGCAGTGACTGCCAACCTCACAGCCAGCACCAGGAGAACAGCTGAGCACGCGTTCTTCCTCTTGGGAACTTGTAACCAGCTGTACAAATAACAGGTTTTCAGGCTTCTGTGCAAAAAAATTCCCTTTCCATACCTATTGTGTTTTGTGTTTTGTTTTTTTTTGAAAGGGGCTTTAGGAGCCCAAAGAATGGCAGGGCAGGCTCTGGTTCCCCTTCCCTTCCAGAAAAGACTCATCAGTACGTTTGCCTTGTTTGCCTGTTGGTCCTTGTGCCTTGTCCCACACCACCTCGTGGCCAGTGTGATCACTGGAAGGAAACAGTCAGGAATGATCAAAAACACCATCTGCTCACAGCGGATTGACTCCTTTAGGAGAGATATTGCTCATGCAGTGGCTAATTCTAATTACTGGTTTCTTGGGAAAATGTGACTTTATTAATTATTGTAAATGTACAATGTTTGCCAATACCATTCCTTGGGAACAGGGAACGACTGAAGACAAATGCTGAAGAAGGCCGATTGCTGATGAAATGGCAGGGAAATGCTGGTGGGAGGTTTCTTCCAGGGTTTTCAGCAAAATGAAAAGGACGGCCCTGTGCAGTGCTGCCGGGCCGTCCCCGTGCAGCTGCCATTTGTAGGGTCCCAGAAGAAGTCTCAAGCTGTGGTGTTTTGCAGGGGTGTTTGAGCTTTGGTTTTCCTCCTCTTGCACAGCAGGAGAGCAGCCCTGTGCTCCTTTTTGTTTGGATATGGAAAAGCTCCGAGATCAGAGCCAAGCGTTATGTCCATTTCTAAAGTCTCTTTGGCAAACAGTCCCTTCTCTAACCAGCCTGAAATAATCTGTGTCTTTCTGCCCTGACCAGGTATTGAGCAGAGTATCGAACAAGAGGAGGGACTGAACAGGTCATCCGCTGACCTGAGGATAAGGAAAACTCAGGTGAGTCTCTGCCCTGGTGGCACTGGACAGCGTTCTCGTGGCTTTTTTGGGGGAATGAGGCAAGGTTGTTCCATAAGGTTATTCCGTAAGGTTGTTCCATGTCCCACAGGGGTCTCTCTTGGGACTGGTGCTCCAGCAGAAGAGGGGTGGCCAGCAGGGACAGGAAGGAGGCAATCTTCCATACACTCTAGAAACCTCTTGGACTGCTTCCTCTGCGCTGTGTTCTATTTCCAACATATGTCAGGGAATTTGAAGTCTCCCAAGAGAAGGAGTGCTGGCAATCGTGTGACTTCTGCAAGCAGCTCCTTGAATGCCTCATCCATCAATTCATTCTGATGAGGAGGTCTATAACAGACCCCCGTCAAGATGTTGCCCTTACTGGCTTTCCCCCTGACCCTTAGCCACTCAACTTTATCATTCCCAACCCCAAGCTCTTCAACATCAAAACAATCTTTAATATAAAGGGCCACACAACCATCCTTCCTTCCTCATCTGTCCCTTCTGAAGAGCTTGTAACCATCCATTACAGCACTCCAGTCATGGCACTGGTCCCACCATGGATCGCTAATAGCAACTAGGTCATAGTTAGCCTGATGCACCATTGCTTCCAGCTCCTGCTGCTTGTTGCCCATGCTGTGTGCATTGGTGTAGACGCACTTCAGCAGAGTCATCTGCCTTCCTCCCAGCTCAAGCATCGTTCCCCTAGGCTCATCTCTGGTGGTCCCTGTTTTGTCTCTTCCTCCCATCGTAGCTGTTGGAGAGGATACAGAGGAGGGCCACAAAGATAATCAGAGGGCTGGAGCACCTCCCCTACAAAGACAGGCTGAGGGAGCTGGGCTTGTTCAGCCTGGAGAAGGCAGGCAGGGTGCCTCATTGCAGCCTTTCAGTACCTACAGGGAGCCTACAAACAGGAGGGGAGTCCACTATTTACAAGGGTAGATAACAGCAGGACAAGGGGAAATGATTTTAAGTTGAAGGAGGGAAGATTTGGGTTGGATATCAGGGGGAAGTTCTTTATTATGAGAGTGGTGAGGTGCTGGAACAGCTGCCCAGAGAGGCTGTGGATGCCCCATCCCTGGAGGTGTTCAAGGCCAGGTTGGATGGGGCCCTGGGCAGCCTGGGCTGGTATTAAGTGTGGATAGATGGGGGCTGAGGGATGCAGGGTTCTGTAGGTCCAGCAACATACACTGGTAACCGGGAGTCACTGACCCTGCTTTGAGCTTGATGTTGGGCTGCATGACCTAGTGAAGTCCCTTCTTGGGGTGAAATATAATTCTGAGTACATCCCCTCCCACCTCATCAGACAAGAAATATTGTCAAGTAGTATCATGTACCTCAACTTCAGCAAGGTTTTTTACACTGTCTCCCACAGCATCCTTGTAATGAAGCTCAGGAAGTGTGGAGGTGTTCCAAAGCTGTGGAGATGTGGCACTGAGGGACGTGGTCAGTGGGCATGGTGGGAACTAGATGATCTTAGAGTCCAACCTTAATGATTCTGTGGTTCTGTGATTCACTGCCTCACTCCTTAGTGATGCTGCGTAGACTCTGCTGTGGGTTGGCCAACCTACTGGTGAGCTTTCAATGGGAGAACACCTTGCAGAATGGGGCGGTTGCTCTGGCAGTGCTTCTTTGGCCTTTGCTTCTCCTTTTCTTCAGGGCAGGCTCTGGTGCTTTGTAATCGGTGATCGCACTGGCAGATGTGAACGAAAACAAGATATCTCAGAGCAGACAAATGAGGCCTTGTTCTGCAGCAAAGGTCTTGTTTTAGCAAGCCATTAAACTGATAATGCAAATAGCAGCTGCCAGCATTGTTCTTCAGTGCCCATGAGTGGGGGGATGCAGGCAGCTTCTTGTGGGGGTTTTACCCACAAATATAGCTCACCAGGAGTCTTATTTTCTCAAAACACTTTGCAGGGAAGCCAGAGGAATTTGATTTCTGTTCCTTTTCAGCACAGAAAGCCTTTTGAATAGCCTGCTCCCCCGTGCTGCAGTCAGCCCCTAATCAGTACCATGGTGACATTAGTAAATCTCCTCTGCAGAGGCTGCTTTCAGCAGAGTCCTGCATCATCCAAGCCCTGCACAGGTGGAGGAAGGCTGAGCCCAGGGCAGTGGACAAGTAGTGCTGTGCAGAATGAGTGCAAGAGAAATGCTTCAAATATGTCTTGGGAGCAAGCAGGAATGCCAGGTGCTGGGCCGTGCTTTTAGCGGGTCATAACAAAGCCAAAGCAAAGCATAGTACACAGTGTGCAGCAAAGCAGGATGACAGCAAAGCCCCTCTGTGTGTCATCTCTTCTCTCCTGCCTGTGGGTGGGAGGAGTCGTGGCACAGCTCTGCTGTGACTGCACAGCCCCAGGGACCGTCCCCAAAGGTCATTTTCAGGCAAAGGAATAGCAGCAGAGCTATGGCTCTGAGCTGCCATCTCTCTTCATTCCTTAGAAGGGACAGAGGAAATGTGGCCCGTCTTTTACCTCTTCTTGCTCTTGTGAGTCCTGGTGCTTGGACTTGGCCATCCAGCAACAAGCCAAAAGCCCAGCTGGATGTCTGACATCTGGACGAGGTCCTGACAGGGGGATTGCAGTGTGTTCAGTGGGAGGAGGCTGCAGCCTCTGGCTCGGAGCAGTGCCATACCAGGCTGCTCATGGCCTTGTTGGACATCATTCTCGCTGTCTGCAAGGATGGACACATTATGGGCACCAGGCCCATGACTTCTCTGGGCCCTGGTCCGGTGTTTCACCATCTTTGTAATGATATCCACCCCTCCACTCCCCACTGCCCCTAACGCCTGTCAGATTTCCTGTAGGAAATTTCCAATTGCTAGTATTCCAGCTTGGTCCACCATGTCTTGTCCCACCACTCTACACCTCCAAGCTGAGCCTGGCTCCGGCTTCTCACCTCCTGCTAGGTTGCTGTAGTCAGCAATAAGGTCCCTTCAGCTTTGTCTCTCCAGGTGACCACACCTGCTTCTCTCAGCCTGTCCTCATTCATCCCCTGCTCCAGCCCAGACCATCTTGGTCACCCCAAAGTCTGTTTGGACTTAGTATCACTGTTCACAACCCTTTGAGCCTAGCAGCCCAGTTTTCCCTCTGAATTATACAGCCTGCATCTTATCAAAGGCCTGAAACTCAGGATTTACACACCATTCCCTGACCTCCCCTCATCTGCACAGCCACTCATACCGTTGGAGAAGGCAACCGGATTGGTACAGCATGATTTGCCCTGGAATATCCATGCTGGCCATTTCCAGTTTTCTTCTTGTCCTTCCAAGTAGAGAAGTTGTTTACAATAAGGGTGGCGAGGCAGTGGCACAGGTTGCCCAGAGAGGCGGTGATGCCCCATCCCTGCAGACAGCCAAGGTCAGGCTGGAGGGGCTTTGAGCTCTGATGGAGCTGTGAGTGTCCCTGTGCACTGCAGGGTGTGGGACCTGATGGCCTTTAGGGGTCTGTTCCAACTCAAACCATTCTGTGATGGTTCTGTATCCAGTGAACTTGGCAGTGACTCAAGGATGCTGGGCAGACATGGGTTTCCCACGTCCTCCTGAAAGATTGGTATCATGTTTGCCTTTTGTCAGTCCTCTGGGTAGCTTGCAATCACCTCTGTCTTCGGAAGATGGTGTAGAGGCAATTTGCAGTGAATTGGTCAGTTCCACGCTCAGATGCATCCTGTCTGGTCCCATGGGTTTGCTTATCACCAGCTGTATTGAGTGTTCCCGGAGTTCACATCGCTGTCTGTGTGGCCAGGCTCACCTTCACTTGGCTGTGCCGTCTGGAGCCAAAGAAATTGTTGGGAACCAGACTGAAACTAATTTTAAATCACCGGTCTGTGAGGAAAATTTTGCAATGGCTAAACCTCCAAAGGTGTCAAAATTGTCATTTTTAAACTCTTTTCCTGCCATACGTTCAGCAGCAGGCTCTGATCTGTATAGAATGAAGCCCAAGGAAGCCATCCTTCTTCTGCAAGGCGCATTTGTGCGTGGGAGTCAGGACAGGTTGAACCGGAGATCTGATTTAGATGTCTGGTACATGAAGTACAGTCCTTGTGTAGGTATTTCTGCAGTGAGGGCTTTGCTGGTTTGTGCAAACCACTGAATAAAACAAGGAGCTGATTCCCCGTTAGCAGGCTGTAAGTCAGGAGTGGCCAGGCATTAAGATTATGGACTTTTAAGCATGAAAGTAATTTTGAGTTCATAACGGAGCGAACACTGGCATTTATGTTCTTCCAAATGTCAGTGCTTGTTATTCAGAATAGCTTTTGCTTTAATTGCTTTTGCGCTTGGTTTGTGTAGCTGGAGGAAATATTCACTCAGCAGGTGGGAGCTGTGCAGCCCTATAGTACAGGGGAGCCTAGGGGGAGGGCTGGGCTGTCCCACAGGAGCCCCTTGGGATGAGCACTTCAGAAGTGTTTCTTAATGACAGAAACACTCAAGGACAAGCACAGAATCATAGGGTCTGGGGAAGACCGCTGATATCATCCAGTCCAGCGCCCACCTACCACCAGTGTTGCCCACTGACCGTGTCCCTCAGTGCCACATCCGCCTTTTCCTTAAACACCCATAGGGATGGTCACCCACCCCCCCAGGGCAGCCTGTGCCAGTGCCTTGCCATTCCTTCTGAGAGGTTTTCCCTCATACCCACCCTGACCCTTCCCTGGCTCTGTCTTCAGCTGAATCAGCTGCATTTCAGAACTCCAGTTAATATTTTCTGTTTAATGAATTTGTTTCAAATGCAAGATCCCTTGCGATGTACTTTTATTTACTCTGAAGATTCAGGTGGCTTTTATTTAATGACTAAAAGCCATTTTAAATGCTTTTTCTAGCCCATTTGCATGAAACTCCATGTTCCTTGAAAATCAGATGCATTCTGTAGACATGTGGGACACCCGTGGGAACAAAATAACAATCTGACAAAATAAACACCGAGTTAAATAACTTCTTAAGTAAAAGAGAGGGTACGCTGTGCTGCTGAGCAGCAAGGAGTGTCATTCAGCACCCAAGGTGATATCTGGCTTCAGACCAGCATGTGTTGATAGCTTTCATCGGGATGCAAATGAGCTGGATTTTAGGAAGACCATTTTGAGAAGGCAGAAAAAGTGTCTCTTGGACTGCGCATGGCAGCTGTGTGGGGTTCAGAGCCGTGAGCTGGGGATGATGGCAGCCACTCCAACTATGCTGTGGCACCTGGAGCAGAGGCTGCCTGCTGACGTGGGAGCTGCCCTGGGCTTCCGTGGGAGTTTTGCCAGCAGAGGAGGAATAAGATTGCCTGAGCCTGAGGCTCTGCCATAAATACCGAGCTGCTGCTTGCTGAGAATAGCTGCAAAGCAAAGGCGAATGTGTCTGAAGATGTTTCCAGTGTCGTGGCTGGGGCTGTGTTGGCTCAGGACACATGGACGTGTGCCAGGAGCATGAGGGGCTGTGTACATTGGGCCTGCTGGAAGCCACAGTGTGGGGAGATGCCGTGTTGCCTCAGTCCTCCCCACAAATGGGCACTGAGGTTCCCTCCTGCTCAGGCACAGCCCTGGGGTGCATCTCTCTGTGGTGGTGATCTGCTGTGGGCACGGGCTATGCTGGTGGCCCCAAAAGTCGCAGGGGAAACACTTAGATGAGTTCCTTTATCATGTCAGTCACTCTCAATTTTCTCTCTCCTTAGATGCATTCTCATCCTTTCTGGATTTCCCCATCTTTTCCATCCCCTCCTCTCCTTTCTCCCTTTGCCACTTTTCCATGTCTGTTGTGGTTCCCATTGCTCCCCGTTCCTGGTCTCAGGCTGCACAGGCAGGCTGCAGGGCTGATTCTGGGGTGACCTCCTCCCTGCTTTGCAGGCCATCAGCTAGCTCCTGCTTGCAGGTGCCCCGTGAGTGTGCTGCTGGGTTGCGCATCACTCTTGCCTCTGGAAACTCCATTTCTGGCATGCTGGAGAAAGGGCTTGTTGAAGAGGTGGGAGTGTTTGGGGGTAGTGTTCACATGGCACCCTGACCCTTCTGGGACAGCATCACGGCTGCTGGCTGTGCTCATGTTTGCTGGCAGCTGGATCACACAGCACTCCTGGCACAGACTCCTGGCTTATTTTAAGATATACAGAAGACAGGGAGATTGCCAGCAGAGCTTTACAGAGGGTACATCACACCTAGCTAACTTGATGCTCTTCTATGGCAGAGTAGAAACACTGGTAGAGAAGGGAAGAGCAACCAGTGTCATCTGTGTTGACTTGTGTGTTGCCTTTGGTACAGTCCCACAGAACATCATTGTCTCCAAATTGGATAGACAGGGATTTGATGGACACACTATTTGGTGGCTAAAGTGTTGTCCAGGACAAGTGACATCCCTCAGGGGTCTGCATTAGGACTAGTACTGTTCAATACCTTCAGTGGAGATATAGGCAGAGAGATTGAGTGCACTCCCAGCAGTTTGTGCACAACACTGAACTGAGCTGAGTGGTGCAGCTGATACAACAGAAGGAAGGGATGGCATTCAGAGGGACCAGGATTGAGAGGTGGACTCAGCACAAGGTTCTGCATTTGGGTGGGGGCATTCCCAAACATCAGTGGACTGGGGTATTAATGGAGTGAGAACAGCCCTGCAGAGAGGAACTTAGGGTTCTGGAGGAGGGAAAGCTGACCTGAGCCAGCAGCCTGGGCTGCATCAGCAGAGGGGTGGCAGCAGGCAGGGAGGGGACTGTCCCCCTCTGCTCTGCCCTCGTGAGGCCCCACCTGGAGTCCTGAGTCCAGGCCTGGGGCCCCCAGCACAAGAAAGACGTGGGGCTGTTGGAGCAGGTCCAGAGGAGGGCACGAGGGTGCTGAGAGGGCTGGAGCACCTCTGCTGTGGAGACAGGCTGAGGGAGCTGGGGCTGTTCTGCCTGGAGAAGAGAGGAGACCTCACTGCAGCCTTCCAGCCCCTAACAAGGTCTACAGGAAAGTTTGGGAGGGACTGTTTATCAGGGAGCATCATGTTAGGACAAGGGGTAACAGATTTAAACTAAAAGAAGGGAGGTTGAGATGAGATACCAGGAAGAAACTCTTCACTCAAAGGGCAGCGAGGCTCTGGCACTGCTGCCCAGAGCTGTGGGTGCCCCATTCCTGGAGGTGCCTCAGTCTGTGGATGGGCCCTGGGCAGCCTCAGCTGGGGGGCACCCAGCCCATGGCATGGATAGGTCTGGGAGTCTTTGAGGTCCCTTCCAACCCAAACGTGCTGTGATACTATTACAATTTTTGAAGGCTCTGCTGTCACTGAGGTTCCTGAAGGGAGGCAGTGCTGTGTAGAGGCTGCAGGGCATGGTGTGACCTCTGACACAGGCAGGCCATGGTCCAGCTGCTCTCCCTGGCCGTGTCCAGGTGCTCCTGCCCATGTCTCGTGAGCAGGAGGACTTGGGTAGCATACCTGGGGGCTGCCAGCTCACTGCCCACTCCCAGCAAGGACAGCCTGGTTCAAAACCTGTTCAGTGATGTTTTGTCTGTCAGCTGCGCTGGCCCTGCTTCCCTACCAGCGTGTTCCCCATTGCTTCTGACAGATCACTGCAGTGCTGTCAGACCCATGTGCTGCAGAAGCAGCTGGGGAGGTGGGCAGGCGGTGCTGGGCTTCCATCTCCGTGCGGCTGTGTGCTGGCCATGGGGTTGGCGTGGGGCACTGTGCTGAGGCTGCAGATTGTCCATCCCTGCCGTGGTTGGGGCAGCCCTGGCCTGCAGGCAGTGTGCAGGGCGCCCGAGGCAGTGACCCCCTCTGTTGCTTTTCCCTCTGCAGCACTCAACATTGTCACGCAAGTTTGTGGAGGTGATGTCCGAATACAACGCCACGCAGACCGACTACCGGGAGCGCTGCAAAGGCAGGATCCAACGGCAGCTGGAGATCAGTGAGTAACGTGGGGCCATGTGCTGCACCGGCTGCTGGGCTCTGGCAGGAGCACACCAGGGCTGCAGGCAGCAGGGATGGCCGCCATCATCCTGAGGGTTTGTGACTTAATGCCACAGTTGGTGCTTATTCAGCTGCTCAGGTTAAGGAAGACAGAGGTCTGCTCCTTGCTGGGGGCTTCTGTTCCAGGTGTGCTGACATAAGTAACAGGAAAGAAATGAGCTCTTGAGACCTGGGCACGCTGCCCCAGCGTTCCCTCTCAGAGCAGCCCTGATGAGCATTCTGTGATGGCTCTGAGCAGCGGCAGTGTCCTCTCCCTGCAGGTGGGCGCCGGGTGACACCTCTGAGGCTGCAGCATCTGTGGCACTGAGACCCTCCGTGTAACCCAGAGACCGTTCCTTGCTCTGGGGAATCGGTGGCACCTGGTTAGCTTTAGATAAATGGGTCATCTCCCAGCAAAGAAGAGCCGCCACCATAGCTAGGGAAATAAGCACCAAGTCAGGGCGAGCAGATCATAGAATCATAGAATGGCCTGGGTTGAAAAGGACCACAACGATTATCCAATTTCACCCCCCCCCACCAGACCAGGCTGCCCAGAGCCACATCCAGCCTGGCCTTGAATGCCTCCAGGGATGGGGCATCCACAGCCTCCTTGGGCAACCTGTTCCAGTGCGTCACCACCCTCTGGGTGAAAAACTTCCTCCTAAGATCCAACCTAAACTGCCCCTATCTCAGCTTAAAACCATTCCCTTTTGTCCTATCACTATCCACTCTCGTAAACAGTCTTTCCACAGACTTTGCTAATTGGCAGAGAAGTACCATGGGTTTTTGTGATCAGAACATAAAAGCACAAAGTGCAGTCCGGCTGATTGTTTTAGTTTTTTTTTAATAATAAGTCAGTACCTCTTCCCTTCAAACCCAGCCTGAACAACAAGGTAGGGCCGAAGGGGTTCCTGCAGGATCACCTGCGGGGCGGAAATGTCATCATGCCTGTGAATGTGGGTACTCATGGGTATGGGCAGCTCCTGTGGAAAGCCGGGAGGGGGCTTCACTGTGCGCATTGCTCCTCTGTGTGATGTACAGCGATAACAAATGTTTGTGCTGTCTGAGTGGAAGAGGGACTGACACAAGGCTCAGAGAGCACTTGGCGTTCAGTGGGAAGCAGCATGGAGGGTGTGTGTCAGCTCCTGCAGGTGGTGACATCTGTGAGCTCACAGCATGCTGCCAGCCGTGATAGTGGCCACAGGGGTATCTTACAGCAGGCAGATGAAGTATTCCTCGTCCTCTCTTCTAAGAGAAGAGAAGATTTGGAAGGACTTAGCCAAATCTTAATCATCTGCAGAGATGCGGTAAAACAAACCTGAAAGGAACTTTCCTCTTTTTTTTTCAGGTTTTGGAAGGACTCTGCCACTCTGCTTACATTATGCAGTACTTTGCCCGTTCTACATGGCTGTCATGTCATGCCAGCAGGGCATGGGGAAGGTGCTGCTCAGGGCTCGCAGCGTTGGGTGCAGCGGTGTGCTATTAGTGACACTGAGGGTCCTGTCCTCCTCTGGGGGCGGCTGGTGTGCAGGGTTTGTGCTGGGGCAGTGCACAGATCTGCACACAATGCCTTGGTTCCTGTGGCAGCAGAAAGTCTCTGGTGCCTTGTTAGCAGCGGCGGTGTGCTGAGGCTGTTGGGAGTGCTGCCTGCCGTGCTGTGGCTGTGGTGGTATAGCCCCAGCAGAGCTCAGCAGCTGTGCTGACTGCACACAACTGCCTCATGTAGTTTTGAGGTGCTGCAGCTGGATGGGCACAGCTGGCCTCTCGTGGCAGCACAGCCGTGGTGTGATGAACTTTGTGTTGCCCCAAAGCCATTCCCGTGCTGTGGACAAGGTGCAGCCTCATGTTTTGCCTTAGCATTAAAGCTAGCTCTTTATAGCCAACTTGACCAGACCTCCACTCGTTAATCCACACGGTGCCCTGAATGCTTCAGGGCCTTTACCAGCCTTCTGCTCTGCAGAATGGAAATGGGGCAGCAAGGAGACAGCAAGAGGCAGGGCAGCCCATCCTATCTGCCTGCAGACACGGTATCTCCTGGAGCTGGTCCTGCTGCTTTTCCTCAGGGCTGTCTCCAGGCCTTGCGTGAGGCAGAGCAAAGGGCTGTTGGGGTGCACTGTACCTGGCACGCTCCTTGTCACTGTGCTGGTAGCTGCTCAGTGTGGAACAGGATTGACGTGGGGGTCAGTAACATTGTGCTGTGCTAGCTATTGCTTTCCCTCTCTGGATCTAGGTCAGTGTATAGTTGTAATTATACAAGGTTGTATAGTTGTAATTATACAAGGCGCAATAGATGGATAGCCAGAGGTTATATAAGAATAACCCACCAATGCTGAGACTCACAGTCAAGATGGATGCTCGCCAACATTGAGGCTCACTACAAGGAACTCCACACAGAAGCAATCTCCAAAAAGAGATGCTGCCTTAGCGGCGGTCAGCCCTTAAATGGGATCTAGGAGAGGTGGAGTCAAGCTCCACCCCTTCCGGGAGCACAGCTGAATTACCTTCGCCTGTGCTCCTGCAGCTGACCCGTCACTTGCCTCTGATGGTTAATCAGAGGTTCAGGCTGTGATTAACAGTTTCCCGTACAGTCAGCCTCAGCCAAGAGCAAGGAGCCAGCAGCCACCCTGAAGAGCAGGCAGCCTGCATTTCTGCAGGGCAGGGCTTCTCACAGGGTCTGGTTCATCTCTGTGGGCCATTAGAAGGAATGTGTTAACTCAAACAGGAGAGGAGGTCCAACAAGAGTAGGATGTTTGACAGAGAAATGAGGTCCCTCAGTGTGGGAGGCAGGGTGGGCTGCACTCAGCATCAGTGGGCTCAGAGTGGCCTTCCACTAAAGTTAAAGAAGTGCTTGCAGAGCAAGCTGTCATCTCCACAGAGGTCTTTTTGGAAGGATAACTTGCCCTAGTATGTTTGAGTCTTCAGAAATCTCTGGCTGCCAGAAATTTCCCAGTTGCCAAAGCCTTTTTGGACTGCTTTATTTTAAGTTGTGGAAGATTTTGTCTGGAGGTAGTCTTGCTTGCAATTAAAGAAGGTGTGTGTTTCCCTTGTTGTGTTGCTGGAAGTCGTCAGGCTGTTGAGTCCCTCGTAAAGCCTCACACTGCTGCTCCTCACCCTCAGTGCTTCTTTGCATTTTCACCTCATGGGCAGACCCTCTCTGTGTCCTGTGCTCCCTGTGGGGCTACAATGCCCCACATCTCTGTGCTCTCTTTGCTCAGAGTACACTCTCAGGAAGGTCCAGGCTTTTTGGTCATCCCAGGGATGGCCACCTTGTGCCACCTCCGAAGCCCCACATTGCAGAGGGTGTTCATGGGGCAACATTTCCCTTCCTGCTGCCCTTCTCATCCTTGTTGCTGTGTTTAGCACGTGGCCAAGAAAGCCCACAGGAAGCCCTTGTATTGGAGGTTGCCGCTGGGGAGGAGGCCACGCATTCCTGGCCCAGCTGTGGACGTAAACCCATTTGTTTGGTGGGGAATCACAGCTGACAAGCATGAACTACTAATGAAAAGTCTTTACTCCAGAGCCTGCTGCTCACTGAGCATGTGTTCCCAGCACTGGGGTCAGAAGCCTGCTCCCGTCCTGCACTGCAGTGCTGTGTCCAGCCCCGCATTGCCACTGTCTCATTGGTTGTACTGCAGGGGAGGGGTTTGCAGCCGGTACGGCCCTGTTCAGAGATGCCCTGGGCTCATGCAAGAGAACGTTTCTGTCGCGTTTGATACATGCTAAGAGAGCCCCTGGGCAGTGTGTGGTGTGGGGTGCTGTGTCAGACCTCAGCCCTTCCTTGCAGTCTTTCTGTTGGTTTCAGGTGGGCTGGGATGTATTCCTGTTCTCCCCTCAGTGCATAGCATTTGGGCTCCTAGTGAGCTCCAGCCAGGGGTACAGCACCTGTGTGTGGGTGGAGCTGGCTGTCCTTGTGGGCTTGCCAGGCCAGGATGGCCGTGCAGTCCATCCTCCTCTTGGTTTGCTGCTCTCTATCCCATCACTGCCCTCTGCTCAGGGAGCTCAGTTCTGCTCTTTGGAGATGGCTGGAGCCATCGCAGCCCTGTGTAGGGCTGCTGGAGCTGTAGCCAGGGCAGGAACTCCCACTGACTCCTGTGTGTTGCTTGCAGCTGGCAGGACTACCACCAGCGAGGAGCTGGAGGACATGTTGGAGAGTGGCAACCCAGCAATCTTCTCCTCTGGGGTAAGTACCACAGGTCAGCCCTGCTCCCAGCCTGCAGCCATGCCAGCCCCCATCCCTGGGGGAGTTTTCTGGTGGCCCTGCTCCAAGCACTGCCCAGCAATGGGGACATGGGCATGTGCAGAGTGCTGCCAGGGCCTGTCTGCCCCAGGAGGTGCACTCCTTCCCAGCCCTCCCCTCTTCCCTCCTGGTGACCCATCCCAGCAGTGAGAGGCTGTGCTGAGCTGCGTGCTGGCCATTTCTCCCCGCAGATCATTATGGATTCCAACATCACCAAGCAGGCTCTGAATGAGATTGAGACGCGACACAGTGAGATCATCAAACTGGAGAACAGCATCCGAGAGCTGCATGACATGTTCATGGACATGGCCATGCTGGTGGAGAGCCAGGTAGGGATGGCTGTGGCTCAGGGCCCAGCTCCTGGGCCGGGGTGCAGTGGGCACGGGGGCAGGCAGCGTGGGGCAGCCTGTGGGTTCACCTGCCCCACGCAGCCCCTGCCAGGTGGGCACTGCAGGGAGCGTGGGGTTCTATGTGTGGAGCGGGAGGTTCAGGGGTGGCGTAGGAGGGCAGCGGGTGTCCAGCACCTGGCTGCAGACCAGTCCTTGTCCCTGGAGCTGGGTACCAGCACTGGGGGATCTGTGTGAGACTGGACCCCACTGCAGAGCCTGGTGAGCCCCAGGCCCACACTTCTGTGTCTCTGCTCACCCCCCTTCTTGCTTGCCATGCTGTCGTGGCCTGAGGAGACATCGGTGCAGGTAAAACCTTGCCTGGACTTCGCCAGTGCTGCATGCTTGGCTCTGCATGGCTGCACTCTGCATGTCTTCGGCTCTCATGTGGCATTGGGGCCGGTGCAAGGGCATGGGGCAAGGGTGGAGGTGTCTTTGCATTCTGCCCACGGCACACCTGGCCCTCTGCATCTCTACAGCTCTCCCCTGATGTCTGCAGCGCATTGGACTGGAGCTGCTGGGCCAGGCCAGGCCAGATTTCCAGGGGCAGCTCACAGGGGCAGTGCCATCTGCCTCTGAGAGGGGAGTCTTTTTATCTTCTGTCCCCCCTAACTGGCCCCAGTGTGAGCTGAGTTCACACTGTTCACACTGACCTCACCTTGTTCAGAGCTGCCAGGTCCTGTGTCCCCACAGTGCCATTACTTTGGGCTCCCTGTGCCTTGTCACCACTGCTGGAAACCTTGCCTGTCCTCACTACATCCTGATTCCCCATGAGGCCCATGGATGGTGAGTCCCCCATGGTACGCACAGATGGTTGGAAATGAAGAGTGCCCTTTGGGTGACACAGGGCACCATGACCATTCCTGACCTTGTGGGCTGCCAGTACCCATACTGCCACCCCACAGCCCTGCAGGTCTGGGGACTGCAGAAACAGTGGCCCAAGGATGCCGTGCGGTGCCTGTGTGGGAAGGGGCACTACCAGCCCCCGTGTGCCTTCTCTGGGAGAAGTAGAGGCACAGAGCTGTGCAGTGGGCTGCTGTGCACAGCACTTGCCCTGCTGTAACCACCAGATTGTGCCAATGCCTTGCATCACCCTATAGGGTGGGGTACTCTGAGCTGCTGGCACAGGGGCGGCAGGGAGTAGAGGAGTGCCGTATGTTGGCAGCTGCTGCTCTGCCCCAGACATGGCACCTGGTGGGCACAGGAAGCAGTTACGGCTGAAAAAAGAGCATTGTAGATCTGCTGGTCATGGCCCCCAGCTCTGTGCCATGTGGAGGATGTTGGGATTCAAGCCCCTCCTTGCCCCTGGAAAGCACATCGACACCTGTAGGGACTGAAGGCTGTGGGTAGGCTGGGGAGCATGTCCCCAGATCCCAGGGCAGAGTAGGGCAGAGCAGCAGTTCCTGCAGGACCCCGTGCTCCAGACTCACCAGCCTCGCTCCAGGAGACTGGTCTTCTGCAGGGTGCTTATACAGATCAAAGCAGTCATCTGTGCATGCTCATGGCTTTGTGAGCATCCCACGTGGTGCTGCAGGTGTGCTCTTGGCTCTTGTCCTCTATCCCTCCTGCTTCTCTGGTGTGCAGCACAATGTCAGTGCACTCTTCCATGGTCGTGGTGCTCACCTGGGCCTTGACTGGTGCGGCCCCCGGGCTGGAACTGGGCTGGGGAACCCTTTGACCCTTGCTTGCCACCCTGCTGGCCACACATAGAGGTCCCAGCTGTCTCAGACAAAGCCTGTGGTCTGAGACCCCACCCCAGGGCTGCCCGGGGTGTCCACTGCCCGTGTGCCTGCAGCAGGTGGGTGACAGTCCCTCTCTCCTTTGCAGGGCCAGGGATGGGCAGGGCGATGTCTGCACGGAGCCGGGGAGCAGCGGGGAAGGAAGCTCGTGTCTGCATGCATGGGCGGGTGGGCTCTGTCCCTGCTCTGCAGGGTGAGATGATCGACCGCATTGAGTACAACGTGGAACACTCTGTGGACTACGTGGAGCGAGCTGTGTCTGACACCAAAAAAGCGGTGAAGTACCAGAGCAAAGCCAGACGGGTGAGTGGTGGCATGGGGCATCTGGCAGGGCTGGGGCTGAGCACCCAGACATGGGCAGGCAGCACAGGGCGGGGAGGCTGTGGGGCAGGGCTGCCACATGGCGGGAGGAAAAGGAACAGGGTGGACCCCAAGGGCCGGGCCGGCTGTGGGCCTAAAGGGGGTGGAGGCAGTGGAGAAAGATGTGGTAGAGCTCTGACCCCGAGCACTGCTCTGTTCCCCAAGCTGAAGGGGTGTCGGGCCCTGTGCTGCCACTCAGAGCCCGGGGGGCAGGGCAGGCCCCAGTGCCCAGCACTCACTGCCCCTTCTTTCCTCTCTCCCTGTCGGTGCTGGGACACCCGAGCAGAAGAAGATCATGATCATTATCTGCTGCGTGATCCTGGGCATCGTCATCGCCTCCACCTTCGGCGGCATTTTTGGCTAGACTCCCCCGACAGGACTGCTTGTGTGTGACGGACGGAGCCGCGTGTGTTGTGGGGCCGGAGCAAACCATGCAGCCCCAGAGCCCCTCAGCAGCATTTCAGTTTCTAATGCATGGTTGTTTGTGATGCTGTGTGTGCGGTGCGGTGCATCTGTGTGGAGGGAGCGCCGGCCCCGGGGTGCAGATGGGGTGCAGGGGATGGTGATGGGCGCGAGGGGGACCTTTGGGCAACCCAAGCTCTCATCACTGCTCAGCCTGAGAGGCTGCTGGGAGCAGGGGAACAGAGGTAACTTTGGGCACTGTGCCGTGCCAGGAGCCTGTTGGTGACACCCAGAGATGAGACCAATATGGGGTGTTACAGGCTCCTCAGGAGTACAGAGCCCAGTCAGCCTCCCCCCAGCTTTTCCCATCACCTCCAGCCAAAGCTCTCATGTCTGTCAGCCGCATCTGTGCTTGCAAACCACTTTCATTAGGCTGCTTCTCCTACAGGGCACTTCCCAGGGCTGTGCTCTGCCAGGCCCTCCATCCCTGCTGCCCCACTGCAGGTGCCCAGTGCTGCTGCTGGGTGTGCTGCTGCTGGTGGGTGCTGCGTGATGGGTGGCTCTGTTCCAGCCCTGCCCAATGGAGCAGTGTGGGGTGAGGAGCTGCTGCTCAGGTCCATCGCTGAAGCCTGGTGATGGAGGCAGCTCAGTGGGGATGGGCTCAGTGCTGCAGCCCAGCACCAGGCTGGCAGAGCAAGAGGTCACAGGGACTTTAAGGGCAGCGGGTTTCCCACATCCTTCTTGTTCCTTTCTCAGCTCCAGCACACAGTGACCCCAGCTTTTACCACCCCCAAGCTTGGGCTCTGGTTGTCAGTGTTTGGGGATAGCTCTGACACCCACAGCCCCGGTGGTGCTCACTGGGAGCCAGGCTGTGCCCAGCGCAGCACCTCCACACCGGGCCCTTGGGCTGGGGTTTGGAGGCAGGAGGGCTTGCTCCTGTCACAGTCCCAGGGAGCAGCCCTTGTTGCATCCACCCCCACCAACTAGGAGCAGCAGCCTTCCTCCTCCTCCTCCTCCTCCTCTGTGCCACAGCTCCTGAGCAGGACAGTGCCTGACTGCTCCTTCCAACTCTGCCACATCTTAGCATCTGCCTGCCACCTGAGCCTGCTGCAGCAGAGGGGCCTGCATTGCCACTGGGCTGTCATCCCCATGCTCCTGCCTCAGGACGGTGGCAGGGCTCTGCCCTCGCGTTCCTCGGGAGACTGCGGTGCTGTGGCTTGCCCACAAAGTGCCAAAGCACTGTGGAGCTTCAGCAGGGCAGATGCCTGGTGCCAAGCTTGCAGTCATGCACTGGGGCAGAGGCTGGACATGAGCCCAGGTGCGGATAGCAGAAAAGGGGCACTGGCAGCACACAGCTGCAGGCAGAATGCTGTTTCCCCACTCCAACCAGGGCCAGATGAGTGCACCCAGCCTCCACGTTCCCCAAGGGCTGAGGGGTTCAAGCTGCCTGGCAGGGTGAGGGCAGGCCTTGCTGGAGCCGAGCCCTGCTTCCACCCATCTCCATCCTGTCTGGTGCTGCAGTGTTGGCACCAGCCTTGTGCAGCGTGCTCTCAGATGAAGGGTGCAGGCCATTGGCTACAGCTAGGATGCAGCGCTCCCTGCCACCATTACCAAAGGTCCCACCACGTGGCCCCTGCTTGCATTTGGCTGCTGATGGCGCGTGTGTCCAACCTGGCCCCCCGTGCTGCCCAGCCCAAGCCCCCAGCAGCTGTGGCTGTCACACCATCCAAGACTGGAGCCCCCTTCTTTCACAGTACTTTGGTTACTGGTGTGAGCTCCAGTGCTGCAACCTGTGTGGACATGAGGGTCTGGGGCACTGGGATTGCTGCCAGCTGGGGCAGGCTGGATGTGAAGCTCCCCTCCAGGATGGGAGTTGGGCATAGGAACAGCCCTTGCTTTGTAGGCATGTCTGGCTACGGGGGACAGAGCTGGGGCTGACATGCAAGTACCTGCTCCTGCAGTGTGCACTCTGCCATGTCGAGCGAGGGAGAGCACCGGGCCCACCAGGGGAAGCAATAACACTACTGCTGGTAATGCTGCTCCTAGGCAGGCAGGCAAGAAAGTTCATCTCAGGCTCCCCCCGCAGCAATGCCCACTGCTTGCACAAGGGGATACTTTTCTTCCAACAAGTGGTTTCTGTGGCACAAGCTCATGTGACATCAGGGCTGCAGCCAGCCCCAGTAAAGGCACAAGGCCCAGAGTAGTGCCGGGGGGAACCGACACTTGTTCCTTGTGAGTGCTGCCACTGCCAGCAGCAGAGCCGTGCTTCTGCCACTGGTACTTCACAGGATTCGTGCAGGCAGCAGTGGCTGCAGGCTCCAACATGAGGGAGGCAGAGAAGCACACTGCCATTGCTGCCCCGCAGGCTGTCTCGCACTGCCCTCACTGTGAGGGGAGGGTGTTTTGGTGCAATAATTACCCCTGCACTACGGGAAGCCCCATTCAGTTCCTTTTTACCTGCCTGTCATTGCATGTACAGACCAAATCACCAACAGTGTGGTTGTGCTTTTGGGGAAGCATTTCACTTTTTCTTTCTAACCTCCAACCTCATTCCACTTGTCCTTTGGGTTCCACCAACTCTGTTCCAAGTGCCACCTGCCTTCCCAGCGCCAGGAGCATGTCAAAGCAGTATTTTACGAGCAGTGTGGGGCGCACACAGCTTGCACTTGAACTGAGGATTGGTTTGGGTTTTTTTTTAGTTTTTTTTTTTTTTTTTTTAGTAAGTAACGTACTTGAAGGCTTTCCGAGCCCCCTGTGGAGTTGTACTGTTGCTGTACTGTGAGCTAAGTGTCCTTGTTTTCTATGTGGATCTTGACCCTGGCTTGCTCTGTCTCACTGGGCTGGATGACACTGTATTGTTGCCTCTTATCTCCTTCATCCTTTCCCCCCTTTCCCACTCTGCTGGCCTGCCTTTCTTCTCCCAAAAGCTTTGGGTGCAAAACAGCTTCCCATTTTGTGGAATTTTTATGTAGAATAAACATTTGTAACTGTATAGCTCTGGCTGGCACCTCTATTAAAGGGGAAGGGTGGAGGTGACAGGGAGCAAGGACTTGGGCAAGGAGACTCCAACACCCTCATAGCAGTAACGCAGATGTGGGGGCCTGATGTGAAGAACATGCAAGAGGAGCCACCACAGGAGAGCTCAAATAACAGTTGTGCCCACCTCCCCAGAAGATTTGCACTCATGGGACACACACCTCTAATACTGTCTGGCTATCTCCTTGCACGCAGAGGGGAAGCAGGCAGGGAACCAGCTACTCTATTTCCCACCTCAGTGTTCCCCTGCACTGACATGACACAGGAGACCAGCAAATCTTTCAACTTGTTGACTGTTTAGAGAAGAGTCTGCATATAATGTTCTGGGCTTGCCTGAAGCTCCAGATGGCTCAGTGCCCTGTTGGGAAGATAAGCAATGTCATGGCAGACTCCAAGTGACCAGAATGCTGTGCTGCTCTCCCTTCATTAAGAAAACAGCTGGAAGCTTTTAGTTAGCAGTTTGGCTGCACCTGAGCCGGTCTACATTTGCTGAGACAGGTCACCGTGGCTCCTGCAAGTCCCAGGCCTGGGAAGCCCATCGGGGCCATCCACAAGAGGCTCACTAGTGAGGCCAACACAGTCTTCCACGTCAGCAATGTCCACAGCAATTCAGAACTGGGGGCGGCGCTTCCGACCTGTGTATTTTGTGTTTGCCCGCACTTCCCTGGGGAGAAAAGCAAAGAGCAATTCAGTGTGATCCACAGGTCACATTGGGACAGGAAGGGAAGACTGTTCATGGCAGGAGTCTTAAGTGGGTGACAACAAGCCAGGCCAGCACAGTCAGCCTCAGCTGAGGTAGGACCCAGCTAAACTTACTTGCCCTGTCGTCGTCTGCGTTCCTTCTTCTCAAGAATCCAGTCCCGGCTTTTCTTCACAGACTTGCCCTTGGCATTTCTGAATCTTATCCTATGGGGAGAGCAGACAGCAGCTAGGCAGGAGCTGGGGTGGGGGCACACTTCTGTGCTCTGGAGGATTTCCACAGTCCAACCCCAGACACTGCTGCAGGAGGGAGGCTGCCACCAGCCCCGGCTTTGAGCAGAGACACCTATCCTTCACAGCTGCAGAAGGCCAGCACTCCTATGTGTGCTCAACTCTGGGATTTCATGAGAATACAGGCTCAAGCAAAGCCACCCTTGTCTGCTCTACTCTGAATGCAGCAAGGGCCCCAGCTTCCCAACAAGTTCTCAGCTCTGCTACAGTCTTACAAGATGAGGTACCCTCTGAACTGAGTGAGCAGAGCGCAGCACTGTAAGAGGCAGGAAAACATGACAGCCACTAGCTCCTGGCGGCCACGACGACTTTCCTCTGGTTTTTGTTCTGTCTCTTCCCACTGGCTGCAAGAGGGGCTCCTCCATGCAACGCTACCATGGGAGGAGACCTGGCCAGAGGGAAAAAACACCCAAGCCGCTGCTATGTAATTACAGCAAAAAAAAAAATTCACTGAGGAAGGACTGGAATATACGACTTCAGACACAGCCCTCCCACCAAGAAAAGCAATGCTTGGCATAAGCCAGCACTGTAAACAACCTCCCTCCCACCATCACTGGCCTATGCTACAGCACTGAGCACCAGACAGAAGTGCACCTCCAAGTAGTTGCCCAGCTGCAGTTTCACAGCGAGCATCAAGGACAGCTCCCTGACACCACTGCAAAGCTCTCTAGTCGAAGCAGCTTCTCCTGCTTATTTCCTGAAGGGCGCTGTCATGCCCTTCAGCATGACAGAGCAGTGTCCATCTGGGCTGCAGAGAGCCATCCCAGTGCTCCCATCCCCTTCCTCCAGCCGCTTCATGCATGGCAGCACTGCAGTCCTCAGCCAGCAAAACTGAGCGCTTACACCCCCTGACACTTGGGGACAACTTCACTAAACAAATAATACCTCTCATTGGTGAATTTTGCCTGGTGTATCTCTTCTCCATCAGCACACTCAGTACCGAGGCCCTGAAAAACAAAACTGAGACCTTTCATCTGGAGAAGACAGAGCCAACAGTCACTGCCGTCTAATTATGGGGAGCAGTGCTTTGCCAGGGGAAGGACTGTGGCAGAAGCAAGCTGATCTCCCAGAAACTGTGGCAAAGAAACATGAATAAAGCTGTATCTGCATACATGGGGCTGCCTCCCGCCCACAGATCTTCCACATCAGCTGGCAGCCATTTCTGCTGCTTGGCTGAGTTCCTTACCTTTGGTATCGTGCCAGATGCCCCAGCAAAGAGGCAGAGGAAGAACCTGAAAGAACAAGAGTGAGGAGCGAGAAGCTAGGAGTCAACATGCGATTCCCAGTTCTGAAGCAAGACCGTCAGCTTTTATAATACAGTCAGATCCAAGCTGTCATCTCTGCCCGGGACTGTATCATGGGAGAAAGGAAGACAGCTCATAATAATAGCTGCTGAAGCTATGCTTCACCCCACACATGCCCATACACAAAGATACAGGACTCACTTCTTAGCTTTGGCACTGTTGGGGTAATCTACGACCATTCCACCAGTAAAGCCAGCTCTCATGGCTTGGGCCGTGATGAGCTCCAGCTGAAAAAGGAGCACAAACAAAAGACATTTATTTAGCAGTCACCACCAGTGATGCCCAGCCCTCTGTGGTCAGACACAGCTGACTGCACATGCCAAAGACAGGTCAGCCCTGCTCCTGTTAAACCCTGTCCCAAGCACTCAGCTCTGCGGTAGAATCCAGACAAAAGTCTGCAGCATTTCCTTAGTTCTCCCTGCTCTTCTGCCTATCCTGGGCTAATTGGAAGAGCAGACTCTCAGAGAGGGATACAGGGAGGGATTTTTCAGCCCTGGGAAATTACAGTACAGCATTAATGACTACAGCCCAGTCTTCAAACCCATCACACAAAGAAACACACAGCACAGCAGCTGTAGATCACATCCTGTGAATTTCTTGGATTTTAAGGCTCAGCCCAAGACCAACCATGAACAGGGGAAAGGACATAAGGCCTTATCGTTTGGTGTTTTTTTTTTCCCCCTCTAGTTCTTACAGAACTTTACAGGTGGGAGGAAGGATGTAGACAAAGACCCAGTGTGGGAAAACACAATGCATACTGAGCCTTAAACATGCATGTAGCTTCTCTGCTGTACCTGTTCTGAGTTCTCAGGGTACAGCTGCAGTACGGCTCGGGATCCTCGGGCCTATGGGACACAAGGTTAGTCACAAGTATGGCACAGAGCAGGCTTCCCTCTTGTTGCCCAATCCATACCCCCAGGAAGCCCCCTGGAGTATTTTCGCAGGAGAGCAGCTCCAATGGCAGAGCTGGAGTCGCCAGAGCACAGCAAGGCACAGGGCTAGCAGCAGGAACTGCAGAAGCACAGCCACTGTGCAAACAGGGAAGCAGTTAAGAAATGGGTGCTGTAGCTAATACTACATTTCAGTTACTCAAAGTCTTGCTAAAAGGCACTGGTGGGGATACCAAAACAGGCTGAGGGCTGACTGAGAGCATGACACTTACCAAGGCAGTATAAAGAGTTGAAAAGAACCGATAAAGGCGTTTTGGAGGACTATGTGACTTCTTGTCAGCATTACAAAGCCACTGCACTGCAGAAATACTGAAAAAGAAATCAAGACTCACAGGACACTGAGCCATCAATTCTTCAGCAGAGCCTCCCACCTCCCTTTGAGCGTTCTTCCAGCACTGGGCACGTGCTTGGCTTCAGAGAAAAGTATTCATTCTTCTCCATATAACCTTGCCTTGCTTTGCAGTAAGGACATTACAGAGACTCACTAAGTCATGCCACAAGCCAACCTGGTGCAGCAGTTACTCAAGCACAACAGGAACACCAGACCTCTCCTCCAGGTCATGCGCTCTAAATAATACAGTGCTTGGTCGTGGCCGTTGCATAGCTCATAAGCAGCCACACAGGTTTTGCCAGTGACTCCAAACAGAGCACAAAGCTTAGTAACAGAGAGCCCCTGCTCCTTCCCAGTACCTTTAAAAAGCATTCCCTAACAGAAGTATTTCCTCCAGGCCTTCACCCCCAAACCAGCCATCAAACCTTCGCTCAGTTGTGAGGCCAGTCCCTCAATCAACAGTACTGAAATGCTTCAGTGAACATCTCAACTTACCTGAAAGTACACCGCCCTTAATTTATTTAATCCAATCAGCCTCCTGATTCACTGCCACAAAAACAGTCAGACAGCCCACAGAGCTGCACACTGCATGTGCCAGCAGAGCGAGGAGAGTCACGCTCCTCTCTTACACAACACGAGCACACTACACACACTGTGGAAGGCAGCTGTTATGCAGCCTATCAGGAGAGCTCGTTCAGGTGCTCAAACTCACCTGATGCAGCCATCAAACGTTCCAGGCCTGAAGGGAATGCCATCGCCCATATCCGAGAGGAGCAGGTCTCCTTCGACATCCCTCTCCACAGCCACATCTGTGCAGAGAGTGCAGCACAGGGCTCAGTGCACGGCCGCAGCGCTCCCTGCAGGGAGAGGGGTGAGGTGGGATGCTCACCCAGCATGGCGCGGCTGATGTCCACCCCGATCCAGCAGTGCCCCTCCTCGGAGATGTGCTCCCCGCTCAGTCCGGAGCCGCAGCTGCAGACGGGAGGGGGACAACGGCGGTTCACGGTGTCCTCGCGGGACGGCCCCACCCCGCTCGTCGCGCACCCCACACTGCTCACCCCACGTCCAGGAGGAGGCACGGCCGCCCCTCGGGCAGCGCCAGTAGCTCCACGGCCCGCGCCGCCATCTGCGCCTGGATCTCGGCCACACGGGAGCTGCGGGGCAAAGACGGTGGGTCAGCGGAGGCACTGCAGCACACGCCGGTCCCTCGGCCCACCCCGGTCCCACCGCCCTCCGTACTTCTGAGTGTACTTCCGCGCCTCCGTCTCATCGTAGAACTGCAACAACAAAAGGGAGAGAGGGAGCGAGGCGTGTGCGCGGTGCCGACCTGGAGAGCCGGCCCGGCCCGGCCCGCCCGTACCAGTTCGGGGGGCCCGCGGTGTTCCGGCCGCCGCCCGCTGCCCGCCATGCTGTGCGATGACGTCACCGCCCGGCGCCACGTGTCTGCCGAGCGCCTCCAAGTAGCTCAAGAGTGACGTCACGATCTGTCGCGCCCGAGTGACGTCGCGCCGCTGACAAGATGGCAGCGCGCGGGCACTGAGCGATGGGTTCGTTGGCGCTGGGCCTGCGGCGCCTCCTGCTCCCGGGGCCGGGACTGGGCACGGCCCCGCGCTGCGGCGGGAGCTCGTGGAACGGCGAGGCGCCGCGCCGCACGCTGTACGAGGTTCTGGGCGTCCCGCCCACTGCCACGCCGGCGCAGATCAAGGCGGCGTACTACCAGCAGTCCTTCCGCTTCCATCCGGACCGCAACGCGGGCAGCGCGGCCGCCGCCGAGCGCTTCGCCGCCGTCAGCGAGGCCTACCGCGTGCTGGGCAGCGCCGCGCTGCGCCGCAAGTACGACCGCGGCGCCCTCAGCCGCGAGGACTTGCGCGGCGCCCCCCAGCCTTCGGGCCGCGCTCCCGCCGCGCCGCCCCCCGCCCGCGCCGCCGCTACCCGCGGCGGCCCCGCGACGCCGCCCTTCGACTTCGACACCTTCTATCGCGCGCACTACGGCGAGCAGCTGGAGCGGGAGCGGGTGCTGCGGGCGCGTCGGGAGCGGCTGCGCCTCTACCGGGAGGAGGCCGCGGCCCAGGGCCGCCTGCGGTTCCTAACAGACCTCACGGTTGGGCTGGTCTTCGTTCTGGGCTTCGCGATGCTCTACGGCCTCAAGTAACGGCAGGCCGGCACGGTGCTGGCAGCCCTCGGGCGGTGCAGGGTCCAGGGGCTCAGCGTCACTGAGCATGAAGCCATGCGTTCCCGCGGTGTGGCCATGTGTTACCGCACAGCCCCGCACCACTGCTGCCACGAGCCCCTTTTGCCAGCGGACCCCATGCAAAGGACCCAGCAGGGACACGGACTCCGCTTTGTGACCTCTGACATCTTCTCCACTGGCACTGCCCTGTTACTCTGGTGGGAGCCACGTCTGTTCTGCTGAGCCATGGCGTAGATTAAATAATTGCCTACAGTGTCTGTGTGCTGCATGTGTTCCTGGAGGTGCTCTCGCTGATGTTAAGTAATGTCTCTCTGTGGGCTCCATTAATCCCAAGTTTGCTGCCTTTGTGCTGTCACACTTAGTACATTTTTGGAGCGCTGGTCTCCAGCCTGCACTGTGACCCTGTGTGTCTCTGCTCAGGGCCTGCCTCACACTGTGCTGAGCACAGACCTCTCAGTTTCAGCAGCCTGAAAGAATGGAATGTGGGACCCTGGCTGCCTGTGTTCCGGTCAGTGTGTGCCATCGCCTGGAGGTGCTGCCCCAGGCACCTCGCTGTGTAGAGCAGCCTCCCTTGGTGAAGGCTTGCTGGGAACTTTGCACAAGACTGTCTCATACAGCCGTTGTGGCTGGGAGCGGTGTGCTTTTGTCAGTGCCATTTGTGTTTGACATGTCTCTAAGCACCTTTTGCACATAGGAGTGTTTGCCTAAATAAGTACTGAAGTGATTCAGGAACTGAAGATTGTCTTTAAGAGAGCCTGTCTTTTCTTGGGTGAAGGTTTCATTAGTGCTACATAGTACTGCTGGCGGAGAGTGAAGCTTGCTGGAGCACTGTGTTGCAACACCTGGAGCACCAAGGACGACATCTGTGGTACTTTGCGCTGTGTTTGCTGGGCTGGACTGTGTGAAAACCGTGCCCTCCCCTCACTGCTGTGACACAGGGTTGTGATTTCTCCCAGTACAAACAAAAGCAAACACCTCATGTTTTTCAGTGATGGAGTTCTGTGATACTGAGCTGAGCCTGAGGCAGTGGCAGGGCAGAGCGCAGTGTGTACTGGTAGATGGTACATGCTGCTACAACAGAGTCTCCTGTCTCTTCTGGAAAGAACTGTATCACTTTTAACTGCAGAGGCTGCTGTGCGTTTGGGCCAATTCAGTGCAGAAGAGAGGGCTTTCCAGGATCCTCTGTTTTTAGGATTATAGTCCTGAAATGTTGGTATGTGAAGAGCAGGGGGAGCCTGGCATTCAAGGGCACTGGTTGTAGAGTGGGAGCATCTAGAGCTGTGGCGCTGTGGCTCTGTGCCAGCACACCCATGTACTTTTGTGCTGTAAGCCACGTCCCTTACTGCCCCCAGAGGTGGCTTCCCAGGAAGAGCTTGGCCAGCAGCATTCTCTCACAGGCTGGAAGAGCTCTGCACAGCCATGGGAAGCAGCGGGTACTATACGGGGGCATCTCTTTAGTTTCTGGTACTGTGATTTGCCAGTTTTTAAGGCTGTCTTGCCAAACACAAGTTGTCTTCTGGGTTGATCTCTCTGTATGTGATGCTCTCTATAAGAAATATTGTGGCCAGCAGGTGCAGAGAGGTAATCATCCCCCTGTACTCAGCTCTGGTGAGGCCGCATCTTGAGTATTGTGTTCAGTTTTGGGCTCCTCACTACAAGAGAGACATTGAGGCCCTGGAACGCGTCCAGAGAAGGGCAACGAAACTGGTGAGGGGTCTGGAGCACAATGGGGTCTTATGAGGAGCGGCTCAGGGAGCTGGGATTGTTTAGCCTGGAGAAGAGGAGGCTCAGGGGAGACCTCATTGCAATCTGCAACTTCCTGAAGGGAGGCTGTGATGAGGAGGGGCTTGGCCTCTTCTCTCAAGCAACAAACAGAACCCAAGGAAATGGTTGCAAGTTGTACCAAAAGAGGTTTAGATTGGACATAAGAGAGAACTTTTTTTCTCCGAAAGTGGTCAGGCACTGGAATGGCTGACCAGGGAGGTGGTGGAGTCGCCGTCCCTGGCGGTGTTCAAGAGGTGTCTGGATGAGGAGCTCCAAGATATGGTTTAGTGGTTTGCTGTAGCTATGGTAAGGGGAGGACGGTTGGACTAGATGATCTTGTAGGTCCTTTCCAAGCTTGTGATTCTATGGTTCTATGATTCTCTGTATGGCTCAGGCTTCCAAGCAGAGAGTGGGTCAGGTGTGGTGCAGCCTGGAGCAGGAGGAGCTGAGTGCTGTGCTCCTGGCACTGCTCTGGGACAGGGAAGCACTCCTGTGAGACGTCTGGCTCTCCTGATCTATGCCTGGTGCTTGTGTCTGAAATCAAGGCAGTAAAGCTGAGCTTATCAATGTGCCTTACCATGGTGGTGAGGGCCGTTCATATTGCTGGTTCTTCCTGTTCCTCTTCAGATCTCTGTGACACATCCTGAGCATTAAAATTATCCATCTATAAACTAGTGATGAACTGACATGTTTTTCTTTTGACGGTCTTGAGTGGTAAATATTCTTTGTACATGCTGGAAAATGGAAGGTGGGAGATGGGCTGGTGTTCACTCGGTGACCACAGTAGCCTGAAGATGATGCTTGTGATGGGTGCCTTTTTTACCCTGAGGCCTGTTGGAGAGGCTGGACATGCAGCTTGCAGTCACTGGGAGTGGGTGGGGTGGCTTCTGTGGGCAGACTTCACTCCTGCTGATACAAACCCACTCAGTGCCACCTCTGATGTACATGGGCTGTGCTGTGACACATCTGCTGGGGGAGCTGAGCAAACGCTCAGCTTTGCTGCTGGGCTTGGTCAGAGAAGAGGAAGCGTGGCATACAGAGTATGGGGGGATTTTCTTCCCATTAGCTGGTATAGTGCTATTTTTGCCACTTTGTATGCAGTATGCGCTTCCATTACAATGAGACATTGTAACACCCCAAATGTAACATCCCTGTGTCTGGGGTGTTACCAGTGCTATACCAGCTAATAGGAAGAAAAGTAGCTCTATTCCAGCCGGAAGCCAGACACTGATTTCTCCAGATTATCACTTCTGTGTTGCTTGGGCAGAGTGGTCAGCTGCTGCAGGACAGATGTCAGGAAATCAGGTGCCTGGTGGTTGAAGGTCGTCCAGATTCACAGACCAGCTGCCACCTTCCAGCACACGAGGTTTCTTGCCTCTTGTTTCCTTGTGTCCATGCTCTCATCGTGTTCAATATTTCTTTACTTTCCCCAGTTGTTTTCTCTGATGGAGAGCTGCCAGGAGCACATGGCTTTCCTTTAGCCAGGTGAACACACTCTTTGTGGGCTAACTGTGCCACAAGTACCAGAGGACATCCAGCAGGATTGAGCTGTGACAGCTGCAGTGTCACAGCAAGGACCGTGTGAGTTGTAAAAGCCCACAGGGATCAGCAGCTCATGGAGAAAAAGAGGAAAGAGGACAAAAGCAAAGCTTAGCTGATGCAATGCTGAATCAAATGAAAGCTCCCTGCAAACCAAGATAGGTCTGCACAGAGCCTGCCAGCCCCTTGGAAGTCAGGCATAGCCCATGGGCTGGTGCTGCAGCCACAATGCTGTGATTGCTGCCTTCCCGCAGCCACTCGGGAGCAGCAGGCGCTGCCCTGATACCTGCAGCCATGGCTGCCCTGCAGCCAGAGGGGGCACAGGGACTCAAGAGCTGCCTGCAAAGGCCTTGTGCTTAGTTCTTTGCCGGCTGCCCTCCCCCAGCCCAGTCATGGGCTGCTCTCCCTGGCTGTGGGTGGCGTGGTGTGCGGGTGTAGGGGCTCCATGCCTCCTCAGGACCTCTTCTGCCATCTGGAGAAGCCGGGAAGGACCTGGCTCCTGGAAGGCCTGTGGGCAGAGCCAGAGGGAGCTGCAGGCTGGGCGAGCAGGGTCCTGAGCAGCAGCAAGGGGACTGTGGGACCCTGGAACAGCCCCAGCTCTGCTTTGCTCTGGGGTCCCTGGGCCTGCTGCAGTGGGTCCTGGTACAAGGTCCCAGGACATAGCTGCACAGTTGGCAGCACCCATGGACCTGTGGGCCTTCTCCCCTCCCATTCACAGCCTGCCCTGCAGCACACCTCTGTTAATAGAGTTCCACATTAACAGCCCTGCTTCTAGCTTGGCACTGCCACACAGGGAGACCCAGGGAGGATAGTGTGTGACATCACCACTGCTGCTGGCAGCCCAAGCCTGGGATTTTATCCCCTGCAGAGCAGCCTTGTGGCGTGCAGGGTGTCCAGGCACCTGCCTGCACTGGGGCAGTCTTCCGCCTGCCCATGTCTACTGCCTGCTTACCAGGCCCAAATGCACCAGGCTGGGGCAGCCAGCTCTACCCAGTGTGGTTGTGTAGTCCCACCACTCATGAGCCAGGCAGGGACCCAGGGGGGCTGCAGGACCCCACAGACAAATCAGCTGAGGCTGCTGCGGTGTGGCAAAGAATCATGCCTCACTGTGGGTTTGTGCTGCTGGCATTAGTGCTACTGGCTGCCTTCGTGGGCTTGGGAGAGGCTGTTGCTTGCCTAGAGGAACTCATGCTCCTGTGGTCAGAGGATCCTGGAGCTGCTGCTGAGCCCACATGGCACCACCAGGGAGTGCCCGGCCCTCACAGCCTGGTGAGAGGCACTGGGCATGGCTGCAGTGTGTTGTGTTCTGGATGGCGTGTCTCCTCTGAGACAGCCAGACATGCTCAAGTGCCGGTCCCAGTGCTGCTCCAGGCCTCCTCTTGCAGGGAACTGGCATATCTCCACATCACTGCTAGCATTCAGCCCGCGCAGGTGCTCCTCCTAAACCATGTGCTGCGTTGGCCTTTCTCTCCCAAATGTGAGCAGCCAGATCCCCAAGGAGAAGCCTTGTGCACTCCCCCAGCACCCCGTGTGCTGAGCCCTCATGGGCTTTGTGTGTAGCAGCACTCACCACGCTGCTCCCACAGCTCCGCCTGAGCCTGAGGGCTCTGGGACACCACACCACAGCCCTCCGGGACAGCCCTGAGATGGGCACGCACAGAGCTTCTCCAAGGAGAGGACCCGCACAGCATCATCCCCGTGGCTGGCACTTTATCCTCATCTTAAAGCCATGTTTTAACAAACCAAAGGGCAGAAACAACAGCATGGGAGTGGGGAGGAGTGCCACAGGGCAGCAGCTGAAGGATGCAGAGCTTCCCCACTGCCTCCCGGCTGCGTCTCCCTATTCATTGCATGAGACTGAGGACCACTTCAGAGCAGCATGGGACAACACACGGTGCACCCAGCGGAGCTCAGCTCAGTGCTCTGTGGCCTTTTCCAGGGGCAGAAGGGCAATGGGCACTGAGAACACTGCAGGGTGCACCCAGGCCGTGCTTACCTCTCACTGTGCCTATGGGTGTAGGGGCAAAGGGGAGCTGCTTGGCATGAGCAAGCACTGCCCCAAACCGTTGCCATGTGTGGGGCTGAGCTGGGGGGGGCTACACTTGGTGCCTGGCCTGGAGAGAACCGCACGCCTCGTGCCATGGGCTCTGTGCTCACCCTGGAGTAGCCCTCGCCATCCCCGGGCACAGCCCAGCCCAGGGATCTCCCCAAGCCAGGGGACCGCCTCTGACTGCCCCGTCCCTCTACCCACAGCCAGGCCAACGCGGTGTGGAACAGAGCCTTTATTTGGGGAGTGCACAGAAGGCCGTGCTCCCGGACCCTCTTCCCCACTACCTCCACCCCCCCAGGCCCACCGACCCATCCTCTCCCCCCTTCCCGCAGCGGATGCAGCCACTTCTTCCCCGCACGCGGCAGGTCCCGAAGTTCCGCGCCCACCGTTCCCCGGCCCCGCACCTCTACGGCTGCAACGGTTCCGGCTCCCGGCGGCGGAAGGGCCGGGGGCTGAGTGGGGCCGCGTGCGGTGCGGGATGCGGGGCGGCCGGCGGCTGTCCCAGGGCCGGGAGACGGTGCTTGGGCGGCACGGCGAAGGGTACAACGGCCGCCGCGGGGACGAGGACGGCGGGCACGAAGCCGCAGCGCAGCTGCAGTGCTTTGGGAGAGGCCGCGCCGTGGCCCGACGCCGGATTGAGCCCCTGGGGCTCCCCCGCAGAGTCTCGGCCCCTCTGCAGCAGCTCCTGCAGCTTCTCCAGCTGCGTCCGAGAGACGTGGGAGCGCGCGCGGCTCCGGCAGAAGGACTCCAGGAAGGCATCGAGGGGCACCTCGTGCGCCAGGAACCGCTGCATCTGCGCCTGCGGGACAAGCAGTGCAGGAGCGTCAGGCGGAGCGCTGTACGGGAGAGGCCCCCCAAATCCCCGAGCCCCGCGCCGTCCCTCATTGCCCCGCACACGGCCGGGCACGGCGTGGAACTCTCACCCGCCGCCGCTTCACGTCCGCTCACCTCCGCCTCCGCTTCGGACGCGTCCAGCGCGGCTCGGAGCCGGCCCAAGGCGCGCTGCGGGCCGCACTCCTCCAGGTACGCCTCTGTGCGGGGACAGTGCGCCGCTGCCGGGAACCTCCCCTCCCCTCCTGGGTTACCCCTCCCGGCACGACGGGCACTCCCCTCGCCGGGAAGCCCCGCACTCTCCCGTTGCTCCACACTCACCCAGGCGCCGCAGCTTGGCCCGGCACGCCTCGCGCACCTCGCGCAGCTCCTGGTATTTGATGGCCAGGGCCGCCTTCCCGTCCTCCAGCCGCGGCCGCAGCGCCAGGTTGTCCCGGGCCAGCGCGCTGTTGGCCGCCAGCCGCTCCTCCCGCTCCCGCTGCAGCGTCTGGAACTGCGGCGCAGGGCGGTGAGCGGCGCGGAGCGCGCATCGCACCGCATCGCACCGCATCGCACCGCATCGCACCGCATCGCACCCATTCCGGCCCGGCCCTACCTTCCTGCTGAGGCGGACGGCGCGCTGCAGCCGGGGCTCGTCCTGCAGCAGCGCCCGCAGCTGCCCCGTGCTCAGCGCCCCGAAGCAGCGCGGGGCCCCGGGAGGCGCCGGGGGCCGGGCCATGGGCCGGGCACAGCCGGACCCCCCCGCCGCCGCCGCCAGCACCGGGAGCCTCAACCCCGCGCCCGGCCCCACCGCGCCGCCCCGCCCCGCAGCCTTAAAGGGGACGCCGGCGTGCGCGGGGCCGTCCTCGGCTGTGCTCGTTCTGCACCTCACCCTCCGTGTGCATCCTGCATCGAACCTGCATAGCACCTGCTGCGTGCATCTGCACCTGCTGCATGCAGCCTACACCACACCTGCTGTGTGCATCCTGCACTGCTCCCACTGTGTGCAGGTTGCAAGTCTATGCATATAAGCAGCACTACATCAAATGGTGTGGATCTTGCACTGCAGTGTTCAGCATCCTACACCACACTGCATATGCCCCATAAAGCACTATGCTATGCACATCCTGCTTCAGTGTGTTAGCCTGCATTGCACTTGTACATTCTGCGCACATTCTGGCACTGAGGACATTCTTGAATGCTTTGCTGCCCGCTGCTGTCCCCAGAATGCGCAGGGCTCAAGCCTCTGCTCCCCTGCTGAAGCTTCAGGGAGCATCCCTGAACCCCAAAGTGCCACCAGCACCTCCGTAGGGAACAGGCACTGAGTGCTACACCCTCAAGGTCCTCCTGCCTGGCTGGTGCTGAGGGAGAAAACTATGCAAGGGGCTGTGGTGTCCAGTACTTCACTGTGATTTTAGGAGTTCCTCTAATAAATCACTCCAACAGTTTCTAGGATGGTCATCCTGACCTAGACAAAAGTACATCTTTGATTTATCTGAAGACACACCTACAGAGACTTGTACAAAAGTTAGTTCTTAACTGACCAACAGCTGTTTTCAACCTGATGGGCAGCTGTACGGAGTCACAGAACCATAGGGATGAGGAGGGACCTCTGGAGCTCCCCCAGTCCAACTCCCCCCAGCAGTTCCCTGCGGCAGGTTGTACAGGAACGCATCCAGACAGGTTGTGAAATGTCTCCCTCACCTCTCTCAGCAGCTGTTACAGGGCTCTGGCACCCTCACAGCAAAGAAGTTCTTCCCTGTGCTGGTGTGGACTGTCTGGGTTTGTGCCTGTTACCCCTTGTCCTATCACTGCAAAACACTGACCCAAGTGGAAGTCTTCCTTTCCCCAGACTCTCTCTTACCACCATGGTCTCCACCATGTGGCTCTCTCACTCCTCTCTGTAGAAGGACAGGGAGAAAATAGGATGGAAAAGGACAAATGTGTTGAGATAAGGAAGGGTAGATCACTCACCAATTACTGTCAGATGCAATACAGGCCCGGCACAGGGAGATTAGTGTGATTTATTGCCTGTTGCTAGTGGACCAGAGCAGTGAGAACTGACAGCAAACTAAAACCACTTTCCCCCACCAGCCTCCCTTCCCTCCCCTGAGCAGTACAGCAGACAATTTGGTCTCCTGAATGTCCTGGTCCATGTCTCTGCTCTGCCCCTGCGGAGCTCGAGCAGAAAGCAGCGGCGCTGGGATAAGGGCCCCTTGGTCTGGCAGTGCAATCACAGCTCCATTTTGCCTGCCACTTAGAAAATGTGGAGGCACAGGGGGAGCAGCACCATTATTTCATAGTCTGCCCAGTGCCAATCTATGGCATGGAACCTTCTGGCTTTGGAAGCCAAAGCCACTCTGAGGACAACAGGAGTGTGCGTGCATGGGGGGAGCACCTTTCTGCCACCTGCCCTCCCGCTGCTGCCACCACCTAGTGGCCTCTTCCAGCTGCTGCCACCTCCCTCACTAAGCTGCCCTGGGCGTTCCCTCCCTGTGCTGTGCCCACTGCAAAGGCAAACATGGCCTTTCCCTGGGATGGATGTTCCCTCCTGGGTTAGGGGATGACTGGCTGCTGGGAGAGGCACATTTGTGTTCTCTAGTCCAACCTTTGTGTAGCAGAATTGACTCCAAATCAGATCTGCTCTCTCATTGAATTTTGTGCGCCTCCAATGCTGGAGATGCTCCCATCTCTACAGAGGGCCCCGTGATGTTGCAGTCTCTGCAGGGACTCTCTCCTCAAAGTCATGTCTGTGTGAAATCCCAGCAGGATTCCCAGCCAACACACCTCCCAGCAGGCACAGACCCCAGACTGGAGCAGATCCACAGCATGGGGACACAACCACAGCACAGAGTGCAGGACTGTGAGCACAGCGATGGTGTGGGATTGTTCTCCCATGTGCCTCATCCCTTCTGACCCCTCCAGCGCAGAGTTGCAGATCTGTTCTCTCAGTGTAACTGGTTTTAATTAACTTACATCCATCCCCATGAGAAACATGTGGGGCCTTCCCCTCACTGAGCCACATTGCTCCAACCAAGCACCCACTGTGGGATGTCACTGGCTGCAGCAGGATGTACAGAACAGACATTCAGTGAGGTACAGTGAGCTGAAGGAAGCACATTTATTTGGCTGCTCTAACAGACACCACGGAGAGGTGTGGATACATGGATGTTTGTGACACATGGCCCTCCTGCTTGCTGTGAGTTCTGGAGACAACTATCAACCACTGGTGAAATGTTACTCCAGGGCTCTGTGTTTTCCTCCCCCATGGAAGGTACACACACAATTCACACATTTTGCAAGTATTTTTTTTCCCTTTTTTTCTTGATTATGAACAAAACAAAAATTAATCATTGGCAAGCACAAGGAGAAATGGGCAAAGAAGGGGAAGAGAGGGGAAGAGCAGATGATATTTCACCAACCCCCAGCACCCTTAGGCTCTCTCTGCCCCAGAAAGGCCCCAGCCTTGCAGAGAATGGAGTGCAGATGGAATGGAAAAGAGCTGCTAACAGTACGGAGCTGGTTTGATGAGGATGAGTGAGGATTTGCAGTCCCCTTTGCACAGGCTGCCCCACGTCATGCCGCCCTTGAAATTCAGCCGCACAGAATAACACGATGAAAACCACCACCCGCCCTCATAGCTGTAGGCACAGTTCCTACTGTAGTTGTCCTGATCCCGATCTTTGGTGGAGAACTTCATGTTGTCATGCATAGTGCTGGGATTGTCTGAAGTCATGGCATCCCCCGCTGTCCCAGTGTAGGAGCCCAGCCGCAGCCGATACCCATGGGTCTCATCCTCCACGCTGAAGAGGTTGTAGTCTGCAAACTTGACATTGTTTGCGTTATCCGAGATGACGAATCTGACCTGGTAGACCTTCTGCGTGGCGATCTGGTGAATGTACTCAGTGCCCAGCCAGTATTCGCTGCGCACGTTCCCAAAGCCATACTTGTAGGTGCTCCAGGACTCGGCCCAGGTGACAGCTGTGTCCTTCTGGTTCCTCTGGATGACTGTCCAGCCCCCGCCAGTGGCATTCATCTCGCAGTACACCACAAGTTGGTGGAGGCCCTTTGGCTGGATGATGTAGACACCACTGTGGCTGCCAGGAGGGATCTCACTGCAGTCCTTGGGCCAACCTGGGGCAGGAAATGTGGTTGTTACATCTTACCTGACACAAGGAGACACTGAGCACGTGGGTTTACTTTTACGCCTGTCCTATTGCACACACATTCCTGGGATGTATTCCTGCCATATGCCCACAGGATTAAATTAAAGTCTTGAAATGATCAAAGAAAGAGTTGAACTTCATGTGTTTCCAAGACAGGAATTAACCTCATGTGGACTCACTGGTCCCCACTGTCTTCTAACAGGATGCAATGCAACCTTGTCCAGGTTGGAGTCGCTGCAGTGAATCCCATGTTGCCTGTTGGTGATGTATCATCACACAGGGAAATGCCCATCTGGACTCTGAAGACACTTGCATGAAAGGTTCAGAGATTCGGTCATCCTAGAAACCCTGGAGAGGGTGTGGTCAAGAGATCCGTATTGCTCATAATGGATATCAGGAAAAACTTCTTTACAGAAAGGCTCCTCAGGGAGGTGGTTGAGTCACCATCCCTGGATGTGTCTAAAAATTGTTTGGATGTGGTACTCAGGGACATGATTTAGCAAAGGATTGCTAGAGTTAGGGTAGTATGGTTGGGTTGCGGTTGGATTTGGTGATCTTGAAGGTCTTTTCCAACCTGAGTGATTCTATGATTCTATGATGAGGACAAACCCACTGGGCTTACCCAAGTGGCTCTTTGGGGATTTCCTGACTTGTTTCATTTGATCACAGACTTTCAGTTCTCCAGAATGGAACCCCCTTATGTAGTGAACAGATATGCACTTCTGGGAGAGGACTGGCTCTGCTCTCAGAGTTGTGCTACCCATTATTTGCACCCAAAGAAGCCGTGCCGTGTGGCTATATGGCTGGCACTGACTCAGCCAGCTCAATTTTGCAGTTACTCTGTCTTAACCAGCCTTGCCATCAACTGCACAGCCAAAATCAGGTAATAATCAGCCATCACAACCCAAAGGCAGATAATGAATCATCAATTTCCAGTTTGGATCTTCAGGTAGAAAATTCTCTCCGCACAAATTAAGTGCAGAACATGGCTAGGGTCTATCCAGGATGACGAGCTGTGGCACCTCTGTTGTTCCTGGGAGGAACGATTGCATACAAAGGGCCAAGAGCTCTTCATGAGCATCTGGGCTCTTAGTGAAGGTGAAATCTTGTGAGTAGATGTACTTCTTGAGCAGACTTACCATGAGCTGCTGGTGGGCGTGGGGCAACGTCTCTGACTTGTCGAACGTGGTGGTCCCCCTCATCTGAATAGACAAGAGCAGAAGAGACAGGAGTGAGTGTTGAGAGCACGGACGTCAGACGCCTGCTAGGAGAAAATGACCCTTTCCAGATTGTGATCCTGTTGTTGTGGCTACTCCTCACTCCAGAGGGAAGTTCCCTGCAGGTACTGGGGCCACTGGCACATGGGGAAATTCCCGTGGGGCAGATACTTCCTTGATGAGAAGGGTTTGAGCATCCTGTGCATGAGAGGGACCCTGAAAGGTGATAGCAATACCAGGAAGGTAGTTGCTAAATTACAGTGGGAGTCAGAAACAGGATGAGAGGGGAAAGAAATGTTAGAGAGGCCACAGGAAAACTGGCTCTGGTGTCTGGAACAGAAGGAGGGGCTTAGAGGGGAGTTTGAATGCTGGAAGAAAAGATGGTTCAGAGTGAATGAATGCAGTTCTCTCACAAGGGCATCTTGTGTATGCCCACAGATGAACCTGTCCCTTCTGTGATCCCAGGGGCTTTGGGGTTCAGACTAGTGGGCTCACAGAGGGGCTGAAGAACTTGATGCCATGTAGAGGATGAGGTGGGCTGCTGTAAGAGGACTCTGGGGTAACTCTTGTCCCAGCAAGAGAGCACAAATTGTGTTGGCATTGTCCACACATAGAGCAATGTTGAGTCCATCCTCTATGACACAGAGCTGGAGTTGGGCTGGATTGGGGCATAGAGCTGCACAGCATCTGACCAAACACAACCTTGTCTGCTTCTCCCTATTACACAGGAACACCTACCAGGCTGGACGGGCTCAGGGTGGATATTCATAATTTCATCCATCGTTCCATTTAAGAGATGCAAGTTTTTTATGTCAAAGACAAGAGGTGCTGCCAGGGCTAGCAGGGAGGTGAGAATCAGGAGACAAAGGCACTGGGTAGCTGAAATGAGAAGAAATCGGGGGCAGGAAGGCAAAGAAGAAAAAGCACATAACTCTTCAGTTAATTCTACTTGACGCTTGCAGTGTGAAAAAGGAAAGTAAAATTCTTTCTTTGTGAAGCTCCCTCTTGGAGCTGGAAGTCCTGTTTCAACCAGATACCAGATATTCACTGACAAACACCAAATACTCATGGAGTCATCAGCAGGGGCAGCTGGTACTAGTGACTTTTCTTTTTGAGACAGAAAAAGTGTGAAAACCTCATCCAAACCCAAAAGTCATCAGAAATCCCTGTGAAAACAAAGTCCTGGGGCTGGACAGTGAGCAGGGAGGGGGGATCCTCTTTTCTCCCTGCTCCTATCACCCCTGGCAGATGATGAATGTGACCTCTTCCTTTAGCCGAGTCACAGCTCCCCTGTTCTGCCCCAGGCTGCTGAGTTCAGCAGTGTTCCTTCAGGTGGTGAGAAGGAAGATGTTCAAGGCAGACCTGCCTGGAACCAGGTGCTCCACCCTAGAGGTGAGCATCCCTTCCTGGGAACGCCGGAGCTGTCCCAGCCTCTGTACTGCATTCTGCAGCAGGGCTCTTCTAACCACCCTCCAAACAATTCACTTCTCAACTGCTGCAGAGCACTTGGTGATTTCTGTTTACGGACGTGTTTAAAGACATCTTGCCTTAGAGCCACAGGAGAAGTAATGCTCCTCCTGCTGCCCCATGAGCGGCCATGGAATTCCAGCAGGACAGAGATGCAGGAGAAGAAACAGCCACTGCTGGATGTGACAGAGCTGTGCCCGGGGACCCCTCCCTGCCCAGCCCACACTCACCCATACTGCCTCCGAGGGGACCCTGTGGGGCTGAAGCCAGGCGGATTTGGCCTGTGGGAGGGGTGTGAAGCCTGAAAGTTATAGGGCTCTGCGGGTGAGAGGGTGGGAACACGAGACCCAAACTGCAGCACTTGTCCCCTGTTTGGCGACAGCACTAGTGCTTTGTGCCTTGTTTGCTCTTCATAGTGAAGTGACAAGTCCTTGGGCAAAGAAGGCTGCACCTCACGGAGGTGAAGAGCTTTCTTCAGAAGCAAAGCAAATAGCAAGTTGCCAAAGAGACAGTGCCTTGAAACAGCTCTGACGTAGGCAGCCTGGCTGCCCCCGTCCCCCACCTCCCCCCTCTGCTCGCAGGGTTTCCCCAGGGAATCATGCCCTCTGAGCACCTCCCAGCATTTCAGGGTGTAAGTAAACACCCTGATGGCATTCCCCTCCTGGATGGAAATCAAATGTCGGGGCATCAATTGCTCTCTCCAGAGCAGGTGTTGAGCCCAGCAGTCATGGGGAGCCCATCTTGGCCCTTGGGAATGAGGCACTGGAGTGTTCCTGACAAGTGGTGCTTTTTTCATCTAAGTACCACATTTCAAAGAGTCCCACTCCAGCAACCCAGCACTGCCCTCCTGCAATGTGTGATACGATCCGCTGGACCCACTGTCCCTACAGCTTTGGGAACTGGGGTGAAATGAACATGGAATAATCTGAGTCCAAGCCTCTCTCTGTAAAGAGGAGCACTTACAATGTGGACTTCTTCAAGAAAATTCTAGTCAGTCCTTTTTCTGTGGATCAGTATCACAGAGAGAAGAGCAGACAAAGGGGCAGCCTTTGTGGCCTGCACAGCCTGGTGGGTGCAGAGAATGTCCTTTTCAGCAGAACTGTGCTCCATCCTTACAGTCCATAGCAGAGGTTGCCACAACCCAGGTGCCGTTGCACTGGATTTATTGAACCTCATGTTGTTCTCCTGGACACACGGCTCAGCCTGTCCAGGTCTCTCTGGATGGCATCCTCTCCCTCAGGCATGTCGAGGTATCAAGCACAAACTGCTGAGGGTTCACTCAAACCACTGTCAGTGTCATTGATAGAGATATTTAAGAGCACCGGTGTCAGTACTGACCCCTGAAGGACACCACTCATCACTGATCTCCATAAAGCATCCCTGCTCTGCTGTGGAGGTCAGACCAGCAACACTCGTAGCTTGTCTTACTCTTGGTTACCCCTTACTTCTCCAGTTCCCTGAAGAGCACTGCTTCCCCAGCCCTGCAAGTACAGCCATGGCACCAGGCTGTGTGTAAGATGCAGAGCTGGCTGCAGCAGAGCATGCACTGTGGTCACTTTATGGGCATGAAGAGCTATAGCAAAAGCTAGGGAACACAGACTGAAGGCCTGTGGAGCATGGCAGACTTGTACAGACAGGTGCAACTTTCTGTTTTGGGATTAACTGCTACTGTTATGGCCCTGAGTACATCAGTGTGTTCTGATGGCCAACGAGCCCCACCTGTGGCCTTCTTTTGGACCAACCCATAGAATCACAGAATCATAGATGACTTGTTCAAAAAGACTCGTATAATCACCAAGCCCAACCTCAACCCACCCCTACCATGCTCACTGACCACATCCCCCAGTGCTACATCTCCAGGGCTTTGGATGGTGACCACACCACCTCCTTGGGCAGCTGTGCCACTGCACAACCACTCAGAGAAGAAATTGTTCCTAGCATCCAACCCAGTGCCATCCAACAAGGCACTGCCCACCAGCTACCCTTGTAACCTCTGCCCAGCTGCCTTACCTTTACTTTTCCTGCATCGTGGCTAAATGGGAAGGATCAACTTTTTCTCTGAAGTATCTGGCTTGTAGGTGAAGTAAAGCCCAACTGGTGTTGTTCAAAGGAAGGAAGACTCATACTATCTGTCTTCCAGGAGCAGTGAGTCTCTAAGGCCCATTTCAGCTCAGCCCTACGCCTCCAGCCCTGGGCTCTGGTCCCATCCTCTACTGTTGCTTTCTGGATGGATCTTAGACCTATACTGTGCTTTTCTGCTGGGTGGACGACTCAGATCCACGTTGTCACATGTCTCCAGCTCTGTCTCTTGCCTCATGTCATTCTGCCCAGGATCCTGGTCATGGTTAGTCAGCCAGGCTTGCCTTGCCTGAGGCTGTTGCCAACACTCAGCTGCCTTCTGTGCTTAGCTCCTTGCAGGAGAGAACCACTTTGGTGAGGGCACTGCTTCCATGCTTCAGCTCTGGGCTAGCCTCAGCTCCAGGCTTTGCTGCTCTTTGCTGCTTTGCTATCTCCCCAGGAGATAGCTCCAGCCTTCCTTCTCCTGCCTTAAGTCCTGCACAGTACCACAGGCTCTACACATTGCACTACTTGGCACAAGTTCCTGCGGGACAGAGTTTGGTGGGAGCCTTACGTTGGTGCTGGTTGATGTGCACATCAGGTTTAAAGCTATGACACAAAGAAGACATGTCTGTTCAGTATGATGCTGAAACCAATACATGGCATCCAGGAAAAGAAAGTAGAAGGGCTACTTCTTTACCTGGTTAAATTAGCATGACGAAGCCTATGCCCTCTGGCCCCAAAGCAGCACCCAAGGACTGCCGTCCTGGGAGCATTTTGCCACGCTCCTGGCTGGCATTCCTGGCTCTGCAGGCCCTTGCCAGGCCACGGACAGGGCTTGGGAAGGAGAATGGGAAATGGACCCGCAGGCACCTGCTTGACACCTGCAGCCCCTGCCTGCTGCTCCAATCGTGCAGACTGCTGTGCCAGAAGATGTTGCAAGTGCTGACGCCGACTCCAGCTCAATGACTTCACCAACCAGTCCTGAAGCCTGTGGGCGGAGGGTAACCAGGATGGCCTCTTGAGGATCTGCACTCATCTTTCTGATGTCGCCTTTGGAGCTAGGCAAATAGGAAACATAACTTCACCTCCCCTGCCAGTTTGTTTATGTCCTTAGAAAAAGCTAGGTCTCTTCACTTCAGTTTGATCATGGTTCTCCAGAAATTACTCCAAGTGGGCAATTCACATGTAGTGTTTGTGTAATGGTAAGAGTCAGTAAGTGAAATCTCTCCATGTGGAAGGGAGTATTTTGTAATTCTCTGTCTAGAAGGGCATGACTCCCTTCCCCCATGGGCCTTATTGTGCCAAAAAGGGATCTGAAAGCTTCTTGAGTCACGGCCTGCAAGCATCTCCTAGTGCCTCTACAAACAACATGTGTGAGCACAAGTGGGAGTACACAGTGCCTATAAAGTCACCATGCACAGCCTGGCATGGGAGGGTGCACCATTGGGTTCCTGCTCTCTGCTCAGCTGTGCTGTTGTGATGGGTGAGTTATCTTCCCAGAGTTAAGCTGCATTCAGGTGTGCTGCTGGGCTCAAACCAGACCTGCATGGGGTGAGTATACAAAGGCACAAGGAGACCAGCAGGACAGCTGCCATGACCTGGCCTAGGTGACACATGGCCTGGCACCATGATCTTAGAAGGGATGCAGACCAAAGCAGTAGGTGACATACATCCATGGTGGCACCTTATGCTTTTTGCAGGCTACCTAAGCCCTGCCCTTTTAGTATGGAGCCCTGCATTTCAGCTTGGTCCTTTCCCCTCCTGATGCCTGCTCAATCAGCACATGTGGCACTTGTGGTTGCATAGGGGCCCTTCCCCACCTGGGACTGGCATCTCCCCCAGCACTGAGCTGATGCAGAGTGTGGGATTGTATTGGTGGCCACCAACAGTCCAGTGGTTTGGGCTCATGTCACTGTGTGCACACAAGAGATTTTCTCCTATCCACCCAGTAGCTGGTGTCTGTAGCATGGGACTCATCCTCTGGATCTAGGTCCTGCAGCTCTGCATTCTCTGGTCAGAGCTTCCCAAGGCTGCTGAGGGGTGGGGGGCTGCCCAGGGGTCCTGATGGTGCTGCACCCTTCCCTCCCCAGGGCTGAAGGCTGGGACACACCAGCTCCGTGGGAACCTCGTCCTCCTGCCCGTGGTGGTGATGCTTCTCCACTGTGTGAGTGCAGGTCCAGGAATGCCCACCGCCAGCTCACGGAGCGGTGAGTATGGACCCGACTGGGGGAAGTGGCAACAAGGGCAGGAGTGCTTTTGCCTGGCTTGGCACCAGCCCTTGGGTCTGCCAGATGCTAGACAGGCTGTCATGCAGGCAGACTGGCTGAGGCGCAAGGCAAGAACTCCTCAACATACAGACTCCTGAGCTCCTGTAAAGTAAGCAGCTTGACCCATGCCAAACCATCCTTTAGTGGCTCCAGTCTGAAACCAAGGGGCTTCTGCCTAAACAGTTCCATCAGAGCATCAGAGGTCATCCCAGTACTTTATTATTTATTTACGTATTTATCTGTAGCTCTTGTTGAGTCTTCACCCCCTCCACACAGGCAGGGTAATGTTCCATGCAAGATGTGTGCCAAAAATAAGCAGAATTCATGGGCTGAATTTTAAGAACCTGCAGTAAATTGTCCATCATCAGACACAAAACAAGAAAAACAAATTAGGTGGCAGAATAGTTTGGCAAGTAAATGATGACGGATAAGTCTTGTTAATAGATGAACTGAAGCAAGCTGGGGGAGGAGATCCCTATCAGATCAAGGTAGAGCCTGCCCTTCTTTTGCAGTGCCATGACACCAAGGGTAAACATAAATTTTCATTACATATCCTCACCCGGTGGAGCGTTTTGTGCACTTCTGATCTTTGAAGGTGCTGCATCTCAGAATATCAAGGGCACAGTGCACAGGCCAGCTTTGTCTGGAAGACATGACTGGCATCTGGGAGATCTTTTTCCCCCTCCATCTTGGCCAGATGCATCAGCAGTTCCAAACGCAAGGGCGAGTCATGAGCAGGGCTCTCAGCAGGGCCACTCTCGGGGGCCTTTGTTCTCCCTGTAGAAGAGCCATTGCCAGTGCAGAAAAGGCCACAAATAAAAGCATCCCTTTTTGTGCTAAGTCCTTACTCTCTTCTAGGAGCTCCTTGTTGCCCGCACAGACTCATACAGCCCTTCTCTCTCCCACTCTGCTCTGTTTGCTGCAGTTCCTGTTGCAGGGTTCCCTGCAGACTGCAGCCACCTCCGCAAGACCAGCCCCAGCGGGGTGTATGTCATCCAGCCAGCACGGTCCCCCCCCCGCGTGGTGTGGTGTGACATGGACACCGAAGGCAAGGGCTGGACTGTTGTCCAGAGAAACTCTCATGACACTGAGATCGCATGGAAGCAATCCTGGACCACCTACAAATACGGCTTCGGGAACGTGCAGGGTGACCACTGGCTGGGCACCGAGTACCTGCACCTGCTCACACAGCAGGGCACCTACAAGGTCCGCTTCGTTGTGCGGGACAAAGCCAACGTCACCCACTATGCTGAGTACGACATCTTCAGAGTGGAGAGCGAGAGCAGCGGGTACCCGCTGAGGCTGGGCCGGTTTTCTGGTGAAGGGGACGACTATCTGACCGGCTACTACCCCAAGAAAGGTGGCATCCACGACAACATGAAGTTCAGCACGGTGGACAAGGACCAGGACCAGTACAGCGGGAACTGTGCCAGCAGCTACGGGGGGTGGTGGTACGACAGGTGCCAGAATGTCGTGCTCAATGCCAAAAGGTACATCCTCTGGCCAGGATTCTGTGATAAAGGTGACTGCGCATCATCCCTCATCCTGGTCAAACCCACTGATGTGTGCTGACTGTGTCAGACGTTGGGGGAGTGCCACTGTCCACAGCCCGGTGCCCCATCCCTGTGCCTTCCAGCCCTGTGCCAGCCCCACTGGGGGCCCTGTGCCACCTGCAGCTCCTGCATGGCCACCAGCTTCAACACTGTGGCTCTGGGGCTCGGGAGTGGTCTCCTGAAGCCCCAGGCACATGGGCAGCTTCGCCCAGTGCTGCAGTGTTGGCTGGTACCGGGACGCAGGCACTGCTTTGGGGTGGGTGAAGGGGAGAAGTGCGAATTCCCTTCTCCGTGCAATCAGCATCTCCCTGCTTCGCTCCTCAGTCCCAGAATTGCTACCCACACTGTGAAAAATCAGCTACAATAAACCCCAGAGCCAGACTTCGCTGCCTCCTGTCTGCTTGCTGTATCAATAATGTGAGTAAACAGAGGAAGGACTGCTCTGTCCAGGGTGGTGGACCTCAGAGAGGGTGGGTGCATTATATGGTGTGCTCTCACAGATCTCCTCCTATATAAGGAGATACAGCCACCCAAGTGGCCCCAAGCCTCCCTAGGGCACACACAGCACATCTTTCCCATGGTTAGTGTGCAGGCTGCTCATCCTGAGATGGTTTTCTCAGGCAGTGATGATCCTCCTGCACTGATCTGGTGCATAGAAGATGTGCCATGCAGGGGTTTTCTGCTGATGTTTGTTGTTTTGCTTTTATTCTAAAGTGCTTGAAGACACCTCACCAGAAAGCCTGAAGCTCTTTTTCCCTACTCCTGGCTGTCCTGAACGTGTCCCTCTGGTGTGATTGTTTTACCCAGCACTGTACAGTTTTGGACTGAATTCTGACTGTAGTTTGATTCTCAGATTTCTGGATTCTCCCACTGTGCACTGAGCTGTGACTATGACTGGTCAGCAGGGAAAGATCACAAGAAATTTGCCCAAAAATCTGCCTCTGTCCAAGGCTGGGTGGTTGCTCCATGTTGGGAAGGGGAAGAATTTCCTCTTGATATCTCATCTCAACCTCCCTTCTTTTAGTTTAAATCTTTAGTTTAAATCTCCCACCCCTTGTCCTAGCATGATGCTCCTTGATAAATAGTCCCTCCCAAGCTTTCCTGTGAACCCTGTTAGGGGCTGGAAGGCTGCAGTGAGGTCTCCTCTCTTCTCCAGGCAGAACAGCCCCAGCTCCCTCAGCCTGTCTCCACAGCAGAGGTGCTCCAGCCCTCCCAGCACCCTCGTGTCCTCCTCTGGACCTGCTCCAACAGCCCCACGTCTTTCTTGTGCTGGGGGCCCCAGGCCTGGACTCAGGACTCAGGACGAGGGCAGAGCAGCGGGGGACAGTCCCCTCCCTGCCCGCTGCCACCCCTCTGCTGATGCAGCCCAGGCTGCTGGCGGCTTTCTGGGCTGCACACTGCTGGCTCAGGTCAATTTTCCCTCCTCCAGAACCCCAAGTCCTTCTCTGCAGGGCTGCTCTCAAGGACTTCTTCCCCCATTCTGAACACATACCTGGCATTGCCCCTACCCAAGGGCAGCACTGTGCACTTTTCCTTGTTGATCCTCAGTGGTTCCCATGGGCCCACTGTCCATGTCCCTCTGGATGCCATCCCTTCCTTCTGCTGTATCTGCTGCACTACTCAGCTTGGTGTCACCTGCAAACTCACTGAGGATACACTCAACCCCATCGTCTATGTCACTGATAAAGGTGTTGAAGACTATGGGTCCCAAGACAGACCCCTGTGGGACACCGCTCATCACCACCTCCACCCGACAGACATTGACCACAGCCCTCCGGCTGTGACCTTCCAACCAATTCCTTACCCACCAAATAGTCCACCTCTTGAACCCGCATTTCTCCAACTCAGAGATAAGGATGTGGTGGGGGACCACGTCAAAGGTTTTGATGAGGTTCAGAGGAATCTAATCAGTCCCAGATTGGGTTTATGTCTGTGACCCTTCCATTGGGTCACGGTGCTCAGGAAGAACACCTCTGGTTCCTGCACCCCTTGAACCATGGAGGCAACGAACCCTGCGTCTCTCAGTGGTTTCTTTCTGAGGGATGATGTGCTCACAATCAATCTAAGACATAACCTTAGCAAAGATAACACAGCTCAACAAACTATTAGTCACTTACTGAGGATCCATTTTGGCAGAGCCTCTTAAACAGTAGGGATTGTGGTCACCCCCTGCCGGAAAAAGGCTGACGGTGCAATAGTCAGACTGGAAGGAGAAGGATGGGGGGGAAGCGTACCATCGTTCTCACCTCCCACTTTAGGTTGTATGGTACTGCATTCCCTTTTTGAAAGATCTGCACTTTGAAACCCAATTCCCTTCCTTAAGTGCAAGTTTTGTCTTTACTTCTCCATTTGTTTCATCAAAAAAAAAAAAAAAAAAAATTGCCCTCTGATTTCTTACTGGAACAGGAGCCTCAGGTCTGCTCCTGGCTAATAACTGGCAGCAGATGAAGGGCATTTTCATATCTGTGCTGGTTGTGAAAGCAGTTTTATTCTGCAGGATGAGAATTCATACAGGCTGCAGCAAACATATGTTCTGCCTGGGCACAGTGCATAGGTTGGCTTAGCTAGCAATGAAAGAGATTTTTCTACTGAAGTCTGTGGCCCTCATCTATAACCTCAGAGCAGGAAGAGAATGAGCTGGGTCAGGAAAATCAAAACATTTATAACGCCTTGTTCGAATGATGGTCCTAAAAACCCACCACAGGTGACAGGCCACAGACAAAGCAATGAACGTTGCTAATTTCCAGGAAAAGAGTAAAGGAAAACAGCTATTGGTATTGAGGAACAGCCCCATTCATGCCCAGAAACCCAGCCAGCAACGAGCAGTGCAGCAGAGCCCTGGTCTGGCTGTGTCCAGTGAGGAAGGGATGCTATCTGTACGGAGCTGGTCTGATAAGGATGAGGGAGGATTTGCAGTCCCCTTTACACAGGCTGCCCCATGTCATGCCGCCCTTGAAATTCAGCTGCACGGAATAACACGACGAAAACCACCACCCGCCCCCAGAGCGGGATGCACAGTTCTTCCTTGAAGTGTCCTGATCCCGATCTTTGGTGGAGAACTTCATGTTGTTGTGCATGTTACTGGGATTGTCTGAGTCCATGGCATCTCCCGCTGTCCCTGTGTAGGAGCCCAGCCTCAGCCGGTAGCCCTGGGACTCATTGTCCAGACTGAAGAGGTTGTACTCTGCGAACCTGATGTTGTTGAAGGCATCCTGGATGATGAATCTGACCTGGTAGACCTTCTGCATGGCAATCTGGTGGATGTACTCAGTGCCCAGCCAGTATTCGCTGCGCACGTTCCCAAAGCCGTACTTGTAGGTGCTCCAGGACTCGGCCCAGGTGACAGCTGTGTCCTTCTGGTTCCTCTGGATGACTGTCCAGCCCCCGCCTGTCACGTTCATTTCGCAGTACACCACGATGGGGTGGAGCCCTGAGGGCTGGATGACGTAGACACCACTGGGGCTGCCTGCAGAGATCTCACTGCAGTCCTTGGGCCAACCTGCGGCAGGAAACAGGTGGGCGTTACATCTTACCCAACACAAGGAGATGCTGAGAGCAGTCCTTGGTTGGCCCAGACCAAGGAATGGCAATGGGGCTGGGGAGAGCACCGTGATACCCATGGAATGCTCCTTACTGTTTTTCTTCAGAGCGTTTGTAGATGTGTTGGAGAAGGTTTTCTTGAAGGTGCTTAGGGTCTGTGCAGGCACAGAGGGGCCTGGGGCAGCCAAGACCAGCACACAAGCAAGGAGTGGAAGGCACTGGGTTACTAGAAAAGGGAAAAGATGTAAAAACATTGAGATCTGAGGTGGGAAACCCCCTGGCTCCATCACTCACACATGAGATGCAGGAACACACAACATACACCCCGCTCTGTGCCAGACGGGGAGCCGAATGCCTCCACTCCTCTGCCCAAGGGGTGAGCAGCTTGCCCTTTCCCTGTCCCCAAAGCCACACACAAGGCAGGGTCAGGTAGAGCACAGCACCAACAGCTGACCAAGCTGGGTTCCCACAGGAAAGCGTTCCTGGCCCCAAAGTGGGACCTGGCTGGGGTCACCAGCAGGGCTGGCATGGAGGGGTGGAGGGGAGTGCAGCCCTCTGCGTGTGCTGATGCCCCCAGTCTCCATCAGGGCAGTGCTCAGAGCCTCTCCCAGTGCCCCGCAAGGAGCCCTCCCCAGCCCCGCACTCACCCATGGCTGCAGCACAGGGCTCCCTCTGACACACAGAGCTGTGGGGCTGCAGTGGGAGAGTTGTAGGGCCCTCTGCAGTGGGTGGGGTGAGCACGTCTGACCCATGCAGCCTCCTTTCTCCTGGGGGTGGAATCAAAGCAGGTTCCCTTCTGGCTCTCAGAAAACACGGCCTGAGAAGAAAGTGACCGTGGTGCTTGGCACACAGCTGCAAAGAAAACAACGCCTGTGCCAGCAAGAGTGCTCAGAATGCTCTCTGCTGTGAGTACTCAGCTCCTTGGATGAAATTCTCACTGGGAACAGCATAGCTGGAAGCTCTGAAGAGCACTGCTTTTGACCGAACACTTGGATGCCAGTCCTCATCCAGCAGGGAGAGCAAACACTGGGGACTGAAGAGACCTTGAGTGGTCATGGTGAGAATGGAGGGCATTCGAGGTGCTAGGAATTGGACGAATCCACGGGTGGATGGGGTGGGACATAGGGATCTGAGAGCACTTAGAAGGCAATGGATGGGATTGGAGGGTACACAGAGGGGGTATGGTTTGGGTGTAAGGAATGGCAGGGGCTGGGGTGTGCATGGAGGGTGACAGAGGAGATCAAAGCATGCATGGATGGGAACTGCAGTGTTGCAAAGCATGGGCTGGGGGCAGAGAGGGGCTGTAGTTTCCCTCCTCCTTTTCCCCTTCTGTTTGCGTTCCTCCAGTTTTTGGATGCTTCCCGCAGGTGCCACAGTTAGTCAAGGCTGATGGGGAGCAGCCACGCAGTGACAACCGCCAGCCCCCCAGCAGCTGTGGCTGCATCCCTCAGTGCCCAGGAACTTGCCCACATCCAGCTTGCTCAAGTGTCCCTTGACCCAATCCTTTCCACCAAGGATGAACTTCCCTTGCTCAAGTCTTTCCCAGCAAGCTCACATTTTCCCTGCTATTTGTACTGCAGGAATCCTCACCTCACTCAGGAATCCTTTCCTATTGAACTGAGCTCCTTGTGAAGCAGTACTGCCCAGAGTGCCCATCCAGAAGGGTGCTTGGGGAGGCTTTGAGGTGGGGACAGGTTATCATGAAGGAGCCCGCGCACGTATCAAATGAGTTCAGGATTCCAGCTCCTGTGCTTCAAGGATATCTACATGCCTTTGCACAAGTGCTTCTCAGCACAGAGAGATCTCAGTGCGGAGGATGAGATGCAGACTCGATGATTTGCTTGCTCCATTTAGGAACAGCCCCAGTACATTAAACTCCGTGGCAGCAGCAGTGCGGATGTGGCGGTGCAGCCCTGTGCCAGGCTCCTCTGTGCTCTCAGAGCATGTCACCACTGTGCTGCTGCCTTTGTACCTGAGCAGTGAGTTGGGACGACAGGTGCTCCCTGGCTGCATTGGACCCTCTGGCACATGGCTCTCCCAGGGCCACACACACAGCGGCTCCTGCCTCTGTGGGGTTGAGTCACCTCCTCCTATCCCATTTCTTCTCTCTCCCAGAAATAGCTAAGACATTATCATTATAATTTGTAACACAAGCAAAGGCAAATTCTCCCCTACTCCATACAAAGGCAAAGAGTCAGGGGAAGGGCCCAGGAGTCCCTATTACACCCCGTGGACAATGCACGATGAGCAACTGCTGATGTTTTGGCCCTCGGGGAAAGATCCTGGTTTAAGTCCACATGAATCCACACTCCCTTTGGGGCCCTGGTGTCCAGGTCCATGGGGTGCCCAGGAGTCAATGGGGTCTGGGAGACTCCGGAGATTTTCGGCAGCATCGCCAGGAGGCCCTATGAGGAGGTAAGAAGGATGGAGAGAGAGTAGGAGAGGGAAGGGGACCTCATATCCCCATCTGTTGGAGGAGAGGGAAGAGGGCTGTGGGGCAGCTGTGGGTCCTGGGAGCAACCGAAGGATCTAAGGGTGAACTTATGGGGCCTTGGGGTTGTGGGGGTAACTGAGTCACCTGCATGTAAGCAGGGCCCTAAAGGGACTATGGCTATTCTGGGGAAAAAGAGGGAAAGTGACAGGGTCTCAGGGACAGTTAAGGAGTCTGGGGGAAGCAGGGCGCTGTGGAGAGGCCCCGGGTGTGAGTGAGGAGCCCCAGTACGGGTCAGGGGGTGAAGGGAGTGGGAAAGGTGGGTGTGAAGGGAAAGGAGGGGGTGAAGGCCGGGGGAAAATCTGTCGGGTGGGGAGTCACAGCAGTCTGTGCTGTGGGGGACGTCTGGTCCCCTCATGTCCGTAGGAATTCCTGTGGTGCTGGGACTTCAGGGGGATTTAGGAACCTGATGCAGGTCTGTGAGGGACCCCAGCCATGGGAACGGTGAGTGCAGCAGGTCAGGAGCACTCACAGCAGCAGCAGCAGCAGCACGAGCCCCACGAAGCCAAGGACCAGCCCCAGCTGCAGAGATGTGGTGAGGTGCAGGGGGTCCCTGCCCCGGGGCCAGCGCAGCACAGCTCTGAACTGGGCCTGGAGCCCCTGCTCGGCCTCCACGCTTCCCCCTGACACTGCAGGGACCCAGCCAGGCACATGGGGAACTCCTGCCAGGAGCTACGCGCCCCTGCAGCCCCTGCAGTGCCTGCTCCAGCACAGACCTGTTGGCCCCCAGAGCCCCCACATGCCCCATTGCCCTGGGAGGAGCTGGGGTCAGGGAACACCCACTCCGCTCTCCCCTCTCACCTGGGCCCCTGGCATGCGGGGACCCTGCTCTTCGCACAGCCCATCTCCTCCCACCCTGTGCACCCAGGGATCCCGGGGTCCCGCTGCACCCCACGCTGCCCTGGTGGCTTCTGATCCATGCACACCATTGAGGTAGAAGTACTTGCGGGCCAGGGTCTCAGAGGCGGCCCCCAGGCGACAGGCAATGGTTCCCAGAGTGGGGTCCTGCACGGTCAGGCTGGGCGGTTCCCCAATGCCCCTCTGCAGCTCCTCAAACAGCGCCAGGTCCTGCGTGCGTATCTGGGGCGTGGGGAACCCGGCCCATCAGTGCATGCATGCAAAGGCACCCATGTCACATGCATGCTCCTTGTGTCCCCATGTGCTCCTCGTGTCCTATGCTCATGCATGTGCATCGCACCTTGCATCCCACACACACTCCACACGAGGGTGCACAACACGTACACGGGTCACTTCCTTCACAGAAGTGCACGAGAAGCTGCACACACACAGTGACTCACCTCGTGCTCACGCTCACCCTTCGTATGGGGGCTCACTTGTTCCTGCCCTGTGTGCTCTCACACTTGCTGCTTACACCATGCACATTCATATCATGTACAAGCAATGCCCCCTGCAGCTGGCAGTGCCAGTGCCAAGCACACGAGCAGCAATGCCCCCATGCCCAAGCCCCTCCTGATGTCTGTACACATTGCATATGTGTGCTGCTTACATCCTTGGCAAACATCCATGTAACCTGCAGCTCGGGAGGGACGACAAAGGGCACATCGCAGTGCAGCGTGATGGCTTCATCCTCGTGGACCCACATGTCCTGAACTGGGAGCACTGCCAGCTGAGCTCACCTGTGCTCATGTACCTGCACGAGTGGCTGCACCCCTGTGCGACTGCCAGTGCTCACAGCGGGCATGGGCAGACACACAGCCTGGGTAGCGATGTCCCGGTCCGCAAGCCTCCTACCTGGGCAGTCTACAGGGAACTGGCAGTCCACAAGGCGGCACGTTGAGCACTGGAAGACACGGGCAGCCGGCTGGTGCCCTGGGAGGGAGGTGCATGGCACTGTTGGGGGTAGGAAGGGAATCTGGGGGGGGGGGGGGGAGGGGGGAAACAAAACAGGAGAGGTACTCACCGCAGGGGGGGATGCAGGCAGGAGCTGATTGGGGAAGCATCGTTAAACTGAGGATCACAAGGCATCCTCATCATTGTGACAAGCTGTAAGAGCTCAGCCCCTGTCTAGCCCTGGTATGGACTTCCTGGGGGTGTCTCCAGGAAAGGGATGCCCAGGGTGGGGATCTCTGGGGTGTAAATGTCCAGAGGGGTGTCTGTGTGCCCCAGGTGGGGAAACTGGGGGGGTGGAGTCCCACGGTTCACATGGGCGAGAGTCCTGGATGGGGGTTCCTGCTGGCCCCATACCTTGCTCCAACTGGCTCAGCTTCACCCAAATCATTTGGATGGCTTCCTGCAGAGACACCTCAAAAGGCTCTGGGGGCTCACAGATGTCCATGTCAGACAATGCTCCCACCCCCAAATCTTCCAATGTCAAGACTCCTGTCCCCACCAATCCCACACATTCCACGTGCAATTCATCTGGATCCCATATACCCATCCCAGAGTTTCATATGCCCCTAATGCCCCCCAAAGCACCAGACTCTCTATACCCTGAAACCCATATACCCTCAGGGTCCACAAATACGCCCTTACACCACCCCAGAACTCCATACATCCTATATTCCCACAGATCTCCATTCAAGTCCTCCAAGTCCCATCCCCTGTGCCCCTAACCTCCTATATGTTTCATCCCCACACACATCCCTGCTCACTCTTGTCCTTCTGCTTCTCCAGCAAATGCAAGGCATCCATGATGATCTTTCGCAGTGCTTCACTCTGCCCTGACCCTGGGACCACAACAAGGGCACTGCAACCACCACAGGGTCAGGACTGGAGGCTCAGGGCTAGAGGGTTCCAGTAAGAGCTGGGGGAGGGTGAGGGGCTGATTCCGAGTCCTGGTCAGGGCATAGGGGTTCTGGGAAGGGTCACGTATCCCTGAAGATCCCCAAGGTCTTGGGTAGCTCTGGGAGTTGCTGGAAGTCCCCCTTGTGTCCCTGCCTAGGGCTGGGTGATCCCCAGCATTGCATGCAAGTCTGGGGCTCCCAGAGATCCCCGGGGTCCAGATCAGAGTTGGGAGAGTGCCAGACAGGGCTGAGGGGTGCCTGGGGGTGGCCACCTCAGGACTGGGGAGACTGTGGCATGCTTGAGGGCCCCCAGAATGCTCGTCTGAGTGTCCCATTGAGATGGTGGTCCCTAGGGTGCCAGTCAGGACAGGTGCCCTTGGGCAGAGGGTCCCATTGGAGTGGGTATCCCTGGGGTACCATCACCCACCCACAGTGACAGGTGCAAGTGGCACAGCAGCCTCTGCGAGGGCCTCCAGGCAGTGCTGGTGCTGGGAGTCCTTCTGAGAGCTCCTGGCGATCTCACGGCAGAGCCGGGCCCACTGAATGGGGGGCCCAAAGCAGAGCAGGCAGGGGTGCAGCCCCGGAAGCCAGGGCACCAGGAGCAGCAGAAGGGGCACCCGCTGCCACTCCATGGTCCCAGAGCACAGCACTGGCATGCCCAGGTTCCCAGGCAACGGGGGTTCCAAGGTGTGGCCTGGGTCACCTCTGGTGGGGATGGAGATACTCTGACATGAAGCTTTTGGAGATGGAGAAGGGGCTCTTGCTCTCCTCGTTTTCATCTCCTCAAATTCTTTGCCTTCAGTCCCCACTGATATTACCTGATGTTCCCAAATACCCTCTATCTTAACATTTAATTTCCGCCACCCCCCAATTTCCTATAAGCTCATTCCTTGCGCACCCTCAGTCCTGGCTCTTGGAGTCTCCAAATCCCAGCTGGTGAAATCCACACAAGGCTCCACTTTTGGTCTGGTGCCCAGCTGTATGCAAGGTACCTACATAACTTCCAAAGTGCTCGGTCTCTGTTATGGTAGGAATTGCTTTGTGTTTGGAGGCAGCACTCATTGCAGTGTTAGAATGCTCCTGGAGCTGAGCTGCTTGCGTTTCACATTTTGTGCTGAAGTATAAATCCCAGATACTGCAACATAGAGGGATATTCCATTCCAAGGTACAGAACAGCAACCCCAGTTTTCATAGGAATGGGTAATACTGAGAATCTGAAAACAATTTACAAACAGGTAGGTATGGAAACCAGCTCCAGGTTTCACTGCAGAAACCTCAGTAATGGCATAGAGAGGGAATACAGACAAGCCCCAGGCAACTGCAGAAACACTGCGGAAATGTGGAACAGTCACTTCCCAACACTGTTTTTTAAATACCTTAGCATGGCAGGTACTATCTTCAGGCCCTGGCAGGGATCACTGGGGCACACCTGTTTTTGTGGTTGTGTCTTTAATCACGGGCTCATGTAAGTAGACTTTTTCCCAGATCAGCATCAGATTCGTCAGCCACATGCGTTTGTTCTCAACTGACCAGCAACATCACCCTGCAGACACGTGGTCAGCCCTTCTGGCTGCTGGCCACACACTTGGGACTTGGACAGAGCCAGATTCTCATGTTCTGACTGGAGTCTGGTATGCTCTTCCTAACAGCAGTGTCACCCACGGCCATTTCTGTGGTTCACACGTTATGATCCGCTGGAAAATATTCTGTAGTTCAGTCTAAATAATACTGGCCCAGTTGACCTGCTCCAGAACTTAGAATTTAGTTAAATATTTGAATGAAGTGCAAAATAAAGTGATAAATCAGTTATTTTATCTCTTTGTAAGCACGCAGACTTTTTGTTATTAACAGAAATCAGTCTTCAACCCCTCCCACTCATCGCAGAAGTTTTTGTTGCCCCCCACTGCGCAGGGGGTCCCCAGTGTCCCTCACCTTGTGGAAGGGGGAGGGTTCAGTGCCCCCATCTCCCATCAATGTGAAGGGGTCTCACAGCCCCCAAAACACAGCGGGGCTCTGGGGGTGGTTTCTGCCCCTGTCCCCACCCACAAAGCACTAAGAGGGACCTTGAAGGTGGGGGGAGCTTGGACAGACCCTTCCCAGATTTCAACCGAAAACTATCCCTGGGGGGGCATTCTGGGGATCTTTATTTTGTAAATGATCATTTCTGCCTCTTTTTTACCCTATATATGAAGTACTGTGGGGGGGTGCTTTACTGTGGGGCAAGGGCAGCTCTGGGGTTCTTGACTCCCAGTGCAGGTCCCTGGGGTGTACATGCTGGGGGGTTGTGTCTCAGTGTCACTGCAACCTGGGGGGACAGCCCCATCAACAGCCCCCTCCCATCCCTTCCCACCATGGTGGCTGCCCTGGGGAACCCCGTGGCTGCCCCAGACCCTCTGTATAACCCCCCCTCGTTCATGTTCCTCCCTGACCCCCCTTGGCTGCAGTGTTTTATCACAGTTAGGAGGGACCGGGACTGCTGTGTGTTCCCTCCGCCCCTCTTGCCCACTGAAACATTTTGTACCTGAGATTAAACTAACCTGCACAACTCTGTTTCGGGTTGAAAACGGAGTGTTTGGAAGAGGAAGGGGCACCTGTGTCCTGTTTTGCAGGGGTCTGGAATGACAGCATCACATGGTAACAGCATGACCACTATAGGGGTTCTACTGGATCTGAGGGGATTAAAATTCTGGTGGTCATTTTGCATGGCTGGGGTCCATCACGATTTAGGGTACATGAGAGGTGCACAACACTTGGGGTCCATCCCACAGGGGGGCCATCAGGAGCACAGAGCAGCAGCAGCATCACGCTCCACCTCGATGGACACGATGTGGTGCCCAGGCACCATGGCCAGGCCCAGCACACGCGGCTCGCTGCCCGGGAACGCATCTGCAGGGGACAGCAGCCCCGTGTCAGTCTCACTGCCACGTCCCCATCCCCAACGCTCCCCGTGCTCCCGTTCCCATCACCCCTAGTACCCCCGCCGCCCCCCCCATCACTGCCTCCATTTCATCACTCCCCTCACCCCCATCAGCTGCCGAGTCCCCAGCGTCCCTGCGGCCCCATTTCCTGCTGTGGCCCCATACCTGCAGCCTTGAGGAACTCCTGTGCAGAGCCAAGGATGATGTTGGCATCGCGGTCAGTGCAGAGGAAGGCTCCCACCAGCGTGCGCCCATCTGACATGCGCACCCGCAGGCTGCGGTTCAGCAGTGCCGCCAGGCGCCGGGCACGGGGCTGCGGCCCCCCAGGGGGCTGTACAAGAGAAGCGGGGTTGGACACGGTCCTATAACATCTCTGTAGCACCCCATAACCCCCCAAACATCCCATGAGCACCCGCAGCACCCCACAGCACCCCTGCAGCTCCCAGGACCGCCTACTGAAACCCATACCCTCTCCATGCCTCACTGGTTCCCTGAAGCACTTCCACAGCCACGACTACAGCTTCCAGCAATACCTACAGCTCTGCCACAGCACCCCTCTATCTCTGCACCTCGCAGTCAGCGCTCCTGTTCCCACTCTGTTGCTCCCAGGACCTCAAAGCACACCTACGGTTCCCAGGACCCTACAGCACAACCCAGACGATCACCTGGAGCATCACTTACCGTACTCTCAGAGCACCCGTCAAGCACCCCTAAAGCTCTCGGGACTGCCTATAGGACCTGCATAGCTTCTGGGATAACCTATAGGACCCTGCAGCACCCCTACAGCTCCCAGGACCCCAACAGCATCCCCATACCGCTGCCACCTCTACAGGTCCCGCGACCCCCAAGGACCGCCCCGTGCTCACTCGCACCCCTCTACGGCCACCTCACAGCTTCTATAGCCCTCCTACAGACACCCCATAGGCCCACGTGAAACTTCCCACGACCACCTCCGGCACCCCCATCCCGCCCCCACAACACCCCCAAACGCCCACCCCACTCACCGCCGGCTCCGCCATAGAACCGCACCGCTCTCCGGCAGCCCCCGCGCGGCGGCGGAAGAGCCGTACTTCCCAGCATGCCCCGCGGCGCAGCCGGGGAGGGGGGAGTGGCTCTCGGATCAGCCAATCAGGAAGGGCGCTGCCGGCCGTGTTGCCGTAAAGATGGCGTCGCTTTCCGGCGGCATTGCTGTGGCAATGGGCAGTCTAACATGGAATTAATATTGGTCTCCGTTATCTCTAAAGGTCTTTTCCAACCCCTACAGTTCAGTAATGTGAGAGGACAAAAAAGGTGGGGTTATAGAATGAGTTTAAATGTGGCGGGAAAGAGTTGAGGAAGACTAAGAGGTGGAAAGGGGGGCAGAGGCAAAAATGGAGGGGTAAAATGGAGGAAGGGGCTACAGTGGGAGAGTAGGATGGTGGGGACAGAATTGGGGAGCAAAAGAAAGGGGGAATGACAGTCTTAAAATGGGGGAATGCTCTTATCAGGACGGTATCTCTGATAAAGCAGATTTTATTGGCAATTACAATGGCGGGCCTCCTGCAAGCAGGAGAGCATAAAAAAGCAGCGTTACATCTTTTATGCCCTGTTACTCAAGGCATCTCTTTCTCCCCCGGTTCCTCATTGGCTGAGTACTTCCAGGTCACAACCTTCCCGATGCTCAACTAAAGCATATGGATACTGGATAAACATAAATTTTTTATAGCCATGCATATATCACTAATTAGCTAACTTCTCACATTTGTTCACTCAACACTTGGTCATTGTTTCTGGACATCTACTTGTCCTTGCGTAGAGATAAGCTCGGAAGGAGGATAGAGGGGAGTATCTTCATGCCTGCCTGCTGCATCCCAACCTACCTGCATAGCGAGGCAATCCAGCCTTTTGTAGAAGAGGCCCTGGCTGCTTTGATGTTTGTTAGGTCTGTTTTTCTTTTGCTGAGGGTCTCTTATCCAAACAGAATAGCCTTACAATATGCTTTCTAATTCATAATACTATACCCATACTATCTGGAACATTTAAAAACAATTGCAGTTTTGCAGGCAAGAATTAATCACAGAATTAATCAGCAACTGTATTTCTGAAATATGCTAACATATATGGTGTTTCTACTTATTACATCAACTATTTCTAGGGACACGTTACAAAATACAAATACGTTATGTTCTACTTCTTCAGATCAATTCCCCTTTTTAATATCTAATACAGAAACAACATTCCATTCCCACAACACTCCCATGCAACTCCCCATATGGCCCCCATTTTATGTCCTCATGACCCCTTCCACCCTATAACCACCCTACATCCCCCTCTTTGACCCAATGACTACCCCACCCCATGACACCTAAGAAGTCCCATGACTCCCGTAGGCCCCCCCTTGCAACCTATGACCCAATCAGATCCTCCCCCTGTTCCTCCCTGAATCCCCTCCACCCCACAAACCCCAGTTCCCACTTCTCTGACCCCCCTCATAATCCCTGTCTCCCCCTCTGCCCCAGGTATGCCTATGTCCCCACTGTCTCCTGTATCCCCCTACCCATGTGTCCATTGTCTCCTATGCCATAAGATCACAGAATTGCTCAGAATTGGAAAGGACGTCCCAGCCCTGCTCCTGCTGTGTGCTGGTTTCCCCCCCCTGCCGAGGCTGCCCAGGGCCCATCCACAGCCTGGAGCACCTCCAGGGATGGGGCACCCCCAGCTCTGGGCAACAGTGCAGTGCCTCACCGCCCTCTGGGTGAAGAATTTCCTCCTCATATCTAATCTACATCTTCCCTCTTTTAGTTTAAATCTGCTACCCCTTATCCTAACATTATGCTCCTTGATAAACAGTCCCTCCCAAGCTTTCCTGTGGACCCTGTTAGGGGCTGGAAGGCTGCAGTGAGGTCTCCTCTCTAGGGCACACACAGCACATCTTTCCCATGGCTAGTGTGCAGGCTGCTCATCCTGAGATGGTTTTCTCAGGCAGTGATGATCCTCCTGCACTGATCTGGTGCATAGAAGATGTGCCATGCAGGGGTTTTCTGCTGATGTTTGTTGTTTTGCTTTTATTCTAAAGTGCTTGAAGACACCTCACCAGAAAGCCTGAAGCTCTTTTTCCCTACTCCTGGCTGTCCTGAACGTGTCCCTCTGGTGTGATTGTTTTACCCAGCACTGTACAGTTTTGGACTGAATTCTGACTGTAGTTTGATTCTCAGATTTCTGGATTCTCCCACTGTGCACTGAGCTGTGACTATGACTGGTCAGCAGGGAAAGATCACAAGAAATTTGCCCAAAAATCTGCCTCTGTCCAAGGCTGGGTGGTTGCTCCATGTTGGGAAGGGGAAGAATTTCCTCTTGATATCTCATCTCAACCTCCCTTCTTTTAGTTTAAATCTTTAGTTTAAATCTCCCACCCCTTGTCCTAGCATGATGCTCCTTGATAAATAGTCCCTCCCAAGCTTTCCTGTGAACCCTGTTAGGGGCTGGAAGGCTGCAGTGAGGTCTCCTCTCTTCTCCAGGCAGAACAGCCCCAGCTCCCTCAGCCTGTCTCCACAGCAGAGGTGCTCCAGCCCTCCCAGCACCCTCGTGTCCTCCTCTGGACCTGCTCCAACAGCCCCACGTCTTTCTTGTGCTGGGGGCCCCAGGCCTGGACTCAGGACTCAGGACGAGGGCAGAGCAGCGGGGGACAGTCCCCTCCCTGCCCGCTGCCACCCCTCTGCTGATGCAACCCAGGCTGCTGGCGGCTTTCTGGGCTGCACACTGCTGGCTCAGGTCAATTTTCCCTCCTCCAGAACCCCAAGTCCTTCTCTGCAGGGCTGCTCTCAAGGACTTCTTCCCCCATTCTGAACACATACCTGGCATTGCCCCTACCCAAGGGCAGCACTGTGCACTTTTCCTTGTTGATCCTCAGTGGTTCCCATGGGCCCACTGTCCATGTCCCTCTGGATGCCATCCCTTCCTTCTGCTGTATCTGCTGCACTACTCAGCTTGGTGTCACCTGCAAACTCACTGAGGATACACTCAACCCCATCGTCTATGTCACTGATAAAGGTGTTGAAGACTATGGGTCCCAAGACAGACCCCTGTGGGACACCGCTCATCACCACCTCCACCCGACAGACATTGACCACAGCCCTCCGGCTGTGACCTTCCAACCAATTCCTTACCCACCAAATAGTCCACCTCTTGAACCCGCATTTCTCCAACTCAGAGATAAGGATGTGGTGGGGGACCACGTCAAAGGCCTTGCAGGAGTCCAGGTAGCTGATATCAGCTGCCCTCCCTTTGCCCACCAACGCTGTCACTCCATCACTGAAGGCCACCAGCTGGGTCAGCCATGCTCTGGCCTTGCTGAAGCTGTGCCAGCTTCCTGGGGTCACCTCCTCGTTTCCCCTGTGCCCTAACGTCTCCTCCGTGGTCTTCCCAGGCACAGAACTGAGGCTTTAAGATTTGCTGATTGTAGCTTCCTTTTGTGTTAGTTAGTTAGTTAGATGAGGTCCTCTCTGCAGCTGCCTTTCTGTTATGCAGTTATCACCTTCCCTTGTTTGATTCTTTTATCTCTATCAAGGAATTAATTGCTGAATTAGCAAAACTGTAGTTTTATTTTGTGGCTGTTTTAGGGTTTTACCAATCTTGTCGTTTTCCATAATAAATAATTTACACACTTCTTGTGGGTTTTCCTCATTTTACACCATTTCTTATCATTATCATGATAAAAATAATGACATATAATGATATAATTTGTTTGTTTTTTTTTTTTTTTTCTCCCACTTTTCTTCTCAAGTGAGCTCTGGCTTGTGGCTTTTTGGGAGGTTTGGGGTTCCAATTTGTTTGAAATAAGTAAAATGTAGTAAATTCAAGGTATTTCTCCCCAAAATAGGCCCAGGACTGAAAAGTTGTGGGATTGAGGGGAAAGACTAGGAGAAAGCTGGGGAAATTCAGGGGAAAGGAATGGAAGCTTAGGGGAAAGTTAGGGGATATAAGGAACAAGTGGAAGAAATTTGGAGGAAAGACATGGAAAATTTGGCACATTAGGGAAAATCGGGGTAAAATGAGGTGGTAGTTAGAGATAATAATCAGGGAAAAGTGAGAAATTTGGAAAAAAATGGGAGAAAATAAGGGGAAAATATTGAAATTTTGGGTAAAATGAGTAAAATTTGGGAAAATTGGGGCAAATAAGGTAATTAGTGGAAATTTGGGAGAATATAGGTTTTTTCATTGTAAATTAGGAGAGCATTTGGGGGGAAATGGAAAATTAAGTAAAAAGGGATATTTGGAGGGGAAGTGGGTGAAATTTGAGGGGCAATAGGGGAAATAAGAGCAAATGAAAGCAAAACCAGATGGAATTGGGAAAAGAAGGGGAAATAAGGGTAATGTTGGGAGAGCTTTGGGGAAGATAACTGAAAAGTGGGTAAACTGGTTTAAAATAAATAAATAAATTAATAAATAAATATAGGGGAAATTGAGAAATAAGGGAAAATGAGGAAATTAGGGGGAAAGGGGGAAAAATAAGTGAAGTTGGAAGGAAATTTGGAGAAGAACCAGAGAAATAAGGGAAAATCCAGTAAATTAGTGGGAAATGAAGGAAAACCTGGGGAATTGCAGGGGAGGGTGTAGAAACTTAGGGGTAAAACAAGCAGAGAGGCGGGAACGCCAGGGGTATCCCATGTGGCCATATAAGGGCAGCAGCAGCTTGGTTTGGGGGGAGGAGTCCTAAAAATAGCCCCGGGGGGTGGGGGACAGGGACAAGGACAAAGCCCCAGCCCTTCCCCACCTCCACCTGTCCTTTGTCAATCTGCGATCCTTTTGTCTGCCGTTATCCATCCCATAATAGCCCGGAGAGGGGGTGGAGGGGCCGGGGAAAAGGTGGTGTATGGGCTTTGCCCTTGTCCCCGTGGGGTCCTATGGGTCTTGGGGGCTATAGACCCCACAAAGTTCTATGGCATTCCATAGAGTCTTGTAGTGTCCTATGGGCCGGGGTGGGGGTGGGGGGTCCTGTGGGGTCCTATAAGAACCCATGTCTCCTATGGGCTGCTATGGGACTTGAGGAGCCCCTGAGGGATCCTGTGGTCTCTGTAAGGTCTTAGAGGGCTCTGTGGGGCTGAGTAGGGGGTGTGGTGGTGCTGGAGAGGTCTTATAGGATCCAACAGGATCCTATGGGGAGCTGTGTCGTCAGGGGGAACTAAGGGGTTGTATAGGGGCTCCTGTGAGGTCCAGGGGGGTTCCATGGAGTTTTTATAGGGCAGAGGGTCCCTAGGGGGCAGGGAGGTCTCTATGTGTTCCTATAGGGCTGGGGGTCTCCCTATGGATGCCTATGGGGCAGTGGGTCTGAGGAAGGAGGTGGATGGCAGGTCCTGTCTGGCCACACCCCCTTGATGATGTATTACTTTTTGGGGAAGGGGGGGGGGAGATAAAAGAAGTCCCCAGCATCAGAAGCAACAGAGCCTGGGCAGGTTGGAGTTGGGAACGGGGAGCACTGGAAGGGAATTGAACTTGTCTATAGGGGAACTGGAAAGGAATGGGAGAAACTGGGTGGGGATGTGGGGAAACTGAGAGGGACTGGGAGGGTTGATAGGGAGAATGGGAGGGACTGGGCAGGACTGGGAAGGGATATGGGGAAACTGGGAGGGACTGGGGTGGAACTAGGAGCACTGGGGGGGTCTATAGGGGGATAGTGGGAGGAGATATGGGGGATATGGAGGAACCGGGAGGGGGATGGGAGGGAATTAGGAGCGGATATGGGGGGATATGGGGAAGCTGGGAAGGAATTGGGAGGGTCCGTAGGTGAACTGGGTGAGGACTGGAATATACTGGGATACACTGGTGAGTTCATGCTGTTTTTCTGGACCTGGATTCACTGAGCGAGGACAAAAAGGTGAGGGAGGGACTGGAAGCTCTGGTGTCCACTTAGTGTCCAGCTGGCATCTTACTGGTCTTGGTAACACCGTGGTGCCTTACTGATTCCTTACACGTCTTACTGGTGCCTTACTGATGTTAGTATTGCTAGTCTTACTGGCATGTTAGTAGTGCTGGTATCTTACTGTTGTCCTTCTGGTACCTTAATGGTGGCCTGCTGGTATTAATCGTGTCCTACTGGTTCCTTACGGGTGTCACTGGTGCCTTACAGTTTTAATAGTGTCTTAGTGGTGTCCTACTGATCTCAGTAGTGTCACAGTGGCATTCTACTAGTCTTGGTGATGTTCTACTGTTCTTAATGGTGTCCTACTAGAGCCTTAGTAGTGTTAGTGTTACTGGTGCCTTACTGGTTTAGTACTGTCTTAATGGTGTCCTAATGGTGCCTTACTGATGTTAGTTGGACTGGTTTCTTATTTGTCACTTACTGGTGTGACTGATGCCTTACTGGTGTCACTGGTGTGCAGGCCACCATACCAGCCCCACCCACTGAGATGGCCAAGTTCTTGGAGGCCACACAATGCCTGTGGACGTCAAAGCAAGAGCGCTTGGCAGCGCAAACACGGCCCTTTAACCTCAAGTGCAACATCTCCATCCATGACGAGTATAAGGAGCTCATCAAGACCACTATCATGTCCTTCAACAACACCAAGGTCACCATGCAGACCGAGCATGGGCAAAGTGAGCTGCCAAAAATGGTGAAGATTGGCCATGAAATGGCCCAAATTACCCCCAAAATGGCATCTGGAGTCATCCCAAAATGGTGTCCGGAGTCACCCCAAAAAGGTGGCCCATATCGTCCTCAGAATTGCCCAAATTACTCCTCAAACGGCCCACATTGCCCCAGAGAAATGGCAGCTAGACTCATCTCAAAATGGCCCAAATCATCCTCACATGGTGGTAGGAGTCATCCCAAATTGGCAGCCTGAATTACCCTCAAGATGGTCCAAATCACCCCCAAAATGACCCAAATAGCCCCCAAACAGTGGCTGGAATCATCCCAAAATGGTGTCCAGTCATCAAAAAATGGCTGCACAAATCATCCTCAAATGCCTATGGGACCCCTAAAACGCCCAGAGTCAGCCCAAAATGTCTCCTTCATCACCCATGGGACTGCAAGAACCCAAAGACCTCCTCCATCACCCATAGGACACCTAGCCCCCAGACCTTCTTCTCCAAAATCCCATTGGACACCATGAGTCCTGTGTCACCATGGTACCTCCTGATCTATTCCACTGGGGCTCTGGCCAAGGCCGTCTATGAGAAGATGTTCAACTGGATGGCGGTCGGGATTGATAACTCACTGGAGACCAAACAGCCCCATCAATACTTCATTGGTGTCCTGGACAATTTTCCTTTGAGATCTTCAGTGTGAGGCCCTGGGAGGCTGCTATGGGGCTGAGCAATCTGGAAGACACTGGGGACCATGAGTTGACCATGAGTTCTTTACTATGAGAGTGGTGAGCTGCTCAGAGAGGTTACAGAAGCCCCATCCCTGGATGTGTTCAAGGCCAGGTTGGATGGGGCCCTGGGCAGCCTGGTCTAGTATTAAATGTGGAGGTTGGTGGCCCTGCCTGTGGTGGGGGGGTTGGAGATTCATGATCCTTGAGGTCCTTTCCAACCTGGGCCATTCTGTGATTCTGTGACCCCACAGTAGTTGTTGAGTTGACTAGGTTGAGCCTGTTGGATGTTATGTTGACACCACAGGGTATTCAGTTGACTATATTGATCCCATTGAGCATCTGTTAGCCCCACTGGGTCTCAGGTTGACCTCACTGATCCCTTTGGATATCACATTGAACCTTAAGCATCTCCAGTAGACTCTATTAACCCCATTGGCATTATGTTATGTCAGCTGGGTCTCATGTTAACTTGATGAATTCTGCCAAGCATTGTGTAGACCACAGTGAGGATTGAGTCGATGCCATTGATCTCATTGTGTGTTCTGGTTATCCCCTTGGATGTTCAGACTACCCTATTGATATTAATGGATTCCAGTTGACCCCAGTGATCCCACTGGGCATCATGTCAACTTCACTAGCTGGCCCTTCTCTCCCCAGTTCAACAGCTTTGAGCAGCCCTGCATCATCTTCAAGAAGCTGCAGCAGTTCTTCAATCACCACGTGTTTGTGCTGGAGCAGGAAGAGTACAAGAAGGAGGGCAAAGAGTGGGATTCATTGATTTTGGCATGGACCTCCAGCCTGCACTGATCTCGTCAAGAATGTACCACCTCTTCCAGGGCGTTTTGGGGTGCTCTTCTACTTGGAGCTTGCCAGGGACCTCAAAAGTTGTCTCTTGGGTGGTGCTTGGTGTCCTCTGTGAGCAACAAGGTTTTCCCCTCAGCAACCCACAGGGATTGTGTCCATCCTGGAGGAGGAGTGCATGTTCCCCAAGCTTCAGACATGAACTTCAAGACCAAACTTTGGGGTGAGGAGGGGGTTGGAAGGGGAAAATGTGAAGGGGTAAAGTGGAGAAAATTGAGAAAATGGAGAAAAGGGTGGAGAAATTGGAAAAACTAGAAAAAAAATGATGGATGTGTGAAGAATTGGGTGGAGAAATTGTAGAAATCAGAGAAATTTGAGAAATTGATTGATGGATGGAGAAAATGGAGGAGAATGCATGGAGAAATTAGAGAAGATGGAGAAACTGGAGGAAATGTAGAAATGGAGAAAATGATTGATTGGTGGATGGAGATATTGGATGAAGATTCAGGTGGAGAAACTGGAGAAACAGCTGGTTGAGAAGATGGATGAATGGAAGAGTAGGGGTGGATGGCTGCGTTGAGGATGGAGGATGGGGAAGCGCGGATGGAAAGAATGATGCTGAGATGGCTGCAAGGATGATGGGACTGAGGGAGAGAGAAGGTGGATGGGTGGGAAAGAGTAGATGAAGGATCGCTGGGTAGATAGAAAAAGCCTGGGTGGATGGATGGATGGATGGATGGATGGATGGATGGATGGATGGATGGATGGATGTTTGGACCAGTGGATGGGTAGATGACAAGACAGCTGCCAAGATGTTGTGACAGATGCCAACCTGGCCAAGTTCCGCAAGTCGCAGCATGAGCTGGATGAGGCAGAGGAACATGACGACATAGCCCAAGCCATGACCTCTGATCAATACCCTTTGTACCCCCAAAGTCCCCTGCTTTCACTCAATAAATGTCTTCAAGCAGCAGCAGCTGCTTTTGTGGGCTAAAGCGTGGTGTGGGGATGGGCTTGGTACACTGGACTTTGTGTGATGCTGCCCCATGGCGCAGTGGGGTTGTGGTGGGAGCCACAGGAGATTGGGTGTGGTCAAGAGCAGAAGATCACCACCCAGGCTGTCTTGCAGTGCCGTTTGAGCTGCCTCATGTGAACCTCAACCCAACTGGCTATGTAGCACTGTGGGGCATTATAGGCCATTATGCATCCCTACAGGTTTCTCTGTGTCCATATTGGTCCCCTGTGGGTCCCTATGTGTCTCTATGGGGTCTCTTTGAGTCTCTATGGGTTTTGTGGGTCCCCACCCCCCACTGGCCACCACTGTGGCCCCATCCCCAGGAATTTGTCACTTGCCAAGGACAAAGAGGGGACAAAGAGGCGGAGGTGGGGCTGGGCGATAAGGAGGCCAGAAATAGCCCCATCCCTGCCCCCCTGTCAGCAGTGAGAGGTGGCAGCCATGGTGTGTCCCATAGAGATCCATGGGGACCCTTAGAACACCATTGCTCCCCATAGAGCCCTATAGGGTCCCAGAACAAGAGCATACACACCCAGAACAAGAGCTAAGAGGCAGAGCCTGTGGGGCAGAGCTTGCTCCCTGTGTCTCTTGTGGAGTTTGCAGCAGGTTCTATGGGGCAGGGCCTGTGGGTCTGGGTTTTGGGCACAGGGTGGGTATAGTGGGGCAGAGCCTACGGGGCAAATAAGGTTCTATGGAGCAGAGCTCATAGGTAGAGCAGAAACTTGTGAGGCAGGGCTTATAGGGCACATCTGTGGGGCACAGTGTGGGAACTATGGGGCAGAGCTTATGGGTCTGCTAAGGGATCTATGGGGCAGAATGGAATTGTCAGGGCACAACAGGAGCTGTGGCGCAGAGGGTGTTCTGCAGGGAAGAATGGGATCTATGGGGCAAAGGGGGTTCTACGTCAGAGAAGGAGAGTTGTGGGGCAGAGGGAGTTCTATGGGATAGAATGGGAACTATTGGGCAGAGTGTGTTCTATGGAATGGAGCATGGTGCCTGGATTCCTTATGGGTTCTGTCGGGTGATATGGGGCAGGCTCCCCCCCCCTCCTGTGCCCTTCTCCCCTCCCCCTCCTCCAGGAATTTTTTAGGGGAGACAGAAAGGGGCGGGGTGGGGCAGGGGAAACTCATAAAAGCCGCAGGGCAGCAGCAGGATTGGTGTGGGGCAGGCGGAGGTGGGGAGATGGGGAGAGATGGGAAGCACATTGGGATCTACAGGCAGCAGAGAGATATGTGGGATGTGGGGATATGGGGAGCTGTGGGTCACACAGGGGGCTATGAGGTGCCCCACAGGGATGTGGAGCTCTGCTGGCTAAGGACATGAGGGATATGGGGTTATGGGCTATGAGGTGTGTGGGGACCTATGAGTAGTGGAATACGGGAGGATGTGGGAATTCATGGGACAAAGGGATATGGGGATCTATGGGGCAGGGAGATGTGGGAGGATGTGGAAATCTATGGGGGAGGGAGATATGGGGATCTATGGGGCAGGGAGATGTGGGAAGATGTGGAAATCTATGGGGCAGGGGGGTGTGGAGATCTATGGGGTGCAGGGAGGAGCTGTGGGTAACAGCCTTTCTCCCCCAGCGCTACAGATCCGTTCCTGTTTCCTGTGCTAGAGCCAGAGACTGAAGGTACAGGGCTGATGTGTGGCCCAGGGAGACAATGGGGCAGGAGCCGCTATGGGGTGTGAGGACATTATGAAGCAGGGGAGCACTTTGGGGCAGGACAAGGCTCTTGGGGGTGGTATGAATGCTGTGGGGCAGAGGGGAGAGGCTTGGGAGCGGGGAGGCATCACTTTGCTATGGGGCACTGTGCATCGCGGTGGAGCTCACACATTGCTATGGGGTGCTGCTCTTTTAGTGTGGCTCATGTGTGTCTATGAGGCCCTGCTCATCACTATGTGTCTCATGAATGTCTATGGGGCCCGTACATTTCTGTGGGGCACTGTGCATGTCTATGGGGCTCATACATTGTTATGGGGCACTGTGGATTGCTGTGGGGTTCCTGCATTTCTATTGGGCTCATGCATGTCTATGGGTCACAGCTCATTTCTGTGAGTCTCACAAATATCTATGGGACAGTCTGTCTGTGGGGGGCGCATGCATGTCTGTGAGGCACCCCTTATCTCTGTGGGGCCCATGCATTTCTATGGAGCCCATGTATCCCTATGGGTCGCTGTGTCACCATGACGATGTCACCGTGATACTGTCACTGTGATGACATCACTGTCACCATACCGACAGATGGAGGCATTGCTGGGTGTGGCTGCCCCCTTCCTGCGTGCCCCCGAGGGGCCCCATCCAACCCCACCGGGTGACACTCGAGGGCTCTGCTTTGTGCCCCACCCCCAGCTTGAGTTCGTCCGCGCCCGCATCACTGCCCGGGCAGGGAATGGGGTCACCGTCACCACGGAGACAGGGGAGGTGAGAGATGGAGTCATGGGGCGGGGGGGGAGGGGGGGGGGGATGTTCATGAGGTGGGGTCAGTGGGGATCAGTGGAGCTAGTCAATAGGATCAGTGCAAGTTGATTCAGTGTGGTCAGTGGGAGTCAATGAGGTGGGGTCAATGGAGGTGAGTCAGTGAGGGTCAGTGGGATTCAGTGGAGTGGGGTGGGGTGGGGTGAGTGAGTATCAATGGTAGTCAATGGTGTAAATGGAGTGGGGTCAGTGGGGTGGGGTCAATAGAGGGTGATGGATGAGAAAGGGTTACTGTGGGGGTTTGGGATGGAAAGGAGAGATTTGGGTAAAAGTTCAGCTTGGGCGATTTGGAGAAGAAAGTGTTAATGGTGGATGTGGGGTGGAAAGGATTGATTTGGGAGATTTGAGGTTTAAAGAGATAATGTTGGGATTTGGGACGAAAAAAAAAAAGGATTTGGTGGGGGTTGGGGTGAAAAAAAGTAACTTGGGGGACACTTGAAATGGCAACCATGATGTAGCGGAGTGAATAAAAAAATGTAATTTTGGGGGATACTTTAGTGTGACAAAACTGAATTTGTGGGGATTTGGGGTTGAAAATAGGGAATTTGGTGGGATCTGGGGTGGAAAAGTTAAACTTGGGATTCTGAATTGAAAAAGTTGCATTTGGGGGATTCTTGGGATCTCTCTGCAGACCCTGACAGTGCCTGAGGCTGACGTGCACCCCCAAAACCCCCCAAAATTTGACCGCATTGAGGACATGGCCATGCTGACGTTCCTCCACGAGCCTGCCGTCCTCTACAATCTCAAGGAGCGCTATGCTTCCTGGATGATCTATGTGAGCCTTCCCAGCAGCCCCTGCAGCAATCCACAGCTAAGGGGGTGACCCCATAGCCTATAGAGCAGCCCCAAATCTATAAGGTGGCCCTACAGCCTATAAAGATGCAGGAGCATTGTGGTTTCTCCATGAAGATCTGGGTGGTCACCTTGTGCCCATACGATTTGAGGCACCTAGTACATGGTGATTTTCCTCCAGAGTTCTTTGGTCACCTAGAACTGGGATGTCCCATCTCCAGTCCCATCGGGCCACCTAGAATGGGCACACCCCATCTCAAACACTTTGGACCACCTAGAACCAGTCACCAAGAACTGTGATTTCCAGATCCCATTGAGCCACCTAGAACTGAGACAGCCCATTTACAGACTACTTGGGATACCTAGAACCAATATCTTAGGGTCACCTAGAATTGGGATGTCCCATTTCAAGACCTCTTTGGATACCTAGAACCATGATTCCCAGATCCCCCTGAGCCACCTAGAACAGGGATGTCCCATCTTTATTCCCCTTGTGGCAACTAAATGGAAATTTCAAGACCCTTTGAGTCATCTAGAACGGGGCCATCCCATTTCCAGACTCCTTGGAATACCTAGAACTAAGTTGTCAAGAACCACAAGGTCATCTGGAATTGGGATGTCCCGTGTCTAGACCCTTTGGGACACCTACAAACAAAATTTACAGGACTGTTCTGTCAACCAGAACTGGAATGTCACATCCTCTCTCCCCTTGGAACAACTAGAAATGAGATTTCCAGACCTTTTGGGCCACGTAGAAATTAGATTTCCCATCTCAAGATCACTTGGGCATCCTAGAATTGGGATGTCCCATCTTGAGAAACTTGGGTACACCTAGAAGCAAGATCTCAAGATCCCTTGGGCTACCTAAAACTGGGACTACCTATTTAGAGACCATGTGGGCCACCTAGAACTGTGATGTCCCATCTCCTGACCCACTGAGTCACCAAGAGCCCCTTCTAGTGGGATGACACTTCATGATCCTGTCTCATGTCCCCTTCTCCAGACCTACTCGGGGCTCTTTTGTGTCACCGTCAACCCATACAAGTGGCTTCCGGTCTACAATGCTGAGGTGGTGGCTGCCTACCGGGGCAAGAAGCGGACTGAGGTCCCACCCCATATCTTCTCCATCTCGGATAATGCATACCAGAACATGCTGACAGGTAGGGACCTCCAAGTGGCAAATTTCATCATGAAAAAATGGACCCAGAGCTAAAGCCTGGTCTTCATGTTAGTGGGACTATCATCTCTTGTGTCTTCTCCCTGCAGATCGTGAGAATCAGTCCATCCTCATCACGTAAGTCCCAGCCCCGTGGTCCTGGAGGGGTGGGAGGGCAGCACTGCACTATAGTGCCCCACACATCTCACCACTGCCCCATGGCTTCAGTGGAGAATCCGGAGCAGGGAAGACTGTTAACACCAAGAGGGTCATCCAATACTTTGCCAGCATTGCTGCCATTGGTGACCGCAAAAAGGAGGTGGCAAATAGCAGCAAGGTGGGTCCTCTGGTCATGTTCTCTTAGCATCCCACACTTGTGGATCTGCTTGTTCCCTTCCACTGATCTCCACTGACCACCAGGGGACCCTGGAGGATCAAATCATCCAGGCCAACCCTGCCTTGGAGGCCTTCGGCAATGCCAAGACTGTCCGCAATGACAACTCTTCGCGATTTGTGAGTGGTGGGGATGTTGGGTGGGATCTATGAGACAGGGTTGAGGATCCATGGGGCAGAGAAGTCTCACGCTGCTGTTCTCATAGGGGAAGTTCATCCGGATCCACTTTGGGGCTACTGGGAAGTTGGCATCAGCTGATATTGAGACCTGTGAGTGGCTTTGGGGATGCATCTTTGAGCCATCATACCAACCCTCCATCCATCTTATCCATCTTCTCATCCCATCCACCTCAAAACCTTCTCTCCATCCTCCCCAGACCTCTTGGAGAAGTCCCGAGTCATCTTCCAGCTGAAGGCTGAGCGGAACTACCACATCTTCTATCAGATCCTCTCCAACAAGAAGCCTGAGCTTCTGGGTGAGTTGGGTCTTCTTCCATCCTCTCTTTTTCTACTCATTTTTTGCAGCAATTGAGGGCCATTTGGATTATTTTGTGTCTTTTTCCCTCTTTCCTGCCCCACCACTGAGCAGAGATGCTGCTCATCACCAACAACCCTTATGACTACAGTTACGTCTCCCAAGGAGAGGTGACCGTGGCCTCCATCGATGACTCGGAAGAGCTGTTGGCAACCGATGTAAGCAGATGGAGGAGTCCTCAGATGGAGGAGACCGTGGGTGGATGAATCAATGGATGAGTGATTGAATCATTGGATGGAAGAAACCATGTATTGTTGGGCCCTGAAATGAATGAATGATTCTTTAGATGGATGGTTGAATCTTTAGATGGATGAGCGCATGGATGGATGAGTCTACGGTGGATGGATGAATCTTTAGATGGATGAATGACGTTTTAGATGGTTAAGTAGGTCATGGGTAGATGAGATTGTCTAACAAATAAGAAGAGCGGGACAGACAGACACATGATGTCTGTGCCCTCAGCACAGTGCTGGGGGAATATCAGGTCCTCCCTGACTCCCTCTGTTCACTCTACAGAGTGCTTTCGATGTCCTGGGCTTCACTGCTGAGGAGAAGGCTGGTGTCTACAAGCTGACGGGCGCCATCATGCACTTTGGCAATATGAAGTTCAAGCAGAAGCAGCGGGAGGAGCAGGCGGAGCCAGACGGCACCGAAGGTTCATGGGATGACATATTTTGGGGTCCCCCAGCTCCCTCCAAGATGTGGAGGAGGCAGGACCTGACTCATGTTCTCTTCTCCTTGATGGAAAGATGCCGACAAGTCGGCTTACCTGATGGGGCTAAACTCAGCCGACCTCCTCAAGGGGCTATGCCATCCCCGAGTGAAGGTGGGCAACGAATATGTCACCAAGGGACAGAGCGTCCAGCAGGTCTACTACTCCATTGGGGCTCTGGCCAAGGCTGTCTACGAGAAAATGTTCAACTGGATGGTGGTCAGGATCAACAACTCTCTGGAGACCAAACAGCCTCGTCAATACTTCATCGGTGTTCTGGATATTGCTGGCTTTGAGATCTTCGATGTGAGGCTGTGGGAGAGCACTATGGGTGCTTTTTGGTATTGGGTTGATGCAGCTGGGCATTGAATTGATGTCCTTAAGAGTCACGTTGAACTCTGGTGGGAATGCGGTGCTGCTAGGTGCTGCATTTACCCCACTGAGTGGTGAATTGACCTCCCCACTAGGCATTATGTTGACATTGTCGGGTTTCCTGTTGACTTTGTTGGATCTCCAATTCATTCTGTTGATCCCGTGGGGTGTTATGTTAACCACAATGGGTCTGTAGTTAACTCCATCAATCCTACTGGGCATTTCATTGCCCAGTACCCCTTGGGTTTTCTGATGACCCCACTGTGTCTTCAGTTGACTCTTTTGACTCCATTCAGCCTTACGTTGACTCACTGGGTCACACATTGGGTGTTACATTGACCACATTCACTGTCTTTTCTCTCCCCAGTTCAACAGCTTTGAGCAGCTCTGTATCAACTTTACCAATGAGAAGCTGCAGCAGTTCTTCAATCACCACATGTTTGTGCTGGAGCAGGAAGAGTACAAGAAGGAGGGAATCGAGTGGGAATTCATTGATTTTGGCATGGACCTCCAGGCCTGTATTGATCTCATCGAGAAGGTACTGCCTCTCCCAGGGCATTTTGGGGTGCTCTTACACTTGGAGCTTGCCAGGGACCCCAAAAGTGATCAGTTGGGTGGTGCTTGGTGTACTCCATGGCCAACGAGGTCCTCTCCTCAACAGCCCATGGGGATCATGTCCATCCTGGAGGAGGAGTGCATGTTCCCCAAAGCTTCAGACATGACCTTCAAGGCCAAACTGTTTGACAACCACTTGGGCAAATCAGCCAATTTTGGGAAGCCCCGAAATGTCAAAGGGAAGTCAGAAGCCCACTTCTCACTCATCCACTATGCGGGCACAGTGGATTACAATATCATCGGTTGGTTGGAGAAGAACAAGGATCCCCTCAATGAGACAGTGGTGGGGCTCTACCAGAAGTCAGCCCTCAAGCTATTGGCCAGTCTCTTCTCCAACTACGCTGGGGCAGATACTGGTAAGAGGATGGATGGAGATGGTTGGATGACCGATGAGGAAGATCTATCCCCAGCAGTTCTTTCCTTGCTTACCTATCCCACTCCTCCTCTCCCCAGGTGGTGACAGTGGAAAGGGGAAAGGAGCCAAGAAGAAAGGTTCCTCCTTCCAGACTGTCTCAGCCCTGCACCGGGTGAGTGCCCCATGGAGAGGACAGGCTGTGGGGCAGAGGGAGGACTACCTCACCCCATGACCTTCTTGCTCCTCCTGTCTTGCCCATTGGTTTCAGCCTTTTCTCTCCTCCTCCAGGAGAACCTCAACAAGCTGATGGCCAACCTCAAGACAACCCATCCCCACTTTGTCCGCTGCCTCATCCCTAATGAGAGGAAGGAGCCAGGTGAGGGAGTGGAGACTAGAGTGGTAGTGGCAGTGGGTGTGGCCAAAGGCTGACCCCACCCATTTTTAACCCTCTACCTGACAGGTGTGATGGACAACCCCCTGGTGATGCACCAGCTGCGCTGCAACGGGGTGCTGGAGGGCATCCGCATCTGCCGCAAGGGTTTCCCCAACCGCATCCTCTATGGGGACTTCCGCCAGCGGTGGGGACAGCATGACAGGGGTGTTGGGGATGTGGGGATGGGCTTTGAGCTCATTTTGGCTCTTCTCTTCCTGCCTTACCTAGCTACCGCATCCTGAACCCCACAGCCATCCCCGAGGGGCAGTTCATTGACAGCCGCAAGGGTGCTGAGAAGCTCCTGGGATCCCTTGACATTGACCACAATCAGTACAAATTTGGGCACACCAAGGTAAAGTACATCCATACATCAAATCGTCAGTCTGTCCATCTGGCCACCAACACTTCTATCCGTCCAATCCAACCCCGTATCCAACTGTTCCATCCAACTCTTCCATCCAATCCAATGTCCAGCCCTTCAATTCAATCCAATCTCTAACTCTTCCGTCTAACCCAACACAACCATTGACACTTCCATCCAACTCATCTGATATTCCTTCCATCCAGCCTGTCCACCAACCCTTCCAGGCAGCTCTCCCATCCAATTCAATCTCCAGCCCTTCCATCCAACCCTATCCCACCCATCCCACCTGTCTCCTGCTCCATCCTCTTCTCAACCACTTCCTTTCTCTTCCAAGGTCTTCTTCAAGGCTGGGCTGCTGGGGCTGTTAGAGGAGATGCGAGATGAGCGCCTCTCCCTCATCATCACCCGCATCCAAGCTCAAGCCCGAGGCCAGCTCATGCGCATTGAGTTCAAGAAGATCCTGGAGCGCCGGTGAGATGGGGATAGCTCCTTCTACCAGGGATGGAGCTTTTATGTGACCCAGCTCTACTACGTAGGGCTTGAGTGGTGGCATCATCTGAGTGTCCCCATTATAGGGATGCACTCTTGGTAATCCAATGGAACATCCGGGCCTTCATGGGGGTGAAGAACTGGCCCTGGATGAAGCTCTACTTCAAGATCAAGCCGCTGCTGAAGAGCGCTGAGACTGAGAAGGAGATGCAGGTATGAGGACATCACAAAACCATCATGGTGTGGGCCACCAAGGATGTGGTTAGGGTGGGGCTAATGAGTGGTGGAACCATTTGCTATTGCTATTGGTCTTCTGTGCCCTGATGCAGACGATGAAAGAGGAATTTGGGCATCTGAAGGAAGCCTTGGAGAAGTCAGAGGCACGCCGGAAGGAGCTGGAGGAGAAGATGGTTTCCATGCTGCAGGAGAAGAATGACCTCCAGTTGCAAGTGCAGGCCGTGCGTGATGGAGATGTCCCTACCCCACAGACTCCCTTCTCCTTTCCTTCCTGTTCCCACCAATTTTTCCCCTTCATAGGAACAAGACAATCTTGCTGATGCTGAGGAGCGCTGTGATCAGCTCATCAAGAACAAGATCCAGCTAGAAGCCAAAGTGAAGGAGATGACGGAGAGGCTAGAGGAAGAAGAGGAGATGAATGCCGAGCTGACAGCCAAGAAGAGGAAGCTGGAGGATGAGTGTTCAGAGCTTAAGAAGGACATTGATGACCTGGAGCTGTCCTTGGCCAAAGTGGAGAAGGAGAAACATGCCACAGAGAACAAGGTGAAGTGGTTGGGGTGAGAAGACCCAAGGATGGTTGAGTTGGGTTGGTAAGTCCCAAGGTATTTCAGTTAGGTTGGATTGAGATGACCCAAAATTACTTGGGTTGGGCTGAGAATATGCAAGGAAGGTTGTGTTGAATTGAGAAGACCTAAAGATTGATGAGTTGTGCTGAGAAGACCTAAGGGTAGTTTGATTGGTTTGAGAAGACTGAAGGGTGGCTGGGTTGGGTTGAGAAGACCTAAAAGTTGTTGAGTTGGGTTGAGAAATTCCAAAAGGGGTTTGATTGGATTGAGAAGACCCAAGGGTGACTGGGTTGGATTTGACCCAAAGACGGTTTGGTTGCATTGAAATGAGATGTAAGTTGGTAGGTTTGGGTTGAGAAGAACCAAGGGTGATTGGCTGGGTTCTCCTGTGTCGCCTAAATCAGATTCAGCTTGACAATGAGTAAGAGCAGTGTCTTCCTGTCTCTGCCCTACCTTTGGCATCAAGATGGAAGCCTGATGTTTCTCACCATGCAGGTCAAGAACCTCACAGAGGAGATGGCCGGGCTGGACGAGAACATCACCAAGCTGACCAAAGAGAAGAAGACCCTGCAGGAGTCTCACCAGCAAGCCCTGGATGACCTGCAGGCTGAGGAGGACAAGGTCAACACTTTAGCAAAGGCCAAAGTGAAGCTGGAACAGCAAGCAGACGATGTGAGACCTGTTTCTCCTATGGGAAAATATACTTCTAGGGTAGGTTTTTTTTTGTCAGCTGATGGGGGTCTCTGCATTGTTTGCAGCTGGAGAGCTCACTGGAACAGGAGAAAAAGATACGGATGGACCTGGAACGAGCCAAGAGGAAGCTGGAAGGCGACTTGAAGCTAGCCCAGGAGAGTGTTATGGACCTGGAGAATGACAAGCAGCAGCTGGAGGAGAGGCTGAAAAAGTAGCGAACTGCCCACCACCTCTTCCATCCCTTTGTCTCTTACCCATAATCTTGCTCTTCTCTGAGAACCTGGGACTACAATTGGTGTTTCTTTTCTTCCAGGAAAGACTTTGAACTCAACACGCTTAATGCTCGAATTGAGGATGAACAAGCGATTGCTGCCCAGCTCCAGAAGAAGCTGAAAGAGCTTCAGGTCAGGCAGAGGTGGAGTTGAAGAGTCTCCACTTGGTTGTGTTGAGCTCTGTTAGGTTGGATTGAATTGGTTTCAGTAGAGGTGTCTCCATTTGGGTGGGTTGGGTTGAAGAATCTCCACTGAGTTGGGTTGAGTTCAGCTGGATGGAGTTGGGTTGGGTTCAAGACTCTCCATCAGATTGGATTTGAAGAATATGAAACTGGTTGAGTTGGGTTGAAGAGTCTCCAACTGGCTGTGAACTGAGTGGAAGAGTTGGGCCAAGGGAAGCCCTGTGATGTTCTACCTGTCTACCCTACATGATGTTCTACCCTACAGGCACGGATTGAGGAGCTGGAGGAGGAACTAGAGGCAGAGCGAACGGGCCGGGCTAAGGTGGAGAAGCTGCGCTCAGAGCTGTTGCAGGAACTGGAGGAGACCAGTGAGCGGCTGGAGGAGGCGGGCGGTGCCACTTCAGTGCAGCTCGAGCTTAACAAGAAGCGGGAAGCCGAATTCCAGAAGCTGCGGAGGGACCTGGAGGAGGCCACATTGCAGCACGAGGCCACAGCTGCCACACTGCGCAAGAAGCATGCCGACAGTGTGGCTGAGCTGAGTGAGCAGCTCGACAACATGCAGCGTGTCAAGCAGAAGCTGGAGAAGGAGAAGAGTGAGCTCAAGCTGGAGCTGGATGATGTCAACTCCAACACGGAGCAGCTCATCAAGGCCAAGGTAGGAGACTGGGGCCTTGACTGCAAAGATCAAGATGAGGCTAGATGAGACAGCTCTTCTTCCACACTTCCCATGTTCCCTTGTATCTCCCTTCCCTTCCTTCCTCTAGGCCAACCTGGAGAAGATGTGCCGCACCACGGAAGACCAGATGAATGAGCACCGCAGCAAGTTGGAGGAGGCTCAGCGCACTGTCACTGACCTCAGCACCCAGCGAGCCAAGCTCCAGACAGAGAACAGTGAGTGCCTCACTCACACCTCACTCACATCTCACCCAGCTGCTGGCCTTGGGGACTGCGGGTTGGCTCTGGGGGTCTCTTCAGCAATGATCACCCCTCTTTGTGCCCCTTAGGCGAGCTCTCAAGGCAGCTGGAGGAGAAGGAAGCTTTCATCAACCAGCTGACGCGAGGGAAGCTCACCTACACTCAGCAGCTGGAGGACCTCAAGAGACAGCTGGAGGAGGAGGCCAAGGTATGGCCTTGTTGGAGAGGTTGGTAGGACTGGAGGTTTAGGGTACGAGACACCATGACGTTAGGAGTGAGGTGGGAATGGGATGGAGGAGCTCAGTTGAGTTGGCCGGAATCAAGGAGGTTACGTTAGGGTGGGTTGAGTTTGTTTGGGTTCAGTTGGTCTAAGGAATACCTGAGGAATACTGAGTTGGAGGACCTCAAGCTGTCCCCAGTTAACACAGCTCCGTCTTCTCCTTGCCCCAGGCCAAGAACGCGTTGGCCCATGCCCTCCAATCAGCTCAACATGATTGCGACCTGCTGCGGGAGCAGTACGAGGAGGAGATGGAGGCCAAGGCCGAACTCCAGCGCGCTCTCTCCAAGGCCAACTCCGAGGTGGCCCAGTGGAGGACCAAGTATGAGACAGATGCCATCCAGCGCACTGAGGAGCTGGAGGAGGCCAAGTGAGTCATCTTCCATGGACGGAGGCTCTTCAAGGAGTCCAGAAAGGCTATGTGTGAGTTCTGTCCATCCATCTGGTAGGAAGAAACTGGCACAACGGCTTCAGGAAGCTGAGGAGGCTGTGGAGGCGGTCAATGCCAAGTGCTCCTCCTTGGAGAAGACGAAGCACCGGCTGCAGAATGAGATCGAGGACTTGATGGCGGATGTAGAGAGGTCAAACGCAGCAGCTGCTGCTCTGGACAAGAAGCAGAGGAACTTTGACAAGGTCAGGGCACCAGAATATGGTAAGGGTTAAGAGGAGAAGGTTCTCCATGGAGGAAGAGGTTATAAGCGATGTCCTGCTGGTGTCCCCATAGATCTTGTCAGAATGGAAGCAGAAGTTTGAGGAGTCGCAAACTGAGCTGGAGGCATCACAGAAGGAGGCTAGGTCCCTCAGCACTGAGCTCTTCAAGTTGAAGAATGCCTACGAGGAATCACTGGAGCACCTGGAGACCTTCAAGAGGGAGAATAAGAACCTCCAAGGTGAGACTATCGCCTCCACCTGGCCACTCCAATGTCATCCATCTATTTCTACATGATCTGACGGATTGTCATCCATGCAGAGGAGATCTCAGACCTCACAGAGCAACTGGGAGCCAGCCAGAAATCCATCCATGAGTTGGAGAAGGTCCGGAAGCAACTGGATGCTGAGAAGCTAGAGCTGCAAGCAGCACTGGAGGAGGCAGAGGTAAGCCAAGCTCTATCCCCACCTGTCCCCTCATATCTCCATGTGTCCTTCTGGTGTCCTCTGTGGCGAACAGTGTTTTCCTGTCCTCCCTAGGCATCTCTCGAGCATGAGGAGGGGAAGATCCTGAGGGCCCAGCTAGAGTTTAATCAAGTGAAGGCTGACTATGAGCGCAAGCTTGCTGAGAAGGATGAGGAGATGGAGCAATCCAAGCGCAACCACCTGCGGGTGGTGGACTCACTGCAGACCTCACTGGATGCTGAGACACGAAGCCGAAATGAGGCCCTGAGGCTGAAGAAGAAGATGGAGGGTGACCTCAATGAGATGGAGATCCAGCTGAGCCATGCCAACCGTACGGCAGCTGAAGCCCAGAAGCAAGTTAAGGCACTGCAGGGCTATCTCAAGGTATCCATAGGACTGCTGACCCATCAGGAATTAATGGGCCAAGATGGCCATTTGGACATTAGGTGGCACAAGTTTGCTACTGGGTGGCAGTATGATGGGTTTTAGGTTGCCATGGGGTGATCATTAGCTGGCTGATGTCCATAGGGAAGCTATTTTGTGACCATTGAGTGCCCATTGAGTGGCCACTGCGTGCCTGTTGGATAGTCATTTACTGGCTGATGGATGGCCACTGGGTAGCTATTGGCGGTCCATTGAGTGGAAACTAAGATGCCATTGGGTAGCAACTAAGTGGCTTTTGAGTGGTTGTTGGCTGATCGCTGGGTTGCTAATGTGTGGGCATTTGCTAGCTGATGGACAGCGAATGGTTGGAATTTACCTTGCCCACTGGGTGGTCATTGGGAAGCCCAGTGTGGCTGTTGGATGCCTGTTGAGTGCCTGTTGGGTAGCCATTGTTTGCCTATTGGGTAGCTGTTGAGTGGCCATTGGGTGGCTATCCAGTGACCCTTGGGTAGCCATGGGAGGCCATTCTATGCTTGTTTAGTGGCCACTGAGTGCCAACCTGGTGTCTATTGTGTGGCCAGTGGGTGATCACTGCATGGCAATTGGGTGGCCATTGGGTGATCCTTAGGTGGCCACTGGGTGGCACAAGATGGCTGTTGGGTGCGTGCTCACCCAATTCCCACCTCCCTGCTCATGCTCCTCCCACCATGTTGCCTTGCAGGACACCCAATTACAGCTGGACGATGCTGTGCGAGCTAATGAAGACGTGAAAGAAAACATTGCCATTGTGGAGCGGAGGAACAACCTCCTCCAGTCAGAGCTGGAGGAGCTGCAGGCTATGGTGGAGCAGAGTGAGCGGGCTCGCAAACTGGCTGAGCAGGAACTGACTGAGGCCAGTGAGCGGGTCCAGCTTCTCCACTCCCAGGTGAGGACACTTTGATGGAGACTCAGCCTTGCATCTCCTAAAATATCCCCTGGGGGGCGCAAGAGATAGATCATTAAGACATAGAACATTCCACTAGAGGGCAGAAAGACCTAGAAAGTCCCATTGGAGGACAGCAGGTGACTGCCATGCTCCTCTCTTCCAGAACACCAGCCTCATCAACCAGAAGAAGAAGATGGAGGCCGACATCTCCCAGCTGCAGACAGAGGTGGAAGAAGCCATCCAGGAGTGCCGGAATGCCGAGGAGAAAGCCAAGAAGGCCATCACTGATGTGAGTGTCATGGTGGACTTGGCTGAGGGGCCAAGGACACCCTCAGTCATTCTCCTACCAATGAGATCAGTGGACCAATGGGACTCTTTACATTCCTCCATCTCTCCATGCCCTCTTTGGTGTCTCATCTTCCTTGCCTAGGCGGCCATGATGGCAGAGGAATTGAAGAAGGAGCAGGACACAAGTGCCCACCTGGAGCGGATGAAAAAGAACATGGAGCAGACCGTCAAGGACCTCCAGCTGAGGCTGGATGAGGCTGAGCAGCTGGCCCTCAAGGGAGGCAAGAAACAGCTGCAGAAGTTGGAGGTTCGGGTGCGGGAGCTGGAGAATGAGCTGGAGGCCGAGCAGAAGCACAACGCTGAGAGCATCAAGGGACTCCGCAAGTCAGAGCGGCGTGTCAAGGAGCTCAGCTACCAGGTGGGACATCACAGCAGAGCTGGTGGCCATAAAGGCAGGGATGACCTGGAACTTCACCCACTCGCGTTGTTCTGTGTTCACGTAGATGCTGCATAACCTGGAATGTGGTTGACCTGTTGGCTTTAGGGAAATGAGTGCCCTACAGCACGGTTGACCTGATAGCAATGGGGATGTGTGACCCAAGACATGGTTCACCTGTTAGGTGTAGGGACAGGCATGACATAAAGCATAGACCTGGTGGTCACAGGGACATGGGTGAACGAGAACATCGTGGCCAGTGGACAATGACCACCATGGCCATGTGCTGCCTCTACATCCAGTGATGTACAAGCTTGTAGGGAGGACACACCCCTCTCAAGAACACCTCTAAATAATCTCCACTTCTAATTGCTACCACGGTTACCTAAAGCCTGGAGATCTATGATAGGCTGTGGGGCCTGGACCAACTGTCTCCCACCTTGGTGTTCCCCCTCCCCCCAGACAGAGGAGGACCGGAAGAACATGGTGAGGCTGCAGGACCTGGTGGACAAGCTGCAGCTGAAGGTGAAGGCCTATAAAAGGCAGGCAGAGGAGGCGGTGAGTTCAGTGGGGAGGAAGAGGAAAATGGGAGGGAGAAATTGGAAAAAACTGAGAAATAGATGGACAATTGGAAAAACTAGAAAAAAATGGTTGAGGAATGTGGAACTGGCTGGAGAAAAAGTTGGAGAAAAGGATGGATGGACAGATGTATGGGAGGAGAACTGGGTGGAGAAATTGTAAAAATCAGAGAAACTTGAGAAGTTGATTGATGGAGAAAATGGAGGAGAATGCATGGAGAAATTAGAGAAGATGGAGAAACTGGAGGAAATGTAGAAATGGAGAAAATGATTGATTGGTGGATGGAGATATTGGATGAAGATTCAGGTGGAGAAACTGGAGAAACAGCTGGTTGAGAAGATGGATGAATGGAAGAGTAGGGGTGGATGGCTGCGTTGAGGATGGAGGATGGGGAAGCGCGGATGGAAAGAATGATGCTGAGATGGCTGCAAGGATGATGGGACTGAGGGAGAGAGAAGGTGGATGGGTGGGAAAGAGTAGATGAAGGATCGCTGGGTAGATAAAAGCCTGGGTGGATGGATGGATGGATGGATGGATGGATGGATGGATGGATGGATGGATGGATGGACAGACGTTTGGACCAGTGGATGGGTAGATGACAAGACAGCTGCCAAGATGGCCACTGCCTCACCCCACAGGAAGAGCAGGCCAACTCCAACCTGGCCAAGTTCCGCAAGGCGCAGCATGAGCTGGATGAGGCAGAGGAGCGTGCTGATATGGCTGAGTCCCAGGTTAACAAGCTGCGGGCACGGAGCCGTGACATCAGCACCAAGGTGGGTTCCTGCCCCACATCCCTGCCACAGCTTCACTCCATATCTGTCCCTCACATGCCTCATCACCTCCCTCCATCTTCTCTCCCAATAGAAAGGACTCAATGAGGAATGAAAGCTCCAGATGCTCTGCCTTCCAGCCTCAACCTCTGATCAATTCCCTTTGGATCTCACAACTCTCCTGCTTTCAGCCAATAAAAATTGTTGAGCAGCAGCAGCTGCATGTGTGGGGCAGGGCTTAGTGTGGGTAGTGCAGCGGGGTTGGTGTGGGAGCCACTGGAGATGGAGGATGGCCAAGAGTGCGAGTTGGCCACTCAGGCTATCCCACAATGCCATGTATCTTGACCCATGGTGAGTGAATGTCAACACAACTGGCTGTGGGGCACTGTGGGTTGTTACAGGACAATATGTTTCCCTATGCACTTCTATGGGTCCCTGCAGGTCACTGTGTGACGTGTCATTATCATTCCCATATGAGTCTCTGTTCCCTTTGGCTCCCTGTGGGTCTTTATGGCTCCCTGTGGTTTTTATGTGGCTCTAAGTGCTCACTTCAGTTTAATTCCTTCTTTCCTCTCTCCCTTTGAGCAACCTCTATTACTGTTCTGCTGAGAATGGTTTAAGTTGCACCCATGGCTGGTATCAAGACCAGCTTGGTGGTTGGCGACCCTGCACATAGCAGGGGGTTGAAACTGAATAATCGTTGTGGTCCTTTTCAACCCAGGCCATTCTATGGTTCCATGATTCTTAATGCCACGTTGGTCTGAAGGGCGTCCATTCAGACTGGAGCTCGTCCAGTACCAATACTGGGTACGTGTACCTCAAATACTACCACTGTAAGCCATGTTTATTCCTTCAACGTACCGGTGCAAGGAAAGCAAACACAGCGCTTAGAAGCACAACACACAGTGTTTTTAATCCCCGATTTGACATCTTTGTCCCTGAAAATTCCTCCTTGCACATACCCTCAGCCCTGCCCACCCACCTACCCTGCCCAGCCCAGCCCAGCCCAGCCCTGCCCACTCAGGAGCCCCGAGCCCAGCCTCCGCCAGGCCCGGCTCCGCCGCTCGCTCCTCGCACAGCCGCAGCACAAGGGTCCGCGCCAGCCCAGCCCGGCCCGGCCTCCCCAGGACCACCCTCGCCGCCATGGCGCCCACCGGCAGGGGGCGGCCGCCGCGCGGTGCGTCATCACACCGCGTCAGATTCAGATTGGCTGCGCCGCCGCTCGCGGAGCTGATTGGACAGGAGGGGCGCGTCAGGCGGCGGTTGAACGCGGCGCGGGCGGGAGAGAGACTCGGTGTGCTCGCGCCATTCCTTGGCCCTCATGGCTCCTGCCCGCAGGAAGGCGGCCGCGGGCGCGCGCGGCAGGAAGCTGAGCGCCTTCCTGAAGGACTTCGACCGGGAGGGTACGCTGCGGGCTGGCGGGCCGAAGCCCGGGCCGGGCCGACGTCTGCGCTCGGGCCCAGGCCGCGTCCGACCCTTGTCTGTCCCCACAGTGAGGAGCCGGGTCGAGCAGCTGCGGACGAACGGGGAGCGCCTGCTCAAGGAGATGGAGAACCTATACGACGTGGAGCTCCTCCGGCTGCCCTTGGCGCTCCGCGAGATGAACTGGCTGGAGTTCTTCGGTACCGGCGGGAGGGGCGGGGCGGGGCTTCTGAAGCGGCGCTTGGAAGCCGTCGCTGAGGAGCGGTGGGACATGGCGCGCGGGGCTCGCGCGAGAAGAACGCGGGCGGGCGCGCCGTCCCCTCTGTCCGGGGCCGCTCGCTCGCCGCCGGAACGCCTGCTGTGCGCTGCCCGCTCCTGCGGCGGCGTTACAGCGCACCTGCGTGTGTTGCGGGAGCTCTCCCGGCTACGTACCGGAGTGACGCTTCCAAACGAGATATCTTCTTTCTAGCTAAAGGGGGAAGCCAGAGAGTCCTGGAAGAGGCGGTGACGGTAGGTATCCAGCACAAATAGGAGACTTTCCTGAGCGCGTTGTGTGTTCCTGTAGGAGGTGAAGGGTTTGTGCATCTGCAGGAGCGCTGCTGTGATAGCGCAGGTTATGCACACAGATGCTGTGTTAAGACTTAGCAGGAGGAGATCGTGTGTTGTCTTTTGCAGGGTTTGTGTGCTCGTGCTGCTCCTTGCCTGGCTTTCCAGGCCTGCTTAATTTCACGAGATTGCTAAGGCTAGAAAAGACCTCCCAGATCACTTCTAAAATTCCTGGATGATCAAGGTTTCCCCTCTGAGCCCTCTTGAGTTGTGTAATCACCACAACCTGCTTACTCCGAGTAGCATCAGAAGCATGTGGTGTGGAGGGGGCCTTTCCTTTAAACATCCAGTTTGAACGGGTAGTCAAGGTGCTAAAAGGGCTGTGCTTCAGTGCTGATCATTTATGAAGCAGCTCCTCAAACTGCCTCATATGCTGTTAATCCAGGCCCCAAATAATTTGTGCCTCCATAGGTCTGCTGGGGCCACAGCTTTCCTCTCAGTACCTGCCTAGCCTTTCAGGTTTCTGCAGGAGTTTGGGAGAGGAGTTCCATGACACCGGGAGTGTCCACTTCTCTTAAGTTTTCTCCGGAGTTCCTCCACACCATCTGCCACTCAGTGTTACACAGCTCTGGGGAAGATCCCCGGCCAATACTGATAATGAAAAGCATGTTCTGAAAACATGACAATGTATACAATGTGATTACGTTGGTTTGAACATTCCAGAAAAGTCCAGAAATTTTGCGGGGGAGAAAAGGAAAAGCATGGGAGGAGGGAAACTTGAAAACCCGTTCAAACATCTCTCAGCCCATTAACAGATTCCCTGGGAAGGCAGTGGAGGAAGTAAAAGCATTAGCACTCTCAGGAGTGTAACTTTTGAGGCTTAAACCATGCCATGTTGTTTATAAACACCAGACGGGTGTCCCAGCTTTTGGGTGCTTTTAGGGCTCTGGTATACATACACCCTCCAAGGGCGTGCACGCTCTGGCTGGCCTCTGCCAGTACGCCTCTCCCAATCCTCTTCGCATTTTAACATTCTTCAGGGATGGTCATAAAGAAAAAAAAAAGAACTAAACACAATTTAATCACTCTCTTTTGGCTGCTCCACCATGACACACAGAGATCACCATTGCCTAACGCACCAGCCCTTCTCTCCTGCTATCTGTAAGGTTGCTCTGCTCCCCTGGAGTTGTTTTGCAGTGTCCTGCACTGTGGGGGTTTGGTCCTAGGTCTCTGGAAGAGCATGTGCCTTTCAGTAAGCTAAAGCACTGCTGTGGTGGTTGAGCAGCAGGGAGTAGGTGAAGTGTGCTTGCAGCTGCCCAGCAAGGCATGCTGCCTCTGAAGGGCATCCAAGATCTATATGTCCAGAATAACGTGGAAGGATCTCGTTTGAGCACAACAGAAGAACGTAAAGATATTTTTGCTATGAAATAGTTATAAGTATTTTGCCTGCAACTTTGACATTGCAAACTCACGCTACTGATCATCCTGACAGTATCATGGCTTCTTAATCCTAGGCAGACTTGGGAATAACAGAAATAAACAAGCTAACAGCAGAATTTATCCAGACTCCTTTAAAAGTCATCAGGAAAGGTCAGTAGTTAACATTCTGTGAATACTGATTTGGTTCTTAGCTACAGCCTTCGTGACATTTAAAGACTAGGACGTAATTCTACCTCTACTCCTGCGACCTGAAGTAGTTTTACTTTCTTTAATTAAAGTGTTCTGAATAATTCACAGCTGTGTTCTCTTTACTATTGTCATCAGAATTCAGACTTCAGAAGCAAACTGTTGCCAAAATAAGCTTGTAGTATATTTCCTTACCTTAGGTAATGGTCAGTTATGTCACGTTGGTTTTGTTTTTTTTCCTGTCAACTTGAATAATGCTTTCTCCTTTTTGTAGAAAAATCTAAACAGGGTATTGAAGCTACAGAAGAAGCAGCAGAGGTTCCTTTGCTTCCTCCAGCAAAGAAAGCGAAACACGATAGCCAGCTTCTTCTGGAGCAAGCAGCTGCAAGTACTAATCCAAGAAACGGAAAGGTAAGTAGCTGCTCCTTGTGATGGCTTTTATTCCCAGGATATGAACTATGTAGTCAGATGATGCTGATGCCTATGGTGGGACAGCTGTGCAGGATGCTGTAAGGGTGATTTTGAAAAAGCTGTTGCTTCCTGGTCGTTCCAGTGACGCTGGAAGCTGGCTTTCATTGGCAGATAGTGCTGTTACTTGTGGCGAGCAAAATGACTGTGCTGCAAGTTACCTCTGCTCTTATTCCTGTTGTACTTTTGCACACAAAAGTCTCATCCTTCTTATCTGAGCAGTTGTATTCAGCGTTGTTGTATGTAGGGAGTGATATTCCCTAGAGCAGAACGGTCTGGGCCACATTGAAAATATTTACCAATAATGCTTTTTGGTTTTCTAGTTTATGAATTTTGCTGTGGGCAATAGTAAATATGTGAGCCGTCCCAAGTCAGAGTAGAAGTTAACATGGTCTGTTATCCTCCTGAAGTTCTACAGCTGAACTTCAGGGAAAGGATGTGACAATAATACTCAAGTGGGGAAGTTCTCAGAAGTTTGTCCAGTGGCTTGTTTCAGACTCTGGTGCTGCAGGAAGGAGCCTGCTGAGCCAAGTGTTTCATATGGGCACATTTGCTCGGTGCAGACTTGGCTGTCGCAGGAGAAGGAAATGACTGATTTGGCAGCTAATGTGTTTCAGGTGAGGACATCCACTAAAAAAGCACCAGCATCCAGGAGCAGAAGAGCTCCTTCAGCAAGAGTGAAACGCATGAGTAAAAGGTAATAGCAATGAGTTTTGTGGCAGGATTTCAGAAACAGAGAGTAAAGATGCAGTGCTAACGTAGCTGCTTAATGGGATGGCGCGTGGCCTAGCAGGCTAGATGATGTAGGCATGCTGTGCTGTAGGGCAATCTGTGAGAACCTTGGGTTGTCTCATGTCTTTGGTACGACAGTGCTTACATATCTGTTATAATTATTCTTCTGAGAGCAGGGCTCTACTTACACTTACTTCCTTTTAAGCAGATCAAGCAAAAGCAGCTTTATCACTCCAGCTACTGGCAGAAATCTTGATCTCTGTGCTCGAGGAGGTGCCTCCATTGTCACACCCAGGTTTGATTCCAGGTTTGTATTCTATTGCATTTCTCTGTTAATTTCTTATACAGAGAAGGGCCTTGCTGCTTGCTCCTTACATCTCAGTTGTCTATATGCGGAATATTTTCCAGCAGTGCTTTGAACCTGCAATGGAAGACTTTTGGTCCAAGTGCTTTAAGCAATTGCAGAAAAATTCCTTACCTGTTGCTTTTTCCAGAGTTTTCAAGACACCAGGTTTGCGCACGCCTGCAGTAAATGAACGTGTTTACACCATCTCTGCTAATGGGAGCCCCCTTGCTGATGGCAATGATGTCTTCATTACCGTTCCTGTTGGAGGAGGGGAGGTAAAATTAAACTTGAGTCTGTAAAAATCCATGCAGCAAGGAGAGCCTGTACCTTCTTGGGGGTCTTATCAGTTTCAAGGGACTCCTGTTCATCTATTCTCGCCCACTTACTTGTGCCACCGCAGTTTATCAGGAGGTAAATGTTGCTTAAAAGGAACCCAAAGAAATTATTAGTCAGAAGCGGGAGCTGTTTGATCTGGTCTAAGCAGAATGCAAACTGTTGCTTTGCTGCGCTTTTAAGTAATGCTGAAAGTACCTTCTGCTCACGGTAGTGCGTTGGTACATCAAGGGCAGGTATGAGATGAGCTGGTCAAGCTGGATGTGGTTCTTGGCACGTACGTAGTCTTCTTGTGCGTGTGGAGTTTTATTTTTGCTGCTTCTAGCTGCTGCGGCTAAACAGCAGTTGGTGGTGTTTGGCTTCTTACAGAGCATTCGTTTAACAGCAAGTGATCTGACCAAGAAAAATCTTCTTCATCTTAATCCGGAGGCACGAGGCATTATGAAGAAGCTATCTGTAAGTCTGTTTCTTTTTTTTTTTTTTTTTTTTTTTTTTTCTGTTCAAGACCTGAAACTGTAATGCAGCGTTGTCTCTGTCCTTAATTGTTGTCCTTAACTGTAGAGCTACTAAGCTGTAGCAGAAGCTTCTTATTTCAAGTCTTGTATCTTAGCTTCTACTGCTGGTGAAGAAGCATGAACTGTGGGAAAGGAAGGAGGGATAAAACCTCACACTTGTCGAAAAATAACTATTGTCAGCATTTTGAAAAACTGAATCGAACTAAAGGTGTCTTCTGCTTCAGGTGGAAATCGGAAGTGGCTGTGGGTTATAATCTCTTCAGCTATTGATGAATTTCTCTTTCTTTTTAGGTTCGTCTAGCGCAAGCTTGTAGCAGTGCAAAAACCCATAGGTGAAGGGCAATGAATGTCAGCATCTTTTGTAAACGTGGAACTACTATAAGCTACAAGTACCTTTTATTTGGTGTCTTATAATCCTGTGAGCATTCATTTAAACAAAACAAAATTAAAAAACAAAAAACAAAAAACAGCGAAGCCGTTAAAACCAGTGTTGTACAACTGATAATGCTGTTAATATTCAAACGTCCTTTTCCAGCTGTCAGTGTGATTCAGTTGCAGCTGGCATGAATCACAGCTACCTGGTAGCTAATAGCTAACTATATTCATCACTCAAATCTATTTCCCATTCTGTCTGAGCACCGTGTGTGTCCCAGGGAGTGGGTAAGCAATAGTTCATTTCTCTGCAGTGTATTGTTTATACACTACTAGAATCCCTTCTAGAATCCCTATTACTAGAATCCCTGTTGCCTACGTGGCAGTAACATTTGGTTTAACCAAATTGGAACTTCCTTCTGCTATTCAGTTTAGGTGTTTTAGGCAACGCAGGGAAGCTGATTCACTTCTTTGTAACAGAATTTCTCAGTGTAATGCTAAAGCGCTAGCACCTCTTCATTAAGGTTTTCTGATCCTGAAGGAAGTACACAGAGGCGAATCACAATGAATTCGTTCAGTGGAGAGACACTGGCATTACTGCGGGCAGCTGCCCTGTAGAAGCAAGGTCATTCACACCAGGCAAGGAGACTTGGGTACAGCTGCAGAGCAGTTTCTCCCAAACGAGTTTGGAGCCGGAGCTGGGCTAGGGTGGGAGGGGACAGCCAGGAACCCTGCACAGGGCTGAAGGTTCCGGGGAGCACATTGGAGACTGAGGAGGAGGGTGATGAGACCCAAGTGCCACTGCCAGGGGTGTCCTGGGGGGCCCTCACGGCTGCAGCGGAGGCTGGGAGCGGGCAAGGGGCGGCTGTGGCGGTGTTTTACCAGCAGACAGTGTCGTCGCAAAGGTCACAGGCAGCATGTTAAAGACATGCATTTATCTTAAGCTTACAGGAATGCAATAATAAGTGAAACGGTATGGCAAGAATAACACAGAACAAGGCAATGCACCTAACAGTTACTATGTAAGGTTAAGTACAGTGATTAAGGAAGAGACATCACCAGTTGCCCTCACACTTTACCATCGCCTGGATCTGTGGTTGATGAGGAGCCCTGGTTGCAGCGAGGTTCTGAAGAACCTGTCCAGGCAGTTGGGAGGTCCTGTGCAGTGCATCCACTCGTAGGTGCAGTCTCCAGCCTTGCAAGACAGTCCAGCCTTTGTACTTCATTCTCCCTTTGGATCCCACCAGGCCCGAGGATTGTGGTTGTCACTGACAGCATTCTTGTCACTGTGTCACCAGGGCTGTGTCCCCTTGAGCTGCTGATGCTACCACTGACCACTCAATGTCCCAGCAGCATCTCTGGCACCTAGCCTGTGGAGACTTCGGCCTTGGGGTGGCATTGTCTCCAAGTGGAAGCTCCCGACAATCTCCTGATTGAAAACGCTGTGGTTTTGCCCTGTTTAGGGGCTCTGGGTGATGTGGCACTGAATAGGGCCCTGGGGGCACACAGCTGTGGTGGGGAACGCAACTGCTGCTAGGGGGTGGCAGCAGGTTCACCTGTGGCATGGTGGTTCCGGAGGGCTGGGCATCCCCAAGGGGATGACAGTGCTGCACTGCAGGGCTCAAGACATGCATCAGTCTCGCTGCCTGAGCTTGATGCAGAGTACTGGCTCTGGAAAGCTGGCTGTGAGGAAGTGGGGGCAGGAGGAAGTTCAGGGGGAGATGCCAATATCCTTTTGGTGCCATTTGGAGCCATTGGATGCCTGCTCAAGTACTTTGGTGACCCGAGATCTGCAGGGTGTCCTTCAAACCCATCGGGTGCCCCACCAGTGCAGGTGAGCTCATTACAGAAGGTAAGATTAGAGGCAGTGCAGACTGCAACAACTGTGAACTGTTTGTCATCCTGAGGGCTTGGGAAAGAGCAGTCAGTGTGCCCAACTGCAGAAGAGTGAACTTCCAGCTCTTTCAAAAGAATCAGGGAGAAAGGTCCCCTGGGAACGGGTCCTTGAGGAAACGAATCAAACAGAGCCAACAACTAAGGACGCCTTTGGTAGAGTGCAAGAACTCTCCGTCCCCACGAGGAGGCAGGAAACCAGCAAGGCTGAGCAAGGAGCAGCTGGTCAAAGCGAGGGAGGCAGACATCCGGGGAGTGTGTGGGGCGGGGAGTGAGCACACTGAAAAGAAAAGGAATGAGGTATAGTGGAGCTGAATGATGCAGAGTGGTGTGAAGACTGCATCAAGAGCCACGAGGGCCGAGGAATGGCGCGAGCACACCGAGTCTCTCTCCCGCCCGCGCCGCGTTCAACCGACGCGCCCCTCCTGTCCAATCAAAGCTCCGCGAGCGGCGGCGCAGCCAATCTGAATCTGACGCGGTGTGATGACGCACCGCGCGGCGACCGCCCCCTGCCGGTGGGCCGGGCTGGGCCTCTGAGACTGAGCAAGGAAGCACATTCTTCCCGATACAAAACCAATTTAAAGCAGAAGCAGCAGCCTCTCATTGCTTCACTGAGCTCAGTTTAGGTCTTTACAGTCAATGCTGAGCCTGTGAGTCAGGAAATAACTGTTAATGCACAGTGCTGTACAACAGCTGTCTTCCATCTGTCTGGTGTTAGAGTACCTGGAAGACAATGCAACTACTAACTGGCAAAATGAAAGCAAACATTCGACTTCAGTTCCAAAGTAAAAGTTGTCTTCCTTTCCCTCCCTTAAAATCTAGAACTGTAAAAAAAAAAAAAAAAAAAACAACAAAAAACACTGCAAATGTTAACAATATTCTGAAAGTAGCAGATGCAGATGCCTGGCATGCTGAAATTCCACAGTTAGTAATCTCTGTTTGTACTGGTAAGTCCGTACTGGTTAAACCTTTATTATGTGACATTACCTGCCTTAAGATGGGCAAATCAGTAAACAATGCACCACTAACAAAATAAGGTGAATTTAATTTCTTAATTAAAGTTTTGTAATAATAACTAGAGGGGCAAGAGCAGCTAATTTTTAGGAATTTCCTGCAGAATTTGTAGGAAATCGAGATGAAAGAGGCTTTTAGTTGTTATTACCCACATCTGGCCAGAGCAGATTTCTGTGTTATAACCCCATTCATTGCAGTACTGTAGTGCAAATCCATGGTCTTCCATGAATTTAATCTTGATGTCAGTGAGAGGAAAATCAGGCCCACCATTAAGAGCCAAGACTTAACAATAACATAAAACATTTTAGAATTGACCCGAGAAAATTACTGTAGTAATTGAGTGTTTTTGCTGTTGTATGATGAACACCCTCTAAAACAAAGGGATCATTTAGCAATGAACTGCTTTTATTTAAAAGGAAAAGAAAAAATCAGTAAGAAGATATCATTTTTTCCCTTGTGTTCATTATCTTTAACAAACTGGTTTTTGGCTCCTCAGAGCTTCCAATTCCTCTTCACACCTCCCTGAAATTTACACCTTACACAACAGTGTTTCCTTTATTCAAGACTAGTTTCCGTGCAAACCTTAGACACCAAGATGGTTGAACTGGGACTTGTCTGCTTTAAACTTACGTCTTTCAGAGACAAAAGCCAAAAAACAACCAAACAAGGAATAGTACCCTCAGACAACAAACAGTGCCCCAGAACCATAAAGGACCACCTCAAAACAAGGAATAGAGCTCAGAACTGGGCAACAGTATCCCAGACAGAGCAACAGTAGCCAAAACAGGCAAACGCTGTCCCAAAACCAAGGAGCATTTCCACAAAACACCAAGGTACATTCCCTCAAAACACCAAGGAAACCAATCACAATTTTTTTAGGCTGAGGGTTTTTCCCCTACTCTCCTTCTAAAACGTCACAACAAAACCAGGTACCTCCAGGAAGTTAGAAAACTGGGAGATTTTCTCCTGGATTTCCCATACATTTTAAACCAAAACGTGAGCTCTTTGGAGCTAAGCCATGTTTTTTGCTCAGTTTTCCAGCTCCTCGAGCTTGTCCATGCAATCTGGGTCCAGCCTCTTGATCTTCGTCTCTGTAGAAAGGAAAAAATGTCAGCGCAAGAAGGAAAAACATCCCTGGCAACAACAAGGTGCCACTGCTTTGGGACTGCTAAAAAAACCACAAGATTTGTATAGAGGGTTTAAGCGAAAAGCATCGGTTTGGGTTAGGGTGAGATGTGATCTGGGCTTCCACAGTGATTTTCATCACACACTAGCAATTAAGGTACAATTTTTGAGAGATGTATCATCCCCAAAACAACAAACATCTATAAAATATTTTAATCCAAAAAACAGAAGATTTGGAAGATGCTCTATCCTAAAAGCAAGCAACATTTGGAAGATGTTTTATCCTTGTAAGACAGCCCTGTCCCTTCAATCTCAATATTATGATTGACTATAGAGAATGAAGAAATAAGATCAGATAATTGAGGTTACTCCACTTGGTTTTTCATCTTGGAAATCACACACTGGTCTCTTCTTGTAAGTCTCATCTTTGGGAAACAAAGAGAAAAGGGGGAAAAGAGAAAGAAAACTGAGGGAAACAAACACTGAGACAACTACAAGGAAGAAAGCTCATTAATCGGTAGGTTATCACTCCAGGGGACTCACCCTGCATTTCATAACTGGGAAAAGCGTGAGAAAAACACACCTGGGGTGGGAATGGTGAGGGAACTGAATCACAGAATCACAGAATAGAATTGTTAGAAACCCATAACAGAACATGGAAGAGGAGGCAGAAGGGAGAAACATAGAGAAGAGAGGCCGAAGAAAGCAGAAAACGGGACAGTTCCTTGCAAAATGGGGCAGGTCAGTGTGCTTAGCCCTGCTTCTAATCCTTGTAGTCTGTTTTCTAGTTTTATATCATTATCACTTATTAAATCACATCTTCGTATTAAATCATTTCTCAGTTCTGTCTCTGCAAAGTCCCACTCCCTATGTTAATTCTATTCTTTTCTTTTCTTTTCTTTTCTTTTCTTTTCTTTTCTTTTCTTTTCTTTTCTTTTCTTTTCTTTTCTTTTCTTTTCTTTTCTTTTTAAGCAAATACTATGTTCCAGCTACTGCGGAAATGAAAATTGGATGACCAAGTAGTGAGCTTTTAGTCCTTGGCTGCACTGGAGGAACAGGGGAATAAGGGAACAAGGGGCACTCACGGAAATGCTCCTCTATGCAGTGCACGAGGTGCACACTGTGGCTGTCCACCATGTTGAATGCGATGCCCCTCTTCCCAAAGCGCCCTGTCCGCCCGATGCGGTGCAAGTAGGTCTCAAAATCTGGCTGCTTCTGACGGTTGATAGGAAGGCCGAAGTTCACCACGATCGTGACTTGGGCCACGTCAATCCCTGAGGGACAGAGGATTCTCAAAAAGAGCTTTCTACCACCCTAAAAGCCATCTTCCAACCCCCTCCGAAGGCTGCTTCTTAACTGCTGTGCATGTTGGACAAGATCACTGCTTCACTTGCATTTCTGATCACTTTTTCTCTCGAAGTCCCATTCTAATCCCTCTTTCCTTGCCTTTCTGATCATTTTTTTCTTTTTGTGACCACTTTTAACTTGCATTTATCATCCCTTTTGCCTTTGAGTCCCCATTGTGATAAATTTTTCCCAATTCACAGAATCATACTGACAAAAGCCTCAGCTTTTGTGATAAAGTTCTGCCTGTCACTGCATGGTTGGAAACTTGAAGCATGAGACCTAAGTGCTTAAAATCATTCAAAGTGAAGGAATTTCCACATGACAGGGCTCAGAGCAAAGGAATTTTCATAGGAGAAGCAAGTGGATTTCCACCCTTCAGTGTGTCTGTTTTTGGGACTGACCTCTCGCACAGACATTGGTGGTGATGAGAACCTTCTCCTTGCCATCACGAAACCTCTGGATAACGTCAGCTCTCTGCACAATGGACAGCTCTGCTGTCAGCATGGCCACTTGATGCCCGTCCTGAATCATCTTCACCGAGAGCCAGTCTGCACTCCGGCGGGTCTGTGTAAGTGGGAAAAGGCTGAGCTTCCCTAGCAGCTCTGCATCTGCTGCTCTCCAATGACAACTCTTCAACTTCCCCAAATCCTTACTACCGCTCCTCTAACTTAACGCCAATACATCACTTTACCAAATCCTTGCTTGCTCAGTGCCAGTCCTTCACGTTCCCAATGCTCATGCTCCTTTCCATTGAACCCCTGGTGCTTTGGAATAGGCAGAGCCTCAAAATAAGGCAAAAACAAGCAAGAAGTTGGGACACAAAGGGGCAAAAATGATGCAGCAGGGCAAGAAGTTGGATCACAAAGTGCCTTTGCTAGACACAAAGTATAAAGGTTGAGGAAACAGCATGGTTTCCATGCAACACCCACCATGGCAGTTAAGTAAATGTGGTATCAACTATTAGGTGCTGTTACCACACTGAGTTTTAAATGCTGTCTGTGTGCTTCCCATCCCTCCTTTCCATTCATTGTGGTGATCTGTGGAGCAGCAGAAGTCACTCTTGGGTTGACCATGCCAGGCAGATCACTAGTTACTCGCTGCTTGCAGATGAGATGTACCTGGCAGAAGATCATGGCCTGGCCAATGGTGATGCTGCCATAAAGGTTGCAGAGGGCCTCGTACTTCTGCTCCCAGCTCCTGCAGACAAAATAGTACTGCCTAATGTTGGTCAGAGTGAGCTCCTCCTGTCGCAGCTTGATGATGATGGGCCTGGAGACAATCTGCAGGGCAAATTTCCAGAGAGTTTCCTTGAAGGTGGCGGAGAAAAGCAGCATTTGGCAGTCCTTGGGGAGAGCCCTGGGGCAGGAGAAGAGCTCATCAGACCTAGCAGCTTGTTAGCACTAAGGATTCATTAAAAAGAGGAACTACACAGCGCTGTGGACCCCAGCACTGACAGTTTGTTAGCCCATGGAATTCATTAGCATTGAGGACTCATTTACACTAGGAATTTGTACATTAGCAAAATGAAAATTTTGCTGATTTAACAATGAATGCGAGTCTTACGGGGGAAAAAAACACCACCACCACATTTTGGAGAAAGCAAGCCCTTTGTGAAAAATCTTACCTTCTTCCTCCCTCCTTTTGCATTTTCCCATGCCAAAAGCAGATCTCCATGACTCACCTCTGGATGCGAATGCTCTGGGAGGAGAATCCCTGCGTGTCAATCATGACATCAGCCTCGTCCAGCACAAACATGCAGATCCTCCTCATGTTGAGCAGTCTCCGCTTGAAGCACCAGTCCAGCATGGTGCCCGGCGTGCCGATGACAATCTGCTCCTCCAGCACGGTGCCTGGGGACACTGCCAGAGAGGGTGCAAAAGAAGGGAAAGAGAGGGGCAAAGGGTACCAAAAAAAGGAGAAAGACACAGTGGTGGGCAAACAATGGGAGACAGGTGAGGGGGGCCAAAAAAAAAAATTGGAAAGAGATGGGACAGACAAGGAACAAGCACGGAACGGTAACTAAACAGACAAGGAAGAAGGAAGGAATGGACAAAGCATGGGCAAGGAATGGGCAAAGCAACGTGCAAAGCAGTTTCCAGCCGGATACAGACTCAACAAATTATGTATTTCTGTCAGTTTGATCATGTTTGTCCCTCACATCCTCAGTTCCAAAGAGAAGCTCTATTGCAAGTAGCAATTTTTGAGGTTAGTGCTTCCCTGCAGCTTTTTGAGGTCAGACACCAGCAAAATGGGTGCCTGTGTCAAAAAAAAGCCCGTGGTCATCAGGGTGGCTCCTTAGCAGCTGCACACAGGCTCCTGCAGCAAGCACTGCACAACTCCTGGCACTTCAGGGCTTATGGAGCACCCCTATATTCATGTAGGGATTGCTAACTGCCGTAATCACTCATCAGGGCTGGACTAACCTCTGTTGCCCTGCACAGCATAGGTGACCTTGATGTCATTGCAGAACCGCCCCATCTTCTCTGCCACATGGCCAATCTGCAGGGCCAGCTCATAAGTGGGAGCCAGACAAAGGCACTGGGGGGTGGAGAGAGGTATTAGCCACGCATAAAAAGCATCAAAAAGCACTGAAAAAAAAAAAGCATAAATGAGCAACAACCAGGAAGCTGCAGATTATAATGAGCATATAATGCTCGAGATTACAGTAAGCAGTAACCAGGATGCTTGAGTTTATGATGAGCAGCAATAATGACGCTTGATGTTATGAGGAACAGCAACGACGATGCTTGAGATTATAATGAACAGCAATTACAAAATGGACACAAACCCAGAGCTCTGCCTGCAGACACCCCAAAGCCATACACAACAGGAGCAAACCCAGATCTCCGCCCTCGCCCAGCGGCTGTGCCCCTGCTGCATACCTGCGGGTACCTCTCAGCACCTTTCACTCTGCTCAGCATCGCCAGGACAAATGCTGCTGTTTTCCCTGTCCCGGACTGGCTCTGCGCAATCAGATTTTGGGGTCTGCAAGGGAAACGTTAAAAGTAAAAGTCTGGCGTCTCTGCGCCAGCAGCTCACAGGGGAGGCAGAACACTGGGGCTGATTCATCCCTTCCTCATGTCAGAACTCACGGATGTGCCATCAAGATGGGCAGAGCATTCGCCTGGATCTTCGATGGTCTGTTGAAGCCCATGGTGTACACGCCCTGTAAAAGCTCCTTTTTCCTGTGAAAAAAGCACAACCCGGGGCATTCTATAGGAACTGGGGTGTGCGAGGCTAGGTGCTGGGGAACTCACAGGTGCAGCTCCTCGAAGGTTCTGATGGAGAAGAGCGGGGAGGAGGGGTCCTGCTGCAGCACCTCCACGTGGTGGCTGTTCTCTACCAGCGAGGTGTGGAGCAGCTTGTTGAGCAGTGAACTCTCAGCCAGGTCCTCTGCAAAGTGGGGTCAAACATGCATTTGCAAAAAACAATGAATTTGTGAAAAAAATGGTTACATTTCTGAGAATAAAATAATGAATCCATGAAAAAAGGGATGAGTTAGTTGAAAAAAAAGTAGCGTGAGAAGAATTGATGATGAATTTGCAAAAAAGCTGGGTGAAATCATGACAAAATTGTGGGGCAAAAAAAAAAGAAAACTCATGAGGAAATTGTGGAAGAAAAAAATGCACTGGAATCAGTAAAACAACAGAAACAACCAAAACCACAACATATCTGTGAAAACTTCTTAGAAAAGAGCGCCACGAATTTGGAAAGTAAAAGAATAACATGAAAAAATGATGAATTCTTGCAAAATTTGTGAAGAGAATGCAAAAAATTCATGAAAAAGTAATGAAAAAAACAAATGAAATTGTGAAAAATGTGTCAAAAGTCTGGGGAAAAAAAGGTGAAAAACCTAATGAAAATATGGTGTAAAAAGCAAAAAAAAAGTGGTGAGTAGGAAGGTCTCATCCACGTCTTCTAAATAGGGAGAACAAAGCCTGAGTTTGTGTAAAAGAAGCAATATAGTTGTGAAGAAGTGGGAAAAAAAGTGTAAAAAAGTAAAAAAAAAAAAAAAAAGAAAAATGTAATAAACTCATGAAAAAAAGTAGTGGAAAAAGAAATGGACAGGTGAAAAAATAATAAATATGAGGGGAAAACACATGAACCTGCAGGAAAAAGCAAGGAATTTGTGAAAAAGTGAAAAAAAATCATGAAAAAAAAAAAAAGTAAAAAACAGGTAGGAAAAAAGTGAAAAAATGTAAAGCAAAGTCCGATTAATTTGTATGAAAAAAAGACTGTGAAATAATGGGTGAATTTGTTAAAAGAATGTGAAATAGAAAGCAATGAACGAGTGAAGAAAGGATACTGCATTCTGTAAAAAAAGCATGGTGTCAAAAACTGGTAAGAAATTTGTGAAAGAATTGGGTGAATTCATGATGAAATCGTGAAAAAAAAAAAAAAAGGTAAAATTCACAAAGAAATTGGGGTGTAAAAATTGGAATGAATTCATGAAAAACAAGCCAACATGATACAATGTCTAATATGATATAGTGATATGAAACACGAACGATTCATAATGATATAATGAAAAAACATGCTGAATTCATGAAAAAAAGTTTAAAAAATTTAAGAAATACACGAACTCATGAAAAAACAGCAGGGAAAACATCAATACGTTAAAACATGATAAATTTGTTGGGGAAGAGATAAATTTGTGAAAAAAAAGTGATGGACTGTGAAACAAAGCAATTTATTTGTGCGAGAAAATGAAAAAAATCGCAAAAAAAGTGATACATTTGTAAAAGAAAAAAGTTGTGAAATAAGGGATGACTTAAAAAATTTTAGATGTGATGTATGACAGTGATGTATTTCTGAATATTTTCTGGAAAAAGGAAAAAAAACTCGATGAGAAATCATTAAAAAAATCTTCCATGAATTACTGGAAAAAAAGTGATAAATCTGAGAAAGATGCATAGAAAAAAAAAAAAAAAAACATGAGGGAGGAAAAAAATCCACGATAAAAAAAAAAGTGATGAATTCATGAATTCAAACATTGAAAATGTATGAATTCACAATAAGCAATGAAATTATAAAAGAGGGATGGATTTCTGAAAAAAAAAATAGTGCAGGGAAAAAGCAATTCATTCAGAAAAAAAAAAATGTGAAAAATTCATCAGAACCCCACACTTTTGTGAAAAAAAAATCAGTAAAAAGAACAAGGAATTCATGGAAAATAAAAGTGAGCTTGTGGAAAAAAAGTGGTAACAAAAACAAGTGATGAATTTATGAAAAAATTGTTGAAAAAAAATAGAATAATTTTTTGAAGAAATCGTGACACATCATGAAAAATGTAACCAATTTGTGAAATGAATTTTTGCAAACGCTGTTGAAAGAAATGAATTTTAGAAAATGCGGAAAAGGTGACAAAATCATGAAAAGTTGTGAAAAAAATCAATTCTTTAAAAATTGCAAAAACAATTAATTTGAAAAATTCGTGAAAAAAATGAATTCACAGAACAAAAGGAATGAACTTGAGAAAAATGTGAGAGAAAAAGCAATAATCTTGTTTAAAAAAAAAACTTGGAAAATGCACCTGATGTGTGGAAAAATAGTGGGATAAAACTTGAATTAATGACAAAGTGATGAATCATTAAAAAATTGTAGGGGGGAAAAAGTAACGAATTCGTGGAAGAAAAAGATAAATTTGTGAAAAATCACGCTGAAAAACCAATGAATTCATTAAAAAGAGACGAAGTGGTAAAAATGAAATGATGAATTCGTGAAATGAGGACTATTTGTAAAAAATACGTGTAAAAAATCGCAATGAATTCGTGAAAGAATTGTAAAATGAATTATTGAAAACAGGTGACGAATTTCTTAAAACTACGACGCAAAATAACGAACCGGAAAACGTCGGAAAAAAGTGTTGGGGGTGGGGGGGGGGGGGGAGATAAAATTGTGAAAAAAAGACCGCGAAGTTGTGGGGAAAAAAAATGCTGGGAATGTGACCAATTTATGAGAAAATTTCGGGAGAGGAGGCAGCGAGTAGCAGAGGCCCGGCCCGGCCCCCAGCCGCCCAGCAACTCGCAACGCGGCGCGACGTCGCCCGCCCCCCCTCCGGCCCTGGGGCACAGCCCCGGCGGGCCGCGTCGTCCTCTCCACCCCCAGAGCCCGACTGAGGCCCACACTCACCTCTCTCCTCTTCCTCGCTCTCCTCATCCTCGCTGGTGTGGGGGGGCTCTGCGGACGGGAACCGACGGGGAGCGCTCGGCACGGCCCCGGCCGGGGGTCTGTCCCCTGACCCATTTCCGTCCCCAGAGCCCCGCGGCGAGGCGGGACCGCGCGCTTCCCTCACCCTGACGGTGCCCGGGGAGATCCCGCCGAGGGCCCGGGGAGACGGACCCCTCCTGGCGCCGAGAGGCGAAGCTGTCCCTGCCGAGCGGCTTGGAGCTCGGGTAGCCGCGCGGGGACGGCCTGCGTCCCGGCGCCCTCGGCCGCTGCGGCCCTCGACCGCCTGAGGCTGCCGCCGCCATGGAGCCACCGTTCGACGTGGAAAATGGCGGCGGTGCCGCTGTACCGGGAGGGCGGGAGGGGAACGGCGGCGGGACGGGGTGTGAAGGGTCATGGGGTGAGGGATGTGAAAATGGACCCCACCATAGAGTGTGAGGGAACATGGAGACAGGGACAGGAGCCCATCGTGGGCTACGAGGGGTCACGGGGATGAGGATAGGAGCAGGGACTACATCATGGGGTGTGAAGAGATGTGGGGACAGGGAGACAGAGACCCCACCGTGGGCTGTGATGGGATTTGGGCAGGGATAGGGCTTCCATACCCTTCTCTGTCACCACCCAGGTAACTGGGGATGGAGCCACTGCTGTCGGTGTTGTAGGAGGACAGCCTGGCAGCATCACAATGCATACACTCTGAGGCCAGAAATCCCCAAAAATGCTGGAAAAAATGCTTTTGGAAATCTTCCCATCATCCAGGTTTGTGCTTCCAAATCAATCCAGTAGAGATCTCATATTTGTGCTCATTGTTCTCAATTAAACATTAACACATCAAGACATCTTTCTCATTTTAACATCACTTTCCAGGCTCAAGTTTAAATTATGGACTGTAAAGAAAAGTGTAAGAGTCCTGTGTTCTCTTCAGTGTCCAGGCACTGCCTCAGAATCCTACAACCCTAGAAACCTAGAACCTTACAGTCCTGAAAATGTATAACCTTGGAATCCTAGAGTCAGGGCATACTAGAATCTTAGAATCCTAATGTCATAGAATCCCAGAATCATTTAGGTTGGAAAAGACCTCAAAGGTCATCAAGCCCAACAAAGAAGATGCCATGCCACGTAAGTCCCTGCAGCTGCTCCCCAGCAACACAAGGTCAAGGCCCAGCAGGGTGATGTGCCACAAAAAGTGGGTGTTATGTCACAGATGCAGGTGGTATGCCACAGATAGGGTTTAGCAGTAGAGTTCGCAGTGCTGGATTAATGGTTGTACTTGGTGGCTTCAGAGGTCTTTTCGAACTTAAATGATGCCATGACTCCATAAAGGGGAGATCTCTCTAGGGGAGTTGCTGGTTGAGCAGCCTGAGAACCTTGGACCTCATGTTGTTTTATTTTTTAACGTGCCACTGCTACAAAAACCTGAGTGTTTCTTTTTAGACACCGTTAAACCAGCAAAGGGGGAATTTTCCTGAGGAGAACCTTTAATGTGAAGTTGTTGTCAAGCATCATCCGCCTGCTTTGAGTTTTTCTCAGAGACGGTCTTCACCTCACCTAAGCCAATATTTCTGTTATGCCAGCACAATTCATAACTCTGGAATATGAATAAAGCCATGCATTTAAATACAGTAAATAATGCAGCTCTGATAAGCTCTTTGCCAAATAATGCTGTATGGGAACTGCTGAGTCACGGTCTGAACCACTGATGATTGACCACCTGAGGCAAGGGCTGGGTCAGCCCTGAGAGCACAGGTGAAGGCAATCCAGCTGTGTGACCAGACGTGACTCCTAGACCCAATTAAAGGTCTGGGGAAGGATCTCTTTCTGGAGATCTCTCCTTTTTGGAGTTTTCCACTGCAAGCCTGGATCCCCGGATATGAGTAAGCATTTCTTCTTGGATTGTCTCTTTTCCACCATGATGCTCTTTCCAACTGTAACACCTGTGAAGTACCATCCTAACCGTGCTACTCTTCCGACTGTACCTTTGTTGACTGTACAGACACACAGGTCAGAGGCAGCCCAAAGGAAACTCTTCCACCTGACTGCTCCCTGGGCAATTCTCAAAGCAAATATTCAAGTTATCTTTTCACAAATGACCCACGGCAGCTCTCTTATTTATGGTAAATGTCCAATCAAGCTGTGAGCAAGACGCACATTCTGTCAGATGTAACACTTAAAATTGGCATATCGTGTTTCCTTGAAACACGATATGCCAGTTTTCCTTTCCATCGAGTCATTTACAGTTTTAAGTTATTTATCAGTGTTTCATTATTCCTCTCTTTTCATCTGGATAAAATAAGGCTCACTTTATTTGAAGCTATGACAGGAGGCTGTATCATAATGGGAACAAAACCACTAGGACAGCTTTGTTCTGCTGAAAGTCAGGCACATGGTCCAATTACTTCAAAACTTAATAACCTTTTCACTCGAGCCTTTGATTCCCAGCCTGTGTGTCCTAGCGACAGACAGAGGCATCACTATTTCCACTGCAGATATGTGATACAGACTTCTGGATATAACATGGTGATTTCTGACTGTTAGCTATTAAAAAAGAGAATATGTGATGTATCTCTCAATGAGACCTCAGGAATCTTGTCCCACCCAAATGAATCACCACATGAATCTGAGATTTCATTATTCTAAAAGTTGTGGTCTTTTGGTTTTGCAGAAATAAGTATCAAGGAAGCTCAGATGCTGTAGCCAAGGTTTGGCTGTGAATTCCTGTGTGGGGACAAGGCCACTGAGGGGACATGGCCTGACCACCGCCTTCCAGTAACTCAGTGGCCCATCCCTGCAACTCCAGGTTCCTGTCACCGACTTGTTCATGTGTGTCTTATCTCCTTGATGTCCCCATGATGCCCTCGTGTCAGCTCTATGGTCTTCACGATGTCCCTGTGTCTCTGTGATACCCCATTTTCCCCATATCCCTGCAGTCAGGGGATGTCAGGCGCTGGGACTTGGTGGCTTGGAGTCTGGGTGCCATCAGGATCCCAGTGCTCAGTGCCTGTCCCCTGAACCTCATCTCCTTCCCATGCTCAGGGGTGGGGACTGGCTGCACGCTGGGTTCAGCCCATGCCAGGGGGGGCTCTGCAAAGCCCAGGGGCACTTGGGGAGCTGGGAGGAGCCCTGGGAGGATAAGTGCAGCCCTTGCCTCCTGCAGCCTCACTCAGCTCCTACGGAGGAAGATGAAGGCAGCCTCTCTCTGCCTCGCACTGTTGGTCTGTGGGCACGTTTGGTTGGTTTGTCTGGAGCTGAGGAGCTCGGTGCTTCTGGCTTCAGTTCTCTGTGATACTGAGCTGCGCCACTCGCTGTCTAGAGCAAATACACGTAATGTTGGAGGAGATGACTCTGCTCGTTTTTTTTCCACGTGTTTAAAATCTGAGGATGGTAGATGCCTTCAAACAGGTAACGTCTAAAAGAAATTTCTTCTTTTTTTTTTTTTTTTCCTGGAGCAGTAGCTCAGGAAAATGTGGATGCTTTATTCTCTGCTGCTGTGTTTCCATGGTGGTATTCCAGGAATTGCTTCTGTCATTGATTACTTACTTATTTTAAATACTGAGAGAAACATACCGTTCTTTTTCTTCTGCCTATGTAAAACTACCTTTTTTTTTCCCCCTTGTTTTTTTGAGTTGTACTCCCAAACAGAACGGACAGCTGGACCTGGAACAGTTGCCAAAAAGGTGTCTGCGGGCAAACGGTGCTGGATTTCCCAGATGGAGATCATAAAGTTCCTTGCATCCTTGAGAAGTGTTCTAATATTATTCTTATGTAGCATTGTATATTACTGCTGTACTGAGATTTTTATTACAACTCCATTATCTGTTTCCCAAAGGTGATGCTGAGAAGCACGTCTAATGATGACTCATATAAACCTCATACTTTATATTAATTCTTCCTTCGGGTCAAAAGCAGACCAAATCCTTGAAAGCGTGACTGTGAATCCCACCGCTATTAAAATGGCTCAGCCGTGGTGCCCGTGGTCAGAACACCCTGAGGCAGATGCTGGCAACAGTTGCAAATGAAGGAGCTGATGACAAATCGCTCAATAACAAAACTGATTGAGAGGATATTTACAAGCCTCAGGTGAACGGGACAGAATCTCAGAGTGGTGAGGCCAGGGACGGAAGCTGTCACTGCTCTGTTTGTTCTAAAAGTTGCTCAGCTGTTTTGCGTTGCTCTCTTATTCATTCCAGACCATCCACGGCTTCACTGTATGCATCTGTCCAACTGATACCAGCATTGTTCATCATCCCAGACACTGTGAGAAAAAACAAAAAGCATGACAACATCAATTTGATTTGATGATTATTTAATTATTTACAGATATGCACAAGCACTTAGCACAGATTTCCTGGGTTTGGAGAAGTTTTCCATGTTTTTTTTAGGTTTTTTTTTTTTTTTTCTACTCCCTATACTTCGCTTCCCCGTCTATGTGCGTTTCCTCTGTCAGCAAGGCAGAACGGAAAACCATGGACTGTGCCGCTTGTCTGCGACAATCCCCAAAAAAGTTCTTTCTGCCGTCTCTGCTGCCACCGCGTGGCCAAACTGCAAAAACGCGTGCGTTTTCTTTCCGCGGTCTCTGCTGCCACCACGTGGCCAAACTGCAAAACTGCAAACGTCTTTCCGCTGTCTCTGCTACCACCGTGTGGCTAAACTGCGTACTTCTTCTTCCAGCGGTCTCTGCTGCCACCGCGTGGCCACACAAAAAAACTGTGTACGTCTGTAACGGGCACCGCAGAAACCAAAACGCATGGTTATTGAACAGGCAAACGCATGCGTACTTCTGCGGTGAGAAGTGCGCATGCGTAATGAAGACTGCAGATGATCGTATGCATATTTCAGTACGCAGACTGAGGCTGGCGTAGTGCAGGGCTGTGACCGGGGCATGCGCAGTGCTGTTTTGAGAATTGCTCATGCGTACCGCGGTCTCCAGATATTCACATGCATACTAGCGTGTCCAGAACTGCTCAAGCGAAGTGGCGTGCTGAACCTGGAACATGCGTACTGCTATTAAAGAATAGTGCATGCCTAATTTTTTCTAACGACAGGTGCATGCGAAGTGCTGAGCAAAGAAGGGCGCATGCGCAGTACACTACAAAGAGTAACACATGCGCATTGCTTTCAAGCGCATGCGTACTGCTGTGACGGGTCCAACGCATGCGTAGTGGTGTGACGGGACTGGTGCATGCGTAATGACGTGCCGAAACATGCGCATGCGTATTTTCCTACCGAAAAAAACGCATGCGTAGTTGTCCCCCAGGAGCGGCACATGCGCAGTTTCTTTCCGGAAAAAGAGCATGCGTACTGCCGCGTTGGGTCAGGCACATGCGTAGTTTCACACAGGGACTGGCACATGCGTAGTGCTGTCCCGGGACCGACGCATGCGTAGTGGTGTGACGGGACAGGCGCACGCGTCGTGTCGTTCCGAAACATGCGCATGTGTATTTTCCTACCGAAATGAACGCATGCGTAGTTGTCTGCCAGGACCGGCGCCTGCGTAGTTTCTTACCGGAACGAGCGCATGCGTAGTGCCGCTCAAGGTCTGGCACATGCGTACTTTCGTCCCGGAACAAGCGCATGCGTAGTTGTCTGTCAGGACGAGCGCATGCGTAGTTTCTTACCGGAAATGGCTCATGCGTAATGCCGTGTCGGGTCTGGCACGTGCGTAGTTTCGTAACTGAACTGGCTCATACGTAGTGCAGTGCAAGGGCCTACACATGCGCAGTGGTGTGACGAGACTGGCGCATGCGTACTGACGTGCAGGAATAGGCGCATGCGTATTTTCCCACAGAAATAAACGCATGCGTAGTTGTCTGCAAGGACCGGGGCATGCGTACATTCTTATAGGAACAGGCGCATGCGTAGTGCTGTGCCAGGACCGGCGCATGCGTAGTGTCGTGCCGAAACCGGTGCATGCGTATTTTCCTACCGAAATTAACGCATGCGTAGGTTTCTACCAGGACCGGGGCATGCGTACATTCTCACAGGAACAGATGCATGCGTAGATAAGTGCCGGAACTAGCGCATGCGAAGTGCTATGCCGGGAACGACGCATGACTAGCGGAGTGACGGGACCGACGCATGCGTATTTTCCTACCGAAATAAACGCATGCGTAGTTATCTGCCAGGACCGGCGCATGCGTATTTTCTTTCCGGAAATGGCGCATGCGTACAGCCGCAGTGGGTCTGGCACATGCGTAGTTTGGTACCGGAAATGGCGCATGCGTAGTGTTGTGCCGGGTCTGGCGCATACGTATTGTCGTGACGGAGGTGGCACATGCGTACTGCTGTGCGGGAACTGGCTCGTGCGTGCGTACTGATTTGTCGACAACGATGCGTGTGTTGTACTTCGGGTGCGGGCTGGACGTGCGGAAATCAAACCTATAGCCAGCATAAGGATATAGAGCAGGTATGTTCATAAGCGATGTGCGTACACCCCGATGCAAGGGGGATATCTCCACCTAACTTGCGCACCAGTAAGCAAGTTAGCTACATACATAGGGCAAGCTTATACATATTCAATAGAATTCTCGAATGCAGATACAGATGCATTACAGTGCCGAGAACTCCTTTACATACCTCCCCTCCCCCTTGTGCCTGCACTGCAGAGTTTGGGGGGCTTCTTCTGGTCATCGTGGGATGAAGGCTCGTGGGCTGTCTTGCGAAGGCTAATAGTCTTCCTCGCTGTAAACTTCTAAGCTCTTTGGGGGAGAGACCCCCCTTTTACCAGTTTCTGCTTGCCTTGCAGTTGTCTTGCCTTCTTATCTCTGCTTGAAGTCCTTGCAATGTCAAGCATTGTTTGTTATCCATACCATCTGTTAAAACTTCCTCTGTTTTCCCATATGTTCAAAACAAGGCTTCCCTTGTTTTTGTCTGCATACTATTCGTTCCATACTTTGGAACTTCCTTTCCCATATGCGTGAGACCAAATGTTTGTCTTCATTCTATTTTTCTTTGTAGCTTGACCTCAATTGTGTAATTTAACCCCTTTTGTGCCTCAATTGCCCCCTTTTCATTAATCTAGCAGAGACACCTGTCTGCTAGACTATCTCATTCCTCCCTAATGATTTCTGGAAGTAGACCCCATTTTCTATCTTTTGTCTCAGCTTATACCTTTTCCACTTCTCATATTCTTTCTCTGTATTCTGACATAAACACACCGAACATCTCAGCACCAGACACATGGGACCCACCAGGAAGAGTAGAACAATAAATGTCCTGTAGGTCTGAGAAAGTCACCTCCCAATCAGCGTTGTCCTGGCTTACCTCATGCAAGACTTCTGTTTGTTCCCAATTTTTTTCTAAATCCATCTCAGTGCTCTGATCCTTGTTTGTATATGCACAACAGCTGTGGTTTATTAGAGTACGTACTTCCCCCTTCCTTTGCAGTTAACAAATTCAGCGCTATTCTGTTTCGTAATGTGGTTTTGGATAGAGAGGATACTTCTTGGACTGCCCGTAGGGTGTCCACTGTTGCATTCTCAATTGTTTCTAATGTGGCAGAGATATTTACTATAGCTTTTTCCAGCTGTGCTACTCCTAATATTGGGACAAAGGTCCTGATGAAGCTATGGTATCCCATATTATATCTCACCATTGGGTTACTTATGCTTTGAGCCCTTCTCGTATTTTGATGCTGGCTTCACATAGTTCTCACTATCGCTGGTGAGAGCTCTTTTGTATGGATACTCATAGGAGGTGCTAAGTACCCTCCTGTACAATGTCTTTTCCAATTTATCGGTACTGACTTTCAAGCTGTCCCTCTCCGCATAGCCACCAGAAACGTTTACCCAAGTGGCACCTGCTCATTATGCTCCTTCAGTTATAATATTCGTTCCCTCTAATAGGGTGTTATTACTCTCCTTAATGGCGCCCACTTTTAAATATGGAAATGTAAGGTCCTAGAATAATAGTGCTGTTAACAGTAGCTTCCTCACCTGTCCCTAAGTAAGTGGACTCCCTTTGACCGCTTTTGTATTTGTACTGTATTTAGTAACAGGATCCCAAACCACGGTGCTGCCATCCCTGCCTTTGGTAGTCATGTACAGACCCAGCAATCAGAGAAGTTTAAAGTTTTAGAAAAGTTACTAATTACTTTGTAAAAAGAGTTCTCTTCCTAGGCTAAAACACCTCCCGTGCACTTTGAGATAAAGCAAATTAGTAACTGACTCATCTTTTCTTTATGAGTTTAGCTTTCGATGGTGCACTTTCCTTGACAGACTAAGTAGTTCCTCAGCATCTTGGAATAACCTCCTGTAACAATACTTTAGTTACCCCACATGCCTTATTAGTCCTACAAGGGAATGCCTCTGGCCACTGTAAAAAGGTGTCAGTTAGTACCAACATACAGCGATACCCACCCTTTTCTTGGGAGTTCCGAGCAGTCAATTCGCCCTTGTTGCCCTGGAAGGTTTCCTTTCTCAATAGGCCCACTTTTACCCTGTTCCTGGTACTAGGATGGTACTTTGTAGTGTCTGTTCACCCAATATATTTTCTTATCTTCCCTTAGAACCAATTTTCATAAAATACTAGAGGGCATAACAGTGTGTCCATCTGAGTGTGCACTCATCTGTCAGCTTGCTCTCTTCCCTTCTAAATCATTAATTAGACTCCTGTCCTCTTTAGAATATTTTACAGGTTCTGACTCAGGTTCAGAGATTTTAAGTGTACCGTCTGGAATTGAAGCCTTCTTCAACTACCTGTTCTGCCACCTGATCCATCATCTTATTTCCAGTTTCCTGTACGGAAAACATCGTGCTGTTTTCCTTGTGTGTGAGCAATCCTTGCTCTTTTCAGATGGTGCTATGGGCATGTGGCACCGAAATACATAAGTAGCATCTGTCCATATAATTAAGGCTCTTGTCAAGGCAGTTATTTCAGCCTTCTGAGGGGAAGTCCCCACGGGTAATGCTGTGCTTCGATTACCTTGCCAGTAGCAGTTACTGCGTATCCTGCCTTATGGTTTGCTTGTCTCACAAAACTACAACTGTCAGTAAACCAGGTATCTTCCGCATCTTCTAAGGGTTCATCCTTCAGGTCCGGCTGTCCGGCTGGAATATGATGCTTCAGTTGTTTCAAAGCAGTCATGAAATACTGGTTCTCCAGGAGTTCAGCTAAGGAAAGATACTGGGTAGACAATATTCAGGAATTTTTTGGGGTGAGAGCGAATGCCCCCCCCCCCCCCATTTACCTCCAATACAGCAAGCACTGTATGAGATATTCAAACTGTTATTCTTTGGCCCAGCATAGATTTACGGGCTTCTTGAATTTTGAGTGCTAGTGCAGCCACCACCCTCAGGCACCCCGGCCATCCCTTACTCACTACATGAGGCTGTTTGGAGCAGAGTGCCACTGCCCTTCGATAGGGCCCAAGGTTCTGGGCAAGGACTCCCAGGGCTACTCCTTGTTTTTCACGCGAGAACAGCCAGAAGGGTTTAGTCGTGTCTGGTAGCCCCAAAGCAGGGGGCCTTTGTGAGTTCTTGTTTCAGCTGAGGGAATGCCCTCCTTGCCTCCCCACTTCATATAATAGTTTGGCTTTACCAACAGTCCGTAGCTATGTATCCACAGTTGGCATCATCCTGTCATTCCTGGAACGTAGGGAGTTCCTTGGCAGTTTGCAGCTCAGGGGTTTGGCAGATGGTTTCTTTCCTGGCAGTCCTTAAGGTTCGAAGTCCAGCTGTAATCTCATATCCCGAATACGTCACTTGCTGTGGAGTTATTTGTGCTTTCTGTAGAGAAACTTGATAATCATTTAACCCAAGGAACTCAGCAAACTCCATTTGCACACAGTTCTCTTTTGTTTCCATGGTATCCATGCACTGCAGTGCAGTTCCACCCTGGGATGGAGGAACACATGTCTCCGGTTCACGAGGTGACCAGTTCTCAAAAATCACTGGGCTGTTCTCACAGCCCTGGGTAACGCTGTCCAGGTTAGCTGAGTCTTTTCTTCCCTTATTGGGGTTTTCCTATTCAAAGGCAAACAACCTTAGGCTTCCTTTGGCCAAACCAGGCAGAAAAGGCATCCTTCAATTCCGGAAGGTAAACTCCACCTACTCATTCCTTATCTTGGTTCACAAAGTGCATGGATTTGCCACCACTGAATGTATGCACCCAGCAGTTCTATTACTTGCCTTCAAATCCCATATCGAAACATAGCACTTACTGTCCAATTTTTCGTCAGCAAGTTTGGAGTGTTGTGCTTGGATTCACATTCAATTAGTAATCCAGACTCCAAAAAAAAAAAAAAAAAAACAACCCTATTATTTCTTTTATCCTTCTACAGTCACATCTCCTCAAAGGGCACTGCTTTAGCCTCATTGGGCTAACTGTCGTATTACCGACCGTACGGCCCCGTTCGTTTTCCCTGGAAGACCCTGACTTGGCCAATTACCGAGGTGACACCGATATGGTAAACAGTAAAAATGGCGTTCATTGCATTGTGTGATTTACCTATATACCTATCCTCCTTCGTCTACGCCCCTTATGCATACATTAACCCTTCGACACCGAGCAAGGGGAGAGTCCTACCACGTCACATCCCAAATCCTCGCTGTCGCCTACTACAACAGCTAACTCTTGCTTTTAACTTTGCTACCATTTAGGGCTGCATTTTGTCTCTGCCAGGTATCCCTGATACCCACACTCCTAAGCGCACCTGATTTAAGCTTTCTGTAACTCCTGGGGGTACAACATTGTTTTTCCTAGTTTGTGTTAAAGCCAGACTTACAATTTCCAATCAGTTAATATTGTTTGACCCTTAGCTCCAGTTTTATTACATTTCTTGCCAGAGTAACCTGGCATGTACAAGAATTTCTGTATTCCTACTTGTTTTCTTAGCCTATATTTAATTGATCCCCAAATTGATCCCAAAGTAAGCCTTTTCTTGTTGGGCATCAGCTCCTACTACTGTTACAAAATCATCTTATGGGTAGTAAGAAGCACCTGTATCCACCAGAAAATGAACCTCTGTGTCCTGCTCCCTGAGCTGCAATTTCACAGTGGATCTGCTGGGTAAACTTCCCAGGTTCCCATCCTTCAGCTTTGCAGTCAGAGGCGGTTCCTTCTCACTCAGCTTGGTAGGATTTCTCCCCAGTGTCCCATTGCAGCTTGCCCACTGCTTTCAGTCCAGCAGGGCGGGGCCCTCCCTAGGCTCTTCCAGCCCCCCTGCCTCTCTCTGAGGGGACCTCTGGGTCCTACAGCCCTACTCCAGCGCCACAACAGTAACAGCTGCTGTTATTTCCAATTTCCTTACTATCTCTGTTTCTCAATAAGTTTTTTTTTTCCATATCGTTCACTGTGGGAGAACATTTTGAGAGGCTATCCTGATTCAGCCAAGCAGTCCAGGGTGCAGAACGATGGATTGTGACAAACCGACCTCGGAGCTTTGTGAACTATTTGGGAGGATCACCTCACGAGCCAGAGAAGTAAGATAACAGCGAAAGGGGGGAGAACCTTTCTTGGGCTGTTGTGCGTCTGAATGCACCAATCGGCGAGCACGGAAAATGTACTCCCATCATTCGTAAATGTATACAATCTGAGCTGTTCGGAAAATAAATGGGCGCGATGATTAACCATATTGGCGTGTATCGTGACCTCGGTCGCTGCTCTAATCAAGGAAATCACTTGCTTGGGAACAGCTTGGCAGCAGTTCAGCTGTCTTCAGTCCTGACATCCCTGTTACACCTTGCTCGTAAAGATGAGGCCTTCTTCAGCCTGTGTCTTTCCCAAATTTTTTCATTTTCCAAACTCTCATAAACTGTTAATATCACATTTCAGTTTCACCTCCTCCTCTCTGGGGGCTTCCAGTGCTAACACTGGGAATTCGGGTTTCCCAGATCTCTACAGATGAAGGCTATTCTAACTCCCACTGCTAACACTGGGATTTCATGTTTCCTGTATCTCTGCAGATGAAGGCTATTCTCACTTTTAGTGCTCCGTGCCCTCCACCCCCTGGCTTTGCAAGCAGCGCTGTTTACAGCTGCAGTCTCCATCCCCGGCTTTCTCTCTCACTCCGAGTTCTGCTCACGGGGGAGTTGCTGTCATGGCAGTGCAGATAAACTCACTTTCTCTTTAACTTTTTCCTTTGTACACCATTCCACTATTTGTACCCTCAGTTACACTTCCACATGCCCTTGGTTATGCTTCCGTATACCATTAACAATTACACTTTCTTATACCATCAAAACGGTTTGTCCCATTTAGGGGCCATTTCTCCCTGTCCTCCAATTTATACAGTAGCCATCACTGGTTACAATACTTGATCAAAGTTTTCTTACTTAGGGTCCCTCTGGGTTCCCCTGCAATATCCCGCCAATGTGCCAGTATGCATCCCAAAGGGGTTCCTTTGGGAATTACCTTCCCCTGGGAGCCTCCCATGATGTTAAAAAGTACTCATTATTGATTCCAAATTTCCCCAAAGCTCCCCAAAACAACCCATAATACTGCATTATTTCCCAAACCGTAGGATTTGTAAATAGGTATAAATGCCTTATAATATATAAATGCCAGCACTGATTGAGCCACCTCCCTTCACACACTTCCTCGCAATCAGAACACAACATCACATAAATGGGTTGGCACTCATTCCCTGAATGGAGCGGATGTCTCTCTATAGGCTCATCCCAGTCCATAAGCTGAATCCTTTTTACACACTTATACAAAGAAACACGAAGGCAGACTAACGGTGCCGATCGTTATCGCTCGCTTCGTCCATCTCCAGCCGTTTCCCTCGCAGCAGAACAGAACCGCGGGTCGGGACTCTACACTCGCTCCGCAGCTCTGCTGCATCTCAGTCATCCGTCGCACTCACTGCGACTCACACACAGTGCCAGCCTCGTTGAAATCTGAGTTTGAAACTTTTCAAAGGATATTTCAGATGTATCGATAGCAGTAAGTCAAACACACGGTACCGAACACTTACAGCAGATGATAATAGCAACCATACAGCCCATAACTGCCGCTATTACTGCCAGGAGAGCCCACGTCATCCTTTGATGAGATACCCACTATTACCAACCACCAAAGGGAGAGCTGTTGCTCTTTCCTTGTGTACGACTTGCAGGTCCCCTTCGTAGGGGACTCAAGGAGTCTTTGCACCCCAGCCGGCAACCTGACCCATGAGCTCACGTTCTGTCCACACGTTCTGGCAGGAGGCCGAGGACACAACAGCGTCGTGCTGGGCGAGCAACTTCCACATCCTCATAGTGATGGCAGCGTTCTGCAGGCACGGGCTGCTGCAGTAACGCCGGTGAGTGTGACCTGCGGCCCCATAGCAACATACAGCCCCACAGCACCCCAGGTCCCACATTGACTCCCACACCCCATAGTGGTCCACAGATGTGGGTCCACAGATGTGGGTCCACAGATGTGGGTCCACAGATGTGGGTCCACAGATGTGGGGCAGCCAGGCCAGGCCGTGGGGCAGTGTGTGGGGCAGGAGAATGAAGGCAGTGAGGTTGGGGTGGAGGGTACTGGGTGGTTGGGGGCACCAGGTGGTGGGGGGCAGCACTGTCTGCACCTGGAACAGAATTTGGGGGAAACGAGGGGGGGGGACAGGGGGGAAATGGGGGCAGTGAGGGAGAATTGTGGGGAGGAGCAACAAGGCTGGTGAAGGGCTTGGAGAACGTGCCCTGTGAGGAGAGGCTGAGAGAACTGGGGCTGTTTAGTCTGGGGAAAAGGAGGCTGAGGGGAGACCTGATTGCTGTCTTCAAATACCTGAAAGGTGACTGCAGTGAGGGCAGGGTTGGTCTCTTCTCACTGGTGACAGGACAAGGGTCTTTTCCAACCTGAGCAATTCTATGATTCTAAGTGGGATTAGTGGAGCTGGGGGTCAGTGAGGGAGGTCAGTGAGGGAGGTCAGTGAGATCAGTGGGGCAGGGGACTGTGGGGCAGCAGGGGGCTGCACCTGGTGGTGGTGCCTCAGCAATGCAGGTCTGTTGTGAGGTGAAGTTAAGGTATGGGGTGGAGTCCTTGAGCTTGGAGGGGTGGGGGGTCCATGCGGGCCACAGGGGTGTTCCTATTCCAGGGTCCCCTTTGGGGGCTGTGGGGTGCAGGGGAGTCCAGGGGTGTTCTCCTGCCTCGCCAGGTGGCGGCCACCCCCACCCCCACCCTGCAGCGCACCGTGTTGTCACCCAGCATCTCTGGCACTTCGCTGGGGCTGTGGGGACAGGCAGCCAGGTCACCTCCAGCATCACCCATACAATGACAACCCCTAGCATCACTCCTTGATGTCATCCCCCAGTGGTACCTCAGCATCACCTCCTAGCATCCCCCAGTGTCAATCCAGTGTCACCGCAATGTCACTCCAGCGCGTTCACCCAGCATCACTCTGACAGCATCACCCCAGTGTCATTCCTTGATGTTTAACCGCAGTGTCACCCCCCGCATCACCTCAGTGTCACTCCTAGCATCACCCCAGTGTCTCCCCTGCAATGTCACTCCAGCACATCACTGCAGCATCACCCCAATCTCACCGCAGTATCAACCCTCAGCGTCACTCCAACAATATCACCCCTCAGTGTCAGTCCAGCATCACTCCTTGATGTTAAACCTCAGTGATCCCCCAACGTCACTCCATTGTCACCCCCCAGCATCAGCCCAGTATCACCCCTGTCACCTCAACAACATCCCCCCAGCATCACTCCTCAATGTCACCCCAGCATCACCCCCCAACAATGTCACCCCCCAGCAATACCCCGACATCATCTCCCAGTGTCACCCCTCAGCATCACCCCAATGTCTCCCCTGCAATGTCACTCCAGCACATCACTGCAGCATCACCCCAACCTCACTGCAGCATCAACTCTCAGCATCACTCCAACAATGTCACCCTCGGTGTCACTCCAGCATCACTCCTTGATGTTAAAACTCAGTGATCCCCCAATGTCACTCCAGTGTCACCCCAAACATGTCAGCCTCCAATGTCACACCCCACTGAAACCCCCGAATGATCCCCGAACATCACTCCCCCAACTTCACTCCCTGTCACCATCCATGGTCATCCCAACATCACCACCCAGTGTCGCTCCCTGAGGTCACCCCCCAGCGGTACCCCGTCGCTCCCTAATGTCACTCCCTAACATTACCCCGGTGTCACCACCCCCTAAAAGTTGCCCCTGCTTAACATCACCAGTCTCACCCCGTCACCCCAACAACATCTCCCCAGCACCACCATCGCTCTAGTGTCTCCCCTCAAGCATCACTCCTTGATGTTAAACCCCACTGATACCCCAGCATCACTCCAGCATCATCACCCCTCAGCGTCACCCCCCACTGATACCCCAATGTCACCCCAAACATCCCTTTCCAGTGTCACCTCTGCAACAGCATCACCCCTTGATGTTGAACCCCAGTGAACGCCCATCACCCCCCAGCGTCACTCCCCAGCATCACCCCAGTGTCACCACAATCCCCGTAAACAGGGAGCAGAGCCTCCCTAACAGCGCCCTGTTACCATCTGACCCTGGAAAGACGGCAAACCACCGAAAGCTGAGAGAAGGAACATGCCAGCAGTGGATGCGATAGGCAGCGCCAGCAGGGCGTCCCCTGCTTCAAAGGGCACTTTGCCTTTCACCCCACCGCAGCCTCTCTCCTGCTTTGATTCTGCCCAGGGTCTGCAGGGTTCGTTCCATTGCACACTGTACCGGCGTGGCCAGCGCGTGGTACAGAGCTCAAGTGGAAGAGAACGCCCAACAACCACCCTCAGCCCCAACATTACTTCCTGATTTCATCCACCCATTGATACCCCAAGATCCCCCCCCAGCATAACCCTAATGTCACCTAATATCACCCCTCAGTGTCACTCCAGCATCACTCCTTGATGTTAAACCTCAGTGATCCCCCAACGTCACTGCAGTGTCACTCCCAGCATCACCCCAACATCACCTATGTCACCTCAGCAATGTCACCCCGGCATCATTCCCCAATGTCACCCCAACTTCACCCCACTGCTGCTCCCCAGCATTACCCCAATGCAACCCCCTAGCATCACCCCCCAACAATGTCACCTCACAGTGATACCCCAAAATCACCACCCATAGTCACTCCCCAACCTGAACCCAGCATCACCCCAACAGCGTCCTCCCCCGGTGATACCCCAACATCTCTGCCCAACATCACCACAGTGTCACTGTCAGCCCAGTCACCCCCCAGCATCACCCTAAAAGCACCCCCAACATCTCTCCCCAACAACGTTCCCCCACACCACCAACCTTCACCACCATCACCATGCCATCACATCTGTCCCCCACCATCATTCCCCACCACCACCTCCCACATCGCTGCCCCCCCCACCGTCACCACTACCATCACCCCCATCGCCATCAGCTCCCCACAATCCTACCACCACCCTCATAACTGTCATCTCCATCACCACCACTGTTGCCCCACCACACTCCCATCACCCCAAACCTCCATCACCTCCCCACCACTGTCATCTCCATCACAAACACCATTGTCCCCCCACACCCCATCACCATTAACAACCACTGTCACCTCCCCCCCAATCACCACCACTGTCCACTGCTGCTGTAACCTCCCATCACCTCTGCACCCCCCCATCACCATCACCGCTGTGCCTCCCCTCAACGTCACTCCATTGTCACCCCCCAGCATCAGCCCAGTATCACCCCTGTCACCTCAACAACATCCCCCCAGCATCACTCCTCAATGTCACCCCAGCATTACCCCAATGCAACTCCCAGCATCACCCCCCAACAATGTCACCCCCCAGCAATACCCCGACATCATCTCCCAGTGTCACCCCCCAGCATCACCCCAATGTCTCCCCTGCAATGTCACTCCAGCACATCACTGCAGCATCACCCCAACCTCACTGCAGCATCAACTCTCAGCATCACTCCAACAATGTCACCCTCGGTGTCACTCCAGCATCACTCCTTGATGTTAAAACTCAGTGATCCCCCAATGTCACTCCAGTGTCACCCCAAACATGTCAGCCTCCAATGTCACACCCCACTGAAACCCCCGAATGATCCCCGAACATCACTCCCCCAACTTCACTCCCTGTCACCATCCATGGTCATCCCAACATCACCACCCAGTGTCGCTCCCTGAGGTCACCCCCCAGCGGTACCCCGTCGCTCCCTAATGTCACTCCCTAACATTACCCCGGTGTCACCACCCCCTAAAAGTTGCCCCTGCTTAACATCACCAGTCTCACCCCGTCACCCCAACAACATCTCCCCAGCACCACCATCGCTCTAGTGTCTCCCCTCAAGCATCACTCCTTGATGTTAAACCCCACTGATACCCCAGCATCACTCCAGCATCATCACCCCTCAGCGTCACCCCCCACTGATACCCCAATGTCACCCCAAACATCCCTTTCCAGTGTCACCTCTGCAACAGCATCACCCCTTGATGTTGAACCCCAGTGAACGCCCATCACCCCCCAGCGTCACTCCCCAGCATCACCCCAGTGTCACCACAATCCCCGTAAACAGGGAGCAGAGCCTCCCTAACAGCGCCCTGTTACCATCTGACCCTGGAAAGACGGCAAACCACCGAAAGCTGAGAGAAGGAACATGCCAGCAGTGGATGCGATAGGCAGCGCCAGCAGGGCGTCCCCTGCTTCAAAGGGCACTTTGCCTTTCACCCCACCGCAGCCTCTCTCCTGCTTTGATTCTGCCCAGGGTCTGCAGGGTTCGTTCCATTGCACACTGTACCGGCGTGGCCAGCGCGTGGTACAGAGCTCAAGTGGAAGAGAACGCCCAACAACCACCCTCAGCCCCAACATTACTTCCTGATTTCATCCACCCATTGATACCCCAAGATCCCCCCCCAGCATAACCCTAATGTCACCTAATATCACCCCTCAGTGTCACTCCAGCATCACTCCTTGATGTTAAACCTCAGTGATCCCCCAACGTCACTGCAGTGTCACTCCCAGCATCACCCCAACATCACCTATGTCACCTCAGCAATGTCACCCCGGCATCATTCCCCAATGTCACCCCAACTTCACCCCACTGCTGCTCCCCAGCATTACCCCAATGCAACCCCCTAGCATCACCCCCCAACAATGTCACCTCACAGTGATACCCCAAAATCACCACCCATAGTCACTCCCCAACCTGAACCCAGCATCACCCCAACAGCGTCCTCCCCCGGTGATACCCCAACATCTCTGCCCAACATCACCACAGTGTCACTGTCAGCCCAGTCACCCCCCAGCATCACCCTAAAAGCACCCCCAACATCTCTCCCCAACAACGTTCCCCCACACCACCAACCTTCACCACCATCACCATGCCATCACATCTGTCCCCCACCATCATTCCCCACCACCACCTCCCACATCGCTGCCCCCCCCACCGTCACCACTACCATCACCCCCATCGCCATCAGCTCCCCACAATCCTACCACCACCCTCATAACTGTCATCTCCATCACCACCACTGTTGCCCCACCACACTCCCATCACCCCAAACCTCCATCACCTCCCCACCACTGTCATCTCCATCACAAACACCATTGTCCCCCCACACCCCATCACCATTAACAACCACTGTCACCTCCCCCCCAATCACCACCACTGTCCACTGCTGCTGTAACCTCCCATCACCTCTGCACCCCCCCATCACCATCACCGCTGTGCCTCCCCTCAACGTCACTCCATTGTCACCCCCCAGCATCAGCCCAGTATCACCCCTGTCACCTCAACAACATCCCCCCAGCATCACTCCTCAATGTCACCCCAGCATTACCCCAATGCAACTCCCAGCATCACCCCCCAACAATGTCACCCCCCAGCAATACCCCGACATCATCTCCCAGTGTCACCCCCCAGCATCACCCCAATGTCTCCCCTGCAATGTCACTCCAGCACATCACTGCAGCATCACCCCAACCTCACTGCAGCATCAACTCTCAGCATCACTCCAACAATGTCACCCTCGGTGTCACTCCAGCATCACTCCTTGATGTTAAAACTCAGTGATCCCCCAATGTCACTCCAGTGTCACCCCAAACATGTCAGCCTCCAATGTCACACCCCACTGAAACCCCCGAATGATCCCCGAACATCACTCCCCCAACTTCACTCCCTGTCACCATCCATGGTCATCCCAACATCACCACCCAGTGTCGCTCCCTGAGGTCACCCCCCAGCGGTACCCCGTCGCTCCCTAATGTCACTCCCTAACATTACCCCGGTGTCACCACCCCCTAAAAGTTGCCCCTGCTTAACATCACCAGTCTCACCCCGTCACCCCAACAACATCTCCCCAGCACCACCATCGCTCTAGTGTCTCCCCTCAAGCATCGCTCCTTGATGTTAAACCCCACTGATACCCCAGCATCACTCCAGCATCATCACCCCTCAGCGTCACCCCCCACTGATACCCCAATGTCACCCCAAACATCCCTTTCCAGTGTCACCTCTGCAACAGCATCACCCCTTGATGTTGAACCCCAGTGAACGCCCATCACCCCCCAGCGTCACTCCCCAGCATCACCCCAGTGTCACCACAATCCCCGTAAACAGGGAGCAGAGCCTCCCTAACAGCGCCCTGTTACCATCTGACCCTGGAAAGACGGCAAACCACCGAAAGCTGAGAGAAGGAACATGCCAGCAGTGGATGCGATAGGCAGCGCCAGCAGGGCGTCCCCTGCTTCAAAGGGCACTTTGCCTTTCACCCCACCGCAGCCTCTCTCCTGCTTTGATTCTGCCCAGGGTCTGCAGGGTTCGTTCCATTGCACACTGTACCGGCGTGGCCAGCGCGTGGTACAGAGCTCAAGTGGAAGAGAACGCCCAACAACCTCATCTCCAACAACCAACTTCACCCCCCCAACCACCTCACCCTGTTGTCACTCCCTGATATCCCCCCCATGCCTTCCCAACAACATCACACCCCAGCATCCCTCCCACATCACCTGAACAGCCTCAGCCCCCAGCATCATTCCCTGATGTTCCCCCAGTGACACCCCTCCATCACCTCAGTGTCACCTCCACAACGAGCTGGAAAAAGCAGCAGTGATTGTGGATCAGCCAAACCCCGGGTTGCAGGAAATGAAGGTCAGCTCCAGTACAGCATCAATGAGCACACTCACAAAGGAAACAAAACTGCTCCACACTGGAAGGCCTCAAGCTTGCAGGAACACACAGCAAAAGCACCATCCTTCCACTGCCAGCCCTTAAATGAGGGTGGGAAGGGGTGGGGCCTGGCTCCACCTCACTCAGCACCATTGCATGCACCTGAGCTCCCCTGGATCGGCCCCACCTTCCCACCAGGTGCTCCATCAGTGCTTCAAGCTGCGACTTAGCATTGCCACTGCACCCTCAACATCATCCCGACAACGTTACCCCAACAGTCACCAGTTGTCTTTGAGAACAGATCGGGATCAAAATACGTGGGCTATCGTAGCTCATCCACTGATAAACTTCCCCTTGCCGGACACGCAGACCCCACTGCCTGCCAGCCATTGCCATGCCTGTATGGGAGCCATGAGCTCACAGCCTGAAGCAGTGATGGAGCACCTGGGGAGGGGCGTAGCCCTGCGAGCACAGGTGGAAGCAATTCCCATAACCAGCTGGGGCTGAGCCCGGCTCCACCCCTCCCTGGCTGCATTTAAGGGCTGTCAGGCACAGAGGCAGCATGTTTTCCTGGAGCCTGCCTGCTTGGGAGTGTGGGATGAGCCCTTGGAGTGGGGTAAGCAATCCCTTCTTTTTTTCGAGGCTGTGGTCTCCCCTTTTTTGTAGGATTCTGACCACATTTAAGGGCTGGTAGCAGCAGGAGCAGCATCTGTACCTGGAGATCTCTCCCTTGGGAGTGTGGGGTGTTTGTCTTTGGAATAGGGTGATTCCTTCTTTATTTCAGGGCTGTGAGCTCTGCCTTTCTTAGCGGGTTGTGATAACGTTCAAGGGGTGGCACCTGCAAGGGCTGCATTTCTACCTGGAAACTGCTTCCTGTGGGGTGAGCACCAGTCCTTGGGAAGGGGTGAGAGATTCCTGCCTTATTGCAGGGCTGTGTTCTACCCCTTTTTGGGGATCATGGCTACATGGAAAGGCTGGCAGCCATAAGGACGGTATTTCTCCTTGGGGACCACTTCCTCTGGGGTGTGGGCTGAGCGATCCTTTATTTCAGGGTTGCGATGCCCTGATTTTGGGGGCATCCTGACCACATTTAAGGGTGGGCAGCTGTAAGGGCGGTGTCTCTCCCTGGACATTGCCTTCTGTGGAGTATGGGTGAGTGTTTGTCTTTGGGATGGGGTGAATGGTTTCCTCTTTGTTTCAGGGCTGTGAGCTCTGCCGTTTTTGGATATCCTGATGACGTTTAAGGGCTCGAAGCCATAAGGGCAGCATCTCTCCTTGGGGACCGCTTCCTTTGGAGCGTGGGGTGAGTGTTTGTCTTTGGAAGGGGTTGTGCAATCCCTTCCTGGGAGCAGCCCTGTGGAGAAGGACTCGGGGGTACTGGAGGATGAGAAGCTGGACACGAGCCAGCAGTGTGCGCGTGCAGCCTAGAAGGCCAACTGTATCCTGGGCTGTATTAAAAGAGGAGCGGCCAACAGGGAGAGGGGGGTGATCGTCCCCCTCTACTTGGCTCTCCTGAAGCCCCATCTGGAGTGCCGCATCCAGGCCTGGATCCCTCAGTGCAAGAAAGATGCAGAGCTCTGAGAACAAGTCCAGAGGAGGGCCACTAAGATGATCAGAGGGCTGAAGTACCTTCCCTATAAATAAAGGTTGAGGGAACTGGTCTTCTTTCTCTTGGAAAAGAGAAGGCTCTGGGGAGACCTCATTGTGGCCTTCCATTACTTGAAGGGAACATACGAGCAGGAGGGAGAACGGTTGTTTACGAGGGTGGATAGTGATAGAACAAGGGAGAATAGTTTTAAATTGAGGTAAGGGAGGTTTATGTGGGATCTTAGGAGGAAGTTTTTCACCCAGAGGGTGGTGACGCACTGGAACAGGTTGCCCGAGGAGGTTGTGGACGCCCCATCCCCGGAGGCATTCAAGGCCAGGCCGGACGTGGCTCTGGGCAGCCCGGTCTGGTGGTTGGCAACCCTGCACATAGCAGGGGGATTGAAAGGAAATGATCGTTATGTTCCTTCTCAATGCAGGCTATCCTATGGTTCTATGATAAGATATTGAAGAGTATCAGCCCCAGCACTGACCCCTGTGGAACGCCACTCTTCACCACTCTCCATCTGGACACGGAGCCGTTTTCCACCGCTCTCTGGATTTGATCCTACAGCTGGTTCTTCATCCATCCAACTGTCCGCCCATGAAGTCAGCCTCTCTAATTTGGAGATGAGGATGGTGTGGGGTACCGTATCAGAGACCTCGCTGAAGTCCAGAGAGATGATATCAGTGGCTCTTCCCCTGCCCATCGATGAAGCGGCACCATCACGGAAGGCCACCAGGTCGGTCTAGCAGGATTTGCCCTCGGTGAAGCCACGCCGGTTCTCCCGCATCACCTCCCGCCTTCCATGTGCCCTGGGGTCGCTTCTAGGAGAATCTGCTCTGCGATCGTTCCCAGCACGGAGGTGAGACTGACAGGTCAGTGGTTTCCGGGCTCATCCTTTCTACCCTTCCTAAAAAGGTGTGCGATGTTGACCGTTTTTCTGCTCGCCAAGGACTTCACCTGCTTGCCGTCACTTCTCCAACAGCGTTGAGAGTGGCTCAGTGACTGCATCAGCGAATTCCCCCCTGACTCTGTGATGCGTCTCATCGGCACCCACGGACTCCTGGATTTCAGGTCCTCAGGTTGTCCCGAACCTGGTTGTCACTCACAGTGCGGGACAGGGAGGGAAGCAGCGAGGGTGACGTTGCTTCCTCCAACCCTACCTACCAGACCAAAGGTGAGGGCTGTGTATGATGAGCAGCGATCAGAGAACACGGAGGCAAAAATGTTGTCGAGTGCCTCAGCCTTCTCCTTGTCTGTTACCAGCTCTATTGCTGCAGGTAAGCAGCATCGTGCACAGAGTGCAGCCACGTTGCCCTGAGAAAGGAGCTCAATAGTACACGTTTGTGAAAAAGGTGCTACCCTCCATGTGTGGGGTAGCGCCTTCATTATTGTATCGTGCTCAACAGGTGCCAGCAGAGAACCGTGGTGCTCCTGAGTGGCGTAACAACCGCACGGAGAGCTGTGCGGCTCTTCATGAGGACAGCGAGGAACAGAAATCTGCATTTCCTGGAATGCCCCGGAACTCAACTTTGCTGACCGGTAATTGCCTGTCCAGCAGGTAAGGGCAATGTACACCCACCAGTGTTTACCCATTACTCGGTGTGGCGCAAGGTAGCATTTCCAGAGCTCTTGTTTGCACTCGATGGTGCCCCAAAGGCTGCCTGTCCTATTCTTCCTGCCTTCATCTTGCCTCTGGCCTTTCACTGTGCCGTTCTCCTTCCCTTTGCCCTGGGCTTTCTCTGCCATATTCTCTCGCCCTCCTGTTTTGGCGTTCCGTGCAGCGTTCTCTCGGCCTTTGCCCTTGGCCTTCTTTGATGTGTTCCCTTTGGCCTTTGGTTTTGGCTTTCTGTGCCGCGTTCTCTTTGGCCTTCCATTTTGGCGTTCCATGCAGCATTCTCTCAGCCATTCCCCTTGGCCTTCCGTGCCGCGTTCTCTTTGGCCTTCCGTTTTGGCGCTCCCTGCGGTGTTCTCTTGGCCATTCACTTTGGCCTCTTGTGCCGCCTCGTCTTTCTTTGGCCTCCCGTGCCACCTTGTCTTTCTTTGGCCTTCTTTGCTGTGTTCCCTACAGCATTTGCTTTGGCCTCAGGTTTTGGCCTTCTTTGCTGTGTGCTCTAGGCCATTCCTCTTGGCCTCCCGTGCCGCCTCATCTTTCTTTGGCCTTCTTTGCTGTGTTCCCTACAGCATTTGCTTTGGCCTCAGGTTTTGGCCTTCTTTGCTGTGTGCTCTAGGCCATTCCTCTTGGCCTCCCGTGCCGCCTTGTCTTTCTGGCCTCCTGTTCCGCCTTGTCTTTGGCCTTTGCTCTTGGTCTTCTGTACCACCCCCTCCTTGCCCTTGCTTTCCTTTGGCTTTGCATTTGGCCGTTCTCCTTGCTTTTGCCCTTGCCTTAGCCTCGGCTGCTTGCTTTGCTTTTCTTATCTGTGGCTTTCTGTGGGTGTTCTGCTTGCCTTTGCCTTTGGCTGTCTGGGATTTGCTGGGAAGCAGCATTCATGTTAATCTTGACTGGCTGCCCAGCTTAATAGGAGCTCTAGTGATAATTACAGCAACCCGCAGTGTATCTGTACATGTAACCCTTAACCCAATATTAAAAACGCCTCTTATACTAAATGCAGCAATAAAAAGGATGCCCTGTGTTTTCTGTCAAGGTAAACTTAATCCTAATGATAGTGCAGAATACAATTGTTAAACTGCAACTTTAAACTTATAAATAGCATTAATTATATCCCTAATGCACATTTGCATCACTGTTAGCGTAATGTTCACAGGGTGCAGCCCCTGCATATGCAGGGCAGTGCCTTCAATGTTGCATTGTGTTCAACAGGTGGCAGCAGAGAACCGCGACACTCCCGAGTGCCGTAACAACCGCACAGAGAGATCTTTGTGAGAACAGCGAGGAACGGAAATCTGCACTTCTTGGAATGCCCCGGAACCCAGCTTTGCTGACCGGTAACTGTCTGCGCTGCAGGTAAGGGTGGAACACACCCACCAGTTTTTACCCATTACTTACTGAGACCCAAGGTAGCGTTCCAGAGCTCATTTCTGCACTTCTGGGTGCCGTACGGGCTGTCTATTCTCATCTGTCTGCTTTCTCCTTGCCTCTGCCCTTTGCCGTTGCCTGGCCATTTCCTGCAGCATTCTGTTTGGTCTCTGTTTTGGCGTTCCCTGTGGCGTTCTCTCGGGCCTTACCCTCTGTTTTGGCATTCTCTTGGGCCTTGCCCTCCTTTTTGGTGTTTCCTGCCGTGTTCTCTTGGGCCTTGCCCTCCGTTTTGGTGTTTCCTGCCGTGTTCTCTTGGGCCTTGCCCTCTGTTTTGGCGTTCTCTTGGGCCTTGCCCTCCGTTTTGGCGTTTCCTGCGGCGTTCTCTTGGGCCTTGCCCTCCATTTTGGCATTCTCTTGGGCCTTGCCCTCTGTTTTGGCATTTCCTGCGGCGTTCTCTTGGGCCTTGCCCTCCATTTTGGCATTCTCTTGGGCCTTGCCCTCTGTTTTGGCGTTTCCTGCGGCGTTCTCTTGGGCCTTGCCCTCCATTTTGGCGTTCTCTTGGGCCTTGCCCTCCATTTTGGCGTTCTCTTGGGCCTTGCCCTCTGTTTTGGCATTCTCTTGGGCCTTGCCCTCCATATTGGCGTTGCCTGAAGTGTTCTCTGGTGCCTTGTCCTCTGTTTTGGCATTCCCTGTGTTGTTCTTTTGGGCCTTACCCACCATTTTTGCATTCCCCGTGTTGTTTTCTTGTGCCTTGCTCCCTGTTTTACCCTTCCCTGCGGTGTTCTCTTTGGTCTTTGTTTTGGTGTTCCTGCGGCCTTCTTTTGGGCCTGGCCTCTGCCGAGGCTTCCCCTTGGGTGTTCTCCATGCCTTTGCCTTTAATGTTTCCTTCCCTTGGGTTTTCCCCTTTCCTTTTGCTCTTGCCTTTGCCTTCTCTCACGTTCACTCTGAATGTGATCCTAATAAATCTAACCATAACAACTTTGTCCCAACCCTAATCTCTGGACTGCTAATATGGTGCCAATTGTAACTGTAGCTGTACTGATAACTGTATTAACTGTCCCACTTAACTCTGAACCTACCCTCTAATGGGACTCTAAACCCACATCTAACCTTAATGTAGTACTAACAACAATTGTATGACTTTTGTGTTAAGTACCCCTAAACTTAATCTTCAGTCCTTTGGTGGGGTGCTGTTTTACTTGCACTTTTTGTGGGGGTGGGCTTAGGGTGAATGCTGTTTGTGTCTTGGAATTCCTTGAATTACCCACATTTTTTTCTAAACTGGCTCTCTGTGTTACAGGTGAAGATATCTTCAATGCTTACAGGGTCAGCGACTCCCCCGCAGGACACCATTGGCTTTCTGGTCCTCCCACACTCTCTGTCAGCTCGCTTCAGTCCAGGTTTTATCCGTATTCCCCGTTCCGTTCCCTTTTTGTAGCGTTCCCCTCTCTGTGCCACAAACCCCTACCACCGCCCGAGGTTGTCGCGGGCAACGTGCGGGTCGCGGCACTCGGTCTCATCGTAGTTCATCCCATCGGCCTCAGCCTGGCGATCCAACCCGCCCACGTCCTTCCTTAGCGCCCTTCTATTCCCAGGCCGATGGATGCTTCCTTCTGACACAGCGCCCTTGGCAAACTTACTGAGGGTGCACTCCATGCTGCCATAGAGGTGTTTAATAAAGATTTTGGACAGGACAGGGCTGAAGAGCAGTCACAACAGCACAGCAGCCGCACATCATGGGATTCAGCACCAGTCAGCAGGCCAGGCCGTTCAGCCGGTTCTTCATCTAGCAGACAGCCTACCTGTCCAAGTACGTGGCTGCCATCTTAGCGAGACTTTCATGGGAGACCATGTCAAAGGGTTTGCCTCGCTTGCGGGGTTGGGTTGCCTTTGCTTCAAGTTTGCTAGCAGGGATAACCCAAGCCCGTAACTGACAGGCGGTAGCTGGAAGGAGACCATTTGCGCTCCTTCAGCCAGTTTGAGACTCGCGCTCCCTTGTGGCCAGTCTGAGAATTGCGCCGATTTCAGTGTGCGCAGTCAATTTATCTCGACCACATTGGTTTTAGCTTTGGAGTCAATTTATCTCAGGCAAATTGGCTTTACCTTTGTAGACAGTTTGTCTCATCCAAATTGGCTTTAGCTTTGCAATGCATTTATCACTACCAAATTGGCTTTAGCCTTGGAGTCAATTAATGTCAGCCACATTGGCTTTAGCTTTGCCTTGCTTACGGGGTTGGGCTAGCTCACTTGTTTGTACTGTAGGGCTAACCCAACCCCGTAAGCAAGGCCCGAGGGCCGTCGGAGGCGATTGGCATTCCTTCCCGGCCAGTCTGAGACTCGCGCCCCTTTGCGGCCATTCTGAGACTCGCGCTGGTTTCAGCGTTGTGCAGTCATCTTGAATCAGCCCAATTGGCTTTAGCATTGGAGTGACTTAATCTCAACCAAATTGGATTTGGCTTTGGAGTGAATTAATCTCAGCCACATTGGCTTTAGCTTTGCCTTGCTTACGGGGTTGGGCTAGCTCACTTGTTTGTACTGTAGGGCTAACCCAACCCCGTAAGCAAGGCCCGAGGGCCGTCGGAGGCGATTGGCATTCCTTCCCGGCCAGTCTGAGACTCGCGCCCCTTTGCGGCCATTCTGAGACTCGCGCTGGTTTCAGCGTTGTGCAGTCATCTTGAATCAGCCCAATTGGCTTTAGCATTGGAGTGACTTAATCTCAACCAAATTGGATTTGGCTTTGGAGTGAATTAATCTCAGCCACATTGGCTTTAGCTTTGCCTTGCTTACGGGGTTGGGCTAGCTCACTTGTTTGTACTGTAGGGCTAACCCAACCCCGTAAGCAAGGCCCGAGGGCCGTCGGAGGCGATTGGCATTCCTTCCCGGCCAGTCTGAGACTCGCGCCCCTTTGCGGCCATTCTGAGACTCGCGCTGGTTTCAGCGTTGTGCAGTCATCTTGAATCAGCCCAATTGGCTTTAGCATTGGAGTGACTTAATCTCAACCAAATTGGATTTGGCTTTGGAGTGAATTAATCTCAGCCACATTGGCTTTAGCTTTGCCTTGCTTACGGGGTTGGGCTAGCTCACTTGTTTGTACTGTAGGGCTAACCCAACCCCGTAAGCAAGGCCTGAGGGCCGTTGGAGGCGATTGGCGTTCCTTCCCGGCCAGTCTGAGACTCGCGCTGGTTTCACTGCGCGCCGTTATTTTACATCAAGCAAATTGGCTTCAGCTTTGCACAAAACAATTGTAAGCAAGGCAAAGTACTGAACAAGGGGATGCTGTACATGTGAACTGCATTGTGGACTGTACTGCATATGTGATTGCTGCGCCTGTGAATTGCATTGTGCCATGTACTGCATATGGGGATGCTGCGCCTGTGAATTGCATTGTGCTATGTACTGCATATGGGGATGCTGTGCCTGTAAACTGTTGTGTACTGTACTGAATATGGGGATCATGTGCCTGTAAACCATGTCTCGGTATTGTACTGAATATGTGTATCCATGCTCTGACTGTTATCATGCAGTTGTCGGTGTAACGTGTCTGTATGCTCCCATGAGCCACGTCTTGTGGAAACAGAGCTGTAATAAACAAATTGTGCCACTATTTAACTCTGTGGTGTGTCTTGCATTGTCACCATCAGGGCTTGGACTGCACTCTAAGGTAGGTGTTGACAGGTAGGTGTGGAGGGTGGTAGACCTAGAGGGGCTGTAAGTAAAGTGGGTCAGGCTGTTAGAGAACTGGAGTTGTAGGTGTAGCTGGTCAGGTTGTTGGTGAAATGAAGTTGTTGGTAAAGCTAAGTTGTTGGCATAGTTGGTCAGGCTGTTGGCAAACCTAGGTTGTCAGTGTACTTGGTCAAGTTGTTGGTGTAGTCAGTTGGGTTGCAGGTGAGTTGGGACTTAGGGTTAGAGGGACTTAGGGTTAGAGGGACTTAGGGTTAGAGGGACTTAGGGTTAGAGGGACTTAGGGTTAGAGGGACTTAGGGTTAGAGGGACTTAGGGTTAGAGGGACTTAGGGTTAGAGGGACTTAGGGTTAGAGGGACTTAGGGTTAGAGGGACTTAGGGTTAGAGGGACTTAGGGTTAGAGGGACTTAGGGTTAGAGGGACTTAGGGTTAGAGGGACTTAGGGTTAGAGGGACTTAGGGTTAGAGGGACTTAGGGTTAGAGGGACTTAGGGTTAGAGGGACTTAGGGTTAGAGGGACTTAGGGTTAGAGGGACTTAGGGTTAGAGGGGGTTAGGGTTAGAGGGGGTTAGGGTTAGAGGGACTTAGGGTTAGAGGGACTTAGGGTTAGAGGGACTTAGGGTTAGAGGGACTTAGGGTTAGAGGGACTTAGGGTTAGAGGGACTTAGGGTTAGAGGGACTTAGGGTTAGAGGGACTTAGGGTTAGAGGGACTTAGGGTTAGAGGGACTTAGGGTTAGAGGGACTTAGGGTTAGAGGGACTTAGGGTTAGAGGGACTTAGGGTTAGAGGGACTTAGGGTTAAGGGTTAGGGTTAGGGTTAGGGTTAGGGTTAGGGTTAGGGTTAGGGTTAGGGTAGGGTTAGGGTTAGGGTTAGGGTTAGGGTAGGGTTAGGGTTAGGGTTAGGGTTAGGGTAGGGTTAGGGTTAGGGTTAGGGTTAGGGTTAGGGTTAGGGTTAGGGTTAGGGTTAGGGTTAGGGTTAGGGTTAGGGTTAGGGTTAGGGTTAGGGTTAGGGTTAGGGTTAGGGTTAGGGTTAGGGTTAGGGTTAGGGTTAGGGTTAGGGTTAGGGTTAGGGTTAGGGTTAGGGTTAGGGTTAGGGTTAGGGTTAGGGTTAGGGTTAGGGTTAGGGTTAGGGTTAGGGTTAGGGTTAGGGTTAGGGTTAGGGTTAGGGTTAGGGTTAGGGTTAGGGTTAGGGTTAGGGTTAGGGTTAGGGTTAGGGTTAGGGTTAGGGTTAGGGTTAGGGTTAGGGTTAGGGTTAGGGTTAGGGTTAGGGTTAGGGTTAGGGTTAGGGTTAGGGTTAGGGTTAGGGTTAGGGTTAGGGTTAGGGTTAGGGTTAGGGTTAGGGTTAGGGTGGTTAGGGTTAGGGTTAGGGTTAGGGTTAGGGTTAGGGTTAGGGTTAGGGTTAGGGTTAGGGTTAGGGTTAGGGTTAGGGTTAGGGTTAGGGTTAGGGTTAGGGTTAGGGTTAGGGTTAGGGTTAGGGTTAGGGTTAGGGTTAGGGTTAGGGTTAGGGTTAGGGTTAGGGTTAGGGTTAGGGTTAGGGTTAGGGTTAGGGTTAGGGTTAGGGTTAGGGTTAGGGTTAGGGTTAGGGTTAGGGTTAGGGTTAGGGTTAGGGTTAGGGTTAGGGTTAGGGTTAGGGTTAGGGTTAGGGTTAGGGTTAGGGTTAGGGTTAGGGTTAGGGTTAGGGTTAGGGTTAGGGTTAGGGTTAGGGTTAGGGTTAGGGTTAGGGTTAGGGTTAGGGTTAGGGTTAGGGTTAGGGTTAGGGTTAGGGTTAGGGTTAGGGTTAGGGTTAGGGTTAGGGTTAGGGTTAGGGTTAGGGTTAGGGTTAGGGTTAGGGTTAGGGTTAGGGTTAGGGTTAGGGTTAGGGTTAGGGTTAGGGTTAGGGTTAGGGTTAGGAGGTTAGGGTTAGGGTTAGGGTTAGGGTTAGGGTTAGGGTTAGGGTTAGGGTTAGGGTTAGGGTTAGGGTTAGGGTTAGGGTTAGGGTTAGGGTTAGGGTTAGGGTTAGGGTTAGGGTTAGGGTTAGGGTTAGGGTTAGGGTTAGGGTTAGGGTTAGGGTTAGGGTTAGGGTTAGGGTTAGGGTTAGGGTTAGGGTTAGGGTTAGGGTTAGGGTTAGGGTTAGGGTTAGGGTTAGGGTTAGGGTTAGGGTTAGGGTTAGGGTTAGGGTTAGGGTTAGGGTTAGGGTTAGGGTTAGGGTTAGGGTTAGGGTTAGGGTTAGGGTTAGGGTTAGGGTTAGGGTTAGGGTTAGGGTTAGGGTTAGGGTTAGGGTTAGGGTTAGGGTTAGGGTTAGGGTTAGGGTTAGGGTTAGGGTTAGGGTTAGGGTTAGGGTTAGGGTTAGGGTTAGGGTTAGGGTTAGGGTTAGGGTTAGGGTTAGGGTTAGGGTTAGGGTTAGGGTTAGGGTTAGGGTTAGGGTTAGGGTTAGGGTTAGGGTTAGGGTTAGGGTTAGGGTTAGGGTTAGGGTTAGGGTTAGGGTTAGGGTTAGGGTTAGGGTTAGGGTTAGGGTTAGGGTTAGGGTTAGGGTTAGGGTTAGGGTTAGGGTTAGGGTTAGGGTTAGGGTTAGGGTTAGGGTTAGGGTTAGGGTTAGGGTTAGGGTTAGGGTTAGGGTTAGGGTTAGGGTTAGGGTTAGGGTTAGGGTTAGGGTTAGGGTTAGGGTTAGGGTTAGGGTTAGGGTTAGGGTTAGGGTTAGGGTTAGGGTTAGGGTTAGGGTTAGGGTTAGGGTTAGGGTTAGGGTTAGGGTTAGGGTTAGGGTTAGGGTTAGGGTTAGGGTTAGGGTTAGGGTTAGGGTTAGGGTTAGGGTTAGGGTTAGGGTTAGGGTTAGGGTTAGGGTTAGGGTTAGGGTTAGGGTTAGGGTTAGGGTTAGGGTTAGGGTTAGGGTTAGGGTTAGGGTTAGGGTTAGGGTTAGGGTTAGGGTTAGGGTTAGGGTTAGGGTTAGGGTTAGGGTTAGGGTTAGGGTTAGGGTTAGGGTTAGGGTTAGGGTTAGGGTTAGGGTTAGGGTTAGGGTTAGGGTTAGGGTTAGGGTTAGGGTTAGGGTTAGGGTTAGGGTTAGGGTTAGGGTTAGGGTTAGGGTTAGGGTTAGGGTTAGGGTTAGGGTTAGGGTTAGGGTTAGGGTTAGGGTTAGGGTTAGGGTTAGGGTTAGGGTTAGGGTTAGGGTTAGGGTTAGGGTTAGGGTTAGGGTTAGGGTTAGGGTTAGGGTTAGGGTTAGGGTTAGGGTTAGGGTTAGGGTTAGGGTTAGGGTTAGGGTTAGGGTTAGGGTTAGGGTTAGGGTTAGGGTTAGGGTTAGGGTTAGGGTTAGGGTTAGGGTTAGGGTTAGGGTTAGGGTTAGGGTTAGGGTTAGGGTTAGGGTTAGGGTTAGGGTTAGGGTTAGGGTTAGGGTTAGGGTTAGGGTTAGGGTTAGGGTTAGGGTTAGGGTTAGGGTTAGGGTTAGGGTTAGGGTTAGGGTTAGGGTTAGGGTTAGGGTTAGGGTTAGGGTTAGGGTTAGGGTTAGGGTTAGGGTTAGGGTTAGGGTTAGGGTTAGGGTTAGGGTTAGGGTTAGGGTTAGGGTTAGGGTTAGGGTTAGGGTTAGGGTTAGGGTTAGGGTTAGGGTTAGGGTTAGGGTTAGGGTTAGGGTTAGGGTTAGGGTTAGGGTTAGGGTTAGGGTTAGGGTTAGGGTTAGGGTTAGGGTTAGGGTTAGGGTTAGGGTTAGGGTTAGGGTTAGGGTTAGGGTTAGGGTTAGGGTTAGGGTTAGGGTTAGGGTTAGGGTTAGGGTTAGGGTTAGGGTTAGGGTTAGGGTTAGGGTTAGGGTTAGGGTTAGGGTTAGGGTTAGGGTTAGGGTTAGGGTTAGGGTTAGGGTTAGGGTTAGGGTTAGGGTTAGGGTTAGGGTTAGGGTTAGGGTTAGGGTTAGGGTTAGGGTTAGGGTTAGGGTTAGGGTTAGGGTTAGGGTTAGGGTTAGGGTTAGGGTTAGGGTTAGGGTTAGGGTTAGGGTTAGGGTTAGGGTTAGGGTTAGGGTTAGGGTTAGGGTTAGGGTTAGGGTTAGGGTTAGGGTTAGGGTTAGGGTTAGGGTTAGGGTTAGGGTTAGGGTTAGGGTTAGGGTTAGGGTTAGGGTTAGGGTTAGGGTTAGGGTTAGGGTTAGGGTTAGGGTTAGGGTTAGGGTTAGGGTTAGGGTTAGGGTTAGGGTTAGGGTTAGGGTTAGGGTTAGGGTTAGGGTTAGGGTTAGGGTTAGGGTTAGGGTTAGGGTTAGGGTTAGGGTTAGGGTTAGGGTTAGGGTTAGGGTTAGGGTTAGGGTTAGGGTTAGGGTTAGGGTTAGGGTTAGGGTTAGGGTTAGGGTTAGGGTTAGGGTTAGGGTTAGGGTTAGGGTTAGGGTTAGGGTTAGGGTTAGGGTTAGGGTTAGGGTTAGGGTTAGGGTTAGGGTTAGGGTTAGGGTTAGGGTTAGGGTTAGGGTTAGGGTTAGGGTTAGGGTTAGGGTTAGGGTTAGGGTTAGGGTTAGGGTTAGGGTTAGGGTTAGGGTTAGGGTTAGGGTTAGGGTTAGGGTTAGGGTTAGGGTTAGGGTTAGGGTTAGGGTTAGGGTTAGGGTTAGGGTTAGGGTTAGGGTTAGGGTTAGGGTTAGGGTTAGGGTTAGGGTTAGGGTTAGGGTTAGGGTTAGGGTTAGGGTTAGGGTTAGGGTTAGGGTTAGGGTTAGGGTTAGGGTTAGGGTTAGGGTTAGGGTTAGGGTTAGGGTTAGGGTTAGGGTTAGGGTTAGGGTTAGGGTTAGGGTTAGGGTTAGGGTTAGGGTTAGGGTTAGGGTTAGGGTTAGGGTTAGGGTTAGGGTTAGGGTTAGGGTTAGGGTTAGGGTTAGGGTTAGGGTTAGGGTTAGGGTTAGGGTTAGGGTTAGGGTTAGGGTTAGGGTTAGGGTTAGGGTTAGGGTTAGGGTTAGGGTTAGGGTTAGGGTTAGGGTTAGGGTTAGGGTTAGGGTTAGGGTTAGGGTTAGGGTTAGGGTTAGGGTTAGGGTTAGGGTTAGGGTTAGGGTTAGGGTTAGGGTTAGGGTTAGGGTTAGGGTTAGGGTTAGGGTTAGGGTTAGGGTTAGGGTTAGGGTTAGGGTTAGGGTTAGGGTTAGGGTTAGGGTTAGGGTTAGGGTTAGGGTTAGGGTTAGGGTTAGGGTTAGGGTTAGGGTTAGGGTTAGGGTTAGGGTTAGGGTTAGGGTTAGGGTTAGGGTTAGGGTTAGGGTTAGGGTTAGGGTTAGGGTTAGGGTTAGGGTTAGGGTTAGGGTTAGGGTTAGGGTTAGGGTTAGGGTTAGGGTTAGGGTTAGGGTTAGGGTTAGGGTTAGGGTTAGGGTTAGGGTTAGGGTTAGGGTTAGGGTTAGGGTTAGGGTTAGGGTTAGGGTTAGGGTTAGGGTTAGGGTTAGGGTTAGGGTTAGGGTTAGGGTTAGGGTTAGGGTTAGGGTTAGGGTTAGGGTTAGGGTTAGGGTTAGGGTTAGGGTTAGGGTTAGGGTTAGGGTTAGGGTTAGGGTTAGGGTTAGGGTTAGGGTTAGGGTTAGGGTTAGGGTTAGGGTTAGGGTTAGGGTTAGGGTTAGGGTTAGGGTTAGGGTTAGGGTTAGGGTTAGGGTTAGGGTTAGGGTTAGGGTTAGGGTTAGGGTTAGGGTTAGGGTTAGGGTTAGGGTTAGGGTTAGGGTTAGGGTTAGGGTTAGGGTTAGGGTTAGGGTTAGGGTTAGGGTTAGGGTTAGGGTTAGGGTTAGGGTTAGGGTTAGGGTTAGGGTTAGGGTTAGGGTTAGGGTTAGGGTTAGGGTTAGGGTTAGGGTTAGGGTTAGGGTTAGGGTTAGGGTTAGGGTTAGGGTTAGGGTTAGGGTTAGGGTTAGGGTTAGGGTTAGGGTTAGGGTTAGGGTTAGGGTTAGGGTTAGGGTTAGGGTTAGGGTTAGGGTTAGGGTTAGGGTTAGGGTTAGGGTTAGGGTTAGGGTTAGGGTTAGGGTTAGGGTTAGGGTTAGGGTTAGGGTTAGGGTTAGGGTTAGGGTTAGGGTTAGGGTTAGGGTTAGGGTTAGGGTTAGGGTTAGGGTTAGGGTTAGGGTTAGGGTTAGGGTTAGGGTTAGGGTTAGGGTTAGGGTTAGGGTTAGGGTTAGGGTTAGGGTTAGGGTTAGGGTTAGGGTTAGGGTTAGGGTTAGGGTTAGGGTTAGGGTTAGGGTTAGGGTTAGGGTTAGGGTTAGGGTTAGGGTTAGGGTTAGGGTTAGGGTTAGGGTTAGGGTTAGGGTTAGGGTTAGGGTTAGGGTTAGGGTTAGGGTTAGGGTTAGGGTTAGGGTTAGGGTTAGGGTTAGGGTTAGGGTTAGGGTTAGGGTTAGGGTTAGGGTTAGGGTTAGGGTTAGGGTTAGGGTTAGGGTTAGGGTTAGGGTTAGGGTTAGGGTTAGGGTTAGGGTTAGGGTTAGGGTTAGGGTTAGGGTTAGGGTTAGGGTTAGGGTTAGGGTTAGGGTTAGGGTTAGGGTTAGGGTTAGGGTTAGGGTTAGGGTTAGGGTTAGGGTTAGGGTTAGGGTTAGGGTTAGGGTTAGGGTTAGGGTTAGGGTTAGGGTTAGGGTTAGGGTTAGGGTTAGGGTTAGGGTTAGGGTTAGGGTTAGGGTTAGGGTTAGGGTTAGGGTTAGGGTTAGGGTTAGGGTTAGGGTTAGGGTTAGGGTTAGGGTTAGGGTTAGGGTTAGGGTTAGGGTTAGGGTTAGGGTTAGGGTTAGGGTTAGGGTTAGGGTTAGGGTTAGGGTTAGGGTTAGGGTTAGGGTTAGGGTTAGGGTTAGGGTTAGGGTTAGGGTTAGGGTTAGGGTTAGGGTTAGGGTTAGGGTTAGGGTTAGGGTTAGGGTTAGGGTTAGGGTTAGGGTTAGGGTTAGGGTTAGGGTTAGGGTTAGGGTTAGGGTTAGGGTTAGGGTTAGGGTTAGGGTTAGGGTTAGGGTTAGGGTTAGGGTTAGGGTTAGGGTTAGGGTTAGGGTTAGGGTTAGGGTTAGGGTTAGGGTTAGGGTTAGGGTTAGGGTTAGGGTTAGGGTTAGGGTTAGGGTTAGGGTTAGGGTTAGGGTTAGGGTTAGGGTTAGGGTTAGGGTTAGGGTTAGGGTTAGGGTTAGGGTTAGGGTTAGGGTTAGGGTTAGGGTTAGGGTTAGGGTTAGGGTTAGGGTTAGGGTTAGGGTTAGGGTTAGGGTTAGGGTTAGGGTTAGGGTTAGGGTTAGGGTTAGGGTTAGGGTTAGGGTTAGGGTTAGGGTTAGGGTTAGGGTTAGGGTTAGGGTTAGGGTTAGGGTTAGGGTTAGGGTTAGGGTTAGGGTTAGGGTTAGGGTTAGGGTTAGGGTTAGGGTTAGGGTTAGGGTTAGGGTTAGGGTTAGGGTTAGGGTTAGGGTTAGGGTTAGGGTTAGGGTTAGGGTTAGGGTTAGGGTTAGGGTTAGGGTTAGGGTTAGGGTTAGGGTTAGGGTTAGGGTTAGGGTTAGGGTTAGGGTTAGGGTTAGGGTTAGGGTTAGGGTTAGGGTTAGGGTTAGGGTTAGGGTTAGGGTTAGGGTTAGGGTTAGGGTTAGGGTTAGGGTTAGGGTTAGGGTTAGGGTTAGGGTTAGGGTTAGGGTTAGGGTTAGGGTTAGGGTTAGGGTTAGGGTTAGGGTTAGGGTTAGGGTTAGGGTTAGGGTTAGGGTTAGGGTTAGGGTTAGGGTTAGGGTTAGGGTTAGGGTTAGGGTTAGGGTTAGGGTTAGGGTTAGGGTTAGGGTTAGGGTTAGGGTTAGGGTTAGGGTTAGGGTTAGGGTTAGGGTTAGGGTTAGGGTTAGGGTTAGGGTTAGGGTTAGGGTTAGGGTTAGGGTTAGGGTTAGGGTTAGGGTTAGGGTTAGGGTTAGGGTTAGGGTTAGGGTTAGGGTTAGGGTTAGGGTTAGGGTTAGGGTTAGGGTTAGGGTTAGGGTTAGGGTTAGGGTTAGGGTTAGGGTTAGGGTTAGGGTTAGGGTTAGGGTTAGGGTTAGGGTTAGGGTTAGGGTTAGGGTTAGGGTTAGGGTTAGGGTTAGGGTTAGGGTTAGGGTTAGGGTTAGGGTTAGGGTTAGGGTTAGGGTTAGGGTTAGGGTTAGGGTTAGGGTTAGGGTTAGGGTTAGGGTTAGGGTTAGGGTTAGGGTTAGGGTTAGGGTTAGGGTTAGGGTTAGGGTTAGGGTTAGGGTTAGGGTTAGGGTTAGGGTTAGGGTTAGGGTTAGGGTT